>CM067478.1:12620983-12676627 GCA_034552555.1 Semaprochilodus insignis
ATATATATATATATATATATATATACCGGAAATATACTATGAAATATTAACAGAATCTTAGTTATCTTTCTGAACATGAGGACTAAAAAGTTTGCATATAGTATATGATGGTGTTTATGTTACAGTGACTATTTAGCATGAACTGCACCTTAAAAAACACTGAAGACCAGACTTAAACAAAGATAAATATCTGGCAAAGCGATAAGGCAAATATGATAAAATTCAATAAGAGTTATAATGTAAAGGCAAGAACAACACAGCTGTAGTGAATACCACATGTTGCAGAGGAGCAAGCGAACAGGTCAGAGCTTGGCTTTTGTAAGACAGGCCTGTTAGTAATCTCTGTGAGCACAGACATCCTGGCCTCCCATCCATGTGAGTCTTTACACCTTGGCATACAGTGAACAGAGCTTGTGGAACTAAAGCAAACTTGAAAAAGGCCAAGAAACAAAAGGAAAACAATCCTCATGTGATACGTATGTGGTGTCTCAGTTTTAATAGAGTTTGGTAACTTAGGCAGATTTTTTCCATTCAACTGCATTAGATCAGACAAACAGATTGAAGAGCGATAAACACTGCTCAAGACTTTGAAACAATGTACGTCTTAAGCATTTGCATTGGGAACATAAACATTTAATATTTTGTTTGATGTCAACGAATAGTTCAGGCAAAATGTGGACAGCACAAAAGCACAAACTATGCTGCCTTTGGAGCATGGAAGTGAACTGAAAAAGAACAGGGGCCTGTTTTGTATAAGGCTGTTCTGATGAGTTAAGCTGGCTCACATAAAAAAGTCTGTGCCTTGCTTGACCAGTCATTCCTAACACTAATAGAATGCAAACCTCACAATATGAAAAAGAGTGTGCATTATATCATGCTGTTGGATTTTGATCACCTCTTTTTCAACCAAATCACCTCTGCTCTGTTAAAATGTTCAATCCAATTTAATTTTAAAGGTTAAATGAAATATGCAGGGATTGTGCACATTATTATGTGCTTTTAAAAACAGCTTAAAACAGCAGTCTTTTTTTACACTTCTTTGAATTTTGCCTGCAACCTGAAAGGTGCCGTTTACATCGAATGACTTGGCTATAAAACAGTATCTGTGGTCCTGTCCTGATAGTTTCTAACCCACTAATCAGTCAGGACTCTCAGAATGAATAGTCCCTGTACTTATTAACTGTTGCTGTAAATGCATTTGTCATGATGCTGTGAATGAATTTTCAAATTTGGGATGGAACACTACCACAAAACACCATAACTTTTCATATACCTCTTCACAGTTTAGTATGTTGTGCAGGTTAAGCTTCAGTCCTGGATGAGACTACAAGCAGCTCAGGCCAAAGATCAGGAGAAGCTGCACTAAGACAGGCTGTAACTGAGCTGTGGCAGAACTTTGGTCCGTAAGCCTACACTGCTGCTGACAAGCCAGCCCCGTGCACATCATCCTGAGAGTAAATGATAACCATCAAAGGATGGTGGCATTTTTATCTGGTCTGGAGACAGACCCTCCTATTGTCCCCTTACTCTGCTCTCCCTAGCCAAAAAGAATCCATACCTACCTGGGATAAAAGCCCCTACTGCCTTTCAGCAACACTGTGACAGTAGAAAGGGCCCCTGCATACTTGATAATTGATACTTGTTAAATTTTATGACTAGTCACTCTGAAAGAGTGGGTGTCTGGAGCCAGTAATTTATGTGCTTGAGCATAAGCAGATATGAAGAACAGTGTTAAGCACTCTAGGCAGTGTTCTCAAATAACACATAATCTGGCATAAAAGGACAATCCCTGCCAAACAGATACTAATTGCTCATGCTCTTAAACGTTTACCAAGGGATGAGAAGGGGCGTCATGCACTGAATGCTAAACCTTTTAGGCTCAGCTCTTTCTGTATGAAGTTCAGTGTAGTATAACCCAGCATAACATTGTGCAGACTATGCTCCAAAAATACATTTTTACTTTTCAGTAACATTATGAGCACATACAAGAAAAACCTACTTGTGAAAGCTGGTACAGTGTGCATAGATACGCAGCTTGTCTCTGATCACTTTCCCTGGGCGTGGTTTCCTCTGGAGCCCAGCAACATGCACTGCCAGCACCCTGGGGCCCACGAGCTGCTTAAAGAGCAGAGATAGCCAGTAATCCTGCAACATCAATACACATACATTGCACATGTTACAAAAAAGTCTCTACTGGATCATTTTTACTGGGGCCAGAGAATGTCAACACGCATGTTAGGTTAATATATGCTGCCTTATTGGGGTATTAGCATGGGTCACTACTGGAGAAGAAAAATGATTCTCATGCATGATGATTCTAGTACAAATACGAAGAGTATACACAGTGTTTCTTTGTATGCAGGATGCAATTTATTTACCCAAGTGAATGTCAACTTTTCATTTTAGTGTGGTGAGACTGAAATATTTGCCTGTAATTAAAGATGAAAGGTGTGAAAAATAAACAGAGAATCACAGCTGAAATGTACGTTTCGCGTATCAGTTTCCTCAGCTGTACGGACTGTAAGAAATTTGTGCTCTTTTATCCTGTGGCTGAACAAACCCGCCCATTCCTCTGCCTTTTTATTGAAAGAGACACTTTCTTGGATGCCCAATTGGAGAAATATTACTAGAGATATTATTTGGAGGCCTTCCCTTTTATAACTGAGGAGCAACAAAGAAGAAAAGGATTTCTTCTTGGACCAGAACAAAATGCTTGACTGGATTCTAGGCAACAATGCATGTTTGCTGTTCAGTAGTAATGACAAAAACTATATAAACTTTAGAATAATCCTATGTTTTTGTACTCTTGCAACCCTGAAAACAAAATACCTAAGAACATGTTCTTCACACAACTATGTAAATCTGTGCCAATGTACTATTAATGCGGGAAACATTGTAATTTTTCTGATTATTTCAAAAAATTGATAAATAGCACCAAAATTCTGTAAAACCAGTCAAATTTGTCAACAATTATCCCAACCAATGACACACCAAAAAAATCACTTCTTCTTTGTTTACCTTTCAGAAGCCATAGTATAGAATGAAAGTGTCAAAGCATGCCTTCTCTTAATGTCTGTAGTTAAACCAGGACATGGTCTCGCAGAATTACACTACAGCTGAGCGTCACACAGCATACAGAGCTACAGTTACAAATGCTAACAAATATTGATTGCGTAAACAGAACCAACACTTTGTCAGTCATTTTCATGACTACAGTAGATTTAGCTTAAGTCCTCTCATCAGTTCCTGAATTCAACACCTAATTGAACGAATTTCTAACAGCATGTGTGCATCAGGAAGTTCCCATGCAATCCTGCATATGGCAACATTTAAAGGCTTCTTTTTTCAGGGAAGCTTTAGCTTAACTTGCTCCGGCAGCAAATACTATACTGGATCTGCTATAGTTACTGGGGGAAAGAGTCTCTGCTAAAACTCACATACTACAATGTGAAAACAATACACAAGTCCAGAAAAAGATTTTCTCAGTCACTTAATGACATAAATGATACACTGTGCAGATTTAAAATATTATTAGCTAATAAAATAGCTCCAAAGTCCTGATCATAGGTTTCACAAGATAAGCAGATGAAATTGATAAAATGGAAATGATAGCATGAGGATTGCAGCAGTAGCAATGGTGTGTTGTGATTCTTGGAGAGAAGGGGGTACCAGATGGCTGTGCTTGCCTGCCAGTGGGCATCAGGAGGGTGGCAGGTGTACTGGGCAGCAACTCTGAACACCATAGTACTAATAAACCTCAGGAATGCTTACTACATGAAGCCAGTCTTACACACAGATGACCATGTAGTTTATTTGTATGAAGTACTAACGTTTCTCTGCACTGTTCAAATCTGAAGAGGTAAATTTGAATCAGTGGCAGATCACCATGGCATTTTTAAACAGTAAGAGTTTATTGTTTAAAGTCTGACATTTAGTGTAGTTAAGTGAGCAGTGACCTGGGTAATATGAAAGCTGTCAAGTACATGTATCCAAAGCAAAATTCTGCCTCTAACAAGCAGATAAATTAAATTTAATTTAATTATGTACATTTTTACTACAAAAACACAGTGAGCTACAGAGTTTACAATATTCATTTACACAGACCAGAGACAGTTGTGAATTCACTTCCTTTGCCTCATCTGACATTGAAAGAAGAGTAATATGAAAGGATAATGATAGAACGGAACAAAAGATAAGCTAAGTGTTATAAAATCAAGGGGAGTGATTTTGGGGCTGGACAAAGAGGGATGAGGACGGAGAAGGTTTGGGCCAGCCCTGCAGGCTTGACTGAAGGATTAAAGAGAGTGGGTCTGGACATAAATTTCTTTGCAGGCCGACAGGTTGGGCCTGTTGCGAATTCTCACAGTGGGAAGTCTGGCAGTTCCCACAGACACCCAGCTATGTTTAAAGCATTGTGATCCCAGCAGGGGGTGGCTATTCCAAGGAATGACCAAAGATATTGAACCGAAAGCAGGGAAAAGGACTTTTCAAAATGAGTAGCATTTGACGAAAGTCAACTATGAAGAGCAAATTTATGAGGATGATCATTTATAGGCAAGCTAGGTTGGGTGCCATGGCCTGGAATATTACCTGTGCTCCCGTGGAGAAGCTGACACACTATGTATTCCAAAACCCCCACCAGGTTGGAACATATCTGTGCTCAATTAATCCACTCTTTACCGTTCACTTTTTGGATTACCTAAGATAAATTATATAGCCACACCAGAGTTTCGAATAAGATGTTTTTCACATTTCATTTTGCTGTAAAAAGTCATAAATTAATTACTTTTATAACATCTTAGCAGGGATATATGTTGGTAAATGTCTTCCTTTGACCATACGTTTGGCTCGTGGATAAATGCTTACATAATCCTGAAAAAATCAGCACTTGTGGAATAGGTGTGTTTGTAAAATCTTGCATTTAGACGGATATACCACAAAATATCTTTCAGACTTGATGGTATAGTTTAAAATCCCTATAAAATACATCATTAATGCCTTACTGAGTATTCCAGCTTTATACAAACATAAATGAAAAGTCATCATTAAAGTAAAGCTATGTAGGATTTGGGCATATGGAGAACTCTCTAGTAGAAATATGTAATAATATGCAACATGCAGAAGAACAAGAGGATGAATTTTATTTTTGGATGCTCTTTGAAAGAGTATTCAAAGACTTCTTTTTACTTTATCTTATTCAGGTTTATTATTTCTGAGTATGTGAGTGAATTATCTACAATTTAACCAATTATTCATTAGTAAAAGTTGGATTTTGAATTTTGAACCTAAACATCAAGTCAGACTTTAACAAAAAAGGTATAGCATAATCTGAAAAACTACCACTAAATAAGTCTTGGTATCTCTAACTTTTAAATTATTGGTTCAGGCTTTAAAGGGCAACTCACTGTGACGTGTGCACACCATATTTTGAGCTTTCACTCTCTAGCAGTTACTTATGATAACATGATTTTCTGACCCTGTTAAATTGTTTCATAGCCAAGCTAAAGGAGCATGCAAATAAATTTGAATTTTAACAGAAGTCTTCTGTTTGCTCTTTCTCTAGGAGGCTGACCTCTATAAATTGTGCCAAAATGGGGTGCACAATACCTTGGATAAATCTGGTCTAGCCTGCTCACATAAAAGGCCTGCATGCTGTGGTAGTGACTACCTGCAGAGTTGCCTAGGCTCAGGTTGCATGTCTGTTAGTATCTAGCTGTTCTACACACACAGTGGAGCACACATGTTTGGGCAGCAGTGGGGGGGCAGATGACACTGTCCTGGGGTATTTGACGGAGGGTTAGAGTTTCAGTGTACCTCACATCAGCTGCCCAGTATTCAACACCATTAAACACCTTTCATCTTGGCTAATAGGTCCCACGGGAAAAGCTGCAAAGTGCCCATGCAGCAGGCTGAACAGAACTGTCTTAGACACTCATTGACTCAAGTGACTGAAAGGGTTTCAGGGCAGAAAGCATACCTTAAAGGTATCTAACTATCATATTATGATGATTAATTTTGTATTTAAAGCAGGTGCTTTAAACATGTGCCTACTTGTAATATTCCTATACAGCAACGTTAACTCTTTCAGTGGTCATTTGTTTCCAGGCATAAATAAAAATGAACACTGTCTTATTTCAGGACTGCTGTGAAATTTGTTGCGTAATCTGAAAGCGCACAACATTGTCTTCATTTTCATATGAATTATACAGAAACAATGCAATATGCACATAACACTATGGACATATTTCAGTCAATTTGTTTTTGGGATTAACGTAAGCAAAAAAAGTAAATAAATAAAATGGTACAATATTCTATACAGAAAATGACCACCACGTTCACAGGGTTGGATGGGCTTGAGTACTTTGTATGGTTCATTTATAAACCTAAGATTTAACTTACGGGTAAAGGGTTGAAGTGCTGGTCCACTAGGTGGCTGTAACCATAGTCAAAAAAGGAATGCCGCAGAACAACATCAATCCCTTGCACTGCAGAAATTCCAAGAGTGTTGAGCCATCTAATTCAAATAAAGAATTAATTCAGTGTACAAAAATATAACAACGTTCCAATTCAAATGTGAATATACCTATAATCACAAATTGGTGGTGTCAACGTTATCAAATTATCATAATCAATTATTATGTCATGTTGTGCATTGTAGTATGTGTATTTTCCTAGCTTGACTCTTTGAACATCGGTAATTCCAAAAATGAAAGGTATTTTAAGCTACTCTATAGTTGAGTTCGTTTATCACTGAAGGACATCTAGTCCCTAAGTAAGCACAACACAGTGCTAATGCCTGTAATTTGAGTGATATTAGCAATTTTGGCAGTCTTAATCTTAATATTACGATGTATTCAGCAGGTCAGGTTGGACAGTGCTTGTGGGCAACCTAGGAAGAAATCAACGAGTGGCAAACTGAAATCATGATGCAACATAGAAATATGAGAGCAGAAACGTTATGACAGCAACAACAGTTTTGAAAGTTTCATGTTTTTCCATATTTGCTAGATGTACATTTCAGCTGCTCAACAAATCGGGGTCTGCTTTGTTGTGTTTTTCATTTCATAGCGTGCAGAAGTTTCCAATGGGTGATGTAATACATGCAGAATGTGGTTTGGCATTGTCATGCTGAAATGAGCAAGGCCCCCCTTGAAAAAGACGCTGTTTGGATGGCAACGTGTTGCTCCGAAACTTTTACATATTGTTCTGCATTAATGGTGCCTTATATGGTTTCTTCGGCAACACTTTACATTAAGTGTTCACTAATGGATATGAAGTATTGCCTTAGTTAATATGAAGTAATACATTAACTAACTCACTAATGTTAAGTAAACATATATAACAACTGTTACATGTTTACTTAACATGCGAACATGTATTTGTGAAGCATTGTAACCATTGTTAATATATTACTTCATGTTAACTAATGCATTACTTCATGTTGGTTAGTCAACACTTGTACACACAATGCAAAGTGTTACTGTTTCTTCTTTTCATGGTAGAGTTTTACCCTCCATTTGTGGGTGCAGCAACAAACTGTGTTCACAGACAATTCAGTTATTTCCACTGCATCGTGTTTGTTGTTAATGCAGGGCTGCCGTAGGGGCTGAAGATCATTCACTATTGATTTTCTGTGTTGTTTCTTGCATACAGACATTTTTACAATCTTTTTTAGCATTACAGAACTTTATAAATGTCCCAACTTTTTTGAAACGCCTTGATATGTTTTTGGCATCATATTCAAAAAGAAAAAAAAATAAAATAAAATCTAGCTTCTCATTTGTATTTCAATTGTATTTCAAATCATTTCAATTAAAATAGGATTTAAATTATTTGCAAATATTTGTATTCTGATTTTGCATTCTATTATGCACACCATCCTAACTTTTTGGAAATTAGGTTATACTTCAAAAGAAAGGAATGTTGGAATGTTTCTCCTGTAACGGTACCATTTTGTATATACTTGAATCAAAATCTCTATATTATCAAAGTATGCAGGTTTTGATGGTCTACCAGGTCCTGCATGGCTGTTAGGTTCATCGTTTTCTCTATTTGTTTAAACATATATTTTACTTAAATTAATGTTTTTCAATCTGTCAAAATTTATGTAGAAAAATGATGTGGACACCGCTGCTAATTATCAAGTTCATTTCTTTCAGCCAAGGCCATTGCTAACAGGTGTGCAAAATCAAGCACACAGCCACACAATCTCCTTAGTCAAACACTGGTGGTAGAATGTGTTATACTAAAGAGCTCAGTGGCTTTAAATATGGCAGTGTCATAGGATGCCAGCTTTGCCAGTCAGTTTTTGAATTATCTGCCCTGCTAGATCTGGGCCACTCAACTGTAAGTGCTATTTCTGTGAAAAGGAAGCATGTACAAGCAACAATAGCTCAGCTGCTAAGTGGTAGGCTAAGAAAACTCACAAAGCAGGGCAATCAAGTAATAAATGACATAGCTTGTAAAAATCAGCTATCGTCCATTTGATCACTCACTTCAGAGCCCCAAACTAACCAAACAACATCAGCACAAGAGCAGTGGAAAGATGGGCTCTGGGGTGATGAATCACACCTCACTATTTGCCGCTTTGATGGACAAGTCTGGGTTTGGTGGATTCCAGGAGAACGCTACTTACAAGAATGCACAGTACCAACTATAAAGTTTGGTGGAGGAGGGATAGCAGTCTGGGTCTTTCAGTGTTTGGGCTTGGCTCCTTAGTTCCAGTGAAGGGAATGTTAATGCAATGGTTATGCACACAAAGTGACAGAAAAGGACTTCCATAAAGATGTTGTTTGAGTAGTTATTGAGTATATATATATTTTGATAATATATATTCCTAATTGAACTATGGGGCAATACTTACAAGAAACCAGCAGCAAATGTGTCAGACAAATTGTTGATGCCTCCAGCCCATGCAGGCCCAACTCCACCTAACCACACCCTCTTCTCAGGAGCATGAATCCTAACAATCTGCAGAAAGACAGAAAGACACCCACAATGCTTTTATAATCAGGCAGTAAATAAAGTTCAGATTATTTGTTGGTTGTTTAGCCTTATGTAACAAATTCCTGACATAAAAAAACCTACATGATGCAACATGATGCAGAATGATTTACATTGAACAGATGTGGTAAAAACAGCTGACTCTTTATAATAAACTTAACTGCATTACACCAATAGAGATAGACTTAAAAAAACAAAACATTTTTAGTTATTTTTTTGATTTTTATGGATTCCTACTTACCAAACTATGTGCCCAGGATTGTTACAAAATGTTCTATTTATAACATTCACCACTGCACTAGACTGTTACCTATATAAGGCTTTGAATTAATGTGATTATCCCTAGGTACCTTGGGAAAATCTGGTCCTCAGTAACAGCTCTTGTATATTACTTAAAGAATATCACATGGATACATTTGAGGACAACTGTTACTCAGTTGTATTGCATAAATGATCATATCTCTATCAATCTTATATAAATACTTTCATTGAATGTTTGAGGTTTCCAGAGTTTCCGGTGTGAAAATGAAGATGAAACGGCAATACATCTATGCATTTCTGCCATATTATGTATATTTCCATATTACATATGATCTAAAATGTTTACTGGACATCATATTATATACATGTTTACTGCATAAAAGAGTAATGAACCATAATCCAATATATACACAAAAGCATCCATAACAACAGATAGAAGATATCCATCACAAAAGATAATCCAAATATTTTTCTCACAAAATCATTTCTTCTTTTGCATGTAATCACATGACTTTACAGTAACAAGCTGCAGAACTGTATTATCTTTCAAAAAGACCACATGCCATTGCTTGAATAATCATCAAATAAGCATTCCTGAGTAACTGCCATTAAATCATTAATCTCAGTGCTCCATATCAGTGATGTAAGAAAGAAACCATTGTTTTAATTTTTGAGCTATGCAGCAGTTCTACTGCAATAAATAGTGACCAAATTAAGTAAATTTTAAGTTGGCTTTTGTATGGGCGTAAATCATTACAGCAGGCAGCAGTGCATAAAGCCTCAAAAAGGTCTTGTTTTCAAAGTTAACACTTTTCTCATTTGCCAGACAGTGGCCAGGACCCTAAAGTATCACCATTTTGGACACATTTTTATTTACGAGAGAGACATAGCAAAGTAAGCAATCTGTCTTTTTAACCCTGTGAACCCAATAGGGCCCTTAATCCTCAAAACAGTTTAGAGGGTTAAAGGACTTGGCTGAAACAAGCTGTTGACCTGACCTTATTCTGACATCATATCCAAGGATGGGCACCAATTGCTCTCATATTAACCTCAGAGGAAAAATAAGATGCTTTTACTTATGTGATATTTGTGAAGGCAGCCAATTCCATTTTTTCCCCCAATTCCCCTTTTTTTCATCTTTTGTGGGGAACACAGGCTCTTCCAGATGTGAGCATGACATGCATAAAAGGATAGTGGCATATTTAGAGAGATAGACTCATGGGGTAAGGCTTTCTTTTGTGTTGTGAAACCTGGCACAACATTACCCCAGAGGGCCTGTTCCTAGAACAGTTAGGGTGTGATATGACAAACAGCGCAACTAGTAAACTGAAACTCCAGTTCAGCACAAAGCCCTTCTCCCCCAGTGTCCTAACCCTTGCTCCCTATGCAATAGTCCCGCCCATCAAACTGACTGTAGCTTGTTAGGATGGTGCACCTGAGAGAAAGAGCACAGTTGGCTAATTAAAAGGGAAAGGCCTAACGAGGACACAAGGGATTTTACTATATCCATGCCACAGACACTAACAGCCTAAATCTTGGGTGTGAGGGAAGAGCACAGCAATAAGCCTGCATCTTGCAATTTTCCTCTCCCAATAGAGTAGATGAACAGCAGGCTTCTTTCATGGCACAATCTTGAGCCTGACATGTTTATTTCTTTCAAACAATCTCACCTTTAACACCTTGTTGATCTGGTCTGTCAGGGTGTCCAGGAGCCGTGTCTTCATAAAGTCCTCCACTTTGGTCACTCGCCTATCAATGTAGTAACTGTGCAGACCAGAGTAGAGCTCAGTAAGTCTTGCACCACTCATTTAGGTAAATTTTAATACTGGTGCTAGAGATTTACACAAGATACACAGCACTCTAATATATTAAGGGCATTCAGGGCCCTCAAAATGCGTGGCCAGGTACAATGAAAAAAATGTAATAAAACATATTGTTTAGAAATATTATTTCACTAATCTCACACTAGTGATATAACTCAGCAGATATCTGAGAAAGAATTACAAAATTATTCAATGTGCTTTTCTGAAAAGAAAAAAAAAGTCTGCAGCAGTAGAAGCAGTACTATTGGAAATGACCAAATTCAAATTTTCCTTCCTTACTGCAGCATAAAATGTGCTAAATTTGAAGTAAAGCCATGACCGTTAAGGTCAGTCTGCAGGTTTTCGAGTGGAACGGCTCACAGATTTAGTCTGTGAAGTATATTAAGATGTTAAAGGAGATGGCATTGACAAGATGCAGAAATATTTCCAGTCAAATGCAGTCATGTCAAATGATGAGAAAGGAGCTCAGGCTGAAGTAGCGATCGGCTGACCATCTGGTGAAGGGTTGAGGAAAGCAAGGGCCTCCATGAACTCCACCAGTTTTGAAGCAAATCATCTGAAAGTCTTACGGAGCTGAAGGACTGGTGGGCCTCTGTGGACACTGACCCTCACAATTTACAGCCTCACTGGGAGTAGGGCTGCACAACTGTAGAGGCAACAAATCTTCATTATCCTTGGATCTCAAACAGCACTGAACAACCCCTCACCCCCTCTACCTCATTATTTTTAGCTTGTGTGTCTCCATTAGTGGTATTTTAGGTTCAGAGTGTGTGGTACATTAGTGGTCTTTCCATAAGCCATGTTGGCTTTGTTTTGAATATACAACTCTATAAACAGAGTGAGTGTCTAAGGGAGAGGGAAACAAAGGGGACCAGAGAACTATGAAACACAGAAATGTTATGCATACATCTGTTTCATAGATTGTTCATAGCACACAATCTGTGTGTAACATGACAGAAAGACTTTAATACAGCTCAACGTAACAGAACGGTAGAGAACAGTTCTTTAGCACACCACATAGAGTATGCCCATAAATCTCAATAGACTATGCTATTATTTATAACTCTGGTAAAAGTAAAGTGCCATTTAGGTTATAACTCAACTTTGGGTTCAAATGAGCTATAGAATTGCCTGAGACAGCACAGAAATATGGTAGACCTCAAACAAAAACAGTAACAAAGTATTTACATAGGACATATTACAGAGGTCATGCAAGGCGGAGTTCAAGGTGCCCCAACTGTAATTACAAAGGTGAATGTGTGAGCGCATATGGTTTGAATTTGCCAGTGTGGGTGGTGTGTTTTTTTAATTCTTCTAACTGACACCGCTTTTTCCTTCCGTTTCCCTTAATTAAGGTTGACCTCCGGATTAATGAGTCCACTCTGGGCAGTTAGCGTGTTTTCAGAGACTGAAGATTTGAGGTTGGGAAAGCTCCCCAAACCCACTGTCTCTCTGTAGACACAGGGGGCAACTTAATTGGGGAGGGGGAATGCAATATGCCCTTATAACTTTTAATGGCTTTAACCATTATAAGAACTTGATATAGCACTTGCGGGCTCTAATTCCTGAAACAATTTATGAAAAACTCCACAGTAGATCTAATTAAAAGGTAGGGTAAACACAAAAATCACAGGAGAAGCAGTTAGATAAATACAGAAGTTGTCAATAAGTTTCAGTTGCTAAATAAAGCTTTATGTAGGACTTAATGTGGTGGTACCAGACCATTAAGAGTGTATTGAGCTAGCAGCACCTGTGATTTCTCGTGCTGTGAAAAAAGACAAACTCTCCATGACCTGCAACTCACTGCCCTGTATGTGTTTCCGGCAGCCTGCAGTGATCTTTTTACTTTCCTTGAGGTACATGGCTATAGTTAGCAAATGCACAGCAGAGTCCCATCTTCAGACAAGCTTGTAGCCTCACCTCCAGCTGACACCTGACCAGACCAACCAGCAGCTCAGAAATGCAGCCAGCTGTCCAAAGACAAATTGACCAAAAACATGCTTCCAGACAAATTCCATTGAAAACACTACATTCCACACACAGCCAAGACGATCTCAACCGCTAGGGAGTGTTGTGTTCGAATCATCGCAAGAAAAAATACCACAGAAAGTTCTTTACTTGAACCAAACAGCCATATACTGTCACGCTGAGTATGGCAGTCAGTCTGAAGAGAGCTCTCATTACTGATGACTTTCTTGATACAGTGATAATCAAACACCTTTTTCCTACTTAACAATGATGAGCTTCATGTTAAGTCAAAGCACTAATTTATGTCTCCTTTTTAACTGATAGAAACACAGACACAGCTGGACCTCATCTTCATGAAAATGAACATAATAATAACACAAAAAGTGCATGCCACGTATTCAGACAGCAGCAAAAACAAAACATATTCACCCTCTGAAGCTGTACACACAGATTTTGGTGTTGATTCCACAAACAGAACCGCCTGAGAGATCTTTTGAGCTGCAGTCAAGTGTTAAGATAAACTTGAATACAGTCCTACAAAACACTTTATCCTAATTTTATACGGATAAACTCACACTGTAAAAACAAAAAAACTGCTTACAACAATGAGAGCATTTCCACCTATAACATCCTATGGTGGCACTTATTTCTTAGAAATAAACAAAATCCAGAAATAAAACAGATGGAAACTGGTGTTTCAGTATACAGAAAAAAATGCTTGGCTTTCACTTGCTTGGCCAGTATCAGAACCAGCTGCAGACAAGGGCACATCATTTTACATCACTTCAAAGTAATTTTGCTTAATGAGATTAGGACAAAAGGTTCAAATTAGGTGCGCATGTTTTTGGAGGGAGTGTGCATTTTACCTTCTAGCACACTCTCTCATTCAACAGGTGTCAGCAATTATGGGCTAAGAAAAGTGGCTAAAACTAGTTCTGCAGTTTGGTGACTGAAAAGTATGAAAAAACTGGGTGACACTTTGGTTTCAGATGACACTTTAAGTAATTAAAGGCATTATATTTTATGACGTTTTCTAATCTTCTTATGTTTAACCCTATTTTGTACAGTAAAACATTCTGACATTCTGCTAGTTCCAGCTATAATTTGTTAGAAGAGTTGAATTCAGGCATTATCATACAATTTATTTATATGCTACCCAAGACAATTCAGCGTTGTACAACTGTTGTAATGAATGCAGTAATTCTAGAAATAATAAAGGGTAGAATACCTACTGTTGCCACGTAACTGCATCAACAACAGAACCGCCGTTCTTCATGAACCTGTGAGGGAAAATAAGGAGAATGTTTCAATTGGTGGGTGGGGATATGGCAGTGGAAGTACAGATTATTTACAGCTGCAATTTCAGCCTGCCCTGCAATTGTAAATGACCCTTTCTGTAGAGAACGCTGGCGTAGGCAGCCAACATCAAGGCCAAATAAGACACAAACCAAGCACTCACATGGAGAACATGTTTATATGGCTGGTGGGGGCTGATCTTTCAGGCTATGTGTAAACTGGCTCTAGACAGACAGGAGATGACAGCTTAACAGAGAGCTGCGCGATCCTTTTTAGGGAGTAAGGCTTACTCTGAGAAGGCCTCTTTTTCTAAACAGCCATTCTGCTGAAGAAAAAGCGAAAGTGTGATCTGTGCAGTAAAACTGCTCCCATCCCCATTTCTTCCAAAAAAACTACTCCCCCTTCACCCCCTCCTCTAAGCTCAGCAGACCTCTCTGTCTGCAGAGCTCTGACTCAAATTTATCATTTCCATCTGAACTCAGACTGGTAGCAGCAAGGGGTGGCGTCTCCTTCTGAGGAGGACCTTTGACAAGGCACTTGTGGTTATCAGTCAAAGTCTCATCTGAGTCGGCCAAAGTTCCACCATAGCACTTAACAACTGAGGCAGACAAACTACATGCAAGGAGAGTGGTGAGGTACAGAATAAGCAATCAAACTATGAAGAAGCTTGGATGTCAAAAATCTGGCATGCCTCTAAAGACCAGATAAAGTTAAAGCCCTAATCCGTCCAAGCTTTCCCCCTGTAAAGGCACACTAAGTTTAGTTCATGGTCTGGACATCACAGCAACTTTAGTTAGCCTCCCCACCAGTGCGTGAATATGGAGGTGTATGTTTTCTTTTTATCATTCTTATTACTGAACTGAAAATGTGGAAGGTGCAGACAGGGGCTGCTGTCAACCGCTGACTTCTTGTGTGAGAGAGCTCTGGTTAGGCAATGACATATTTATGCATGGCTCGGTCATGTCTGTACCATAACCAATTAGCAGCCACTCACTGTCTCAAACTGGCCTCATTATCCCACATTTCAAAGTTGTGGCCAACTGCGCAAAAACACAAACAACCAAAAAATATAGACACACCAGATTCTGAGGTATTTTTGGCAGAAGACAGATGCCATGAAATATGTTGGGTAATCCCATCTCACAACTTTAAAATGAGACCAGAATGAGAACAGTGTGTCCATAAAAACTAAGCACATCAAAGGCATAACACAGTTGGTGTTATAACTGGCTCCTTATTTACAGGGCAGAGCTACCCAAAAATCAGAGGTCAATAAAAGTCCCTAATTTTTAAAAGTATAATTTAGTGGAACCTATGATGATTTATTTTAAAGCAAAATCATCAGTAACTGCATTCTTATGTAGGTAAAGAAGAATGATACTTTTTTAATTATACCTGCAACAAAATTCAAACAAAACCAAAGCATCTGTCAATTTAAAGAGGCTTATGTACTAGTACGTAAAAAAATACTTTACTGAATAACACTGAGTGTGGCATTGAAGGCACTATTATGTAAGTGAATGAAGAGTGAAAGGGAGAAATTCTTGCCTTGGAGAGCAAGGATGATGCAGGTGGAGTATTGCTCAGTCACACCATAAATCGAATGACACTTTATTTAGCAGACAGAGGATTTCACTGGTGCAATGAGCCCCAGCAATAACACCACACTGGAAGCAACATAAACATAGTTTGCTATGTCCTCCACAATACAGACAGATAGTGTTACATAGGATTAACAAAGAATGAAGTATCTTAAGGCACATGCATGACAATGTGAAAGATGTACACGCTACAAAACATGCTTCAAAACAGCTGGTGTGTATGAAAACTTGAATCTCTGGAAGAATCACTAAGACACACTTCTATCTAATGTACATTTCCATCTTTGTGTAAACCACAACAGTCGCTACAATGAAGCAGTTTTGAGGCAGTGCTTGGTTGCTACTGTTCTGCAGTGCAAGTAGTTTAATAGAGCAACTCACCCCTACTGATGTATAACGTTCAGAACAAACCAGCAAGATGATGTCTCAATCATTTAATTAAATAAACTCTGGATAGAATAATGATAACTTACAATGAGACAAAGACACTGGCTTCACCCACATTCGCTTGACACGCTGTACAGATTGGTGTTACCCAGTAATGTGGAGGGTGTAATCCAGTTCACAGCCAAAAATAAATCCCATTTTTTAATCAATATTTAAAAGCAGTGACTTGTAAAATTGTAAATGTATTTAAATGAAAAGTATATAACGAGAAGATATTTAAAGTTTTATTTTCTTGTAAATATATGCTCACTCTGAAGATGAGCCCACAATGAGCCCCATGTTCCAAAAAGATTGGGACAGGTATAATTTAGAGCTAGAAATACTGTGAAACATCTCTGGGCTAGAAATCATTTTATGCACTGATCAGCCATTGCAGTAAAACAGTAATGTGACACTGAGGTGTTTAAAAACTCCAGGAGCACTGCTGTGTCTGATTGAATCACACCTGCATAACACACGTCAGTGTCACTGCAGCGCTGAGAATGATCCACCACCCACATAATACCTGCTCTGAGGTGGTCCTGTGGGGTTCTGACCATTGAAAAAAGGTGCACCTATGTGGTAAGTGGAGCGGATAAAATGGACAGTGAGTGTAGATGCATTGAGGTGGTTTTAATGTTATGGCTGATCGGTGTGTGTGTGTGTGTATATATATATATATATATATATATATATATATATACACGAAACATTAAATGTTTTGTAGTTTATCCCTGTAAATGTTAATTCATGTAGGTACTTCTTTTGTTCTGATCTCTCTGCTCAAAAACTACTCTCTATTTAATCAGCAGTGTATCTGTGAGAAACATCTTTCAGGACATCATTCTGCACATGTGAGCTCCTGCTGTCAGGAAAGATGGATCTTTCCAACAATTCAAGGTCAAGAAACACACAAAGTAGTTTGTTCAAATACCTGCTGTGTGAGACTAAAACAGATTCCAACACTCAATTTTTTTTATTCAGAACAATCCCCACAGGATCCAAACAACTATAACAGGCAAGAGCCTAAAAAGACCTTTAGAGACAGAACGGAGCAGAAACGTTTAGAGCAGAAACATTACGTTACCTAGTGCCTTACTTGGAACAGCTAGAGACAGGCATGAAATACAGCTGTACTCTCCCTGGACAGGCACATGCTGAGCGTCTAAAAGTTCCATGACAGACCCAGTAAAAATGTTTCTTGTCCTCAGGTAAACAGACTGTTCTCGTAATTCACTGTGAATCCCAGGTTCAGGATGGTAGACCTTTTGTGTCCTCTTTCACTTACTATAGGAGTTCTGCCCACTAGCTAGTTAGCTGTTCCTCTCGTTCAAGACTGGGCTGCCATTTAAACAGAAAGACACTAAGGCTACCCTGAAATCTGCTAAGATTTTGTTTGAAGCACTAAGCAATACAGCTGTCAGGAATGCTCATATATTGCCAAGTAAAAGGATGGCTTATAGATCTGATGTTGTTAGACTTAAGGCCATTACACTTAGAAAGTTGTGTGAAAAAAGTGGTGTGAAAATGTGAAATATTCTGACACTTTTATTTTGCATCAAAATTATACAGTACAACCACAACCAGGCGCGTCACATTGTTTTGTTGCTATTGCAATTGTTCAAACTGTTGCTTCAAGAGGTGAAACTCTCAGCAGGGATCTCAGTTGATCTCTGTGGTGATGCAGCACAAAACAAAGGTGCAAATATGATCCAATTGTTCACCACCAGCAGAACAGACAAAGTGACACTGGGCTATTGTCTTATAGACATTCTGGAAAAGTAAAAGTACCTCATTTTATTTAGAAGCTGAAACTCTGCTTTCACACTGGCTATAATTTAGTTTGTAGCCCAATTTGTAGATAAGTTTGAGCTGCTTTTGGAGGTTATGATCCTTTCAGCATTTGTGACAAAGCTCTATTTGCTGGAACACAGTTGTTCCATCATCTTGGCTGTCGTCATGCCAACAGCAGAGGCGACCATGATTGGTCAGATCATGTCACCAGCAAAAGTTCTCCAAAATGAAACAGAGCACGAATAAAAATGAATGTCAGGATTTTCACCGCATTAAAAAATTATATCTGGTATGCAACATGCCATTATTTAGATATCTGTTCAAAATTTTCTCTTGTCTAAAACAAACAAAAAAAAAAGGTTTGGTCTTAACACTGTCACTTAAACCTATTACTATTTGCCAGTAGTTTAGCTGTGCTGATTTTGTTTACTTCATAAGCATCGGAAATAAAGTCTGGAGCAATTGCAAATATACCTGTAAACTCTAGATCAAAATTTTATGGAGATGTTCCCAATAAAGTTGCCAGTGGAGTATAAACCTCTAGTCTTTAGTCATCTTTCAGAAGTCTCGTGTTTACCAGGTTCTGAGTTGGTTGTAGCTACCTGTGTTTATTGCCTTTGTACTTTATTGTAACTCTGACCCATGCTGTTGTGCAAGTGATAATGTAGTCCACAGCAGTGTTAAACAATATCAAAAAATGTTGTTTATCAAATAATGGCCTATTACTAACCTATTAGAGCCACTCACCCGTCCAGTAGAAGGTTAGCATTTTTGCGAGGACGGCCAACGTTGGGTCCATAGAGACTGGCTCGGCTATAGTAGCGTACAGACTGCAGTAGCGTCTTCAGCAGAATGTAGTCTTGAGCCAGTCGAGTGCTGTTGACTGAGCGAGCTACCATGGTGCGGTAACTGTTTGGTTCTACAAGAAAACAAACACAAGTTGATAACTGCAAGTAAATAGGATGTATGACTCTTAGTCTGAATATATCTATACACACATATAACATTCAGCATTTTTTTATTTTAAACCCAATTACAGAAAGGTTGGACCAGTAGGTAAAACACAAATAAAAACAGAAAGCAGTGAATTATAAAGTGACTTGTATTTGAACAACAGTACAAAAATGCTTAATTTCTTATTGACCTCATAATCTTATTAAAGCCATTGCTTATTAATAAATATACAGTTATTCTGAAATTAATGCATAAGATTTGTTTTAAAAATGTTGCTTTAAGGGGTGATTTAAGATTGGGAACATTGTCAAATGTGGAAAATATAAAAGCTGGGTAAGTAAGTGAAATAAAAACTAATACCAGTGACTACTTTGGCCTGTACTTTAAAACAAAATTACAGCACAAAATATGTATGAAGTGTTTTAACTTCTTTACTCTATTGCTTTTGGTAAATTCACTCCCTCTGAAATTGATGAACACAGCCCATCCCAAAAAGTTTTAATGGGGCAATTTAGGACTAGAAACACTGTGAAACATTCAAAAAACATCTTAAACAGATGATGCAGTTATGGTGAGGTATAAAAGGAGCATCCAAAACCTTATGAGCGAGGATTGGTAAAGGCTTGCCAAAAATGCAGTAGCAAAAACTCCCTATAGTTCGTGTATCTTACTCTCTTCAGTGCATAACATCATCAAAAGATTCAGGGAATTCAGACACATATCTGTGCATATAGGAAAAAGACAAAAACCACAACTGAATGCCTATAACCTCTGACACCTCTGTATAAAACTGTATAAAAAGAGCCACAAGTTTCTGTAAAGGAGTAACACCACATACGCTTGGCAAACTGTTCTCAATAAACCTCAATTAAAACAGTACTATGCACAAAGTTAGACATATATCAACAGCACCCAGAAACTCAAGCTCATTTGAAACCTGAATCAGTTTGCGTCCTTAGTCCGCAAATGATTATTAAGTATGGTTAAAAAGAAAGGCATGGTGTCACAGAGGTAAAAACACTCCTGTCGCAACTTTTTTAGAACATCTACCAGGCATCAAAATTTGGAATAAGTGTATATTAACCAAAATCAATAATGTTCATAAGGCATTTTAAGTTTGAAGCCTACAGGTTTCCAGTTGGGTTGAGTAATATAACAATATTCTAGTTCAATGTTCAATGTTGTAGTCATAGATTATACCATAATAGGCTGATGACCCTTTACATGGGATAAATACCAAAATAATAAAATAAAATAAATCACACTTCATTGAAATTAAACTGTTTTGCCTTGAGTTTATGAAGATGAAGATAAGCAGTAAAACTGTTGGAAATTGTAATACCAAAATGCTTCACTAAAATCTGTGCAAATTAAAAATTTTCTTCAAACTTCTGGGTATTTCTAATTTAAAGATTGTATTAGGGGGATCCACTATTTGAACAAACCCACAACTACAATGATTTTATTCAGTGTTGTGAAAATACTCCTGTTGCCACCTTTTTGGAACATCTACCATGCATAAAATTTGGAATAAGTGTACATTAACCAAAAACAATAATGTTTATAAGGCAAAAAATCAAATATCAAAAGATATTGCTTTTGGTAAATTCACTCCTTCTGAAATTGATGAACACAGCCCATCCTAAAAAGTTTTAATGGGGCAATTTAGGACTAGAAACACTGTGAAACATTCAAAAAACATCTTAAACAGATGATGCAGTTATGGTGGGGTATAAAGAATATTGTTATATTATTCAATCCAACCGGAAACATTTAGGCTTCAAACTTAAAATTAGAACACAAAAAATGATGCTTGTTTTTTTATTTTGGTATTTATCCCATATAAAGGGTCATCAGCCATAAATACAGTCATCAATAAAGCATTTTGGTCTGTTTATAATAATAAAAGAATAAGGCAAAAACATGCATCAAAAGTATAAGTACCAAGAAGATGTAAAAGTTTAAGTAAATGCCAAGTTAAGGAGATACGCTTTTAAATCTTTCTTAAAAGTGTGCACAAGAGTTTGACTGTTTAAACCTGAAGAGCAGTATCTGCAGATGTAAAATCATGAGCGCGAACATAAACTAAGGTCCCTCAGTTGAACTATACCTTTTGTTTTCTTTTCAGTAATGTTGACAGACTGTATTTTCATGGAAATGTGTATGATATATACACTATATTGCCAAAAGTATCTGCTTGTCTGCCTTCACACGCATATGAACTTGAGTGACATCCCATTCTTAATCCATAGGGTTTAATATGATGTCAGCTCACCCTTTGCAGCTATAACAGCTTCAACTCTTCTGGGAAGGCTTTCCACAAGATTTAGGAATGTGTTTACGGGAATTTTTGACCATTCTTCCGGAAGCACCTTGGTGAGGTCAGACACTGATGTTGGATGAGAAGGCCTGGCTCACAGTCTCTGCTCTAATTCATCCTAAAGGTGTTCTATCAGGTTGAGGTCAGGACAGTCAAGTTCTTCCACACCAAACTCGCTCATCCATGTCTTTATGGACCTTGCTTTGTGCACTGGTGCACAGTCATGTTGGAACAGGAAGGGGCCATCCCCAAACTATTCCCACAAAGTTGGGAGCATGAAATTGTCCGAAATCTCTTGGTATGCTGAAGCATTAAGAGTTCCTTTCACTGGAACTAAGGGGCCAAGCCCAACTCCAGAAAAACAACCCCACACCATAATCCCCCTCCACCAAACTTTACACTTGGCACAATGCAGTCAGACAAGTATTCTCCATTCTCCTGGCAACTGCCAAATCCAGACTCCATCAGATTGCCAGACGGTGAAGTGTTATTTGTCACTCCAGAGAACAGGTTTCCACTGCTCTAGAGTCCAGTGGTGGCGTGCTTTGCGTTGCGCTTGGTGATGTAAGGCTTGGATGCAGCAGCTCAGCCATGGAAACCCATTCCATGAAGCTCTCTATGCACTGTTCTTGAGCTAATCTGAAGGCCACATGAGGTTTGGAGGTTTGAAGCGCTTGACTCTGTAGAAAGTTGCCGACCTCGGTGCACTATGTGCCTCAGCATCTGCTGACTCCGCTCTGTCATTTTACGTGGCCTACCACTTCGTGGCTGAGTTGTTGTCGTTCCCAATCACTTCCACTTTGTTTTAATACCACTGACAGTCAACTGTGGAATATTTAGTAGTGAGGAAATTTCACAACTGGACTTGTTGCACAGGTGGCATCCTATCACGGTACCACGCTGGAATTCACTGAGCTCCTACGAGTGACCCATTCTGTCACTAATGTTTGTAGACGCAGAGATGAAATTTGTAGATGTGGAGATGAAAGCTGGCTGAATTCAATGATCTGGATGGGTGAGTGAATACTTTTGGCAATATAGTGTATATCTATCTATCTATCTATCTCTCTCTCTCTCTCTCTCTCTCTATATATATATATATATAGAGAGAGAGAGAGAGAGAGAGAGAGAGAGAGACAGCTTAAGACAGCAGCAGTTGTGATGTTTGCTTTAGATTTGCATGGCATCTTTGTGTAGAGGATTATCAGGAACTCTCTCTAGTTTAATGTAACTAATGCTAAAATCATCCATTTTACTGTGTGCACACAACAAACTGAATGTTGAATATTCCTTATTTAACTGGTGAAGAGAAGAGCTGGGAATGAGTACTAGCTTCAAACTTTAAAAATGTTTGTTGACATGGTATTGGTCCAGATTTAGACCAGATTGAGGCCAACACTGAAGATATTTCAGCATTTTTATTTTACTTTATTTTATTCTTTCAAGTCATTGAAACTATGTAAATAGATCATATCAGAGGTGGCCTCTTGTCCATATGCCATTGGCTGAGTACAGTACAGTAGTAGAAATCTACAATTTCATGCTGGCACAATCCATTTCATAAACATGAACATACAACTAAAATTTTGGAATGCTACATTGCTTGGAAATGCTTATTATTCATGAAACCTCTTGACAATCTAATCCATAACAGATTTTTTCTCAGTTATAATCACTGCATGTGCTGAAAGAACATTGATAAAGCAAATGGGAAAATCACTTATTTTACCAAAATCTGGCATGTATTAATAGAATAAAATTGCACTCTGGAAAATGGCTCAGCAATAGAAATTACAGTCAAAGTAATAAAAAATACATATACACATACACTTTTTAAGGCAGGGAAAAGGAGATAACAAAAAAAATCTTGATGAAAATGAACATATAGATAATTGCTAGTTTATGTTTCCAGGCATTCTGAGAATTTCAAAATAACATTTTAAAAAGAAAGATGCAATGGTTAACAAAGTAAGAAACAAATACATATGCAGTTTCAGCCATCATTGATATATTTTGTACAACTGGAAGAATCAGTTCACCCAAACTTCACTAATGATTTCCAGAGCCCACAAACATTGTACAGCCATGAGCAAACGTCTATTCAGTCTGTTCACTTAAAGCAAGTTTGGCCCAAAATTCTATTTACAGAATTTTCCCTTTACCCCCCAAATGTAGTTGATCAGCCAAGACATATGTCTCAAGGCTGCTTTTTTACTTGTGTACTGGAGCTATATCAGAAGCCTACACCCCACCATGTAGCATAGTGGAAAAAGCATGCATAAAACAGCCCATACTTGCCACAAACCATATGGTGTTTTTAAGTAAAAACATATACACACTATAATACATATACATCTACAAAATGGATGGATTTAATTTATTAATAACTTCATTTTTATTACAAATAACATACCATATCAAACTCAGTGTAAAACTCAAGTTGAGTGGTTTGAGGAAGTTATGCAATAATTCAGTCAGTTTGCCCAGTGTGTCAGTACAGTAGAGATTTTGACTAAATTAATCCACAGTATAGGTTTATACTGCACAGCACAGTGCATCTGCACATATCTACTGACTAACTTAGTTTACTGTGTAACTTATCGTAGGTGTGAAAAGACTTACCATTCCCAAGCTCCCAGGATATGTTATATTTCTTGCCAGCACTATACTTTAACAAACTCAGGGCACTGGAGGCATTCCATGAGTTGTCAGGATTCCGGTGCAGGGCATTGATCCCAAAGATAAGATGCAGTCCAGCGCAGTCAGCAAAATTGTACAGTTTGTCTAAAGACCTGGCTGGGAAAAAGCGAGACACAGTTGTAACTTTGGCACTTTGTGCAAAATAATTCCTTTTCATCTACTAATGTACATCACAAAGGTTATTATTGTAGGTGTATGTAATTGTGTAAATAGATGAATTCTTTGCACTGTATCCAGCTCCCTAAGGCTTAAGAACACCCTAATAAATGGCAGTGCATGGTCTCAAAGACCAGGGAACTACAGCACTGCAGCAGCTTTGCTCCACTATACGCTTGTGAAAACACACACAGTAAACCATCCATCGGTGCACAAACCAAACAGACTTGGGGCAGACTCAAATACAAAAGTGTGCCAAGGAAAGCATTTTAGAGGAAAAGCCTTGGGATGGGTTATAATAATTGGGCCTCATCCCTGGTATGGTCATCGGTTATGTTTTGAAATTCTATCGGTTAAGAGCAGTGACAATAAACACAAATATTTCAGTGCCCTTTGACTTCATTTCCTGTGTTTAAAAAGAAGCAGCTGAGACGTCTCACATGGCCCAGAGGGATTTTAGTGAAGCCCAAACCTGCGTGTGATGTACCAGCGGATTTGGGTTTCAAGGTTGCTATATTTACTCATGGTCAGTTTTTACACATTATTACATTAAGATCAGAATGAAGTTGTCTCTGTCCGATCAAAGATGAGCCAAACAATTTAGACCAAATGACACAATTCAAGAAATGCTCCAGGGGAACTGAAAAATGTACAGATATCTGGTAAAACTGTTCTCTGCCTGTCCAGCAAAATTGGATTTACATCTGTTTAAAACTCAGATGGATTCTGTTAGCATTTATGTGATTGTAAAAAGGGAAGAACTGACCAGAAACTCTATTTTATATGTAGTCTAACCCATAGAGGAACCGTGGAGATCAGAAGAATCAGATTAGTGCATTAGACAAGTGGATATCCAGTTAACAGAAGATTTTTAACATACAGTCACATTTAACCCAAATAAAGTCAGACAAATCTCCTCTCCAGATGTGCACGTTAACATGACTACTAAATTCCTGATTTTATAGGGTAGGAAACTTTAAAGCTTTCAAGACAACTTAAAACACACTTGCCACACCAATAATAATGGGTGACTATTTCATAATTTCAAGGGAAAGCCTAATTCAAAGCATAACGTGACACTTTTGTTCAAAGCACTTTAAATGGCTTAAGTCTTTAAATGGTCTAATGCATCACTTAATTGGGTACAAAACTATAAAAACTTAATGAGGACAAGAACCTATTTAATGAAAACAAGAAAAGAATGAACCAATGGGAAGCATTTTATAGGGTTTTTTTTCACACTGCAAATCAAGCTGCACAGCCATCAAAGCATGCAAATATATATTCTGTTTAAAGGTTTTATAAAACACATATCTTCTTGGACTGGGCCACATTCTAAATGAGTTATTTTTCTATTTCAGAACCGATGGAGAAGCCCACCTTGCTGTGTTTGAGAAGCATGCTGGGAGTCCTCCCTGTTCTGCAGCCTTTAGCACAGTGAGCTGATTGAGATAAAACCGTATCAAAGGCAGGTGGATAGAAAGCAGGGCCATGCTGTCAGGGCAGAAAGAGAAGCAGAACCAGATGTGGGCCAGAGGCTGAGAGAATCCAGGGCCTCCCTTCCTCGAACAGACTCTTGCACAAGAGCTGTCACTGTTGAGGAACCTGGATCTGTGCCAAACACACATCTAATGGTAACAATCACCAGCCCAAATTATTGTGATGTTTTCCTCTCCATAGAGTTGCACAGAACACTGCACACCATTATGATAATGATATGGGTAAAAAAAGGTTAAAAAAAGAGATCAATAAGCACTGTAAATATTGCTTATGTATTGTTAAGCATCAGTGATGTGTGAAGTCCAATCTGTAATAATACTACTAGCATTGTATAATAAACTGTCAACCATTTTTCCTCTTACACACACCCACAGAGACACAGCATATTGTTAGACTCCCTCTTACAGTGTGTCTTTCTCTCATGGGTAATCACAATAAGAGAACAGCTACTTGTCCTAAAAGCAGCCAACTGTGATCAGTTCCATGTTGCTAAAGTAAGGTAATTACACTGTGAACAGCACCCAGGCTCCTAAGGGTGGACCAGACATGGCAATATAGGGAGTAGGGAGGACATCAGGAACACAACTCTGGTTCACATTTACAGCCGACTCAAAGTGTTTCCAGATAGACTAAATCAGTCTCTCTCCTCCCCCCCTTTCTCTTTTTCTTTCTCTCTCTTTCTTTCTAATATCACAGTGAACTGTAGAATAATTGAGATAAACGACAAATTACAAAATGAAGTGTCAAAAAGCCAAGAGTCCTTGGAAATATTGGAAAATAATATTGTTTTTGGACAACCTTGATGTTTTGCTTACATGGTTAGCTGGCCTCCTGTCATTCTTACATGTTTTTTTAGTAATTGAATTAGAATGCAATGCTGATGTGCAATGGGGTTTACCGATATGCACAGTCAAATTCCCAAGACCACACCTGATAGCATATATTATTTTTAATCTTAATGTTTTCATTTTTTTTAGCACTGTAGGTGTTAATTCCCTCTGCCGAATTAATCTAATAGTCTTCATTTATGTCCTCTTGGACTGTAAGAGTTAAATGCGGTAAAATGAGCTCTGGTTAAATTGCTGTATAATGTCTTTATTTGAAAGAGTTGCCAGGTAAAATTTTATAAGCAAGACTAATGTTGAGAAGGCCACACTGATGTATTAGAAAAAAATCTCCCTGAACTTTCTTGAAATTGGGTGCATGAACTTTTGCAGTAAGTTCAGTAGCAACTATAAAGCTAAGAGTAGAACTAAAAGCACTGAATCCCACAAGCCAACGCAATGGAAAGAGAGGGGTCTGGATATTGTCAGAGTAGCTATCTGATCACAGACATAAGACTTCCATAACAAGCAGGACTGTACCAGAGTGCTACGGCTCATTTCTGAGCCAGAGCATTTCCATTTATGTCTAGTGATTACCTACAGCAACGATCAGGAACTGTATATTCAAAACCACCCAAAAAAGTTCAAAGCAAAGAATTTCCATAGCCAGACAACATCCACAATGTCTGTTCTTAAGAAAAACACTGGTTGCAAGAAAGGTCTCAACACAGACTTTTGTTCTCTGTGTCTGATTTTTCTTGGAATGTTATTTAACCACATGCCTATGCTTATCTGTGGGTATGTCATTTTATTCTACAACCATAATACAATATATTACTTAAATACCATGTTTAAATTAAAGCTATTCTTTTACTTGTAATGTTCTATGTAGCTTGAGGGAACATTTAGAGGAGATACTGAAAGACAATTAAATGTTATAAACGCTTAATGACAGAAAGCTAAACTGATAAAGCCACTTAATGTAATGTGAACATGATAACAGGGAAACCTGCAATATATTTATATCAGAATATAAATAGTGATAAACCAGAAAAGATGCAAATGCAAAATTCTTAATCTCTCTTTCTGACTTGATATATATATATATATATATATATCCAAGAGTCAGAAAGAGTCAGAAAGGGAGTTTAAGTAACTTTTGCCACTGCAATTGCATAATTCAGGAAAAAGTCTCAAAATTAGTTTTCTATAGTAATACAGTAAAACTTTTTCTATAGTAAGCCTGTAAACAACAAAGGATATTTGTAATTAGAACCTCCAGATGCAAAGGGATTTGGCAGTAATGGAAGAAGACCACCATGTCCCTCTACTGGCATTTCCTTCTAGTTAAACAAGACTATTTTGCTAGATTAGATATGCTCCCTAAATATGTGCTAATGTTAGCTGCAATAAGGTTTTCACTTTAAACCTATTGTAGCTTGGCGTTGTTTTTGTAACCTGGGTTTAGATCATTTTTGTGATAAAAAAAAAAAAACAATTCTAATAGGGCACTTCTTGCTCATTATTTAGCTTAAAACCTCACAGGCTGTCTTGAAGTATGTACTTGAATAAAGAAAGAAAGAAAGAAAGAAAGAAAGAAAGTAAAACATACTGAAACCACTGAAAAGATTTCTATCCTTTCTGTTTTGCTATTCTCTTACAATATTAGTAACGGGACAGAAAAGTAACACTGAGTGCTTGGACCCAAACTAACTCACGCAAACACTGCAGCTAGAGTGGAAATATGGTTTCAATAGTCTTGCTATGCCTGTGGTAGTCTGAAGTGCACACTGCATGTCATACAAACCCAAGTATGCTCACGTTTATAAACACAGCATTACACAAAGACTCTCGTTTGATAGGGTATGTTTTACAAAGAATTGCTCAGGTCAAACCACTTTTGTATTCTGGAAGAATGCAAACTATGAAGACACCTGTTTTTGATTGATTCGGTATGGCCAGTATAAGCGTTGCGTGTATGTGTGCGAGCCTGCACACACGTGATCGTATCTGTGTGCACCAGTTAATTGGCTAAATTTTCATGTGTGCATGTTAGTGTGTTAACAAGAGCACAGGTATACGTTGTCAAAATGACAAAACTAACTATACTTATAAATGCCACTGATTCTACATATTTGCCCATGTATTCTAGGCCATGTGGTTGGCAGTGAAAAGGATAGAGGACTGAGTGATATGTTAACATCTCAGAACACACGCTGGTGTATATACATCCACACACATTTGTGTACACTAATTAATCTACCCTAGAGAGACTGCCTGTGCAGCAGCACATGGCCAGGACTGCACAGGACCGCATGCTGGACTCCGATTTCCCCTTAGTGTCAACAGTCCTGGGCGCTAGGCTGATTGGAGCTACACTTGATGAAGTCAAAGACTGAAGTGTGTGCCAAATTACGTCAACCACTTTACAACTATAGTATGCTGAAAAATCAAATATACACAATGGCACTATATGACACACAGTTATCTATAAATAGTGAAAAAAGTACAGACAAAAGTGTCTGCAACAAAGTGGCTGCTACTACTGTCTTTAGCTATGGCATGCATAGTAAATAAATAAATACGGTAAAACATAGCAAGATTTCTTTGTCTTATTTACAAAAATATAACTGACAAATATAACAAATTTTTACATTTGTTGGCATCAAAAGGTGAGGGTAAATATGGGGACATATAAGCATTATTCACCAACTTAACTTAAAAGGATATAAATGAGCCACTGGCAAAATTCCTAAGAAACTGACTGAAACCGATACTGTGATATTACAATATTACAATGTGAATGTGTGTATATCCACGCACATACACAAGCGGAACAAAAGCTAAACGCTCCTTTGTTAAAATGATAAAACTTGTCTTCAAAGACAGCTCTGCTGAGCCTTTACATGCCTGCTGGCACTCTCTATTTGAAGTATTTACTGCTTGCTAATGCTGTAATTACTACAATAATTGCACCATGATTAGTTTGTCACTTAAAAGAATCAGCACAGATACACTGGGCAGAACTAAACTAAATGGCCCCTGGGTTCTTTATAGCACACATCAAAGGATTTCCCCAAAGTCAAATGTGCCCAACCGTCCATGTTGTTGACACAGATAACACAAGCTAAAACATATAAATCAAGAATATTGAAACATGCACTAACAACAAATAATGAGTGCAGTGAACTGTAACCTTAACCATAAATTGATCTGGCAACTGCTTACACAAAAGACCCCTTCTTCTGTTTTTATGTGAAGCACATACTTCTCTACACTTTCTCCAAATGTAGAATAGCATGTATATATAGTTGTATACTTTAAAGTAAATCTACAATACTCACTATAGGGTAGTCATAAATACAGAATATATATTTTGTGGAGAATTAGAGGAAACTCACCAAAGACAAACAGACTGAAAGAGCCAAAATACACTGATGTAATCTGTGAGGGGAAATGCTTTCTTTGAAAGTGTCACTTCCCAATGCGACATCGTTTCATTCAAGAGTGCACTGGTAAAAGCTATGTGTGAAGGGAAAAGCTGCATAAATACAAGAGGTGGAGATGAATCTCTATACTGTTACAATGTAAGCAGCTGTTACCTTTTCTTAGTATAAAGCATCTTATGGCACATACAACAGACACAGGACTCACAAGAGTGTATTCTGTACGGTTCTAGTAGAATACGGTTTGAGTGCTCTACAAATAAAAAATGTTATTATTACTAGAAAGAATAAAAACTGCTGTCTGCTCCTAGGCATACATGGCCACTACTGGGCTAAATGTGCAGCATTTCATAAAATATCATAAAATACACACATCATCAAAAGAATAGGTGCACCCAGAAAGAAGTATTGGATTGCAATGCTATTTGAAAGGAAGATAAAGGATACCAGGAACAATGAAATGATGAAAAACTGAGACTGATATGGGCATCATTTATTGAGCTACACATACATAAGTAGTGTCTCTCAGAATGGCATCAGGTGTCCATGTTTGCTGGTTGGATACGTCTCAGCATGGAGTTGTAGAGGTCCTTGATGGTGTCCTGCGATAATCCATACCATGCAGCTTGAATATTCTCACACAGTTCCTGCAGATTGTGCAGCAGGGGTGGAAGTGGAGTGACACCAGGCCTTCTGGACATGTGACGCATGACAACAAACCGTTCACCTTGGCACTGACCACGGTGCCTCCATTCCATGGCAGTCTGACATGTCATCATTGCAACTATTTTGATGATGAGTGTATATGGTTGCAAGTCTGAATAATGCAAAATTCCTACATTATCTGCAAAGGTGTGCCAACCAACAAGGTTTTAAGACTTAAAACACTATCACTGTTCCTGAACTCACCCAGTTACTTAGGAAAGTATTGGTGTGAGTTATTAGCATGGGAGTAATTTTCTGTAAATGATCTTTCAAGTGGTCAAACGGTGTTCAACAGCGATATCCAAGATTTGGATGACTAAGAACAGAATATCATGTGCTCAGGAATTCTGACTGCTCAGGTATGGGCAGCTCACATATTCCCTACAAGGTGCTCAAACAGACAACAGTTATGAATCTTGGGAACAGTACCTGAGACGTCTGCAATACACTGCAGTACAAGTTTCTGCCAGATGGTATCTAAAAAGAACAGAGCCTTCTCCAAACATTCACCTCAATAAATACCTTCAAAAGACACAAGCCATAAAAAAACATTTGTCTTTTACTCCCAATATCTGGCACTGACTACTTCTCAAACGGACAGATTCACTTTTCATGGTCAGACATGTCAGCAGACTGAAACATGCATCAGGTGTTCTCTTGATCCTGCAGCTCTCCATCAAAATGCCTGATAGGTCCGTTAAGAACGTTATGTACGCTATTAACATAAGCCATTTCATTAAAAAAAAAAAAGAACATAAAAGGAGACAATTATTTAAGGCTTGATAAATACAGCTTGCAGTTCTTCTTTGTAATTTAATATCAATGATAATGATGATGACTATTATTATTATTAGTAGTAGTAGTAGTAGTAGTATTATGTTGTTGTTGTTGTTTTGTTGTTGTCTTTTATAACTCAGATATTCCAAAGAAGACCACTGAATTTACTACTTAATTTATTTTAGTGTTACATCTACATATGAATACATACTACATCTGAATTTCAAAGATTTCAAAGATCTGGCCATTGACCAGCCACTTGTGCTCCTTAAAAGATTTGGTGACATAAATAATTGAATACATATAACTATAGGGTTTTCTCCTAAAGGTTTTCAGTTGGCCAAACTTCCAAAAAAAATATCCCCTTGAACATTCAAGCTTGAGTCAGTTTATTTTCACAGAAAATTATGTGGTAGAAAGATTATACCATACCATAACAAAACTGGGTCATGGTACAAATATTAAACGACTAAACTAAAACATGAATTTAATATTGCTTTTAATATTGAGATCACTACTCCAACCTTGCCATCCTTTTGTTCATGCCATCCAATAATTTTGCATTTTCAAGTTATAGCCAGCACGTTTTCCTTCCCTCTGCAGCTGAATTTATTTTCACAGCCTCTTAATATTTAAACTGGATGACTACTCTTTACTTTACGCATTTGGCAAGACATCTTAAAGTATTTTTGTTCACAGTACTTTCTAGTTTAAATGAAAAAGACCAGTCTTCATAAAAGTAATCTGAGCCATACAAAAACTGATATATTTTAATTTTAAAGAGCACTTTAATGATAGCAATAACTAGCATAACCTATTTGAAGCTTGGGAAGGCAATAAAATCTCCATGAGCAGCTCTAACCACAGGACAAAGCAAATGCCTGTTAATAGTGCTAATGGGCAAAGAGCTAACAGACAGCACAATAGATCACCCTGCTGGCCCTATGCTGTACACAGTTACCACTGGAACCAAACCCTCCATCTGGCTTCAGTTAGAGGTGTCAGGTCCTGTCACTCAATTTAAGGGTGAATAAGGACCAGGAAAGAGTTTTCATTGCCCCCCTCCTCCCAGAGCCATTGAAAGCCACTTGAATGAACTATGGGACTTTGTAACATACCGCAGAAAACTCAATTTTACTTTTCCGTTCCATGCTCTCCAGACCATAGCAAATTTCATTACACATTTATGGACTCATAAAATTCCATCAATAACATAGCTTTTCCTCACATGCGTTTTCAGCTAAATATTATGGATATGCAACACAACTTGCGACAGAACAAGTTTTTAATGCTCGGTCATGTTTTACCTTTTTATCTTGATTTCAATACATATGTTCTGCAAGTAGATTGATAATTATGAATTCATGAGAAATGGAAGATTGACATTAATTTCCCCATTAATTAAGTGTTATTAAAAACATCAATAAAACAACAACATGCTATAATAATATGGACATTGTGAACCTATTTAATAAGTAGACAACAAATAGATAGAGATTTATCTCTGCTAAATATATAATTTACTGTACAATAAATAAAGGGGCATTTTTACCAATTACTGATATCATATCAAAATATCTAAAGTTAAGCAAAATATGAGTTAATATTCAGGTTTCTAGAAACCAGCATGGCCACACCACGCAAGCTTCTAGAGGCCACCACAAACAGGTAACAGGTTGCTACATTATTTTAGTTTAAATATCCTCAAACAAGGTGAAAGCTTATGCTCAGGTGTATTATCTGGTGTTTAATACAGTTCATCCTAATTCCATCAAGGACAATGTGCCAATGCAGTAGAATTTTGGGCACAATGTTATTCATGGAGGCCAGTAATGTGATCATAATGTATCAGTCAAGTTAAGAAGGGTGTCCTCTTTTGGTGTGAAAATAACATCTGCACTCATTATCCAGTTGCTTCCAGCAGCAAGAATTGTTCTTCCTCTTGTTGTTTTGTTTTCCCTCCTGAATTAACTCTCCTTTTCAAAGCGGATTGGTAGTTTTTTGTGGGAGAAAGTGACTTTGCTTGCTTTCATGATACTTATCTTGCAATGGTGGAATTAAGTTTACATTCAGGTTGTTGCATAGGGCCACATCACTTTGGCACCATGCCAGTGGCACAAATTCTGGGATTTGGGAAGTTGTCATAGGTAGATTGAAGAAGCTGAGTATGGCCTTGGGTATCTTATTACTCTTTTGGTTGCAAGTTGTGAAGCTGATGGAATTTATGGACAGCTGTAGAGCATTTCTGCTACAAAGACCTGGTACATTGAGGTAGTTCCTGTCATTTTCAAGTGTAGTTATATAAAATGTAGTCTCTTTAGGCTTTGGACACGTTTTGGATTTGTTCCTTATTATTCCATAGTTTAATGTTCTATATATGCAGGGAAACCTGGGACATCTGCTGTCTGTCATATCTGTGTAGCCATTCTGCAGTTTTAATTGCCAATAAAATTAAAGTTTTGAAATTAAAGTTGTCTGGGATCTTGTTAAAGATGAAGATGGTTTCCTACTCACTGGCTTGTTTAGCAAGTTTTCCGTTCACCTTTGAACAGTGCTGCAGTTACATTCTAGTGCTGTAGCATTTAAGGTGACACATTCGATTAAGAAGTTGGCAAACAGAAAAATAAAAGTTGAACATCAACTGACTAACTAAGATAGGTAGCCTGTCAGCTGGCACAGCTACACAACTCTAATTTTTTTGCATGCATTCTTTGAAACATCACAAGACCAAGGAAGATTTGTTGAATTTGTTGAATGTGGGTGTATGTATCTCACTCAACTGTCCAGGCTATCTTATATCTCACTCGGCTGTCCAGGCTAACTGACAGGTCAGGCTACCAGCAAATCTCCTGATGGACAGTCTAGGTCTGTTGCTGCCAATCAATCCTCCAGTGCTTAATCCTCCAAGTTCCCCACACTCCAACTGCCCTGTTAACAGTCAGTGGTTGCCCAAACATGGCAGTTACATTTACAAGTGTATTACCTGCTGGGTATTACAGTCTGTCACACTTACACCAGTGCTTTCAGGCCAGCTGCAGGCCAGCTATCAGCTGGGAACCACTGCTCATAAATGTTTTGCCTCTTGAAGGTACGGCAGTGGCATGCACTGAAGCTTGCCTTATCATCTTGCAGGTGTTACTCTTTCTTCACGGCCCAAGTAAGCATATGTCTTTTTAGCCTACTTGAGTCAAGATAAATAACTGATGGGCACTACTTTTTGGTTATATAGCCAATCTTGCTGGCCAGTATTGCATGTAACTATGAATAGAAGACTTCAGCATCAGCATAACTGGTAATGCTTGCCAGTAATGCTTCAAAAAAGCTTTTTTTGAGAAACAAAATCACTAAATCTTCCAGGTGAAATGGAAATTCAAGCACTTCTCCATATGGCACCATACACTCACAATTACTTTCTCCATAAGTTGTAATGCTGCTAACAGTATAACTAATTGTGTCAATTCCTTGAAAGAGGCATATTCCTGGGGCAAGCACATGTAGCCTGTTGACAGCACAAGTGTTGAATTAAGAAATGAAGCATGTCTTATATTAATGAAAGATGATGTTTTGCCTAGGGACTTGAAGACCTGCCAGTGAAGGACTGGAACACAAAAGATGTATGCTAATACATATGCTAGTACAGTTTGAAAAAACAGGGAATGGCACCAGGATGTTGCTAAAACACTGGCATCAATCAAATGGATCTGGCACTCATGTAAGAGTATACTTCATGAGTAAATTGATTTTTACATTTTTAATAAAGATATTCACCATGTCACCACTTGAGACTTTAATTAAATTAAACTAAATTAGTCTAACCACAGATTTTACATTACATCGTTATATCACTTAGGTCCAGTTTTAATGGTGTGATGCCACAGTCACACACTTTCAAACCATTAGCCTTCAAATAAAGAAATTAAAGAAGTGAGCAATTTGCCCTCTCCTCCTATCATGACTTGTGATGTTGTATGAGCAGCAGTTTGACAAGATAATCATGATGGATGGCTACACCATTTGCAAATGTGCTCAGAGGTTGCTAACTGTCAAGTAATAGGACAGACAGGAATTTTATGTGTAAAGAAACAGAAACATTTTAGAAAACTGAATGGAAAATGTAATTCATGATGTCATACAGGACAGAGAGGTATGAGCAGATTTGTACAGATTTGTGATAATACATTTGATTGTTTTTAGTTCAGTTTTGAAAAGGAAAAGAAAAGGAAAAAAGGAAAAGAAACAAAGAACACAAAATCCTAATACCACACAGTCATGGAATCCAAATTATAAGAAGAATAATAAAATTGAGAAGATTTATTGCAAAGTTAAGTAATATTTTTTTATTTATTTTATTAATATTATTTGTAGAGCTATATCTTCCTAAAAGCACTAAAGGGGTGTGATGTGATGTACATTGTCATTTCTAATATCATAGATATTGACAGTGAAAGGACATTTTGGAAGGCAGTCATAATTTAAATGTGCAAGACTTGGCCCTATGGTTTCCCACAGTTCCCTGTGGATTAGAACTTTGGTACTGAAGAGTACTTAAATTTCCAAAAAACAAAATGAAATAAAATCTCTCTTGGTCCACTCTCACAATGAGTGGAAAAAATTAACACTAGAAGAGAATCATGAATACAACAAAATGACTGTTCCAACAGCTCATGTTGGTGATCCCTGTAGGGTAACTGGATCCAAGCACACAGAATACTGCAAGAAACACTCTAATCATATGTTTCGCAAGAAGCACAGAGAGATCTGTTAGAACCAAACAGCATTATTTTGTAGCTATCATAGCAAGATGGCGACAATGAATGATGTATATCAGAGACTGATATACATAAAGAACTGTGCTAACTAACACTAACATGTTTTGATCAGGCTATTTTCTGGCACATCTTCAATATAGACTGAATGCTAAATATTATAGGAATTTAGTACTTTTGTAGATGATCATTTTTGCCAAGACAGCAGTGTCACTGAATCAATGTCTGGAAGCTAAAATTCTTATTTTAGATTGTTGTACATATTAGTGTCTCATTACACAGTGTAAATGTTTGACAACGTCCATATCGCTCTCTCGCTTTCTCTCTCTCTCTCCATATATACAAGACCAGTACTCCCTGTGTGTGTAAGCAAGAATTTGCTTGTTTCTAGTGCATCTACTGATGTGTGTGTGTGTGTGTGTGTTTTCAATGTATATGTCACTGCAGAGAAACCTTCATCTGCTTAATGTCTGAGAAATGGAAAAAAAGAAGTCATGTTTCCCTTCTCAGGCGGCAACATCTGCTGGAGTCTCAGATCCATCACTAGCACACTAAGCTACATGCGCACACTGTGTTTGCATTGAGCACACTCACGCATGCTCTGAGCAGTGCAAAGAATTGGGGGAGGGGAGTCAAAACATGAAACTCTGAGTGATTTTACGCACAGCCTGATGTGCACAAAGAGGATATGACGACTGGTGAGGACATGAAGTCCAGAAAAATTAAATGCCATGCGGTATTCATCAAAATACTCCAGCGATCACTTCAGTAAAATTACCCCCCACTCCGCAGAAAACACTTTTGACAGGACAGATATTTGGCCCCAACAGCTGAAAACAAATCTGAACAGTGTCATCTTAATAGTTTCTACAGTGACTACAGTTTTATCTACAAGGTCAAACAATTGTGTGGAAAAGCAAAATATCTCCCTTTTACCCATGTTAGAGTTACAAATGTAGGATAAATTTATACAGGAAGAGTTTACCACAGCACACATCTCAAAGATCCCAGCTCTGAATAAACAACGTTGATTTTTTACAGAGCACTGTCAATGCCATTTTCACAAGATCTTCCTTTAAAGAGCTTTTAATGAGATGAAAACTCAAGTAGTTACTGCTGTCAACGAAAATGAGGGGCTAAAGGGCACCTTTAGTTAAAGCCCAAACTACACTCACTGGACAATTTCCTGTCATTTGTCTTCAGTGCGGATGGGGGAAAAGACAGGAAATAGCTTTGAATATTGCAAACATCTTAACAATACAAAGCTATAGTTCTAAAACTTGGCACTGAGATTCCTGACACATCCCTAAAATCTTACACGAAAAAAATCTCCCTATGAAGTTTAGGGAAGTTTGGAAAGACAGAGGCCAGGATGAACAAATATGAAGGGCTGCAGAAAATAGAAAATCCATGTGAGAGAAAAGGGCAGCAATAGAGATGTGAGATGTGACAGGATTATGATAAATGTTGCTCTCTTGAGAGTCTAGAGAATGAGCTCCAGGATTCCAGGCAGATTGGAGGATTCCACCGTGTATTCGGGCAGGCAAGGAAACAGGTGATGACAGCCACGACCGTCGCTATACCAGAACACTTAATGCACAATACAATATGCCTTTGCTACATTCAGCTACATTTCACTTGACCCTTGACTGGATGGATAAAATTCTCAAGAACAAAACTGTGCATATTTATCATACTCCATGTGTCAAAATATGTAGTAAGTGATTTATGGATTTGTAGTATACCTATGCTCTGCCAATATAGCATGGCTGTAATTTTCTGCAAACTGTCCAGTAACAGACAATCACATAATAGATCTGCACAATCTTGAATATCTGAATATAAGTTCCATTATATTTTGTCCTTTAGTATCACAATCATAAATACAGTATACTCAGCAAAAGAGGAACTGCAGGAAAATGGCAGACAGGAGGACAGAAATACTGCAAATGCTAAATACGACAGCACTAAAACTGTAGGCGGCAGCAAGGGTTTTGATATCAGGACAGAACTATGGCAACTCAAGACTATCAGCTGACCCTGACCTCAACTTGTTTCAGATGGTTTGCTTTAACTAACCTGGACTCAACCATGACAAAAAAGAGACGTGAGAGTTTGACCTCAGCTTGTCTCACAACGGTTTGTTTTAACTGGCAGGGGTGCTTTCTCGCCTAGTACAATTCTCACCGTAATGAGAGAGGGTCAGAAAGGGTCACTCACAGCGAGTGGAAAAGGATGGAAGGGAGCTGTTTTACCACTTCTCCCACCTGCCAGTTACTGCATATGGGGCATTTTGATTGTTAACAGGCCTGTCCTTCTTGCTGATCTGCTCACACTGCTGTTTTAATTCCTGAAACTGAGAACCTCCTCCTACAAGTTACATACTCTACAGGCACCCTGCTACGCCACACATGCTGTAGGGCATGGGAAAAAAATCCTGCTATTGCCACTTTGTCATGTGGAACAGACTTCCAATAACATGACAATATTACATTTCACAACAATGCAAAAATCAGAATGATGACGTCTGCTAAATTTGATGTATTGTCTTTCAAATATATCCAGAATACTCCCCATGAATTTGATTTTATACACTACATCAACAGATTGAATTCTCCTGGAAATACACAAGAGGAAATATCCATTCAATGGACAGAAAAAGCATCACTGTGTGAAAACTCATATCAAAAAGAGCAGGCTCTGAAATAAAATGTAGCAAAACGTTCCACAGCAAATTAATTTAAAACAAATAAACGTAAACTGTTCTACTTCAGCAGATCGTCTGCCTTCAGCTAACTGTTATACTACTGTTTAGACTGTAATAAGAAAACAATGGCACTTGTTCAAAGATAGCAGACTTGTCAAGAGCAAACCAAAAATGTCTTTTAAATTCTCTCATTTATGTTTTCAGCAAAGCTTAAGTTCTGACTTCTAAAGATCTTTGTTTATAGCGGAAATTCTGACAGCTAATGCTCCTTTTTAATAACAGCAGTGGTAGCCAAGACCTAATGTGATCTTTCAGCTTCTATTTTCCCCATGAAGCAACACCTCTCTATTTTTGTCTTGCTAAATTAGCTTATAGTTATGGAAAATGCTTAGCAAACCTACTCTGACATACACACAACAAACTCTGGCTCTACATACCGATTTAAGACAAAACTGCAAAAGGTACAGTACAGCTGTGGAATCAATAAATCTTCTATTCTATTTTATCTGCCCTTAGTCACCTACTTTCTCCTGGTCTTGATTGTTCATGCATTATATTACAGTATAATTTTACAGACAATAACAATAAACCATCCATTGTGTATGGATGACATAAAAAAAGCATATTCAAGCAAACACATTATACTACTAAACACCTTAATCAAAGCACAAACAACTGCTTGCACATGTACATAACTCTTTTTATTATTTGCTTATGTCATAATGTTTTTCTTGATATTTATTGATTTATATAATTTACTCTAAAATGTTTCAATAGCTCTTTTAGTAACAGTGTATCTTAGGCTCCCTGAAAGCCATTCGCTTTCTCCATGTCTCTGTCTCTAACAAATGATTTATTCCAACAGGCACAGTTGCATAACTAACCATGCACAGCACTGTTACCATAAAAGCGATACAAGAGCAAAAGGCTCAGTTTTGAATACAGGCACATGCCAGCATACAAGGTGGAAATAGAAACAAGCGGGCAAAAGGTCTCTTAAATATTTTTGCTCCCTCTTCACTAGCTATCATGTTATTGTCCTCTACCATGATGTGAAATGGGAACGCTCTATTTCTTGTTCTTGTTTTCTCCTACCTGTTATTGTGACATCGCTGTAGAGGTTGGAGAGTTGCTCCTTTAGCAGAACTTGCTGCATTTGAGCTGCTTTCTCACGCTGTAGCTCCAGCATCATGTCTGGGTGGCTGGCCAATTTACAGCCTTTTTGCTTGTCCAGGGCAAAGTCGCTGCGCACAATGTCTATGGAGATACTGCGAGCCATTAGAAAATGATCTACAGCCAACTATTTTGGCTGTTTAGTCATGTCACAAAAGGCAGATTTATTACACCTCACTATATTAAAACATGGCATACATGTTCAAAACAAAGCGACTACTTTTGTGATAAATATTAAAAGCAGCTTCTATTACTCAAGATCACTTACTGTCAACTAATTTTTGCCCTAGACTGAAAAAAAAAACTTACCATCCTCATAATTTTTGAGGTAATAATCTGGTCCCGGTCCTCTAAACTTGGCCAAATTCTTCAGGTTGTGGAACTGGAGGAAGTCTGTCCTCTTGCCCCCAAACCTCAGATAAGCAGGAGAAAGACCTCGAGCCAAAGTCACTAAGCGCTTGGAACTGAGGACACACAGACAATTGCTGTCAGACATTATAGTAATACTTTTATTAATTACAGCCATCAGAATACCATTAAATCTAATATAGCCACAAAGTATAAATGTAAGTTTGCAGTCCTAGTCAGTAACAGTGTTTGGTGAAATAAATACAATTTACACTTTATATGGTAGCAAAAGGGGTGCTTCCCTGCTTTTCTTAAAGTTCAAGCCTACTGTTCATTTTAAATTACTGCATGGAGCACAGTAAGTCAGACTCTTAGTAATATACACACCACAAAGGTTACGAAGGGAAAAAGAAAATGAATCCCAAATGTAACCTGTAACTAATATAATAATGTTACACGTCAACGTGTTAGCTTAGTTTTTATTAAAACGGGCACCAGTCTGAATTTTTCCATTTGAAAGTTGTGGCGTTTTTTTTTCCAGGCCCGGTCAAAACACGGGTCAAATCCAGCCTCTGGTCGTGTGAGAAACTGTGTAAATCGTAAACAAGTATGCTGTCAGCTTGTGATTAGTGAAAAACAAGACAGTTAAAACTGTAATAATAAAAAAGAACCTACAGTATTTTAATTAAAAACAGTTTGGACTGATGTAGCACATAAAAAACAGAAATTACAATTCTAAAAGTAGCGTTAGATCTTTATTGTGTATGCAGCAGCATTTATAATAAAGTGACTGACTTTCAAAGCTCATTAAAAGTGTGTGATATTTATGGGTTATATATATATATATATATATATATATATATATATATATATATATATAAGACATGCAAAGAACAGCATTTCACACACCCGTCTGCACGCGCACCCACGCACTCAGCACCACAATATACCACCACGAAGCTTGCCTGTAGTGTCTGTTTAAAACACGAGCTGCAGCTCCCTTATACATTCACAGATTTACTAAGACCTCCAAATTCACTGCAAATGCCGTGTGGATTATCATGGTTATTTTAGGAGAACCGAGATTATTTTAAGAGAAGTGAGTTAAGGTGTAATAAGCTATTTGTAAGCGCGCGCATGTCCCGTTTTTCCCGTTATTTCCCGTAGCTTGTGTTTGAGACCACTATGATCAGATGACCTGTCATACGGTTTCACGGTCAGTGGCCCTGTGATCCTTCTTCGGTCTTCTATCTTTTTTTCTTTAAATCTGATCGCTATCGTGGAGACAACCATCTGGCCTCCTCAATCAAAAATATCTTATGGGGTCTGTCATCATAACATTTTCTGAGACAGCTCGGCGTTATGCATTATGAATGTCAAGAACTAGTCAGCAGCCTATTTGCCACACTGCCTTATCTGTTCAGCAGGACTTAGCATTCAAAATAAACTCACAATTAGCATTCAGCAGTTATCACGTCCAGAGTATGTTCACACATAACGGAAATATCTACAATAATAACTGAGAATATGCCTTAATGTCCTCAGCACTGTTCGTAGGCCTCAGGCGACCTATCTGAGACTTCCTAAGAATAAGCTCGCACCCAATGCCACATAGACTGTTCAAATAATAATAATAATAATAATAATAATAATAATAATAATAATAATAAAGAAAACGCAAAATGTGAAATTACATTACTGAACACTGTGAGTTTTCACCTTATGCTTTAATTAAAAGTAAACAAGAAAAATACAAATATATACCTCTATTTATAACCTGTCAACTTACACTGCAACAGAAGTTCTAGCTATAGTACAGTGAAATAATTATAATATTATTATTATTAATAATAATAATAATAATCATAATAATACACGCTCGACAGAAATGCTAATTTTGTCAGGATGCAAGGCACGTGCAATCCTTTGGCATTCTGCAGTACTAATTCATTTAAGGAGTACTATACGTAACCGAAGCCAATGTGCCAGTGTGTCTAACCTGTGGAAACGCAATGATGGAAGCCAAAATCGCGCACTACGGTGTAGAGTCAATCTGCAGGTCAATACGAATCTCCGAATAACAGTATCATGGTAGACCCAGCCTAAGCACCAAAGTAAGTAAACATACGACGACGGTTACCTTCATTTTTAATGTATTATAGAAGGACATATCGAAATCAGTCCGCGTTTTGCTAACTTGCCATGAAACATGATGATGGTGTGAGTCCTGAACTAAGTGTTCTTACGGCTGGGCAAGTCTAGAAAGCACAAATTCACTTCCAGGTCAAGTCCTGGCCTAAAACGTAGGCTGCACAGCATCAGAACAATTAAAAGCCATCCATAGTCACAACTACGCATGAACTGCGCTTGCTGTGATAGTCATGTGGCACGAGATTAGCACGAGCAGTAATCAGCACAGGCAGATATTCGCATATCCGTGAGGGTTTTTTAACTACTCTGAAAGATCACGGCCAAGTCCCATCCCACAAGTCGTCTACAGAGTTTCATTGGAATAAGGGAGATGTCGGTCAAATGAGAGCGCGATGCCGTGGGGCTGGGGGCATTCCGCGTCAGCATGATGTAGCCTAGCCGATTTGACAAAATGAACTGAGATGGAGGAATGGAGATAGGACGTTCCGGGGACGTTCCGCTGTTGTTTAACCTGTTAGCAGCGCAGTGGTTGTAGTCCCAGCCACACAACGTGACCATATACACGCGAGCTGGTTTATACGCTACAGCCAGCAGGCTTTCTTCGCGAAAACACATCACCTCAAAAGCCAGCGGTACACCGGGGTACAGAGGAGTTATCCGTACACAAACGCACTGAATCACCTGAACATGCTGAGTAGCCTAATGAAAGTGTCATATAAGGAATACAGTTAGACAGGCTATCATTTTGGTGATACTTCATCGTGTTATCGGCCTTGTCCTTAGCCAGGATGAACACGGATAAGACAATAGATAAGACAATAGACAACAGCTTTCTCTTCGTTGTCTATGAAACAGACGAAAGACACTCCACAAGCACACGAAAGCACATTTAAAAGCTAATCTGTCTAGAACAGGAGAAGCAGAGGTGGGTGCAGAGAGACGTCAAAACTGGATACCTTAAGAAGTCAAGCCACCCATTCTTCAGGATGGACGGGTCCACTTGCAACGATAGGAAGTTGTCATTCAAAACCTTCACTGGGCTTCGAGTATTGACATCTAGTAAAATTAACGTTCTCTCCAGGAAGCTTTGCCTCTTCCCTCCGGGCGCATGTCTTCTGTAGCTGGCGGCGGAGGAGATCAGAGCCTGTGCTGTGAATGCCAACCACAAAGACAAGCCGAAGAAGATCTGAGGGAGGAATCGCTTGGGCATCTTTCTTTCTTCGAGCCCCGAGCCGAGCACTGCCACTAAGACCCCGCTGAGCAGCCTTATAAAAAACTGATTAAAGTCACCTGAGGTCCTCTTGTCCTTCTTCTCGGAGTAAAGATATTTGTATCTATGGTCCTGAGAGCCTGTGTCCCCTCCACCCCCCGTCTCGCGCTGTTTTGGAGCTCGCTGCCGTAACTCACGCCCCGGGGCCAGCCTCTTCACTAACTGCTGCCCAGCACCGCCCCTCCAGGAGACAGACAGCTGCTCATGAAGGTAAGGTGGCACATTTCATCTGTGAAGCTACGGTGTATAGAAAAAGTACGTTTACGTCCATGCCTTTCTGACGAGAAGCATTAGCCTTTAACAGCCTACTTTAATTCAGCTCACAACACAAGAAAATAACAGCCTGCAAAGTAGTCTGCAAATGATTTTAGCTGTTATTGCTCGAGGTGTTTTCTCCATGGTCGCTCTCATTTGAAGGTTTTTACAATGTGCAGCTTTCTCTGGATCAGGGATGAAAAAAAGATACTTCAGGTTTATAGCGTGATGTATAATTCACTCACTCTGTCTGATGTGTTCATTGTTAGGTTCGCTAAAATAATCCACTTAACACTTTCCAGATGGGCTAACACACATTAGGCTTTTCATCTGAAACTACAGTGACGTGGTATCAGCCAAACAGCCCACTAAAATCCAGCACTTTAAACAAATTAAGGCAAATAGTCGGTTCCCGGCGTGTTGTCTCTGCTGCTGTCTAGATGGAGATGTGGCCCAAAAGGTGATGCAGAAGATGAGCAGCGCGCGAATAACCGTTTCTTAACCGCCCTCATCGGTCACAGGCTATGCTACACGGCAGCCTCATGGGTCGCTCTTAATTTACTGACCACACAAACGCTACTGTGAACACATGATCTACAGCAAACGGTTTATGCAGTTATTAGCGACTTCTTTCAAATACAACTAAGTGCAGCCTACTTGCAATGACACTCGCAAAGATTCCTGATATATGTGAATCTAGGGACACGGAATGCCTGAACGATGCATCATGCGCTATTGTCCTTTGCCTTAAATAAACTGGGCGCAATTCCGAAAGAAACGTTATTTTATACAGCAGATGATGAGAATCTGAACACCATTATTATTATTATTATTATTATTATTATTATTATTATTATTATTATTATTACTTCATTTTCATTAGAAAATGTCTGAATGACCGCAGTCAGACGATTATTCCAAGAAAAGGAAGTGAATATAAGAGCAGGAATAACGTGGATAAGCTTGAACTAAAATCAGCAGGCATTACAGTGAGATTTTTTTTCACTTACTATAATACTGAAATAGTCAACGTTTAAGTTACTGTATATCGTTCTATTTCATCCTTCTTATTTTTCATTTATGTATTTTTTTTATTGGGTGAGCCCATTCTTTAATGATATGCTTGGAGTTCATTAAACTCCAGAATGGCACGTTCTTCTAGCATGTGCTACATTTTTATAGTCTAATGTCCTCACGCATATTTCCCACACTGAGTATCATACACCAGAAGAAAAAGGTAATGTGTAGGTACAGTTTTGTTCATCACAGTACACACAGTGCAAATGTGTCTTTATAGGTACAACAGTGGTTTTAAGGGCTAACTGTGAACTTGAAATCATTTTTTTCCTCTTAAGAAAGGATAAAGTGCGTTTTCTTAACCTCATTTTAAAACACAACAATTAAACAAAGAACCTGGAGACGAGACCTTACGTGTGCAGACGTGAAAAATGTAAGTGTAATGGGTTATGGCGAGATTATGTCCCCTAACTACCGTGACTGTAGACACATCCTTGAGGGCACCACCCCAGTAACAGTTTAGTCACTTATCAGTTAAAATATGCTTTTTATATTCTAAACCATTACCAGCTGCTGACAGACTGGAGCAAATAAAGACTTTTATGATTCCACTTGCCCTTAATGAAGCAGTACATTGACGTTTGCCAACACTAAATAAGAACAGAGGTGAGCAGTAAGGCCCATCGCGCCGTTATAAATGAACAACCCAAACAGGGTTGAAGTTGTAAAAATACCTATCATAGTAATGTTACAACCTTTCATTAATTTCTGTAGGTTTTTTTCACAGTTTAAGATGTCCAATGCACTTGAACACTTTATGTGTTATAAACGCGCATCTTGACCGCTAAACCAAACACATTTTCACTGCTCCCTAAAGATCAGGCCACTGGGAAAAGAGGTCAATTAAAATGTCTCATATAAAAAATCACCGAGCAGAACGGACCACATAAACACACACGCGGTCTTTATATGGGTCACTTCAACTTTTTGGACGTGATAAACGGAAGAAAAACTTTTCCTGACGGGTGTGCCTGACTGACAGGCCCGTATTCATAAAGCTTCTGAGGGCAGGAGAGCTGATCTAGGATCAGATTCCTCTCTTATTAACGATGACCTTATTGACAGGAGCAGAACCTGGACCTGCACTCCTGCTTCGAAGAACTTCGTGAATACTTTGTGAAGCCACATGCTGAATGCAAGGATATCGTCAGACTTTGTGAGGAGTGTTCCCGAACAGCTACCAACACTTGATGCTTGAGCTCCAGCGGGAGAAGCGGCTCAGACCACGCTCAGCTCTCCGACCTCTGCTTCAGTGTCAGGTAGTCCACCTATTAATGGCCATCTTGACTGAAATCGTTTAATTTTCAGGAGCCTCCCATCCTCCTTATTTGCTTAATTTAGTGTCTGTTTGGGTTGTTATATATAGTAATGGCTAAGTTTGCTGTTCGACTGAAAGAATAAAGAAAAAAAAAATAATCAAATAGATTAATAAACAGATCTAGAGAGGAATATGTAGCGCATCTTAGATCTAAAAGCCTGACTTAAACACGTTACATTGTAAGTAAACATTAATAACTAAACTACAGCTAATTAAATACATCTACTATCAGCGAGATCATTTCTATATATAGTATATCATTCAGTCATACAGGCTTTCCTCAGACTATTCACTGTGCAAAGGCATCGTCTTATATTGACTATATAGAATATAAAACACATACAGACATGAACAAAAACGTGGTCTGTCCGTGGTCAGTTCGGCGATGCTCAACCAACCCCTCCTCCAGTGTTCAGTTGTAATGGCATAACAACACTCCGTGATATCGAATAGTGAAGAACCATCCAGTAGAATGCATTGAACAAATGTCACTAAAATGAACGAAATGTTAGAATACACGACCACAAATGACAAAAAGGAAAGAAAAAAAATTATTCTCCTACTTTTATTAAAATATATGAATCTTTAATGGTGATGATGGTTATTATTATTATTATTATTATTATTATTATTATTATTATTAATATTAATCGCTTTTCGGGTCGTTTTCTTCTACATGGAACAAGTAAAAGAGAAGTGAATAATACTGAAGGTACTGTCGAGCTCCTCGCGCACGGGCCCGTGAGCAACAGGCTCGGCTTATAGCTTGAATTAAAATAATACAGAGGGGGGAGTAGCCTGCAGCCGGTGTGCCTTCCCAACCAGTAAAAGTCTTTTACGTTAAACTACTTTTTAGCTCCATTTCGACCAGGAACACCGGCACAAACAGCGCGAATAAGTGCTACAAATCAAGCAGCGTGTATGCTGCTACATTTATATTATTTCAGCGACGTTCGGCGTATTTCACTCGGCGCTGTTAGAGCCACCCATGGCTGGGAACGACACAAACCATGGCCTAAAAAAGTAATACACGGCCCCAGACACAAATCTGTCAGCTTCTCAGAGACGTTTAGACAAGGACAATGACACGGCCGTGTGTCATAGCGGCCCTCTTCACACTGATGACGCGTGAAGTTGGGAAAGAAAAGTCTTCTCATGGGCTGGGTTTTATAGCTGATTTACTGCGTGGCAGTGATACTGAACAGACGGGTATAACTAGCACACATCAGCTAAGCAGCCAAAACTCCAAATAGGCAAGGGTATACTTTATGCTTAACTGTGCCAAAGTGACGCAGAACAGTATGTTCTCACTGCCTATTTTTCAGTGTCTATTCTAATTAAAATAATTAAGCAATCCAGAAGTTATTTACGGCTCCAGAGCTTATGATAGATCACACCGCATTGCTTCCAATGTCCAGAGCATCTACGCTGTTATTAAATCACTAATGGCTCCCCAACGAAACGTACTGTTGCACAACGCCGAACTTTGTGAATGAGGTAGGCCCTAGATTTGTTCTTTAGCATGACGTCCCATCTCTGATCTCTCAGGTTCAGTAAAAAACTACCATAAATAACTTTTCTCGTGACCATTAAATGAGCAATGCATTAAATCATTAATGCATTAAATCAAATCATTATTCAGTATTTAAAGAGGTGTTGAGTGTTAGTGTTAGGGCAGGAGTGGCTACATTCAGCTACAGTGCCAACAGTCTTGGCACTGACATTTTAGCAAGACGAAGCCCATCTCGGTCTGTGAAACAGTGCCCAGGAAGATACAACTCGTATACTCATTTTCAATTTAAACGAAATATGTTTTAACATATACATACATGTATGGGGCAAGTAAATAGGAGTTCCTGTTTGGCTCGATGGCACTTCCAGTAGGAACTGGCTCGAGACAAGACTGCCATCTTGTGGAAACTAAGCTCATATTCCTTACAGAGCAAGCCAGACCTTCCCATCGCTGCGCAGCATTCCCAGCTCGAGCAGAACACAATCGATTCACCTCAAGAAAACGTTTTGAGAACTCAGTGACATAGCATAAGTAGTTCGAGCTAATACTGATACCAACTACCTCCCACTCAAGTACATTAATTTTACCCTCAATATTCCCACGCTATATATATTCCACATCAAAAGACTGATTACTGGTTATACGAAAGATCATCTTACAGCTCAGATAGGCCTGTTCAGATGGTCAGACTGACCGTATAAGGAATGAGTTTATTAGACATCTGAACTTCGTATTTATGCAGTAAGTGTATGATGATGTAGCCAACTGTGTGTCGTTGTTAGTATCTTTTTCTATTGCTGGCCTGTATGATACACTGCACATTAAGTCGTATACAGATCCACACTTTTCGAGGTCTAAATACGAAATAGGAAAGAACAAGTCTGTAAATGGCAAAATGACATTACGTCATTGCAATGTAATTTTAGCGCGCTTCCCGAGGGGGTCCAATTCGTACTATTTACATGACACTCCAGCTGTTACACTGATGGCAGCGTACACAGTGTGCGTGAGAGAGAGAGAGAGAGAGAGAGAGATACGTGAGAGAGTAATCGCCACGTGACACAGTTCGCCAATGTCCTTCTACAACCCACTCAGCATCATGGCTGCGGATGCTACGGATGCTTTCCTCCCGCTCCGCATCCCGGGACCATGGCTGCTGCCCCTGCTTCTTCTCTTCGCTTCAGATTTCCCAGCACCGGCCCTTGGCTTGCTGGGCTTCCGTCCGGAGGACACGGGAAAAGAGCTGTCCGTGGAGGACGGGGTGCTGAAGGCGACCGAGGGAACGCGCTTCATGCTACGCGTGTACTATGCAGCATCTCCGCAGAGGCTCAACCGAACTGTCAGTGGCAGAGCCGACGCTGCAACTGCACCGTGGATCGCGTTCATCGAGGAACCTGAACCTGGCAGAGAAGGGCAGGTTCACCCGAAACGGAACTTGTGCGTTGAAGAAAGTGCACGGAGCTCTGACATCGAGCTACTGGGGACTTTCAAATCTGCCTCGAGCCAGAATTCCATCCTGGTGGAGTTGCTCGCTAAAGACCTTCGACGAGGTGAGAAAATCAAATACTACTCAATGTGTGCCTTCGATGGGGCGAAGTGGGAGCACTTTAGAACGAGAGACTTCTGGCTCGCTGTAGTCGAGCGGCCACCTCATGCGGACGGATGGCTTCAAGCGACTCTCTCGGTGCTGTTGCTGGCGCTGTCTGCCCTCTTCAGCGGGCTCGTTATAAGTATGCTCGCTCTTGACCCCGTGGAGCTCAAAGTGCTCCAAAACAGCGGCACCGAGAAGGAGCAAAAGTACGCGCGAAAGATCGAGTCCGTGCGCAAGCACGGCAACTACGTGCTCTGCACCTTGGTTCTGTGCAACGTGCTCACCAATACGTTCTTAGTTGTTTGGATGTGCCAAATCCTAGGACTTACACCTCTGTCGACCGCAGCCTGCACTTTCCTAATCTTCTTTGTTGGAGAGATTCTGCCGCATTCCGTTGCATCCAGACACGGACTGGCAATAGCTTCCAAGACCATCTGGTTGACACGACTGCTGATGCTGGTGACTTTTCCCATCACATACCCGATTAGCAAGTTACTGGACAACATGTTGCACCAAGAAATCAGTAACTTCTACACTCGCGAAAAGTTACTGGCGATGCTGCGCGTCACAGATCCCTATCATGATTTGGTGAAAGAGGAACTCAACATCATTCAAGGGGCCCTAGAACTTAGAACAAAAACGGTCGAGGATGTGCTAACTCCGCTCAATGACTGCTTCATGCTGGCTTCAGACGCCATACTCGATTTCTATACAATGTCTGATGTCATGCAGAGTGGTTATACACGGATCCCTGTGTTTGAGAACGAGAGGTCCAACATTGTGGACATTCTGTTTGTTAAAGACCTCGCCTTCGTTGATCCAGACGACTGTACCCCTCTAAAAACAATCACCCAGTTCTACAAACATCCTTTGCACTGTGTATTTAATGATACCAAGCTTGATGCAATGCTTGAGCAGTTCAAGAAAGGTAAGCATCTACAACATGTAATCAGCCTACCTGTAGCTATCTTTATCACTCACTCAGTAGTGCTGCAGACCAGTTTCTATTCAGTAGCTGATTTCACCCCTGCAGCTGACATGCAAATCTGTTTAATCACTTAGGTGTATGTACTTTTGAAATATCTCTCAGATTCTTCCAACCCCCAAACATACACAATGGAAAATGTGATATTGAAAACACACACACACACACACATCATTGTCCGCACTGTAGCATAAGCTGGTTCAGCTATACTGGTTCAGTGTGCTGATGCTGCATATTAGGATTTTCTCTTTGGCAAAGGTTGCATAGTAATTTAGCGTGATAAAGCTGGACGCAGAGTACAGTAATTTACAGCAGTCAGCTTAGTCTTAATGAGAGTCCATCAGCTGGAGATTCGGGTGTTCAGCACTATTTATCTAAACAAATCTTACATCAACAAACAAAGCTAAAGAGACAGAAAATTAATTGCACAGTGACAAGTGGAAAGTAATGATGGGCATCGTTCCATCTAGACCATCTATGTGCATTGTGGTTAAAAATAGACCTGATCTGATCTGCTCTGACATCTGACATGAATTCATGCTTTGGGGTTTACAACTGAAACACAATATTCACTGGCCATTATGTAACAGTAACCCCTTCAGACTGCCAGCATCCACTGTAGAGAAATTGATGCAATGCTGTTTCACTGAGAGACTCATCAGTAAAGCTGCTGAACTACCTCCACCCAAAAGAAATAAATAACATAAAGTGGAGCCACTTGCCAAGAAGATACTTAAAGTAAACAATCATATGGCCCTGAGCAATTCTATGATTAATCAGTATTAGACACTGCACACATGGAAAACTCCAGACGTAAATGTTTGGCTCCCAGTAACATTTGTGTTGTTGACACAATTCATTCCTATGAAGTCTCTGGAAATTAGTTTAGTGTTTCCGGATTTGTATTTGTTCATCATGTGGTCTTGGAATAGAAGTCTTCTGCATTTTATAACTTCTTATGTAATTCTGCATTTCCTTTTGTAATAGACACTTTTAATTGGACAGGGAAATTAGCATGCACATAACAGTTTATACACTTCTCTGTAACATGTGTAAGAAACAGACCTGTATTGTGGGAAAGGCTGAACAGAAACATCAGGACAAATTAAGCTGTAGCAGTGACCTTTTCTCCCAATCAGTGCCTCAGCTTGGGGCCATATGGACAGAAAGGGCAGAGGTTGGAAAAGAGGAAGACACTCTCTCCCATCCTAAGCTCCTCAACCCTTGCCTTTGAAACTACCACCACCCCCTGCTGCCTCCAGTGGGTGTGTTCAGGGGAAATCATGAAATATTCAAGACCAACCTTTTCTGTCAAATTAAGGAGGTGGCCACACAGCAGGCTTTAGGCTGATGTTACCATTGCCATTCACTGTGTTTAGAGGACTGGATGTCTCTGACTGCAGTCAGTGCTACACACAAATGACACTTTTTTATCAAGTGAAAGTCTTTAAGCATTGTTTAGAAGTTGAATGTCTGTACACTGACTAAACTGACTACACTGTTCAGTATTAATCTGTAACTCCCATCCCAGCACTCCCAACACACATATTAATGCACAAGTAAGATTAGAGATTTGTGTATTCTATGAACAATTCAATAAATCCAGACAAAACCACCAAAACGTTAGACAAGGTCTTATTTTAAACTGGTGACCTGAGTGAACAGTAGCTATATTTACATGCATAAAACTCATAAACATGACAATGTGCTATTTCCATGATAGTAATGCACTTATTAAAGGTAGGCCTAACACTGACTGTTAGGACATAGGAATCAATATGGTGTACATGTCCAATACAATTCAAATATATTGTATAAACCAAGCACATTATTTACTATTAGAAATAGACAAAATCCTTTTCTAGTAGGTTGCCATTTTTTGCAGCATCAAATCTTTATTCTCTCTCCTTTGTCCACTGAGTGAGGGATATCATTCAGCCTTTCCAGCTGTAGAATGGACATGATATCACCCAAGAGAAAAGACCTTATTTTTCATTGGACTAACTCTGCTGTCATTGTTCCCTTTAAGAGATATGGTGCCATAAGACCTTCTTTTAATGGCTTTGTCAGTTTTCTAAAAGCTGTCATCACACACCAAACTGTCTGAATCAATAGATCAACCAATGTTTTCAAATGTTCATTACATTCATCTCAAATAGTGTGTCTAATATTGTCTTAAACCACATGTTTCAAGCACACCAAGCCTAAGTTAACTAGATCCTAGATGTACCATAACAATAATATGAATATTGCTGTATACATGGTTGTATTTAGTCTTAGATTAATTTCAAACATTATTCTTAATGTAAACATAGGTTATGTGCCTTAGGGGGTTCATGTTTATTAAAGTTTTGTCTCTGGAAGTTACTTTTTTTCCTATTTCTGTATAGACCTTCAACTCAGGAATAATATCAGGTTATTTTAAGCCAGGAACTATAAAAGATCAAGACTACAGAATTTTTGCTGCACATCAAAGGTGAAGAGTCACTCTTGGGTTTTTGTTTGCCATTGTGACAGCTGGCGGTCTAAGATGGCAAATTATAAGCACAAGCTTACTTTATTAGGGCATGTCCAAAAAAAACATAGTCATAACAGGCAGGGGTCAAAACACAGGTGGACAGCGTTAACTTGGCAATCCCTTAAACCAAGAAACACATGCGGGCTAAGTCATAACACAGTACAACCAAGTAGGAAACATTCTGAATTGGATATGAAATTCTGGGAAACGAAGACATTTAGATAATGCAGACAATAGAGAAAAGGTGTAATACATGAGTTCTGACAGGTAAGAACAGGTACAAAAAATAATCAATAACTAACTTCGTACAGCCTTTTATTTATGCTGCAAATCACACAACTCAAAACTACACATTTAAACACATTTTACCTTACTTAGTTTGATTACTTTTTGTCATTTGCTAAGTTACTGATTTACATTGTCTTGGAATATGTTCTTTTTTTCCCTCATTTACAAATTCTCTACTTTAGCTACCTGTACAGATTTTTCTAAACAGGGCACAGTAAGTAAGTCCAGTCGTCCAGGACCAGAGCACTGAGAGCTATAAGAGTATATAACAGTAACAGTTATGTAGTAGACTTTGGTGATACCCCAAACATTTTATTGCGCACTAATAATGTCACTACATACGCTAATCTAGTTTTACTGATATAAAATCAGACCACCAAAACACTGGTCTCAGTCTTAATCTGGCCTGCAGTTTCATTTTCCTTGAACAGACTCGTGGTCATCAGATTCAGAGCCAATTTTGAGTCAGCAGAGGCAACAGAGCTATTTAACATGGCAGGTGTGGAATCTAGGACGCCCCTTTAGTATCCTAGGGGAAATCCCGCAAAAGCTGAACCCTTTTCAATCTATAATGGGTTTCCTTTTGTGACCCATTATAGACAAAAAAGAGATCTGGAGGACGCATCTTGGGCATGTGTATAAATCCACAAAGAAAAATGGAACAAGAAAATAGAATTTCATCGTAATGCTGAAACGGTGGATGAAAATCTCCCCCCAAAAAAAACAAAAAAACAGACGAGGTGAAAAGAAAGAGGTCTGAATGCTAATGTCAACGTAGGTGATGTGTTTTACATGTCGCTGAAGAGTGATAAATGTACACATATTAAAAAAATGATGGATTTGTAGCTGAGAGATTTCAATTCATAAACGTTTACCTTCTACTGAAGTACATTTCTGAAGAAAATAATGCTCTTTTTAGTAAATCTCAAAACACCCTTAACGTCAATTAGCTTGGCGGCTAACTAGTCAGTTTACCGTAAAATTATTATTTCTAGCATTAACTCGCCAATTAGCTAGCTAGGTGCCTCATTAGGCTAACTAAAGTTTATTTTATGAAACAGACGTCTGCACAGTGCTCATTTAACCTCTGTAAAAGTAATAATGGGTTATAAATCCTCACTTACCGCAGCTCATGTCGCCTCAGTTTCCCTCCAGGTGTGTTGAGGCAGGTTTAAAATAACGGACGGGGTCACTGCAGGGCGCGCGCACCTAGTGGAGAGAGCAGAGCATAAAAGGCGGAACACTGTGTCCATGTACAGTTAGGCTAACTGAACCCGAAGGGCCTAATCCTTAAGTTTTAACTGACGAAAGTCACACACATGAGCCTCTTTTACCTCTGAAGTCGTGTGGTCTGTCTGTGGTTAGGTTAATTTCTATTATGCCCACGTCAGGTCTAAATTGGATGAGAGGCAGAATAACGACAGGCGTTTTGGAAAATCGCTCCTGACGAATTTCGCTGGTGTAACAATTCGTCCTATACGTTGAGTGGTGTCACTGCGCATGCGCACGCGATACAGCTCAATCTCTCAATTGATTGAAAATGATTTTTTGTGCTATATAAGAAATTTATGTCACGCTTGCAATAATAGAACCCGTTTTGGTGTAATATAGAACCATTCTCAAAAAAATGTTCTATTGAACCATATACAACAGGTTAATTATTAGTCTTTCTATACAGAACTCATGGCTCTAAATAGAACCATTGCCTTTAAAAAAAGAAGTTGTTTGGACAGTAGTAACCAGTTTGAGAAGGTGTTAGCTGTTAGTTTCATGTGACTTCATATTCCCATCTTAATGCCGAGGAGGGATGCTTAATGATACCGCAATTCAGGGGATCCAGAGACACTCTGAGGGAAAATTCCATAGAACAAAACATATTGACTTGGGAATTTGTTTGCCATGGGACTTGACCACGGCATATGATGTCCTTACCATCTATGCATGATCAAAAGAGCTGTAAATTAATATAATAATAATAATAATAATAATAATAATAATAATAATAATTATACATGTCGTCGCTGTCCAATGAAAAACATGTATCTCCATTTTTGTCCATTTTCACTTTTATGCATAATTTGACCACAGCAGCTGCTGTTTACACTGTGTGAAAATCTCACGATAAATGGA
>CM067478.1:12676870-12697697 GCA_034552555.1 Semaprochilodus insignis
ATATATATATATATATATATATATATATATATATATATATATATATAGAACCTTGTTCTGAATACACCCATCCAAACATGAACATCAACCCAGAGCATAGCTTTGGACTGTCCATGTCTGTAGAAAACATAAAAAGCTATTAGTAAGCTCCATAACAGTTACATCACATCATTACTAGAAATGAAGCAGATTAAGGTTATACAATCAAGTACTTGTTGGCTTAGTAACTTCAGCCTTTACAGGTTATTTGACAGAGGCATCAGAGTGTCAGAAGGGCATATAACCCACACTGTGTACAGTGTTTTATAGATTATTTTGTGGGCTAAATAGGCGAATACATGGGAATGTCACATGTCCTGTGACAGCAAAAAAGGTAATTGCCGAATGTCACTTGTCCTCAATCAAAAAGTCAAATGATCTTTGATACGATCTTAAATTTTGGGAATATGCCTTAAAGGGTCCATATCATGGAAAACTGACTTTCCCTTTATTTGACTTTTCCAATATTTGCACAATATTGGAAAAAAATGACATTGCAATATTTTTGTTCTGTGATGTTCACTATATTGCCAAAAATATTCGCTCATCTGCCTTCACGCACATATGAACTTGAGTGACATCCCATTCTTAATCCATAGGGTTTAATATGATGCCGGCCAACCCTTTGCAGCTATAACAGCTAACTTCAACTCTTCTGAGAAGGCTTTCCACAAGTTTTGGGAATGTGTTTATGGGAATTTTGATCATTCTTCAAGAAGTGCATTTGCGAGTGACGTTGATGGTGGATGAGAAATTTTACATGGCCTACCATTTAGTGGCTGAGTTACTGTCATTACCAATCGCTTCCACTTTGTTATAATACCACTGACAGTTGACTGTGGAATATTTAGTAGCGAGGAAATTTCACAACTGGACTGCACAGGTGGCTGGAATTCTCCTGTGAGTGACCCATTCTTTCACAAATGTTTGTAGTAGCAGTCTGCATGCCTAGGTGTTTGGTTTTATACCCCTGTGGCCATGGAAGTGATTGGAACACCTAAAATTAAATTATTTGGATAGGTGAGTGAATACTTTCGGCAATATAGTGTATGAAGCAATATGAAGAAATACAGCAATTTTCACCAGTTGATCTGAATAGCTCTATTTTGAAAGTGTTCATTGTTCTAGAATGATTGGGGAATGCATCTGCATTGAAAATAAACATAATAACAACATTTTTTAAAAAGCTAAAAAATACTTTTGCAACAAAGACGTCAACGCAAAGTTTGAACTATGTTTCCTTGAGGTTTAATGCTGTACAATTGGTTTCAACTCACTAAACACAGGTTAGCGTGATAACTACTCTTCTCCGTATATCCGTATGTCTGTTCTCTGTACAACCCTTAAAAGGCAGTAAATTACCTTCTATCAGACAGGCTTCTCTTGTAGATTAGTCATGGAAAATGAGAAACATGTGAGCTCTCCTTTTGTATCAAGCAGCAAAAAAGTTGTAGCATGACGTGTTTGATTTAATTTGCCATACTTGCCATCGCACGTCCTGCAGTATGACTACTGCGCGTGTGCACATTGCATTGCTGATGCTGTAACAATATTTTATGTGGCCCAGACGAAAAAAGAAAATTGCAGGATATGAGACCTTTAAAATGTATTCATCCATTAGCATCATTAATACAATTCATTTATAAAGGTTGTTTACATGCTTATTATCCCCAGACCCTGGCAGCACTTACCTTGGGCCTGTTCTCCATATAGCTGAGCTGGCTTCAATAGTGTTAAGAGTGGCATTTTTAAATTCAAAGTTCAGTAAGTTCTGCTTATATGTAATCAAGTGTTTTTGCCCGCTTTGCTGATCCCCAAAGACACATATTTATAACAATGCCCTGGTTTCATTATCCCTGTTATTCTTTGATTATACATTAATGAGGTGAAATGAAATTCACAAATGAAGTCTCTCTATATGGTGTTTTTCTTGGACAAAAAGGTATAAGCATGCACAGCACTTGGCAAAATGCATCACCATATTTACCCTGTAGCTGTAGCTCTAGCTGTCTCTCTCGTCTTAACGCTAGACATTAATATTTATATGACTGCACTCTCTCTTTTTGTACTATGATGCCTAATATAGCATCACAGGCACATGCTCAGGCTGCTGTCAGCTTTAAGGAGCTCATTTGCTGGCACAGCAGCAGAGGGAATCACAGGGGCATCCGTGTGGACTCATCTTCCCCTGGGGTGGGTGTGTGTGTGCGCACACACATTATATAATAGCGCAATGATGTAATGCAGCTTCCTAAACGTCTGCAGCTAAAGGCCAAGCAGTACGTTGTCCAGCCCTCTACCTGAATTCAGGAGAACTGTCCACATGAGTCTTGTCAGCATAGCACTCCAAACACGAGGACAGTTCAGCCCAAACTCAATCAATCAGTCAGACTATTGTGCTGTCTCCTGCTCTAAGGTCAAAGGAAACGGATTACATCACTTAATCCTCTCTGTGTGAAATGATATTCCAAATCTGGCCATCTGATGCTCTCCAGAGGCAGGCTGGGGTTTTTGAATGTTTTCCACTAGAGTTAGAATATTCTCTATACTGGGCTTCAAAATGACTGTGTCGATGATACAGTGTGTCCAGTCATGTGGACACTGATGAGAGCGCTGATTATCATACTGAAAGGGCGATCCTGAAGTCGGCTGGAAATAAAAGAAAACTCACAACTAGTCCTGGCAGCTGGAACATCCTGTCAGCATTTCTTGTGAGCACATTACAAACAGCACATTTCAACCGGAGGGGGTGTGCACTGTTAGTGGCACTGGTGTGGTCAGCCCTGTCAGCAGAGCCAGGCTTTTCAAACCCCATTGCGTAATCCCCCACCACTGTTTATATAAGGGCACGTCTGAATCTTCAAAAGTCTGAACTGTGGCTGCTAATGCTGTTCATATGAATTACCACTGTTGAGATCCCTCATGCTCCGTTAAGACTCTTCTTCAGCAACAAAAATCAGCATGCATCATTTCATGCCAAGTCTACGTCTTGCATTGCTCTGTTCAATGTGACCATTCACGGCTTTTTTGTTTGCAACAAAATAGATATGACTAGATGAGATTTGCAATGCTGGTTTTAAAGAGCTCTCAGGAATGGTTAAAATATCCATCTGTTATTCAGCAGTTGTCTTTTTTGTTTCTTTAGCTGTGGCTAAGATTATGACACCTAGTCTTTGTTTGTTATATGTGTTGGCATTAAGCTGAAATAATGTATTTTCTTCCTGATTTAATTGCTAAGGGAAAAGCCACCTGGCTATAGTGCAGAGAGTCAACAATGAGGGAGAAGGGGACCCGTTCTATGAAGTCATGGGCATCGTAACTTTGGAGGATGTTATTGAAGAGATTATCAAGTCGGAAATTGTGGATGAGACCGATCTGTACAGTAAGTAAACATTATATAGCTAATTCAAGCACTTTGTGAGCTTATTTTTAGCTTATACATTTAACAACCTGGTGCACTACTGAAGTCTGTGTGGACTTTTTGCTTTATAGGAAACCCTGACTATTAACACTTAATATGTTGACTTTTTAAATTATTATATTTTATATAAATTATTATATTATATATATTATAATAACTCATTTAACTCTAATATATCATTCAGATTTTCTAACTTTAGCAAGAGCATGACATTACACAAGAGAACAACCTTTCGATTTTAGAACCTTTTCCTCATTTTCTGTAGGAGTGATGCCATAACCACATGACATCATCACAGTGCCACAATGGCAGTCTGCTAGTAAAGAAATGTTGCCTTTTTTATTTAGAAATTTTGTTTTTTATAATAAACAAATCATTTACATTTGGTTTATATGTCATTTTTAAATATTATTTGGCATGTGCACTGTTCTAAGACAGTCAGGGTTCCCTTCAGTAACATTTAAGTTTCAACAGAAAATTACTGACATGCTTTTCTAGACTAATTTCCAGTTTAAGATTTAGGTTATTGATTTGGGTTATGACTTCATATACATTTTGTATCTGTAATCCTTTCATTGGTTGCCTGTTTATCTGTCTTATCTTCTAATGATTTCCATGTACTGTATAAACTGAGGCATCTGTAAACAATTAAACCTCAAACTGGACATCATTGCTGAGTAGTGGAACATCTGGCAAGTCCCATTTCCACCACTCATCAACTTTGCCATGAGTTATTGTCACATAATACTACAACCAAATGGTGTTCTGTGTTTTAGGTTATTTCACTGCAGTGAATATAATTAATATTTCAGATCTGTTGCATTTTTAATTGAATGGAAAGTGTAAGTGTGTGTGTGTATGTGTGTGTATAAGCTCTAGTGCATACAGCACAACTAGTCCACCTAGTCAGATATTATTTTAAATCGTTCAATTTCCAAATAATAAATCACTACAGACAGTTTATTACAAATGATATGCATCACAAAATGGTGCATATTATGTACAAACCCTATTCCAAAATATGGGATAGAATGGGATAGAATGAAAATATAAACAAAGAGCGGTGATTTATAAAACTGCTTTGATCTGAATTTGAACAAACACAGTAGAAAGGCCACATATGAAGCACTGTATTTTTGAATATATACATTCTGAAGTTGATGCCTGCAACATGTTCTAAAAGCATCCAGGGAACTTCAAGTCCTTTAAGAGAAAGGATGGTTGAGCCTCACCACTTTGCCAAAAAACTAAAATCAATAAAAAAAATTCACCAGCTTAAAAATAACGGTCCTCAGTCAGGGACTGAAGCATTTCTCATATTTCTCACCTTTATAGTGCATAATACTATCATGAGATCCAAGGAATGACCAGTATTAAAAACTGACATATTGCTGTGATGGATATCATGACATAAACACTTTGGGAACACTTTGAAAAACTGTTGTCAATAAACAGTGTGTGTCGCTGCACCCACAGAGGCAAGTTAAGAATATACTATGCACAGTGGAAATCGTATATCAACAGCGTCCACAATCACTGCTGACTTCTCTGGACTCTGGATTTGAAAAGCACTAATGCACAGTGGATACTTGTATTGTGGTCTAATGAGTCAGCATTTTATAGTATTTATGGAAATAATGGAAGTCATGTTCTCCAAGCCAAAGAAGGAAAGGACCATCTTGAAATTTACTACAGTAAAGTTCAAAAGCCAGCCTCTGTCATGATGTGGAGGGTTATTAGTGGGTTTCTGCACACCTGTAAAAGCACCACTAATAACACATTATGGACAGCCCTGCTTATTTCAGTATGACAATGCCAAGAAACATTCTGCTTGTGCTTTTATGTAAAACATAAAATATTGTGCTTTCAAATGTTTTATGGGTGAAATGGAATGTGTTAATCACTGCTGTCTGTTTTTATTAGCATTTCACATACTGTCCCAACTTTTTTGGGTACGGGGTTATACAACTTTAACCGTGTTGTGCATATTCAATCAACTTGCAATAACACAAAACTTGCACACAAATAAAAAGAATTAAGTAATGCTTGAATCAGATGAAGACAAATATTATATAAACCAGCAGATTTAGTTCAACTCTCCCTCTCTGTAATAGCTTCTTTATGTCTCCTTTAGGTTGCTGACTGGCTCTAGTAAACTTGTTTTTTGAGGTATTCTCATGTGTTTGCAGCTGATAACCGCACTAAAAGGCGAGTGTCTCACCATGAGAGGAAGCAGCAAGACTTCTCCATCTTCAAACTATCTGACAGTGAGATGAAGGTGAAGGTGTCTCCTCAACTCCTGCTGGCCACACACCGCTTTCTAGCTACAGGTACATCTTTAAACGCTGAATACAGTGTTAATTTAAAAACAGTAAATAACAGAGCACAGAACAGAGCTTGCAAACTCACGCACAGTTTAATTATGTATTTGTATGCATATTACAATGGATCCCAGTGGTCCTCCTGTCATTCTCTTCCTTCCTGCTCCATGCTGTCTCCCCTCAGAAGTGGAGCCTTTTAAGCCTTCCCACCTCTCAGAGAAGATCCTGCTGCGCCTCATTAAGCATCCAAGTGTTGTGCAGGAGCTCAAGTTTGATGAGAAGAACAAGAAATCACCCAAGCACTACCTCTACCAGCGCAACAAGCCTGTGGACTATTTTGTCCTGATTTTGCAGGTAAAGAAATGTCAATTTTCTGTATTTATGTACATGTATACTGACTCCCATTTCTGCCAGTGTCTTAGCTCATGACTGTCACCAAACAATAAGGATTTTTGAAAGAGCATTAGTTCTTCTCGTACTCCTACAGGGTCGGGTGGAAGTTGAGATTGGCAAAGAAGGATTGAAGTTTGAAAATGGTCCTTTCACTTACTATGGCATGCCTGCCATCATGGCCGTCCTACCCACAGGTATGTTAATAAGCTCATTAAAGCAGTGCTTATTGGAGCATCAGTATTTTTCCCTACAGCAAATGTCCTACAAGCAAGGAAAGGGTAGAGTGACAGTTGTTTTATTCTCCCGAAATGTGAGTTTATCTCATACCCTCTGACAGAGCTTTGCTGTAGTGAAAAATAAACGAGCAATTAAACAGACTGGAAGGCATTCACATCTGAAAACGCTGATAGCGGAGAATGTAGACGTGACCTGCCTTACATAAGAGATAATTAAGACGGGCAAATACAAGTAGAGCGGCTGTGTAAATCTTATGGGAGCTCACTGGAGTAATTAAAGTAAAAGGCAGAGCCTTGCTCGGGCACTCAGAGAAAATTGGCAGGTTGTTACATAACGTTGGAATCCTTATAAGCACAGGCTCCTCAAAATATAAAAATAGCCCAGAGCCACATCTATTACTTATTATTGCAGATTCATTTCAGGATGAATGAGTTCTAAATATAAATGTTCTTCCAATGCTGTTTCTGTCACTGTCTCGCTCTGTTTTCCTCTAGCTCTTAGAACAGCTCTAGAGTATTTTCACTGACGGAGAGACAGGCAGGCATAGTATACACACACACATAGGTACAGGGAGCATGACCTGCCTGGACCAGTTTAAGTCAGCACTCAGCATTCACTAAAGAGAACTGTCATCTGTGGGGGCTTCCAAATGGGATGCTAGTAGGATCCCTTGTGTGTGACATAACCCGAGGACGTTGCTGCTGACTTACTCATTCCTAGTCCTAGGACAAATATAATCAAACAGACATTATTATGATAGAACTTAATACAGGACATGAATGAGACAGAACAACTGCTGTCCATTATTACTGTATGTTAATAACATAGAGTACATTGTGCTTTGCACATTCAATGAACTTTTCAGGAGAGGGCAAAAACCTCATTTGATTTTAATGTAAGTCAATGGAACCCGACTTTTTTTGATGCAATTTTGGGTCATTTCTGTTGGTCTATTCATTATGATTTTTTAACCCAGTGTAAACAGCAGTGGCTGTGTTGTAATGATGCATAAAAGTAAAAATCACCAAAATGGAGATACATGTTTTTTACTGGACAGTGATGATATGTAGATTATGCTAGCATGGGTGTAACAATGTATCAATACATTGTAATGTTGCAGTGCAAAACTGTGACCTCATCACTCGTGAATGTGCATCAGCACTGTTCAGTAGATGGTTCTATAGAGCACCAAAGGAGGTTCTGTTATTGTTAAAATGCCATGATTGTAGCCATAGAAGCACATTCTCCATCAGTCTGATATATAGAACCAATGTCTTTTCTAAAGAACCTTTGGGGAAGCATCTTATTTAAGGGGGTAGAGATGTGACAATATTTAGGTGAAAATGGGCATTCAATCAGTGAAGCCCTCTAATGCAACTGCATTTGAACACCAACATTTTCAGTCAGATGAAACAGCTCATTCCAGCGCTCCCCCTGCCTTCCAGCCTTCTTTGCTCAAATTTTGTTCAAAGTTTTGCCAGAATACAGAATACTGAACTCAGTTTTCTGAATAGTTAAATCATGAACTGGGTGTATGACTACACTTCTGCATACTAGTTTGACAAAAGCTACCCAACAATTTATATTAGATAACAATTTATAGTTGTAACATCTTGAAATTATTCATTGAACAGTAATGTGAATAAGCCTGCAGGTTAAGTTGCTTAAATAAGCCTGCAATTTAAAAACTACTTTTATTCAGTTTGTTTTCTAATATTTTGCATGTTAAAACTGTTCTGATTATGTGGTATGTAGGTTGGTTCTGAAAAATGCAATTTTTATTTTGGACAAGATTTCAAAGTACAACTGCCATAGCATGTTTTATTATTTTCCACCTTCTAAAATTGTAATATCAACATGTCACATTAGCACAATTAAAATATTTGCAAAATCTATGCCGATAAGAGACCCTTAGAGGAGAGCAAGAGGCCTTTTTACAATTTCAATTTACATTTTTTAGGTACATTTAAATTTGGAATGTTCTTTTTTTGATACTGTGTTGAAAGTGTTACATGCTTAATGATAAGAGATTGGGTGTGACTTGTGTGATTTAGTTCACAGGTCCCCATCACGTAGCAGCGGACTAAACCATTCTGACACAACCATCCACGGGGGTAGTCTGGGCCAGCTGAGCATTGGTGGAGGGGCGTACCTACCAGACTATTCTGTTCGTCAGCTCACTGACTTGCAAATTATCAAGGTTATCACCTTAAATACACACACATGCTTAAAGGAGTCAGTCATACATACCCAAGCAGTCTACATAAGTACACAGTCATGAAGTGTTTCTGGTATGAATAATGTATTGTGAGTGTTGGATATACGGCTTGTGTAGATAATATGTTTGTAAACTGTTTTCATTGTTCCATGATGAATTATTTTAGCCCAGAGGTGGGTTATAACTAGTTCCATTTACTTAAGTTATTTTTAAATTATATTACATTTTAATTAATTTCTAAAACATTTTTTCTTAATCATTTGAACACAGCAGCTGCTGTAAGGATCGGGTCAAGGTATGACGTGTGCAGATGAGGCTTAAAAAAGGTTTATGAACCAAAAAGACAAGGCTGAATTGAAGTCGAAAAAATAAGCAAAGAGTTGAACATAAAAGGCAAACAAACACAAAAGGTAGATTCAATATCAAAGTCAAAAAGAAGGCCGAAAGTTTAAAAAAAAAAAAAAACACAAAAAGATGATAATAGTAAGGCTTGATATGTACTGCATGAACAGAAAGGATACTTTGCAAGGGGTTAGACAAAGCACACATCTTAAATAGACCACAAAACATGTGACACTAATCAGTAATCAGGTGAAGTCGATCTGGGATAGGTTGCTGGCTGCCTACTGGAGGTCACATGCTCACCCAGGTTGTCCTGGGAAATGGAGTCCCCAGTGACTAGGCTCAGTATTGAGCCAAAGGGATGCCTGACAGCTGCCCTTTACATTGTGTGTAAATCTCTAAATTGCTGACGAATGATTTGAATGATTTACCTTGTTTTTCTTTAGTTTAACTTACTCAAAGTTGGCATTTTTACAAACCTATAAATCAGTGTGAGGACTTAGTAATTTATGTCAGGTTTACTCAGCTCTTTTGAAGGATTATCCTCCTCGTTAATAACAATATGTATTAATGAATTGTTGTTCCTATTATGGTGAGTTTTCATACATGGAGCAATACAGTATGGATTTGTATAAGAGTATAAGATTTAAACCCTATAGGGGATATTTTGTCTTATATTAACCACAAACGAACTAGGCAACTGTACCTTTACTGAAGTGTACGTTCACTACACTTGTACATTTAAGAGACAACTCGTGAAACATAAAACAACTGGATTAGTTTTATATAAGAGATTTGTTTGTACTGACAAAGAGCTGCAGTGGACTGAAGTGAATGATTAATTAAATAAATAAAAAAAATAATTTAAAACTTAATTAAACTGATAATGCAAAAGGCTCATGAATCACATTGATACTTATTATCAATTGCATAAAGGCAACTATCAACCAATAACAGTGAGAAACACTGCGAATAAAGTAAGAATAATAACAGCTTTCCCATAAAAAATGTATTGTAAATGTTTTGTTAATATACACATCTTAATGTAGAAAATAACCTTTTGTTTACTACTTATTACTTTTTACTACTAGCGATTCATATCCCCAAACAGATCCTCAAAAATACCTAACAAACTTCAGTCTCCATGCCAATAGATGCTGGATGTACTATAAAGTTCTGCTGCAGTGCTATTAGGAACTAGGAATTGAGTAGTTTTGGAAACATTTTCACTTGAGTCATTATTTAATTGCAGTAGCAATACAAGACTGGATTTAGGGCATTCTAACCACTTCAGATTTAGCTCCAACACATAATAAACATACAGATAACATGTGCTGTGCTCTTTAGTACTGATATAAACAGAGCTCTCTGCTCATTTTTACCTTTAGATCACTCGCAACCACTATCAGAATGCTCTGACGGCCACACGGATGGACAGTTCTCCTCAAACACCTGATGCTGATACACAGGCCCCAGGCGAGAGATCAACAATCCCAGAGACCCGCTCCAACAGCATCGCTCTGCCTTTGACCCGCTCCCACCAACACACACATCACTTCAGACAGCCCCACAGTACCTCCACACTCAACGAGAGGAACCGCATTGTCAGTGAGTGTCTTCGCTTTTATCAAGGGGTCCATATGTGGCACGCACCTCAATTCATCTCTCTCATAACTGCATACAAGACATATTCAGTTCATAGCAGTTACTAAATAATGTATAGTAGCTCCTGAATAGTACCTCTTAAAGTCAATAACTGAATAATAAGCCTGTAAGGGGGTTTCTTACAATTGGTACAAAAATGTATCGGTGGGAAGATAGCCCAAAGGGACAATTTGCTACTGATAAAATCATATATAAATGTTGAAATGCCAAAGTTTTACAGAACCTAATATTCAAAAGTTTGGAATTACTTGTGATATTGACGATTGTTTTATTCCATTATGACTTTTTACACTATCTGTTGAAATACTTTTAGATAGATACCTGAAGACATTACAAGATGTTGTATTCAGTATTTAATATGATGTTTTTGGGAGGATTAAGAAGTTATAAAATGCTAAGTAAAACAGATTATATACTGTACATATCATTTAGTAGTATTTTTTTGCTGATCAGATTTAAAATACAATGCATTATGTATAATGTTCTATAGCTTTCCCAGTCATTATCGTATATGGTGCTGTTTATCAGAAATTTATTTTTCAAAAACTTTGTTTTTCATAGCTTTCTATTAGTAGATTTATACTAGATGAAACTTAATCTGTAAAGCAGTAGCATCATAATAGAATAATTCTATACCTGCATCTGTAGTAACATTGGAGAACAGAGATTTCAAACTTGCTAATATTAGTGTAGCTCCTGAATTTATTCTGGAGATTTGGGTTTAGTTGCAATGTTCATTAGATGTTGCCAACAAGTTCAGAATGCATTTGTAGGAGAGATATTTATAACCCACAACTTGCATCACTTTTGGAGACTGTTTGAAAAGATCTGTTCCCGTTGAATCTATATTTAGAAGCAGTGACCGTTTTTTATGCAAATGCAGCGTTCCTGGACAAAATAAATAAACAAAATAATATTATTATTTCTGACATTTCAAAGGCACAATGCTGGATGGAGCAGTGGTGATGTTGGCTGTAAAACGTTCTGCCACACACAAACGAGTGTGGAAGGCAGATGATGGCATCCAAATCCTCTTATCTGTCCAACTAATAAGATTTAGACTAATGCAAACAAGAGTCATGTGAAAAAAGGTTTTATTAGAAAGAATCATTAACATCAAACAAAAACCATTCAAAACAATACCCTGATTAAAGTCATGCTGCTTGTACTTATTGAAGTGATCCTTCTGGTAAACCCTAGTTTAAACTAGGCAATTTTTTCTCAGACCCCAACCTTGACACAAGATTAGCCAATAATGAAACTAATCACCATAAAAGCCAGCTGGTGCAGTCTCTAATCTCAATTGGATACCAACATGAAAACGTTTACAGTGCTTAAGTACTCTCCATAGCCATATTCATTACAAGCACATTATCAAATGTGCACCTAAGACCATGTTTACTACATGACAGTAAGTGTGCTTGAGAAACTAATAAATGTTAAACTTCGTAAGGGGCTTAAAGTAGTATATGGACATTGGCCAGCACACTTGTGTCTGATTTCTTGTTTAATTCTTGGTGTGTGATAAACTGCTCTCTGGCTCCTCCTGTAGGGAGTAAATCAGATGGGCAGAAGAGTCCCAGTGACTCTGTGTTCCTGCGCATGGACGAGATCCCCTACATGCGGACCGAATGTCTAGAGGAAAAAGAAGGGCCTGGTGGGTGAAATGAACGTCCTCTTATTCCACTTAAACAAAACATACACTGTTACAAATAAAGGTGTCAAAAAGCGTTCTTTGGAGTGATGCTGTAAAAGAACCAGTTGGGTTCCCCCTATAAACCTTAAAAGAACCATTTTGGTAAATGAGAGTTTTAAGAAGCTTTATAAGGTTTAAACAACCTATTTGAATATGCTATACCAAATAAGGGTTTTCCTTAAACAATTGCGTCCAAGCTAAGGACCATTTTGGAACCTTTACCTGTAAGAGTGCAGATATGCTATTTCAGATCTTCTGTGTTTCTACCTCAACTACTTTACGCAGTGTCAAAAACTCTGCAAACACAAAAAGACTTTAAGATCGTTTTACTGGTGAATTTCATTGTCGTCATCTTTTCTTTATAACTGCCATGCGTCAGTGATGACAGTCACCCTATGCACTTTTATAGGCATCATGCTATTGATGGCAGTCACCAGATGCACTTTTTAAGCCATTACACTTGTGATGGCAGTCACCAGATGCACTTGAAAAACTGCATGTGTTGTGAAAGTGGGGGGCTGGTATGAACACGGCCCCGGCTATCTGCCGTGACATGAGTAAATGCACTGAAACTGTCAAACAGTGCAGAGGCTGTTTGACAGGGCTCTGGAGGAGGAAATGCATGACTTCCAGGCTCTGTTTATATGACCCATGCAGGAATGTTGACACCAGACACGACTAGTCATCTCAACAGCTCTTGTTATGGCTGGAGGTTAACAGGAATCACTAAATCAGGGATCATTAAATCAATCCATGAAAAGGGAGAAGTAGGGGACATTGAATAGAATAGAATAGAATAGAATAGAATAGAATAGAATAGAATAGAATAGAATACAATGAGACCCAAGAGGCTGTGACTTGACTAGCATTTAATAAAATCAATAAATAATTGTATTTATCATTAATAATAATCATAATAAACAATTCTTCTACCAAAAAAAATCTAGGCTTTGGCTGCAAGCATCAGAATCATCCCATTAACCACCCAATGTTTCTTCATAACTTGACACACCAGTGTCTTCTTTACCTAGTTCACCTAGTCTTTACCTATCTTTATCAAATTTAAAATGGTACTAGTGATTTATTTTTCAGGGAATATGCACATGCATAACGAGGCGGAAGGTCCAACGAAAGCAAGTGAAAAAACTTGAGTTCAAGAAATTATTAAGAGGTCCAGAAAATGTGACCACAATGAAAGACCGGGTAGACCACCAAAAGTGTCACTATTAGACAAACAAAGCTTAAGGAAACTCAACTCCTTCTTCAGATTTGAACAAATCTACCAGTGTTTCTATTCGTCCTTCCACTGTGAGTAGACATCTAAACTATCTCTATCAATCTGAAAGGATGTGAAGCTCTTTAGTATCCCTTACTGAGAAAAGGAAATTGACAAAACATAACAGCATCTAGCAATTAAAGAAGTTGCTTCTCAGAACAATGGACTGCCTCACTAGAGTCAAGACCTCAACATTATTAAATATGTTGAGGTTTACTTGGATCACAACAGGCAGAACATGTACCCAACCTCTAATGCTAACCTTTGAAGGTGTGGAAAAATATCAGATCTGCAGATTTCTTAAAAAAACTGAAAACAAATCTCTGAAAAGACTGGAGACTCAAATGAATGGAAAGGGTGGGAGATAAATGTTGTTTGGGATTCTGTGCAGTTTTTGGTTAAACAAAGTCATATGTAAGTCTGCATTCAGGCACCAGTATGACAACCCCAGTCCAGCTTTGGCATGTAGGCTAAGCAAAGATTCTGGACACAGTTTGTGTGTCTCATTTTGAGGTATTACGTATTATCTGTTTTTTTGTTTGTTTGTTTTTTTTTCAATCTAGTATGCTATCTGCAGGTATTTGTTGATGATGATGATGTCATCTCTAGTCACTGTCTTGATTTCACGCAAGCCTCTGATATAGGCAAAGTTCCCAAGCACAAACCTGCAGAGCTTTAGTCTCCATCGTATCCTCTCAGCAAAAAATATTATTACCTCTGAAAACTTATAATTTAACAATTATGAAGTGAGAAAGATAATTGTTTGGTTTGATATTTAGTTGTTGGTCCAAAGGTAAGTGAATGAAGTTGCCTATATTAGGTCAGTGCTCTTAGCCACATAGTTAATATTTATGCTGTTTTATTGGCCTCAACATCATTAAACGTGTTTAGGTTTACTTGGACAAGCAGAAAATGCTCCCGACTTCTAAGACTAACCTTTGGAGGTGCAGAACAATATCCCTGTAGATTTCTTTGAAAAACTGAAAGCAAATCTCAGAAAAGAATGGAAACTATAACGAAGGGAGTTTCAGTGCAGTTTTGGTTAAACACAGTCATGTGCAGGTCTGGACACCCCTGGTCAAATGCCAGGTTTTGTTGATGAGTACACATCCTCTACAGAGAACAAACTCTTTACATTATATGCACAGTTACCATTTATTTGCCGTCCTGGATAAAAAATAAATCTAAAAACTGGCCTGTGCAGACGTTATGCCACATTTTATTTTTTATGTCCTATGTTCAGCTCAGCAAATACATATGCAATGTTTTTTTGTAGAAAACTGTCATATTAAATTTGTTCCCTGTAGAGGATGCATTAACTCACTTTCACATAGAAAAAAATCAACCATTTGAAATTTGACCAGGCTTTCACAGTGGCTTCAAACGTGGCGCCGCCAAACCTATTTTAGCGCTGGAACTATATATAGAATAGAATAGACAGAATAGAATAGAATCCACCTCTCCCCCTATACTGACCTTGCGTCCCTTTCTCTCAGACTCTATGACCATACCTATGGAAACGGGCCTGTCCACGTCTCAGTTGATCAGCTCACACTCTCTGAATGGATCAGATGAGACACTGGGCAAGAAGCTGCTGCGTAAACTGAGTGAGCACCCCAACCACACCTGCACTCCACACCCCCCCACCCTGTCACTATACTGTCTGTCCGCAGTGCCGCTGCTGATGGCAGCTGTATCTTAGCAACTAGCCCGGCTTTCAGAGGTGTGCTGTTCATTCTGCTGCAGCCCACACATTCCTTTATGGAAAACAGACTCCACTCTTTCATTACATACACAAGGCTCACAATACAGGTATATGATGATCTGGTGTTCGTCATCTCTTCTAACTCTTTAAAAGTTGTTTTTTTTTCATTGTAGACTTTCATGGCAGAGCTGAAGAACCCACACCAAAAACAGTGATGCATTGAATTTACATGATTCAGATGTGTAGCTACATCATTTGAACAGAATACCAAGAACACATCAATACAGTTTTGCCTTACCGTTGACCTACTTGAGATGATTGTACTGACGTTGCTTTTATTCATGTGGAAATCATGTGCTCACTTGAATCAAGTAAATCCATTGCATCGTTTTATCTTCAGTGTTAGTAACAAGTTCACCCTCATGCCTAAACACAGCTTTATTGTTTCCAGGTAACAAAAAGCGGAAAAAGTCCCGTGATGGAGAGAAACCAATAGAGGACAGTTGTGAATTGTCCCAGGTGAAGACCTAGCACTGAGAGCGTGGGCCTTCGCCTCTCTCCCACTACTACAGACTCCCACCAATGTGAAATCTCATACAGTCTCCTACTGTAATGACTTTTAAAAGGGGGAAAAGAGCTCAATGTGCTGAGGACACTGAAGAAGATCTTAAGACCTTGCCTTCTACACTTCAACAGGGCCTTCTCTGGCTGGACGAAGTTCTTCATCGTAAATGATATTTTGCTGTAAGGTCATACAAATTCAGGATGTAGTCATTCAGGCACCAGTAAGGCTACCCCAGCCCAGTTTTGGCATGTGGGCTAGACGAAGAGTCTAGACACAACTTGCGTGTAACTTGTGAGGTATTACATAACATCTTTTTTTTCAGTCCAGTATGTTATTTGCAGGCATTTGTTGATGATGATGATGATGATTTCACCTCTAGTCACTGTGGTGATTTCACACAAGCCTCCGGTCCAGGCAAAGTTTCCAAGCACAAGCCTGCAGAGCTTTAGTCTCCATCTTATCCACACTGAGGCCTAACCTTCTGAGAGGTTTCAGGAAGACATGGTAATGCTTCAGTATTGTTTTGGACTAATTCATTAGTTTCATTATCTTATTAATTAAGAGATATTTGCTAGGCTGTGCCTGGAAGTGTATCAAGAGAATTTAACAATTATGAAGCACTTTGAGAGAAAGATAATCCTTTGTTTGATATTTAGTTGTCAGTACAAAGGTATGTGAACGAAGCTGCCTATATTAGGTCAGTGCTCTTAGCCACATAGGTAATATTTATGCTGTGTGCTGTTTTCTTTCTTTCTGTTTTTTCAGTCAGGCTACTAATAATGAGAATCAGGCAAATGAACATTCTGCCATGGGCACAAGTGATGTAAGTGGCTGTTCTTCATTTGTTATAGAAGAAAACAGACCACTTCCAGATAGTCGTGAGCATTACTGGTATATTTCCAGGACGGTTAAAGGTCTTAAGCACATGCTGTCAACAAATTTTATGTTTAGAAGATATACATATATATACATACAGATATTATGGCATGCTTTTAAATATTTATTGCTATTATGTAAAAGAATCCTCTTATATTTATAAAATAGAAATAGTACTAGGCTGTAAAAAAGGAAGCCATATCTTGAACAAACTTGAACGCATTAATGCTAAAAATATCACCTCAGATTTTGAAAGTGGTATGCAACGTCATGTTTCCACACCCTTAAACGATGTTTTATAGATCCCTTTTATACATAACAAGCTTTTATTCATAGTATATGAAGCTCTTACTTCCAAAGCTCAAAATTGTTAGTGAATGGCTTACTATGGCATAGTATCCAGTCCACCTTTAGCCTTTGCACTGGGAATGCTGCCCACATTCATAGGCATGCTGCTGCTCTTCTGTGAATCAAATCTGCCTCCCCACTAGTGTCGCTATGTATGGGGGGGATGGGGGAGGGGGGAAGTGTCCATACACCTTACCAATACAGCAAGACTACACTCTTAAAAATAAGGGTGCCAAAAAGGGTTCTTTGGAGTGACACCATGGGGGGGTTTAGTTCCGTAAAGAAGTAGACAGTAAATAAGAGTGTGAGGAACCGTCCTGAAGATTGGAGTACTTCCACATAATGTAAAGGTTCTAAACCAGTTGAAAGTTTTTTTTTTGTAGAACCATACAAACAAACCAGGAACCTCTGAGGAACCCTTATTTTTAAGAGTAATATCAGAGGTGCCATTCTTGAATCACTGCCATCCGTTCACCAGCATGCCGTAATCATGACGAACCACTGATCAATTCACAGCTCATCCCTGCCAACAGGATACAAAGGGTTGGATGGGTGGCATGGGGCTCACATAAAAGGGGGGGCTTAATATGTTGCATGAAAGGCACTTTTTAAAAAACTGAGTATGCCCACAATACCTCTCTTTTCCTGCACGTATCAGTATGTTCTACTGTAGATAATGAGAACCGAGATGTCAGTCTGCATGAGGCACAGACGTCAACGAGATCCGCACTGCCTCTGAGCTGCTAGGAATCAGTATCTGACCTGACTCCATCGGTTTACAGCACAGAGAGTGAAAACGACTCAGGCCGGCAGACACATGTCTGTGATATCCCTCAAATAGTTATGAATGGTCATGTGTAAATGTTTAGCAATAACAAAGCTGTACTAATGAACACGCCCCACCTTTTTTCTATGGACTGCTTGGCATCTTGTTTGTGGAGAGGGTTAACACGAGCGTGACTGGCAGTGGTGCCGCTGCGCTCAGGTCACATGGACCTATGTTCTATTGTGCAATACTGTGAGCTGACCCCTGCTTTACTGAGAGCACATGGCACAAGAGAGCTGGAGACAGCAGCTGGATAAAGAGTAGAGGAGTGGGGGGGTGTGGGGGTGGGGGGAGCCAGCGCTCTTGCATCACACTGCTGCATTGCAGTCAAAGGAACATGTGACGCATGCTGACGTCTGGCCCCAGCCCCCTCTATATACACTATCTCTCTCTCTCTCTCTCTCTCTCTCTCACACACACACACACACACACACAGGCTTCAGGGACTTGCAGTAGCACTGATTAAGCTAGCATCAGCTGGAGGAGCACAAAATCCACTGCATCCCCTTTGCCCTCACAAACACACACACACACACACACAGATGATGCATACTTTAAAGCCTTAAAACAGTCAGTATTACTAAAAAAGGAGAAAATAGGGCATGTGAAGCTTTCCCTGTCACGTGTTCTCAGTAAAGATGGTTAGTGGTGGTTTGAGAGTTTGTAATGTTGGTATAAGAGTTTAAAGTTTATAAAGAAATAAATATATTGAAATGCTATAAGGACATGCTATAAAGGTAATGTATGAAATATATATAAACTGATGTGGTATTTTCTGATTAAAAGTACCACAGTTTCAATAAATGGATTTTGACGTGCTTTGCTGGTGGTGTCTAGGAAGCCTATGCCAATAAAACCCTAACATGTATAAATGGGACACAATATGTAGCTTTACACTCTTAAAAAGGTATTAATTAAATAGTTGGTTCTTTTGGTTTCCTTAAGGCCCATTTCTGTCTGAGTGTAAAGAACCTTCACATAACATAATGATCCAATTTTAAAGGTTCTACATTAATGTGGAGCTTATTTTAACCTTAAAAAGATTCTTCAATGCTCAGACATCTACATCAAAAAAACTGTGATACTATAGAACCACTTTTAGAAACACTTTTTCTTTTTAAGAGTGTGATTCAAAAATCACACAACAGAAGAGTACACAGTGACCCAGTAAACATATTACACCAAAACTACAGGAATAAAGGAGAAAAACAACTCTCTTCCAGGGATCATCCTGTTACTCAAGGTCACGTGAACCAATGGCTATTCTGGTATGATAACCTTTGACTGCTAGTTGTCCAGATCATGTGAACACATTCCCAGAATTTCTGTGCTCAGGAGTTTAAATAAGGACAAAGTCATAGAAAAAAACAGACTACCATATGTTCCATATTTTCACACTATGTTTAATTCAAGGGCCTTTGATCAGCAATTCTCACTTTTGTCATTTTTGTGCACATACATTTTCTATACTGACAGAATACATAATCTGAGGCATCTTTAAAACATTACATGATCAAAGACCGAACCGTAATCGTCATAATGCGTGTACATGTTTGCCCAAGTTATCAACACTAAACTGTTCATAAACAGACATGCACAGCACTAAAATGGGTGGCAACAAACACCAAGGACGCACTGAAAGCGGACACCTAACATAAAGTGCAAAATGCTGCCAAGCCCTGAACATCTGGAACCTCCCACACAAAATTATTCTTATTTCAGACTATGGTGGAAATGTTATCATAGTTCGCGCTGGAATCTGATATTAAAATGGTAAAGTCTAGTTGATGTAGCCTTCAAGGATGGTTAGAATGTCATATTATGCCATGTCTGAAAACGTGAGGTTATAGAGAACATAGGTTAAACTTAGGATGGTTTTAGGAGTAAGTTGTACATAACACAGCTCAGCTTTACCATTCTCAACTACAGTCTACACACGTGGTTCCTAACTCAGGTCCTCAAGGCACCTAGAATGTCCAGGCTTTCACTTCAACCCATCTCACAACACATAGAGATGAAGGAAAAACGTGGAGCATCTGGTGGGCCCTAAGGACCAGGTTGGAAAATATCAGTCTGGACATTAAAATGTCAATTGATAATTTATGTGCCAATTCCATACATACATTCCATACATACATTACATGTATTTTCCCCCAAATAAAAACAGAGTGTTAAATAAAATACTAACACCCTTATGACTACATTCAAAACTCAATTAATTCAATTAAGCTTCAATTAAATTCTGGGCTTTTTCAGCTGGTATTCAATTTGCCTCATGTGTTCGGCTCTAAAGAATCACCTCTTCGTTCCAGGCTCACCAACAGACTATGAGTAAATGCACTAAATGACTGGCTTTTCATATGCACTAAATGACTGGCTTTTCATATGCACTAAATGACTGGCTTTTCATAAGCACTAAATGACTGGCTTTTCATATAAACCGTGAACTCGCACCATAAATTCACAGATATGGTTGTCAGGTGAGACAGCAGTCACTCATTACCCGCAACTGTACAACAAAGTGCTTTTTTTTGTTTTGAAACTGAAAATAACCCTGAAACTGAAAACGTTCGTTGGACCACTACAAGACTTATGCTCTAGTGCAAGATGACTTTGAGGATGACTAGGAGGAAGACTAGGCAAAATTTCTATTCCTCCTGAAACGACTACCACCTTGAGTATTCATTAAGGGTACAGTATACAGTAGAGACTGACCATGAGACCAGCATATGGTGCTGGAGTGCAGAGTACAGAGAACTGAGAAGACAGTAAGTCTGTGTGTGTGTGTGTGTGTGTGTGTGTGTGTGTGTGTGTGTGTGTGTGTGTGTGTGTGTGTGTGTGTGAGTGTGAGAGAGAGAGAGAGAGAGAGAGAGAGAGAGAGAGAGAGAGAGAGAGAGAG
>CM067478.1:12698084-12708963 GCA_034552555.1 Semaprochilodus insignis
AGAGAAAAAGAGAGGGAGAGAGTGTGGACATTTCAGGACCAATGCTGATAATGCCCTCTTTATCACACGCAAATGGGCATGCAGTATGAGAGACATGGTTATTATTGGACCCTGGTGACCGCTTCATGAATGGACTCAGCAACGTAGTCAATATTCTTGGTGGTCAGGCCACACATGTTGATGCGGCCACTGGCCATCAAATAGATGTGCTTCTCCTTCACCAGGTACTCCACTTGTTTGGCTGTAAAATGCAGAATAAGACCACTGTAAATCATTCTGAAAATGCATGTTAACAGTTGAGCTAACATTCATGAGTTATTTACATATATTACTGCTCAAAAATCTGCAATCACTTGTAATAAGTAATAAATATTTTTAAATGTTTTATTCAAAAGTTCAATATAGATACACCATGTTGCCAAAAGTATTCGCTTGTCTGCCTTCACACGTATATGAACTTGAGTGAACCCCAAACCCCCAAACCCAGACTCGTCCATTACCAGACGGAGAAGACTCGTGACTTCAGAGAACACATCTCCGCTGCTATAGAGTCCAGTGGCGGCATGCTTTACACCACTGCATTCAACGCTTTGCATTGTACGGTGACGTAAGGCTTGGATGCAGCTGCTCAGCCATGGAAACCCATTCCATGAAGCTCTCTACACACTGTTCTTGAAATAATCTGAAGCCCACATGAAGTATATAGGTCTGTAGCGATTGGCTCTGCAGTAATTTGGCGACCTTTGCGCACTATGCGCCTCAGCATCTACTGACCCCGCTCAGTCATTTTACATGGCCTACCACTTTGTGGCTGAGTTGCTGTCATTCCCAATCACTTCCACTTTGTTGTAATACCACTGATAGTTGACTGTAGAAAATTTAGTAGTGAGGAAATTTCACAACTAGTCACAGTACCAGGCTGGAATTCACTGAGCTCCTGAGAGCGACCCATTCTTTCACTAATGTCTGTAGAAGATTATAGATTCGTGGCCGTGGAAGTGACTGGAACACCTGAATTCAATGATTTGGATGGGTGAGTGAATACTTTTGGCAATATAGTGTATGTAGTATACTGTAAATATCTACTTTGACATTTACTTGATTTATTTCCTCATCCCTTTTGATGAAACTCCAGACAATCGTTTATTACAGCTTTGCTGCTGGTGGTATATAACCTTTCAGTCACTTTAGAATCATTGAGATAACCAAATCTATCAAAAAACTCCATAAAACCCTGAATGGCAGTCTTTAAATCTTTAAATTAAGTCTTCAAGTCTTTAAATTAGCTTTGGCCATCGACACATTAACCCAGTTTGGCATAATCAGCACAATAATGTTTAAGCGACTAAGTGGCTGCTGCATGGAAGTGTACTGTGTTGAGGATACGTACGGTTAAGGCCTGTAAAGCTGAACATGCCGATCTGCTCTGTGATGTGCTCCCAAGTGCCTGGGGTGCCGAGTGCCAGCAGCTTGGCCTTCAACTGTGCTCGCATAAGCAGTACCCTGTCAGCCATTGTCTTCACATTGTCCTTCCTGCACAAAACAACAGTCCATTTAAAGCAATCAGTAAAACTCGGCACATGCAAGGTTTGATTGTTTTGTTTGTTTTCTCACAAACTCAAATTTGTCAAAAAAATTATTTTACAACAACAACAAAGAAAAATTACAAATTACGTGTCACTATTCTTATCCATAAAGTACATTTAAATATAACTATATGATTAATTACATCGTTATAATGTAATGCATCATATTAACATTTTATTTACATTAAAATGTGCACTCTGAAGTGTGCATTTTAACTGCCTTTCAATGTCACAAAATAAAAACATGGTAAAAAGGAAATAATTACAATGTGTCATCACCAGAAACAACGACAACTCCTTAAGCATAAAAAGCTAAAGGCAATATTAAAAATAATAATGAAAAAAATCAGTTGGGAATGTGAGAGGAGCTTCAGGTTAGTGTACCATTCAGCAAAGAGTTCTGGGGTATTGAGTGTGATGGCAACAAGACGAGCTCCCTGAGATGGAGGATTGGACCAGGTGATTCGAACAATTTTCTCCATTTGGGAGAGAACGCGGTTCAGATTATCTTCATCTTTAGCAACAACTGTCAAGTTTCCCACTCTCTCATCTGTGGAAGAACAACAGAGATGGAACAGGTCTTCATACTGCTCAAATGATATTATAGTGCTACACTAGCTTTGTAATAGTGAATTAATGAGGCTGTGGGAAATGTGCTTGAAAAGAGTCATTTAGCAGCAGAAGGTGTTGTAGAATGTGTGTCCAAGTGCAGCAAAAAGGACTTACTGTACAGGCCAAAGTTCTTTGAGAAGGACTGAGCACAGAAGATTTCAAAACCCTGAGATACAAAGAAACGAACAGCCCAGGCATCCTTCTCTAAATTTCCAGAGGCAAAGCCTTGATATGCCGAGTCAAAGAAGGCAAAGAGGCTTCTTCTCTGTAAAACGTGAGGGAAAAATAATTAAAGAGCATTTCAAAAAGGGTACTTCTTTCATAATCACGGCTTAAAAGGTTAAAAGGCAAGTGAAACAGGTTAACCTTAATCTTACCTTCATGACTTCAGCAATCTGCTTCCACTCATCCTGGCTGGGATCTGTGCCTGTGGGGTTGTGTGCGCAGGCGTGCAACACAAAGATAGAATGCTCAGGTGCACTCTATAAGATATTAAAGACACAGTGTTATTAGATCAGCCTCATACTGGCTGACAGCTGAGCATAATTAACATGATGACCTCTCAAGGAACACCATAAAAGAGAGGTAGTTGTAATTCAGGATAAATTATGAAACTGGAAACAGCAAAATCAGAAGTTTACACATTTACCTCTTATTAGGTCAAGTTTTCACTAGGGCTGCACTAGGACTTTCACTTGTGCAGTCCTAGTGAAAACTTCTTAGGGTATCTTGATAATAGATTTTTGGCATATCACCTGCCCCTATTTGGAAATATAGGTCAAAATTTAAGACCTAATATGTGGTAACTTAAATGCATGGCAAAACATTTTAGAACTGTCATCGCAATGTGTGCATTTTCAACCCAATCATTTTACAGTTAATAATGTTTTTAAGTAATGCTGTTCAGGTCATTCCTGCTCATTTTTTATATTGTCATATTTATTGCGGGGGAAAAAATTGCAATGTCAGTTTTTACCAATATCGTGCAGACCTCATTTTCCTGTTACATGCTATATCACAATATATATTTTTTCTGACATGTAATAAATTGGAAGTCCCACATTCAAACAGTTATCTAATGATACATTTACTGTATCCTGGAAGAGTAAAATGTTTAGCCTACATCAGCTAGAACTAATCAAACAGCGTACTAAAACAGAAATGGAATCATTAATGTAAACTATCATGCATTTCATTCTCACATTTGTGAGAATGTGTTAGTAAAACAGTAACGGTGACTCTTGATTTACATAATTTGCTTAAGAGTTTTCCAGTTTATAACTCACCTCTAGGTCACCTAGGAAACCAGACAGGTCCAGTCCACGCTTCTGTGCATCCCAATATTTGTATGGACGGATATCCTCAAACCCAGCATTAGCAAAAACTGCATTGTGGTTCTCTAGGGGGAAAAATGGGAAAACATACACACAAACACAGATGTGAGTATTTAATCAATGAGTAATAACTGATAAAGTCTTATCTGACTAGATTTATAAGTGCAGCCCCTTCCAATTATTGGGTTGTGAAGAACAAAGTATGCTGAACTATGCACCTACAGCATTCACTGTTACAAAACCTGCACATTTATCTTTACTTGAAGATTAGTGTTACAGAGAGATCTGTCCCAGCACTTACCCCATGTGGGTGCAGAGACATAGACCGGTGTTTTTGTGTTGTTGGTCCCATTATACCATCTGCGAAGGAACTCAGCTCCAATCTTCAGGGCACCAGTTCCCCCTAGACACTGCACAGCTCCTACCTAAGACATTTGAAAATGACAGTTTGAAACAAAGGAGCTCTGCTGTCACATATGACAGATTTGCCCTTTTTGGTAAAAAGGCCAATATTGTTTCTTTATACTGCCAAAAGGGTCCTTTGGAGCAAATGCATCAAAAAAATTGATGTTTTCCTGAACATGATGATTCTTTAAACAAAGGTTTTCATAAACGATGGAACAAAACCTTTGGATTGTTTATAAGTAAAAAGCTTCTTTAGGGAACCATAATTGCTTTTTTTTCCCATGGCATAGCACGAAAGAACCATGATGACACCTATTTTCAAGAATGTACACCTAATATGCACAACTCCACACGCTATTTAGTCCTGAGCTTTTATGAAATGTCATAAATGTTTAAAGGCAAATTGCACCACATCAAACTACTCTGATGATTATTTGATGAGTATATGATGAGTATTTGAAGTGAAGTGGCTTACCCTCTTCTCCAGAATGGCAGGGCTGTCCTCACCCAGAGCAATTTTGGAGGAACTAGAGCGAAACTCTGGCAGGCCCAAGATGGGCAAGTATTCATGATTTAGACTGTTGTCCTCAGCGATCATCTTCTCCACTTTCCTCACCACAGGGAGCACCCATGGCTGGCCCTCATCTGTTCTATAAGCTGTGAGAGACAAAGGGTGAAGAGTGAAGACTCAAACAAACAAAAAATAATATTTCAGAATAAGAACTTTCAGCCTAATCCATAAGCAGATAAGTAAAAATATCTACTTCTGGCAACTTTATCAAAGAGGCTTATCTATGCCCTTTCACCTGTTGTCTGTAGCCTCTATTTGCACCAACCAGGTAACACTACTGACTGAAAGCAATATCTGGCTAATGCTATCTTTTGCAAGGCTCCTAAATAATTTAGTGAAACAACTTTAAATATGAGCATAATCATTAAAAGAGAACAAAGAAATAGAATGGAAAATATGCACAAACTATGACAAACAACTGACTTAAAAATAAATGATAAGAATTGGCTGCATACCTATGTGGTCTAATTATAAGGTTTATTTTACAAAAGATGACTAGCAATTACAAATCCTACATAATTACATTGTCACACCAAACATCCCCCCACACAGTCTCTATTTTGAGAATTAAAATTGCATTGTTTATGATGAAAGGGATTTGGCCAGTGCTATTATGACAGGCCTTGTGAAAATTGCAGTCAAGTTAAAGGGGGAGGGGTGCTGAAACACCGGATACAAGCATGGCTGTAAAGACATTTAACATGGGGATTTAGTACCCAACTGCTTCCTTTCCCTCAGCATTTTTCACCATAGGACAGACGTGTGTAATTCACTTCAATTCTTTTCCTTTTATCTGACCGCATGCATGAAGGCTTAAGCATCTTTTTCATTAGATGACAAGCTGTCTGCTGTCTATGCCAACACACAGCAGGGGAAACCAAGCAGATGACACAGCAAGAAGCACAGTTATTTAGGATGACTTTTAAAAGACATGGCTGCCTCAAAACTTCACACTCCATGGGAGCTGTTGGAAAGCATTCTGCAAGTGATTGGTATCCATCAGTCTTGTCTGGCTAGCATTTTAACAGCGGGCCAACACTTTTTAAATTTTATTTGTGGTGTAGAAGAGCTGTGCAAGCTCAGGTATAAATCTAGATGTACTTGATGCTTTTCAGACACTGCCAACCATAGTAGAGAAAACAGTTTAGAAATTGGCTGATAAACAAAAGAGTAAACTGAAATCATTTGCCAGCTTATCTGGGACTGGGCTAGCTATTAACCTGAATGTTTCCTGAGAGCCCCATTACTACATCAAGGACAAAGTGCCACAGCGTCACGCTTACTGAGATTTCAAGTAGGACGTGCTACCACATGGCACGTCCAGCATCTCAGGATCCAATATTCAAATGCTGCAATCTGCCCTTCTGCTTAGCTTCATATCAGAAATAGGACATGACAAGCAATAAACAAACTGTGGTTGGGAAATGTGGGCTGATGTGGATATCTCATATTTTTCATGTACATATCTGCTGCTGCTGACACTGATGTTTATACATAAACATTTTTACAGTGTAGAAATTTGATCTATATCCACTTGGATTATCATTGTAGGATTATAAATGCAGTAGATTTAATGATTTTAGTAATACAGGTAGAAGTTTGGCTTTTGCTTTTTATTTTATTATTATTTTTGCTCTGTTACTTTATACACTGTCTTAAAGCAGCAATCTTGTAAGATTTTTAGGTTAGAACATCCCAAAATGAACTAAAATTATTAACAGAATGTGAACAAGATGTCAAAGACATCTAAGTATTGTGTTGCAGAGATACCTACTAAAGCTAGCATGCTAACCAGCTACCTCTGACTCGTCCTGTCTCATAATACTGCTTTGCCCCTCAAGAGGGATAGTGACTCACTGCAGTGCCGAGTCTGCCACAGCCCTGCTATCAGCAAGGAAACTCTTTCAAAAACAAAGAAAACAAGTGACCAAAAAGGAGCAAAACAAAGTCAACATTGCCTTTACACTCTACCACTGGAGATGCTATTGCACGGATGAAGGGATGAAGCTGATGAATGAACCTTTCTTTTAGACTGGCAAGGAGTGAGGAGGGAGGAGGGGGGACTGTGTGGAGTATCAATTTGACACACTGGGTCATCTCACCTACTGCTCCTTTAAAAGTATCCAATAACCAACAGTCTATTAAGTTTCCTTTCTGAGAATGTGTTTTTTGTTTGGTTTACATTTACAACACTGTGCAATGTTTTCACTGATAGTGTTTTAGCCTACAGTCCTATGAAGCATAACGTTTATCTGACATTACCATTCCATTGCCATTGACTTGCCGAGTGCAAGCCTCTGATACATTTAGAAATTTGAGAGCGCTGGTTCATAAGTTATACTCTTCATTCAAATGTCAGACTGGGTCACTGGAGTCATAGGAGTAATGAGCCATTCTTGAAGAGTCAGAAAGAGGGTTACTGTATGTCCTCTTCTGCTACGCGATCTTTCATCCTCACACGCACATTCGTCACTGGCAAGGGTAGAAACACAAACCAGCCGCAGCCTGTTCTGGTTATGGGTTAGCGTAGGTTTGCAGTTACAGTGAAGGCCAGCTACATGAGACAGGGTCACGACAGTCCAAAGCTCGCCATTAAAAAAAGTCTGTTAGTTGACAGCCATCTAAATCAAAGCTTATTCTGGGCAGCGTGTGTCTGTTAGCGTGCTAGCTGTGCCCCAGTGTAAATACAGTCTGTCGCCATGATGATGAATCAAAGCACAACCAGGCCAACAGCAGCTATACCCAACGGTACAACTCTCACAGCCCAGGGCCGCAGTATCTGCTTACTGTAAAACGTGACAGGCAGACTAGCATTAGAGCATCTCACCTCCCACTCCGAGGTTCACCTTGTTGGGACTCGGGTCTTCGCGGAAATCCGCTGTCAGTTTGAAAACGGCTACCGGGGCAGCTAGCGGGACGTCGCCGAATAACGACATGGTCGCTGGCTGAAGAGTTCCCTGAATTAAAGAGAGTAACAGAGAGCTGGGGGAAACGAGTGTTGTCGGCTTGGCAGCAGAGCGGCTGGAGGGGGGAATTTCACCTTCAAGTTGGTCGGAGCAATGGAGGACAGGCGTGACAGTTTACACCAATAGGGCGCGCGTTCCGGTATCTGACCCCAAAAACAACCAATCACTGAGCAGAATAGGAAAGGTCGAGGGGTAAACGTGACGTCAACAAAATAACACCATACCTCGACCAATCACAAGCCAAACTGAGTAACTGAAGGAGACGCTTACAAATGGTGAAGAGGAAAAGGGCACGTTTGTCTGGTGCAATAGGAAACAGCAGCTCTGTGGACGCCCCTCTGTACACTGGCTGAGTGTTTATGCCTCTGTATTGTAATCTGATCTAATTTGAGTGAGCGAGGCTGTTTCCTGGCGTATTTCAGATATCAGAGTTATATGGCACTGATTGTGAACTTCTATTCAGAGGAGGTTTAAATGTAGAGTAGAGTGGGTAGGTGGGTGGGGGTGGCTTCTACTCGAGGATATAAGCGAGTAGACTAGTAATCTACATTTATCTGTTCATATTTAGTTACTATTTCCTTTGTTGTGTGTTTAATTTTATTCGGATTTGTTGTTGGCAGCATCTGTAATGTCTTGCGATTGGTCATATCTCTGACTTTGCAGCTTTAGCATTTTATCTTAGACCAAAATAATAAGAGGAATATAAAAATAGAGCCATACATACATTAGTTCCTGGGCTGATAGATTCTAGATGTAATACGAAGGTCCTCTGTAGTTCTATATTGTTAGGTGTTCTTTGTTTTTTTGGGTTGTTGTTGTGGTTGTTGTTGTTGTTTTTTTGTTTTTTTGTTTTTTTTTTGGCCTGATACCTTTACTCAGGTTGCTTTATAAGAGGGCAGTTTTACATTATCACTTGTGTCAGCATTTTACCCAAGTTTGAGTACTGGTTTAGGCTACTCTACCCATCTCTGATTATGGACAGTATAGTTTGTGTGACAGGTCCCTCCATCCTTCCAAATTATTAGCTCCACAGAATAGATATTAGATGATGCTAGACACAAGTTCCTAACCTTGTACTGAGCAATGGGTCCAAATCCAAATTTCTCAGGCCTAGTTCTCTGCTGAAGCCGGGGGTATTCCAGACAGCTATTGTATTATTTGTATTTAGTGGCTTTTAGCTGTAGGCTGTACTGGCTCATTACACATGAGCTCAGTCACTTCAGCTTTCACTCGCTATGAACACCTTTACCACAAGATGGCTCTGCAGAGCTTTACTGCACTTCTCTCTGGACCCTCTTAACCTCCTGCTTGGGGTGAGTTCTGTTATTATTATCAGAAGTAAAGTTTAATGCAAGAGTCTATAGCAGATTTTAGACAACAACCTGAAACCTGAACATCATGTTTACGGCTACTTTGAACCCATTAATTCCAGCTGTGTGGGAACATGAATTGTGCTACTTTAAACTCCATGATGCCCTTTTACAGAAAATGTTTTGGGAATTAGAGAAAATATAGCTTTGATTCTTGGTCATTTTTTGTGAGCTGTGGGCCCAGATAGCAAACATATATTGGACTGTTGGCTTGCTAAAGTTGGCACCCTAGTGCATACCACTGCTGGTCCACCCTCGGACCCCCCAATTACTGCCCTGTATGCATGGTATAACTAGGTTTGAGCTTCCTCGGATAGATTTTAAATGTGCACAGCCTTTAATTTAGTTTTAATTTAATTTGCTAAAATAAACATGAATATAAATAATATAAAAGGATTTTGTTGGATATAAAGGATATAAAGGGATTTTGTTGGATAAAAGGGATATAAAAGGATTTTGTTGAAATGGTTGTTACTGGCACTGTGATAACTGATTCCAGCTATATAATCTATTTTATTTATGATGTTGCTGTTAAAATTATTTACTAAATTAATTTACAAAGGATAAGGGAAGAAAGGAAAAGAAGTAAAATGGACTGTGGAAAAAGTGGCATTTTGTCTTGCACTCTCCTTAACCACCCATGGACCTCCTGGAAAATGCTGAAGCAAAAAATGGACCACCAGATTTGCTACCAGTGGGCCAACAGGGGCTATCTAGAGGAAACTACTCCATCAGTTGCATCATTTAATCAATTACAGTGACACGATTATATAATAATAATAATAATAATAATAATAATAATAAAAAGATGTAGTACATGTGACATAGGATAAATTAATAAGCTAACAGCAATATAAGTTTTTTCAGGTTTGATGAACCAGATATGGTAGTTGTAACTATTATATTATGCTATAATACATATTATATTATATTATTATATCATATTATAACATGACTATGCTTTGTAGAGCTTTGCACATAACCTCCTCCTGTTTGAAGTAAATGGCTTTGATCATGTGACCAATACACTGCACATATACAAATGTTCCTATTAAATCAATGCATATGGATACTGTTCAGTACACTCGTAAATGTTTAAAATGGTTCTTCAAGGGTCCTTCAGGAAAGACGCTGGTTCTATATGTCCATGATCACTCAATGAACCATTTGCATGCTTAAATAGTTTTTTCAAATTGGTGATGAATATGTTGTGTATGGTTCTATATAGTCTTTTTTTTAAAAAACGGTGCTATATAGAACCATACAAAACACATTCTCTATCTATCTGAAGAATGCACCATGCAAAGAAGCATTTAAGTGTGCAAATGGTTCCTTGAGTGTCTGTGGTTCTGTATACAACCATCGGTATATAACCATGTTTATAGTTCTGTATTCAATCTTTTTTTAAGAGTGTAGATAGCACTCTTAGTAACAATTCATTTTGCTTTTTACAAACTCAAAAAAATTGAAATTTCGACCACAATGGTAGCCAGTGGGATAAAATGGGTCAGTAAACTAAAGGTCATGTGTTCATGTGCAAATGTAAAGGATTTTATTGCTTAGCTCATAGATGTAATCTAAGAAATTTAGTTGTGCAGCAATAACTAAACGTTTTCAGTAACTCTTGATTAGTCCTCCACATCGACTTGGAGGAATTTTAGCCCACTCATCCGTACAAAACAGCTGTTATGTTGGTGGGTTTCCACCCATGAACTGCTTGCTTCAGGTCCTTCCACAACATTTCTATTGGATTAACATCAGGACTTTAACATTAACTTTATTCTGATAAAGTCTTAGATCCAGTTTATGCAGAAATATAGAAAATTTTATCACGTAATTTCAAACACGACTGTATGCCATATATAGATATTATAGATAGATATTATGTCACAGATAGATTTTTGTGAAAACTTCCCAGTTTTGGCTGCTGTCATATAAGAGATGCGGTAGGCTCCTTCACATTTTCACTAATTGGTGAATTTCACGATTACTAATTAAAAAAGTGCTGACTGTATATGGGCCTTTTAAAATAAAA
>CM067478.1:12709239-12721579 GCA_034552555.1 Semaprochilodus insignis
TGATATATGTATATATATATATATATATATATATATATATATATATATATATATATAGACAAAGTTCTCTATTATCCATTCATATTATTTGAAAGTACAAAAACATAAAAGCATATATACAAATATACATTTCCTTTGCTACTTTAAGCATTTCTTCTTAATCAGACTTCTTCAGTTCTTTTTAAAAGCTTTCTGTTGACTACTTTGATTCCTAGGAAATATTCAGATATGGTGACAAACCTGGATCAATGTGGATGCATGTACCAAATGTTATTATATAAGATATACACCCACTGACCGCTTCATTAGGTACAACTGTTTGTATCTACACTCATTGTCCATTTTATCAGCTCAGCTTACCATATACAGCTTTGTAGTTCTACAATTATGGACTTTGTTATCCCTCTTCCAGCCTGTTCTTCAACAGTCAGGACCCCTACAAAAGTAGGCTTTATTTGGGTGGTGGATCATATTCAGCACTGCAGTTACACTGACGTTGTGGTCGTGTGTTAGTGTGTGTTGTGTTGGTGTGAGGGGATCAGACACAGCAGTGTTGCTGGAGTGTTTAAACCCCTCAGTGTCACTGCTGGACGAAGAATTACACACCAACCAAAAGTATTCAGCCAACAGCATCCTGCTGGCAGATCCTGTGATGGCTGATGAAAGACTACAGGATGGTGGCCACCAATTTTGCAGCAACAGATGAGCTATCATCTCTGACTTTACATCTATATGGTTGACCAGTGAGGTTGGAGGGTCTAATAGAGTGGAGAGTGTTTAAAAACTCCAGCAGCACTGCTGTGTCTGATCCACTCACACCAGCTCAACACATACTAACACACCACCACCACATCAGTGTCACTGCAGTGCTAAGAATGATCCACCACCCAAATAATACATGTTCTGTGGTGGTCCTGTAGGGGTCCTGGCAATTGAGCAACAGCGTGAAAGGGGCTAACAAAGTATGCAGAGAATCAGTTGAACTACAGTCTGTAATTGTAGAACTACAAAGTGCCCCTGTATGGTAAATGGAGATGAAAGACAATGAGAGTAGATACAAGAAGGGGTAACTAATGAAGTGGCTAGTTGGTGTATTTTACTTAGCAGAACTATATCCAGTTCAGTCTTGATTGCGTTGACCCCCAGGCCCCAGCCCAGTGTAGACCCCTGGCCCCAGGCTGAAGTTGGTTCAGCTGCACCTGTACCATACCCTCCCACCTTCTGTATTCAGTTCCCCTATTTCTCAGCCTCCTACAGGAGATGTTTGCATTCTTTCCCACTAAGTTAGGCTATCGTACCTGTATGTGTTACCTGTCAGCAGTAATTATGGGATTTGGGGCTTCCAGCATAGGTCTGTTGCCCTAGACAGAGAGAGGGAGGGAGAGAGAGAGAGATTGATCACAGGAGAAGTTTGACATATATGCCTCCTGGTGAAATGCTTGCTGCTTAGGTCACACTTGCACTCAGCAGGTTAACTCAACATTAGATCAAAGGAGAATCCTCACACTGCGCCAATTCAGCACAAACCAACAAAACCAGCAACAATGAGATATTAAGCCAGACATAAAGCTGTGTTGAGTTTGTCTGCTTTCTTTTTACAAGGCTTTTCACATGTGACACACAGTTTGTGATTTTCTCAAACCATGATTCATTCATCTGTTTCACATCTCTAATTTCATGGTGTAACGTTGAAAGGTTTTACAGTGTCTAAAGTAAAATTGACAGTGTCTGTTCAAGTAAAAGTAATCTAAAGTAATCTAGAGTAAGGCTATTCTCACTACAGCCTGGCTGAAGAACCTTCTGTTGTACGAGTGTACTGAGCTGTATCCATATGGATTGATTTAATGTGAAAACTTGTATGTGTGAGGTGTGATTGGTCACATGATCAAAGCCATTTACTTCAAACATTCATGTAAGAAGGATGTTGTCTGCAAAGCTCTACAAAATGAAGTCAACAAAACATGTTATAATACTACCATGTCTGGCTCATAAAACCTGAGGAAACAACTGTTATTGGTAGTTAGCTCTGCTTGGTAAATGCTCTGCTTGTGACTAAAGCACATCAAAATTCATGTTTTCACATTATTATTATACCTTCGATCAACAAAAACAAGGAAGCGTTTGGAGCAGCTATGTTCAAGGGCGAATTAGCAAGGAAGGTTATTTTGCAATATTATGCAAAATAAATAATGAAAATATGTAACTGTAACAGATGTTAAAGGTAAAACAATTATTTAGGATGATACAGTGATGCTGGTTGGCTAAAGTCTAATGGATAATACCACAGTCCTCATGTTTGAGACCAGGGTTTGATTTACCATCCCGGCAAAAAGGGAACTTGCACACTGTTTTCCATTATTTCGCTTCTGTTTTGCCAATATAGTTTTTGGTCAGTTAATGCCTTTTATATGTTTAATTTAAAGAGTTTAGGTCGAGTGACTATGTGTATGTTTGGGTTTTTCTCATGTTTGTAAATGGCTGTGTACTTTGTCCATTGTAATTGCCTGAAATAATAATAAAAAAAAATCGAATGACTTTTTCAGATGAAATAAAATGGTCACTATCAAAAATATAACTTTTTAATAATCAAATGGGCAAATATTCATTTTAAACTTAAACAGATATAAGCAGGTGTGGATGTAAATAGCAAGCAGTAATGAAACAATCAGGTGCAGTAACCCTGAGAGAGAAAAGGAGAATAGTTGGTAAGAATGACCTTCTGAAAGAAAGGAGAATATATATATATTTTTTTGTGATCATTTTTTTGTTATTGTTTTTAGCATTTATCACAGTACGATTCGCACAGCCTCTGTGCGAAACAAGTACACACTAGGGCAGTCCAGAAATATTCCTATGTAACATAAACAATCACACCACATGAATATGTCTAGCACAGCATACATCTAATGAGCTAACAGCGTTTTCCTAAGCGCTGATGCATTCATATCCCAAATATGTGTAAATCGCATCTGCCAGTATATTTTTACATCATTACTTGTAATTACATAAAACTCATAAAACATAGAAGTGTCCTTAAGATCACACATGAAAACCATGTGATAATGTGCAATCACATGTGATTACTTGTAATCATGTATTTTGAGACACTGCTTATATGACCACATGTAAAATCTTTCTATAAGGGTGAAAGCACATTTAGTCTAGTTATTGGTTAACCCTACTACAAAACAGATTTAATTAACTTTGAGTTTTTTGTGGTTATTTTATTTTGAGTAGCAGACAGGTCGACATGGTGCTACTTTAGCTGCCTGTTTGACTACTATTTTTAACAGTAGCCTTTGTCACTTCCCTAATCCCTAAGGCCGACAGGTCTTAAGCTCCATTCCATTTTTGCGTTAGCTCAAGTCATTTTTCTCAAATGAGGTGCAAGGGATCGAGTGAACACAAGTGTCAAGTTCAGCAGCAGAACTTTCCCCAGAAACCGTCATGACCTGATGCGTTTCCCTTTTCAATCCAGAAGAAATGGCAAAGCTGTTTATAAGCCATAGCAGTAAACTACTTTAAAATGCACAATATTTCAAAACCATTTGCTGTGTTCAGACTGGGATTTATGTAGCAAACCACTCCATCTGTTATATAACACATCATTACTTTATTCTGCTAGGCTACACGGCTACACAACAACAAAAAGAAAGACCCAACATCACAGTTCTACACCCGAGTTTATAGCCAGATAAGGCAATTATTCACTAAATTTATGTACATTATGTTCAGACAACTCCAGAAAAGTTTTGCATCACAAAATTTGGCTGACGTAAGAGGCTGAGAGCTGAGACTGAGTGCATTCCCATTTGATAAATCTGACGCTTGCTATCCCCTCCTTCTCTTGTGTGGCGAGTGGCCACTTGGGTAACGTTGGTGTGACGTATTTCCGAGTGGTGACACAAGGTTGGCAAGGACGTGTTAAAAAGTCATTTAAATAGTGCCTATATTTCCAGTACATACTACTTTATAGTTTTAAAGGGATACTTCTTTTGAAGATAGAAAATACAACAACAGCATGTCTGTCTGCCTATCTATCTATCTGCTGGTGTTTACATACAGCTGTGTACTCCTGTTTAGCGTTTAGAATTTCAAAAACCTCCTTTGTTCTGAAACAATCATGGACCATGAAGGAAGTCAGCCATTCATACCAAACACATACACAAAACTGCATTCCAGTCCAGGACCTTCTCGTGTTGTTCACGTGTTACATTAGCCTTTCATCCATGGGTCACTGAGCCTTACTGAGTGGCTATCTTTTCAACTCCATGTTGGTTGTTTGGTTTTCTACCGAAAGTGTCATCGATTCCGCCTTGGGGACGAGACTGAGCAAAAACCAAGTGGAAACAGCAGTATGTTTTCCTCTGCGCTAGTCTGAGTTATGTGGCATGTGCCTATAGGCCCAACACAATCTCATCAACAAAGCCAACTGAAAGCAGCTAGGTGGAGGCGCAAGCAATGCAGCGGGTTTAAAGACTTTCCAAAGTATTGAAAGCAATTATTCTGGTGCCTGAAAAAATGGTCAGACAGAAAGTCCAAGGTAAAACAACATAGCAAGGAATAATAATAGATATATGCTAATATATTTATCCTATATCCTAATATAGGATAAAAATATGAGGAAAAATTCACAGAAAATTCACAAGTCTTTTAAAAAGACTGAAGTATAGAGAGAAGGAAGGAGGGTGCTGCATTAAGTAGTATGTACAAAACACTAGAATGACAGTACCCAGTTGTTAAAGCACAAAATTTTGTTTGTAACACATGTTAAAGAGGATGTGTTTGTATTAGGGATAGGCAATACCACTGATATTCCATTCGATCCGATAGCAAGTCATACCAAGGTTAATATCCCGATACTAATACCGATACTATGTCATTATTTTTTAACAGTGGCTAATGGTAAATTTGAACAAAATAAAAGAAGGTCAGGCATTAACATTAAATAAACCCTCAGAAATCAGTGTTTCATCTTTGCTTCTTTTTAATAACCTAGTTTATTAATGTTCAAATTCTTATAAAAAATAATGTTCTTATCTGAAATGTCAAAAATTGGCCTGAAAAAAAAGTAAAGGCTAATTATATATATTATGTACAAGAGCAGTGTTACATCTTATGAGACTTTTGCTTGTGAGTTTTTTGATAATTAGGTCAGAAACATCTACCAATTACAAATGCTCCTTTCAGTGTAGCTTTTGCACCTTACATTTATAATGGCTTTTTATTCTCCTGCTTTATTTGGGAGCAGAGGAATAAGGTGAAAGGAAAAGTAGTTCCTATACTACACCATGATTTTTTTTTTTAATTGGAGATAGTTTAACACATCCGTCCTACTAAATAAATAAACAAAATAGACAAGCACCAGAATGAATTCCTAAAAGCTAGTGCCAGTATAGAAGTAGCGATATTTAGGTATCGATCTGGCCATCCCTACTTTGAATACATGCAGTACATTTCTATCACCATCAAGTTAGGTTCCCTATTCTTCTAACTTTAAGATGAGAAGCATACGCTGTGCCTTGTTCTATACAAGCTTGATTGATACTGTGTTTGGTTGGACCATGACATCAGAGACCTGCTCTACATTTAGATATGGCCATTTTAAACAATGGAAGGAAGTGTAGCCTCATGTCTACCAGTCTGCTCCTACCAATCGGTTTACATCTTATTGAAAGGGATAAATAAACAGACAAGTTAGAAGACCCACACAAACATTGCCTTAATTCATACTTGGCAGAAAACATGTCATAATATCAACAGAAGCAGAGCTCATATAAACCATTATCTGCTCTCTGCACGTGCTTTACCAGATTCAGCAATCCGAGATGTTTCTTTATGGCTCATAAATAAATGTGTGTTGAGCATTACATGAAAACTTGTCACAAAAACTATTTTAGCTTTGAAACACATGCTGCATAAGAACCAGTCTGATACAACCAAAAAAAAGCGCCCAGTTGTAGCATATTTATTACTATTGTTACAGTTATTTGAACTTACACCACGGCTAATCAGATAATGTGAACATTTAAGTAACAATGCCAAAACTTCCTTGGCAGTGGAGCTGTACTTCCCTCACTTTCATTACGGTAAAATGATTTGTTGAAATACCCAGTAATAACTTCACAGCTGCTTATGCATTAGTAAGTAAGTAAAGTATAATCACACAAATATTTACACATCTCTTTCTGTGACGCATTAGTCGTAGATTACAAAGAAAGCAAGATAATAATTAAATCATCTCCCAGACTTGCTCAAGCCTAAGTACAGCACGTATGGTTATTCTTTAATACTCGGCAAGAGTCATGCCAGTGAAAGAAATCCATTCGATTCACCGTGCCTGACAAGTTCCTCGATGGGATATTGCAAGTCCCTGCACGCATGCTATGAATACCCCTGTGAGTGCCTCTTTTTGTCCTAAATACTGACAAAATGTCAGCTCTTCCTTTCTTCTTTCTTTTTGCTCTTTGGGAGCAATAAAAGAAAGTCAAACAAAATAATTGTTCAGAAAAAAGAAGGTAACAAGTTAGAAGTTCAGTACCAAGCACTTCTGACTAAAGAGGCAAACATTGTTAGGCCATGTTATTTTTACAGATGAAGTCGAGCATTGAACATCCAGTAGTAGTATGTGTTAGTCATGTTGGCGGTCTTCTCAGTTTCCCCCATGTTCCTACAAGCACATAGCTTCCCAGGCCTTACTCTGGGCTTTAAGAGCTTGATCGATATTCTGCATTTCCCAAGCCTGCTCGCGCCAACAGAAAGTGAGCGTTCCCGAATCGCCTTGCCAAGCTTGAATCGCAAAGGAAATGTAGGACCAGAAATATGGTTGCTTTTATTTACAGATATGACAACGTATGAATGGGAACTCATGGCTTAATGAAAACAAATTGTCATTTTGATGGGAGACGCCACACTGGCTGCTTAGAGCAACACAGGCTCTCTGCCCGCAACATGTTTACCCCGTGGGAGGTCATGTGGTGTGTATGCTCAAATGAACAACATATAAATCCAAATGAAATTAATTATATTATTGTTTCAGAGACAAACTTAGTAAACTGTGGACATTCCAGCGGTCAGATGAACTCAACTCAACCTTTGCTTTTTTTTTTTTTATTTTTGCATGTTTGGCACGGCCCAGGGAACATTTCGGCGAAACGAGAGGAAATCTAGCCTTACCCGTCCTACTTAATGCACGGTAGCTGCTTCTCGCAGCTATTATATCTTTATCACTCTCCCATCTGTGGAAATAGAAAGGATGCGAATATTTAGGTTACATGCTTCCTCTTACACCACATTCCCCCAGACATAGGTCACACACATTACGGTCTTAACAGTGCCTAATTTGCAACACATATATACAAACACACACCTGCAAGGCTAAGGCCGTCTGCAGAGAAATACAGCTGCCTAATTTATTAGTCCCACGAGGGGGGGCAGGGACTGTGGATCTGTACTGGCCTGACTTCCGTCAGTGCTCTTTCAGAGCAGACCTCCCCAGCTCGGAGCTCCAGCGTGACAGAAAATGTCTGGAGTTGCGGTGGGGTCCACTCCCAGGCCTTTGGCTCGCCTCCTCTTTTCCTCCCTGTCTGAGGCAGAGGCAGGCAAGGCCATCAGTCACCCCGCTAGGTCAGAGGCACAATGGTGCGGGCGAGGTCTCAGGGCCCGGACGATGCAAACAGCCTCCAAGCGGCAGCTGATAAGACTCACCTTCCGGGACCCAAGGGGGTCTGCAGCTCCTCAGATATGCATACTGTATATATGGTAAGACTTTCTGCCGTGTGGAAAAAAAGCCTGGCTCAGCAGCTACCATGCCAAGTATAGTGCACAGATGCTTTTCTGGAACGGTGTCCTTAACAAGATGGAAAAAAAAGGTCAGGATGATCTGAGAGGACTGTGTGGTTTATGAACAAATGGATTTGTTCATAGTAAAACTGTACGCGGCCTTATAGTGAAAAGTACAGAGATCTTCAGAACTTAATCAAACTAAATATATCAGCCTTTTCAATTCTCCAAGATTCAGAGTCACAACATGTAGCATATCATTAGATATAAACATTGCCATAATGATGATAACAATGATGACCTGAGAGGACTGTGTAGTCTATACTTTCAGTGATACATCTATTATATCAAATAAACAAAACTAAAGCTTTTATTAGTTAGTGACTCTAAGAGGAGTGAGTGCAGAGAAGGTCTTCAGTCACATCGCTGCTGTCGGAACAAAACCTTCTACCTCTAAAATGATATAAAACATACATTACTTTTAATGTAAGTCAATGTCACCAGATTTTCTTCAACTAATTGTGGGTAATTTCTTTTGGTCCATTCATCATGAAGTTTACGGATGTAAAGGGCAACACGCACAACCGCTAAAAGGGAAATACAAGATTTTGTCCAGATATTATACAGGTATTACCCCTGACATTCTTAATAAGAGTAAGACATGATGAACTAAAGAGACTTCATACTCCGTAGTTTTACCAGTACTTTTATTACAAAAACATTTTCCTCCCAAATTCCTTTCTCAGGTTGTGAGTCTAAAGAGTCATTTTCCATTAAGTTTTCCATGGTTCATATTTACTACAAATTGTGCATTATTAGATATTACGATTGGCATGCTCAACAAAGTAAAAAATAATCTATGGACAATTTTGTTAGTAATTTTTTTTTGTGCTCAGAATTTCCATGTAAAAAAGAAACATAACTTAATCTTTCATTCATAACTGACTCAAAAAACAGTTTTTGAATTTAGCTAAGGAAATGTATTACATGTTGTGCATTATTAGATATTATATTATCATTGGCATGGTTCACAAGGTTAAGAAATAAGGAAGATGTGAGGGGACTAAGCAGTTTATAGGTCTGTTGGTACTTCTGTTACAAAAATGGAGATGGATTTATTCATAATTTCCTTCTCACTAAGAAACTTTACACAGTCGTTTCTTTACACAGTGAAAAAATGAAAAAGCAAGGGGAAGACGAGATCTTCAAAAAATTCAAAAAGTCAGCATTTTTAGTTTTCCATTAGTTTTCCATCAGATTCACTGCTGTGTATTATTAGGCATTCTCACTGGTATGCTTGAAAAGGTCCTACCATCTCAGAAAACTCTGAATTTCTTCAGAATTGCCTTCTCATAAACAAAATATGAACAATAATAAATGACCAGTAAATATGGACCAATATACAGAGTCTATAAATTAGTCTTAACTCTTTTTTAGGTTTTGCATGGTTTAAATTAATCAAACTTGTGCATTTCAAAAATGGTCACTAACATGCATAAGCATGTTCCTATGAAGTGCATCTTCTCAAGTGAGTCATCTGCCATATGTAGAATAGCTTTTATGTTCACATTATGGGCAAAATGTGTTCTTTGAGGAAGTTCCTGAGAGTTTGACTTCCACCACTACACACGCTCTTGTTCATATAACATAAACACTGTGAAACAAGAAACAGACTACAACATGTTACATAGTGTGAAAAACAGCTCGAAAAACAAGATTATCAGTTCACTTGATCTGTTTTTTTTTTCCTGGTGGAAATAAAACCAGTTACAGCATTGTTTACTTCATGAAACACCAAAGGGAAATGAACCTTGTTTTAATATATGGTTCAGCAGAGACCTCTACACTGGAGCAATAGAGACAATATGCATTAGTTATGAAGAACTATGTATAATGTCACAGAATTAAAAGTTTTAGATGTGGTGTTCCATACAATGTCTCCATCTGCCAATCTCCTAATCCACCTCTAGACTAGACTTTAAGAAAAGACTTCAGGTAAAGTGAGTTCAGCTTGTCCCTAAAGGTGCTTATTTAAACCATTATGCAGTTCTATAAGAATTATTAAAGAGCAGCAGTAAACTCCAGTCTCAACAAATCCAGCTGCTATGAGTCCAGAAATAAAGTGTGGGTTAAGTGTAACTTTACTGGGGGATTCAGTGAAGTGATTGGCTGAATGTTGTGCTTCTGAAGGCAAAAGACACACCTCTGCAATTATTACTCTTATTAGAACAGAATGATTGACTCATCTTCAAAGCACATCACTCTTCCATAAATTCCATTCCAGTATTCCTGTGTGTTATGGTGATATACACACACAGTTTCTTTAATGGTTCTTTGTTTGCTACTGAGCCTTTATGAATGAAGAGGTTCTGTACACTTTAAATCTATACAGAACCCAAAAGAGGTTCTCTATAGCATTGCTACAAAGAAACCTTACTGGCACCTTTGAAAGATATAAAAGGTTGTGTGGAATTCAAGGCTGTCTAAATCCTAACTGAGATCCCAATAACATGTGGACATGCATTTTCTTTAACAAGCTATAGAGAAGATGCGTATGTAATGTTTCTGAGGTTGTGTGTTTATTCTATAGGAGGGGTTCCAAGACTTGTTTCAATAACTAAACCATTTCAGTTTTGACAATTTTTAAAAGGCTATTTGAAGAACCATACAGAACAGCTAGGTTGTCCTGGCCAAAGTTGAGCCCATGGGGATGTTTAAAGTTAGTCTAAGACCTCTCCCCCTGCCCCCAATAAAAGGAACAAACTTGTTTTATATACATATATATTTTTTATTATATATTTTTTTATTAAATTCTTATTTTTCTTTTACATTTGAAACCTGTCCATTGTTTATTTGTATATTGTTTTGTCCTTTTAACCCACAGACCACCACAAACATTGCACTTTGACCTATATATATATATTAGTACTACTAGTACTGTTAAATCCTATATATACAGTACCAGTCAAAAGTTTAGACATGTCCAACTAAATGAATGTTGTTGGCTATCTTAAAGACTCTACAGGCATACACTTAACAGTTCCAACTGACGAGATTTCTGAAAAATAAATATATCCGGATATATCACATATACTCTTGATGTATCACAATGTCATATTGTGCTATATCTCCACCTCCAATATATATTTTATTGTGGAAAAAACTTTTTTAAAAACTTTATTTATTTATTTATTTATTTATTTATTTATTTATTCATTTATTTTCACAGCTTAAAAGCTCTGGTTAATCTTTCAATGTTGTGAATATTCATGATGGACAGACCAATATAAATGGTCCAAAATTGCTTAGAAAAGAAATCTTGTTATATCAACCTGCATTGTTAAGAAAGCTGTTTTATCCTCTTGTAAAGTTCCATTTTGTAGGTTTATATGTGACTGCATAATTCTGCGAGTGCTGTTTTACTGTCTGATTATATATATATATATATATATATATATATATATATATATATATATAATAGTAAGTAACTAATAGCTCTGCCATTTATTCGTATTAGCTTCCAGTTAAATCTGAGATGGTATGATCTGCATTATTAATTACATTTACATTTACGGAATTTACATTTACTCTTATCCAGAGCGACTTACAACCGTGCTTAGGTAGGTAAGTAAAGTATGTAGGTAGGTAGACTAATTAACTATGAACTCCTTTAGATCTAATTTCCCTGTATTCCTCTATGATGAAGCAGCTGCAGTTTAAAACGTCTCACTTAAATATAACTTTGCTGGCCGCTTCAGCCATATAGTCTAGAGCAACTCTGGATACCTATCCAGTCTAACCTCCGTCCAGGTCCTGATGAAGATGATCTATTGGCCTCTCCCTCCCTCTGCTGACCAGCTCACTGTCATGGTGCTTAGGCCTGGGTTTTGTTAGGTCCAGGAAACAGACTCTTCCTTCACGTAAACATGGATTTAAAGCCTGTTTGTGTCCAGACTGGTACTGGCACGCAACCATCGCTGTCATTTCTCTCAGATTCATTGAGGAAGGAGATGCAGCTGAAGGTAAAGTGATTGACTGGGGAATGCGCCATTGTTTGCTTTATTTTATTACAGCAAATAGACACAGAGTTTCTAGCGACGAGCCCATGAGCGCAGTGTCCTTTAAGTGACACAGTTTCCAAATACCCTTATTCGAGGAATAAAAGCGGTCGTGTTGGTTTATAAGGTTTAAACAGTGTTAGTGGTTTTAGTGCAGAGCTAATGAAATAGCACAATAAAGAGTAGCCTGTGCGGTACAGCTGCTATCCGTCCATGTTAAGGACATCGCTGTCAAGGAGGCCCGTTTCCATAAACGTGACTAAACGTATTTAGCACTCAGATAGGCTAATGCACAGGCCATTACACTCTGAAATCTTACAATCCGGCGATCCAGCCAGTGGCCAAGGAAAATACATTAAGATGAGCAGATGAGCCCCAGGTTCAGATAAGATTAAGGTCATGCCCAAAATATTACAGCCATTTATTAGTATTAGTATATTAATATTAGTTTAGTGGGCTAATGAATAAAATGATAATGGCTAGGAATATATATACTTGTG
>CM067478.1:12735942-12866218 GCA_034552555.1 Semaprochilodus insignis
GCGACAGACGAGCTGATTACTCTACGGAAACATCCGGAGACCTCAGTGTCCGGGTCCTCACAGCGTGGAGCGTTTTGAGGGGTGGTGGACATTTCTGTGGACTGGGCTGATATCTATGTTGTAAATGGCGAGCTACCGCAGCCCGTTCTCCATTCACAACATTTTAAGTGGAGAGCTCGACTCGCAGAGGGACCTTCAGCTGTCTCGGGAATATAGCACCGATGACCTCTCCGGCTCGGAGCCCCTGGGGAAGGCAGGGCGGATGAGCTGTGCTCAGGACAGTAACGAGGATGAAGGCAGGATGGTCCCCTGTCTGCTTGATACATCATCTGACCGACAGTCCTGTGAGGAGGAATCCACAGGAGAGGAGTGCTCGCATGCAGAAAGCCAACAGGGTAAGACATCAGGAGCTTCTCCCAACAGAGGTGGTCAAAAATAGCTGCCTGAACATCATAATGTTAAATGCTGAGCTCTGCTGGAACAATGACCTTTATTAACCTTTATTAATCTCTATTAGAAGCTAAATGAACCGAAATGTTTAAGGCAGCCAAGATAATTTACAGTGCCATTTAGGAATGTAAGGTCAGAGGAATTGACAGTATGTACAAAGATGTGCTATTATTATTATTATTATTATTATTATTATTATTATTATTATTAAAAATAACCCCACGAATTAGACTATATGCTAATCATTTTGGCCTACACAAGGGAGAAAGACATAAGCTTTTAGCTCTAAAAGTAGGCAATCTGCTGAGCTAACTTAACCTCCATGAGTAAAATAACAGTGTATAATATTCTGGCAAATTAATATTTAAAATTCAGTCAAATCTAACTGGGAAGGCAGGCAGATTAACTTGATTTTTTACTGTATTTTTATGTTGAACAATTCCATAAACTGCTAAATGAATACCACTTCAGACTACCAAGTTTGCAGAGAATTCGCCCGAACAGACCCTCCTGTAATCGCTTTATCCACACAGAGCTCGAGCTTCGCCAGCCGGACACGGACGGAGAGAGAGTGGACAGCTGTCGATTTTCGCCTCACCCTCCGAAATCCGGCAAGAAAAGGTCTCGGGCCGCCTTCTCGCACGCGCAGGTCTGCGAGCTGGAGCGGCGCTTTCACGTGCAGCGCTACCTGTCCGGGCCCGAGCGCGCGGACCTCGCCGGGGCTCTCAAACTGACCGAGACGCAGGTGAAGATCTGGTTCCAGAACCGGAGGTACAAAACAAAACGGAGGCAAATGGCTGCCGAGCTGGCGGCCACCTCCACGGGCGCGCTGGCGAGGAGAGTAGCGGTGAGAGTTCTGGTGAAGGACGACCAGAGGCAGTACAGATCCGAGGACCTGCACTCCCCGCACGCTCTGCCCTTCTATCAGTCCTACCAGTACTGCCCGTACATGTACTGCATCCAGCCTTGGCTCTCGGGCAGCACGCTCAATGGTGGCCTGTACTGACACTTCCAGCTCAGGGGCAGTGATCGCCTGACTACTTCATTACTGAAGTGCTGTGCGGTTCTAAGGACATAGAGCGGTGTGTGGTGCGGTGTGTGTGTGTGTGTGTGTGTGTGTGTGCTGGATGGTTGGAAATATTCATGAGAACCACTCGCTCTGAGCCATAACTTCTATCCTGAAAAGAAAAGATAATATTTCATATTTCATATTTCAGAGATACAAGTAAGTGCCTAAGCTCCTCTCCTGCTGTGTGATGGTTCTGATATCATGGGGCCTCTGTGACTGATTTCTGGTGTGAACGCTTTAAAGGTGCTCTGTCTTGTCAAACGGTCTGAACTGCACACTGTGTACACTGACGGAGAACCCACCGGGTCGAGGCTGGTTGGCGGGCAGCCTGAACCAACATGCAATGTCAGATGTCACTTTACCGGGTTTGAATGTGAGCAGCGTGATGGGGTGTATTTTGCAATTGTTCATTTGGAGCGAAATGTACGATGAGAGTGCTCAAATAAACCGTGGACAACGTTGATCCTGGTGAATGGGTTCCTTTGGAATAGCCCTAAGTTGCGGGCTCCTGAGAACAGGTCTAGATAGCCTGGATCAGTGGTTAGGAAAGCATGAATACAGAGTCAGCTCTGGAGTTAAACCCGGGATCAGTCAGGGATATAACTCACTCGCCCATTAAGCCGACGACGTCGTTAGCGTGAATATAATAGGCGCCATCGTTTCATGTGAGCAGTTAAAATAGAGAGTGAAAGCTCAAGCTGGTTTGATATGGTTTGCCTCACATGTTAATACCATTTTGCATATTTAGCTAGGAGATGAGTTCGATCTCTCTCCCTCTTTTTCTTTTCTTTTCTTTTTTCTTTTTGCCTAAGGCATAAAAAGGCCCAGACCTGGCCTACACACATGCTGGTCTCACGTCTAAATGTGCTAGACGTCAAAACGTTTCTATTAGCAACAAATATAAAAAGTAATATTTATTAACTTTGTAACGAAATTGATATTGACTTTGATATGACCTCAAAATTAGATCTAAATAATAACCCACTCTAAATGAAGAACTGGCATCAGCCTAGTATCAGTTCACCACAGCACTGATTCATAAGGAGCAGGTAGCATCAGCAGCTACTCTGGGGAGGGTAACAAAAATTTAGGCACAGAGTAAGTACAAGAATAATGCAAGATTTGATGAATGGTCGAAAAAAACTGTAGTTTTTAATTCATATCGATTTTAGTTTTCTACATTTTTTTGAAGGATGCCTACCACAATATTTTTATTAGGAAATATAAAAATAATAATAATAGAACTAAATATTTTAGTTTATATTTAATATTTAAATTAAATAAAATATTTAAAGTGCATATATATATATACATAGAGAGAGAGAGAGATTCAATTAGAGATTGAGATAAATCTAGTTAAGATCAGTTCGTTTGAATAAGTTCTACAGACTGAATAGTCTACTCTCCCAACCCCAGCATTTTTGGTTTCTGTGAATTAAATCTTATTTTTCTAATTTGCAAAATGTTATTTGGTGTGTCATACACTATTCTTGTTTATAGCATGAAGTTTAAATGCACATTACATGTTTTTTGTTATTTGCACCACAAGGGTGTTTTGTGTTCAGGTTTAGTAGTTCACCATAGTCCTTTCATCCATAAATAAATAAATGCTAAATTAAGAGGAAATACCTATTACGCTATCACAGGCCTTAGAAATAGGTGATTCTAATTTTATCTACACCATTTATTCCAAATTGTCTGAAACAAACTATTCAACCTAATGAAGTGGGGCCAGCCGTTGCCAATGCACTAAACAAGGAAGAGTATTTGATTCATGTTAATCAACCAAATTCAAGTTAAGCAGAACTGTGCTGCCAGCTCAGTGGACTCCATGTAAAATCACTGTCTGAGTTAATCTTACTCCCTGTAGAAGTTTGAAACACAGAACTTTAAAAAGTGAAGATATAAAGTTATTTACTCTTGAACCTTTTAAGTAACTGCACTTCTTTTTTTCAAGGTAATAAGTTTGCATATTAAACTATAATATATAATATATGTAATAATATATATATATATATATATATATATATATATATATCCTTCTTTCTGTAGATTTATATATATAGCATCTGCTAACCAAGCTTTGGCTGTTTATCAAATTTCTCAGTGTGTCTCAGTATGTATTTCGCTTGGCTCGGAATCTGACTGGCACCAGGTGACTGTTCTCCAGGAGAGCATCCACCAAGCACCAAGTGCAGACAGCAAATTTGCCCAATATTACACTTTAAAGGAACATATTTTAATAGAGAGAATGAATCCATAAAGACCATAAATTGAATGTATCATCCTACTTCAAACCCATAGGAAGAGTGCATTATTACACTGTATATTTAGTCCAACACTTCTTCATGTGAGTCATCTTCACTGATCTACTTAAAACACTTCAAACCACCAACAAGCAGTTTAAATCCATGTATCTGAGTAATTATTGTTGTTTCTACTGTACACAATTCTGTACACAATTCTAAATTCAAACAAACATTAATGCAGTAAAAGGTAACAAGAATATCTTGTTTAAAAAAAGCTGTTTATGTGCAGTGAGCCAGATAGAACAAAGCTTTCTTCTCCTTGCCTTGACGCCGCCAGCCGTCACATGGTTTTATTCAAGTCCACCAACAGCACTCCTGATTTAAGAGTTAATTGAATGAAGTATTGATTAGCCAAACCAGGTCCTGGATGAAAATGACTAATACTGGGCTGCTGTGAGGAGAGTTTTGGAAATGACACTGACACACATCAAAGATCTCCTTCTTTTATTAATGTAATTTATATTTGCTCTAAGCAAATAAGCACTTACTGGCCAGATAAACAGCTGTTAAATCGAATTTTCTCAGGCACCTAAAGCTTGTGTGCATTACTGTGTATATATAGAAGCAAAGCAAACACATTCGGTCAAACGTATGTAATTCAGTAAATGCTCATCTAAAGCAATAAAACAATTCACACAAGTTCAAGCAGCCTTCGCACAAAGCTGCATGATTCAGATACTGTCAATAGACCATGTCACTGTTTCACAACAGAGCCTGGCTAAAGGACAGCATCCATTAATCATGTGCTGTCGAAGAGACAACACCCTCATAAAGGAAGGAGGCAGAGGCACTCTGCAGTTAGATATAACAAAAACACTGCTAATCTCTAATCACAATCTCGCAAACCTGAATTCAGTGCTCTCGGGTGGGGTATATAGTTCGGCTATTGCCTCAGTAACAAAATTACATCTGCAGTGCTTTCTGTCAGTATGTTCGAAGTGGAAACACCAGTCTGTTTATTTGAAGATGAAAGTTTTTAAATTTTATTTTTTTACTAAAACCATATATCTGATAAAGATATCCGAGGCTTTGATTAATTATTGTTAATTATGAACTGATTCTGCTGTGTGAAAATTGACTCAAAGGGAAAAAAAAGTAGTGTGAAGGTTTTTACTTTTGGGAAAATTTTGTTTGGAATTTTTTTATCCTTTGTTTGATTCGTTGACTGACTCAAAACCAAATCTGCACAACTTACTAAGCATAAGCACAGTATGGATCATTTTAAGTCAGGTCACTGTTATTTTTGTCAGGGCATCAGGATATACGGGTTTGGGATGTTATTTCTATGGGTAAAGGAAAATATACACACTGACTTGGTTTTAACCACCGAGGTAGTTTTTGATATTAGATCTTTGCTGCCCTGAGGCAAGCACGATCTGAGCATGTTACTGCCAGTTCATTTGCTCAAGTTCCTTTTAAGATCAGCATATACACTTGCCAGTTTTGGATATATATGTATATATATACACACACACATACAAATTGTTTTCAGTTGATGGAATTTGACACAACACAACATGATTTATTTTACTTTTCCTTTGAAACAATAACATCTGAATGTACAACTGACTGTAAGTTTTATTACCTGACAGCTGTAACAAGGGTAACAGGGTTTATAACACTCTGATGATAATGATAATCTCCCTGAGCATCTCTAAATATTTGCAAAGGATGAATCTAGCTTCTTTAATGTAATGGCAGCATCTATCCCACCAGTGTTAGTCATGTTAAACGGTTTCTTGTTAACACGGAAAGAGCCCCTCCTTAAGACTCATCTGGCAGTTTCCCAAAGCTAAGCCACTTTAAACTTTTATAACCACCTCCTCGTTTAGTGAAAGAATCATTTTAATAGGTTTTAGTGTCATCTGCAATTACGCTTTCATGTAAAACCACCAATGTACCATCACGTTTTCATATACAGGGGCTATCCTGTACTATTTAGATTATCAGTTGTGTTAAAGGCATGATTTCTTTAAGAATTTCAATCTCTAATGATTTTTATATGTGTACAGTGTATGTGGTAAACTGATAAGAAATTCGGTTCATGTTTGTTTCATCAGTCAGTAATGCTAATATAGTGCTAGATAATAATGCTAGATAGTGGCAATAATATGTATTTGGCTCCATGTAAGCCAGAGCGTGAGAAAAGCTGTAAGTGTATGGTATGATATGATCTTCTTAAATTTGATGATAAAACAGACTATACTTAAATAGTGGTCAGTTAGTGTACTATAGGGTGGTACAGTGGGAAACACTGTTGTCTTACAGCCAGAAGGTCTGTGTGACTGTGTCTGTCTGTATGTCTGCCCTGTGACTGCTGACCTGTCCAGGGTGTTTCCTGCCTTCCACCCAGTGAGCGCTGGGGCCAGGTCCTAGGCAGATAAGGGGCTTAGATGATAAATGAAAGAAGGATTTGCTTTAAAGAGATGTGAGAAAATACTGATAAAAACTGATATTAAATATTATATTTTGCGATATTGTATCAATCTTTAATTAATAATTTACATGTGAAAATTCATGGCAGACAGACAATCATTTTTGTCATTTGGATACACCTCTGACTACTAGATAGCAGTGTTGTATTCTATCTTCAGCCACTAGACATTGCACTGCTGATATTATGCATATAGTGGTGTATTTTCTATTTATTTATTTATTTTTTATTTATGACAATTTTCCAAAAATTACATTGAAAATATCGCTACATATCATGAAATATTAAATTGTAAACCCTGTATCGTGATATGGTATTGCCAGGTTCTTGCCAGGTGCCAAATACAAGGTGCTACAGGTGTTCTTTGGAGCAATGCTATAGAAGCACCACCTTTGTTCACCCTAAAAACCTAGAACATTTAAATAAATGCTCCATTGCTTTTCAACTTAATCTCTATCTGCCATATCTATGGTATACAGAACAGAAACCCCATATGGAAAAGCACTGAAATCACTGCCCATTGTAAGCAACCACACACTATAGATGAAGCAGATAGAGATCTGACTGAAAAACAATGGAATATTCCTTTAACGAAACATGCACCAAAAATTCTTTAGGGCCCCAAAGTCAGTTCTTCTGTGGGATCACTGTGAAGAATAAGTTTGTCGAAGGTAGCTTTGAAATCTTTAAACATCCTGTACATTATTATTTTATTACTGGAAAAATCAACCTGCTTTAAATGCATGAAGGCAAAAAATGCATTAATATTTAGTACATTATCAAAATGATCAAATAAGGTAACAAAGAAGTAAAAGTATTCTCGTCATCATCACGATCCAACACTCGTGTATTCATTTCAGTAACATAATTACCGACTGACATATTCCATCTACCTTTTCCACATCCATAGCACTCTTTTTTTCATTTTAGTTTGCAAGTTCTATCATTCAGTGAAGAGCCCCAGGTTTTTCCTACAGAGTCCTGTTATTGAACCATTTAGATGTCTGTGTTTATGCAAAAATGCATAGCAAATAAATATGCCAAAATGTAATTTCACTGTGAAAAGCGCTGTTTTCTGGTTCTGTGAACAAGCTTGAAGCCGCCGCCTCCAACCCATGCAGACTGCGCACGCACATATACACATGCACCAACACCCAGGGAGAAATGTAGCATAAACAAACTGGAAATGGTCTAGTGAGTTGTCTAGTTCACTTTTACCTTTTAACTAAATCCCTGCAATTATGGCACGTACTTACAATAAACCATAATCCTTTGTGATTTTATGTTTCCATGACACGACCTACGCATCATTCAGCCACCAGAGAATTAGAATAATTCCAACAAAGAGTCATCTTGAGACACACAATCCATGGGTTTGGCTCTCGCTGTCGGCTCTGTTTCGGACGAGTGAATGACAAAGCATCTTAATAGAGTGATTGTCATTGATGCAGCCACATTTCACACAAGCTACATTTGCCATTGTTAATGCTGTTGACAAGCTTCATATTTTACTAAGGCTTCTTTGATATGAAGAATACAGCCAAGGCCTGATAATTTCCGGGGTGTGCCACTTAAGCATTCTTGTGAGACGTTTCCATTGCACAATGTAAGATCACACACAATAAAAACTGCCTTCACTGGGTAAAATGGAGCTCTTAGCTCGCTCTCTGTATCCATCTATTGTAGAACATATCCCAGAAAAAATTACATAACACACTGGTGCTCTATAGCATGTCTAGCATGAGACCTGAGACCCGCTAAACCAGGTGAGAGTATACAGACGTCAAAGCACTTTGGACAACGACAGCACCATGGTGTCATGCATTAATCTGTTCACCTAGGCTTTGCAAAGGGCAGGAGAGAGGAAGGAAATGGGTTGCAGCTAATACCTTTGTTTGGAGAGAGTACAGCTTCCCAGTGACCCTGTCTCCTTAGCCACATTGGCCCCCCTTCCATGCCCTACACCCCCACTCCTGCCAATAATCCGACCCACAGGACTCTTTGGCCTGTTCCAGAAACTATTAGCTGATAACATCACCGCATGCTGGAATGTAAACATTTACAGTAGAACCGTAAGAGATGAACTCCCCAGGGTATGTTGTATCCATCATCCACCAGCACTTTTTTTTCTACTAGGAGCTGTGCTAAGCTTCTTAACCTCACTTAAGTACCACTGTATTAAATGTTTAAAGCTTTTATTTGGCAGTGACCTTAACACCATTTCCAAAAACTTCCAAGAACCATGATGTTCCTGTGTATATACATGTTATATAGTGTGAACTTTCTCCCTTTCCCTTCATTCAGTCTCTACCTACCATCTAAATTAAATTGGACTTTGGCTTATGTAAAGCAAAGCACTGGAAAAAGTAATGGACAAAGTCAGTTACAAACCAACCTACTCCAAGAAGGTTGACCTGCAGATGTGCGTTTCTCCAAGTTGCTTAAATTGAACTTTCTGCCGTTTAGTAGTAGCAGGCTGAGACCATGAAGTTTTCTCAACTTGCACAAAGAGAACACTCTGACCTAATGTAAACACTGACAATAACTTTAGAGACTTTATTTTAATCAGTCCAATGGTAACAATGAATTTAGTTAAGGTAGTTAACAAAGTCTCTTACAGAAGACAGAAAAACAGCAGATTTGAATAAATTGATGTCATATCATTCAAAACAAACAACAATATACAAAACAATCGTCAGTCCACTTCACTTGCCTGATCAGTGTAGTTTAACTGAACTCCACAGATGTTCTTTTTATTTTCCCCTTTATTACTGTGACTATTTCAGGCTTGATACCACTTTTACATGTTCAGTACCAATACTGGTACAGAAATCTTTATTATCTCCCCAAACTGATATCAATGTAACAAGTCTTGTTGTGTAAATTTACTACGTAAATCTAGTAATGTAAATTTACTAAGCTAAAGGAAGAAATACATAAACCCCGATATGACTAAGTTATGCAAAACTGCTGTTTTTTCCACACATAGAACATTCAGCTTTTTTGCATGGTCAGCATCATTCAAACATTCAGTATGAAATATAAAGTGCAACTTTGTGCAAAGGTTTAGTCACACATTATGTAGTCAATTGGGCCAGGGTTCGGCAACCCAAATGTTAAGAAGAGACATTTTGTTCCATTTCAACAAAAATCAAACCACCTTGAGATAACTTTCTTTTTTTTTGGTGTAACAGTTTAACATTTAGGCCACAAATATGTGCTAATGTCCTAGTATAGACATTATATATAATATAATATAATATAATATAATATAATTTTATAAAAGTAATCTTTCACTATTAATGCTGAGCCCAGACAGCCTTTGATAATGCCTACATTTTGTACAGAAGCTATGTTTCCTTTTTTTAACAGTAAACACTACAATATAAACACAAACACAGACTTACTTCACTCTGCTTTAAGCTACAGTTAAGCTGTAGTTGTTTTCATCATAGCTTGAACAGTTTTTGTCTTTGTCTTTGTTCCACTTTTGGGTGATAGAGTTTCTTTAAAAAGCTAGCATGCAAATAAATGTAAATTATTCTATTTATTCATCTGTGAATGTTCATCTTGAGTCTTTCTCTTCTTTGCCATTTCATGAACTACTAGCTAGGTGAGATGGCGAGGTGACCAACAGTTTGTGAACCAATCTTACAACAGTCTATTGTAAAAAGTGTGTTAGTTGCATGTTGCCAACCCCTGGTTCAGGCTAATGGATCATTTCATGTTATTTGTTTTCATCAGACCGATGGATCAGTACCAATACCGAGTATTGTATCAATGCACCCCTAACCCGGTGTCATATGCTAAGCATTTAACCTTTGAAGAACTTCATAATTTGATAATATATACAATACCATAATTACCATCGTTTGATTGATAACCATTACAACTAGTAACTACAACAGTCTTATATACTAGACGATACTGGCGCAGTCCTGATAATATTCTAATAACATTAACTTATTTTTTTGTAATAAGTTTAATTGATTTTTTGGATATTTTTTCAAAATGTATCGCTAAGAAGGTATGTATAGTTCCAGCTTATGTGGCCGCAATGTTGTTTGTGAAGGACCTGCAGTCAAATTAAACATTTTGTTGATTTTCTAAGTGAAAATATCATTAAATAATCAATAAATAATTGTGAATTACAATATGCAGATATGTGTCATATTTAAGTTTGTTCTATGCACAGGTTGTGTTACCTTCCTTTATCTTTAAAAATAAACTAAATATCAAAATATGTACCTTTACTGGGGTTGCCCAAACATTCACTGTATAAAAGAATGATCCCAAGAGATTTTACATGGTACAGTGTAATCAGTACTTAGTATTGGCCTGTACTTAGGATGCCCTGATTTGAAGTATTGGTATCTGGAGAGAAAAGGTATGATTGATATCGTAATCAATTACAATAATGGACAGTGCCTTAAAGAATTTTCGGCACAGTAGAAAAATAAACCACTAATAACCTAAAATATAGCCTTCATTAATCATTTGGAATAAAATTCAGGGACTAAAACAACAATTAGATTTTCCTCGTTGACTGTGTGATAGACTTGTGAGTGTGGGAACATGGTGTTTCTTGGCAGCGTGCGATGAATATTTCTACACTCCATTGGCCATAGATGGCCTGCTAAGGAGTTTGATATCCTCCAACCTGTTACATTTCCTCAATACGCTTCCCAACAGGCCTATCTCTCACTCCCTGTGCTCTGTGAAAGGAATTTAAATGTTTTAATTACTGCAGATAAGGCTAGAGAAGGAGTGCATTGAGGAACATTGACACTGGGCAACGTCTCCTATCGCTGCTCAGATAGGACCTCCACTAAGAGGCTCTTAGGGCTTCTTACCAGCTGAGACTTGGCTTCAGTACTCTTCCTCCTCTGCTTGGAATGGAGTCCTTATGTCCTTGCACTTTCTGGAACGCAGTCTTCTTTGTCAGCCAGGTAACAGACAAGTTTTCAAGGACTGCTGCACTCGACCAGGCCAGCGGACAACTAGGAAGAATTCTGTGAACAAAGACTGCTTGGCCTTGAACTGGTTTAGTCTGTTGGGAGTGTGTGTAATATCTGTTGTGGTTTTTGTTTCAGACACATTATGCACACGGTTATATATTACTTGGAGGTGTATCTTGACAGCATGGGAATTAGCCAAAGAAAACATGAATGAAAAGCAGGATGGGCATCATGGGTGTATGTGTAATGTATAAAGCTATGACAAAGACAGTCTCACAACATACTTTGAAATTTGCAAAACAATTTGAAAAATGTTTGAGCAAGATTAAACTTCGTTTTATGCAAGCAGCCTACACATATCTACAACAAATGAAAATGTAAATGTTATTTCAAGTGTTTCTATTCAGCCACAGTTCAGCTGCAAGCAGAGTGAGTGCCAATGTTAATACTGGCCTAATAGGTGGGGTTGACTTTAACAGACAACCCCACCTATAAACGTGTTTGCATCAATTTAACAGACAACAAGCTCATTTCTTGGCTAGTTACCAGGTCAATTAATGCAAGGAAGTATCAATACAATTTTATAAGAAGCAAACAAGCGATCCATCTTAAATCCAAAAAATACACACTCATCATCAAAAGAACACTTGCACTCTGAAGGAAGTCTCGGATTGCAATGCTTTTCGGAAGGGAGATAAAGGTTACCGGGAACAAAAAATTATGATAAATTTAGACTGATATTGGCAATATTTATTGAGCTACACATACAGAAGTAGTGTCTCTCAGTATGGCGTCGGGCCGCTATGTTTGCTAACGCAACATGCCAGACGTCTCTGTGTGGAGTTATAGAGGTTCCTAATGGTGTCCTGCAATAATCCAGGTGCACTGACACCAGGCCTTCTGGATGTGTGCCGCATGACAACAAACCATTCATCTTGGTGCTGACCACGGTCCCTTCACACATGGATTCATTGGTCGTCACTAAAGATGACCTGCTGCCATTCTGAGTCACTCCATGACAGTCTGGCACAACACTGTTGCAGTCAGATAGGTACAGCGATAAGGCCCATCCTTGCTTACGTTACATGTGCGGCCAAACGTGAAACTTGAATCAGCTTACGACATCAAACCTACTCACGAAGTTTCATTGGTGTCCGTTGATTCCTTCTCGGTGCTACTATGTATGAACTATTCTTTTGATGGTAAGTGTATGTTGAAAATCCATATAATAACTAAATGATGTGGTGTCAAATGCGGCATTTTTTTAAAATACAAATCAGAACATCAAATTTCTTCACAGTAAATTTAAAATATATTTCTTAACTTGCATTTGTAATATGTTTTAATGAATCTGGGAAAATATTTTATGGTAATTGGTTTCGGTTGACCAGAGTTTAAATTTGGAGAGACGAATGGCTGAGAGCAAGAGAAATCATAGTAGGAATACCGTTGAGTCCAAGATAAGTCTAAGAGTACTACAGCACTGTTGTGTCAAGGTTGTACCTTAGCCTGGTTGGCTCCCACTGTTTGTTATTAACAATGCATCAAAACAATTACAATCTCCCTGAAGATGACTATAACAATATAGGTTGTAATTTTATGACTTACACACACAACTCAGTAGTCAAAAACACATGATATGTCATATGGTACTACCATATTAGGGTTAGGGTTAAGATTCAGGGTCAGTCTTAAAAAAAAATATCTGTCCAACTGCAGCCTGCCCACTACAACTACATTACCCAAACTCACACTGCATTTTCAGGTTGCATTTTTACTGTTCAAATAAATAACAAAAACACATAAAAGATACATAAAAGCATATAAACTTCAGATCCAAAATATGAACATTATTTGCTTTTCCAGTTGCACTGTTGACTGCAGAAGTGTAAATTACCTTTTACTGACACAATTCCATACCTTGACAGACCCTCACTTTTGGACTTGTTGACAGTCAGTTATCAGTTTATCTTTGGTGGTGCACACACAGTGTTCATTTCCTCCAAAAAAGATCTGGAATATTGATTCATCTGGCTACAATACATGCGTACACTTTGTGATGGTCCATCCCAAATGTCTCTGAGCCCGGAGAAGAACATTTTTATAAACATTTTATTAATTTTTTGACACATTTGTTGATAAACCGGAGACCTCTGCCCATCTTGGTTCCATAAGACCTTTCATGGATGTTGCTTTTGTACCAAATTATGATTACAATTGCCTTTTGACATCACCTGTTTGAAATCACAGTATTATGTAGTTTTTTAACCTTGTTACTAGCCCTAAACTGCCCCCATCTCAACTTTTTAGGAGTGTGTTGCAGGCCTAAAATGCAGGAATGGATGTATATTAACAAATAAAATAAATCTGACCAGACAAAACATCAAATATTGTGCGCTCATACTGTCTGCAATGAAATGAAATCCAAAATAAATGTAAGAAACACTGTATTTTTACACGCCATTTTCTATACTGTCCCAACTGCTGATACCTGGGATTTTCATGCACAAGTCTTTAGTTTAACCAGAACTGTGCAATAAAGAAAACAACATCCAGTGAGGGACAGCTCTGTGGAAGGAAATGTCTTGTTGAGAGGTCAGTGGAGAATGACCAGACTTTTTTGAGCTGACAGAATGGCTTTGGTAACTCTTCTGTGCTATTGCAGTGAACAGAAAAGCATCTCAGAATGCACTTTGTGGAGGACAGCCTACAAAACCAAAACGCCAAGAGCAGAAAGTTGAGGCTACAGTGGGCACAAGCTCACCATAACCTGGTCTAATTAACCTCAATACAGATGGTACAGAGTCAGAATTTGGTGCTAACAGCATGAATCTATGAACCCAACATGCCTTATGTCCACAGTCCAGCATGGTGGAGGTGATGTAATGTTGGGGGAAGGTTTTCTTGGCACACTTTGGGCCTGTTAATACTAACCAATCATCACTTGAATGTTGCATCCCTTCATGCAATCTTCTAATGGTTACATCCAGCATGATAATGCATGAAAATGAGTTTTATGTTCTTCATTGGTGTTCCCAGTCACTGGATCTGAATCCAACAAACCACCTTCGGAATGTGGTACAGCAGGAGGTTTGCAGCATGTAAGTGCACCTGAAAAATATGCGGCAAAACATGATGCAATCATTTCAACATGAACAGAAAGATCAAAAGAATGTTTCCAACAACTTGTGGAATCCATGCCAAGAAAAACTGAGGCTGTTTTGAGAGCAAAGTGAAGCCCTAACCTGTATTAGTATAGTTTCCTTAATAAAGTGCCCTGTACATACAGATTAAATGTGCAGCGACAGCTGGGGAGGCCTTTCAGAAATAAATTCAGCATAGTGTTTCTAAATGATTGTGATATGCATATTCCTTAATCTCCAAATTTCATCAGATAGTAACCCTTATTTATGTGTTTAAATATAATAACTTAAGACAGTTACAAAAAGCTGTGATACAATTATTCACTCTGAAGTGGAAATATCCCTTTAAGACCCTTTAGCCTTAAGGCTCTGGTGGACTGTTGGAGATGTATGCAGGTGTCCACAATGTTCTTTCGTGCGCACACACCTACACTCACACACATTTTCGCTTCTTATATTTGTTGTGACAAACGCCTCTCAGAAAGTAAACAATGTCATAAAATCTCCTCCTAAGTGCCCTTCGGGGGTATTGTGAGTGTGTGGGTCATTTCCCTTCAGAGCGAAAGTCTAGGATTGAGATTGTGAGGTCTCAACTTGTCTAGCTGGACTGCACAGGTGCAGAGCAGGCGTGGAGCAACTATGGAACGCTGTTGCTGCTCTTTGAACCACAGCATCAAAAGAAATACTGTCACTCAGAAATACACGTACCTGTCAAAACTGCCTATTCAAGTAGCATCTGACCATAGATTTCAATACCTTCTTGGCTCAGTCCATGCAGTTCACAGTTTTTTGGCTGGAACACTTAAGCATAAACATCTCTAACTGTTTAGATGGAAAAAGTCAATAAATTAAAACAAGAAAGTGAATCGTGTACTTAAAAAATCCAATAGTAGTAGTAAAGTAAGTAAGTAGTAAGTAGTAAATCAATGAGTGATGGACAACAAACAACAAAATTGTCATACACTTTATTTGAATATTAAAATGCTTCATTCTCACCCTATGTGATCTGATCTTGTTATTTCTCATGTTCTAGGATTCCTAAGCGTACCTGAGTCAGCAAGGCAAGGGGAAAGCACACGTTTATTTTGACATAGTCCCAATTCCATAGTCCTGGGTTCTGCATGTCTCTAGATCTTATCTGGAACTGAGTGGTGTAAAATCTGATCTAGCTCTGACCAGCACAGTCACGCAATAGAATCCAAAAACATTGATTTGTCTTTTGATGTTAACCACTTAACAATTATGATACATATATGTTATATATTCAGTGTGTTCTTATTGTTACCGTCACTGTAATTGTACATTCTAATTGTGGCTAATTGTTTTAGAATATTGGTTCACATTGTTGTTGAAAAAGAGCTATGTAAGGGTCTTCTCTTAGTGCTAACTAATGTCTTAGAGTTGACTAATTCAGTAAATGTTCATACGAATACAGTTTTATGATCAGCAGTAAATAATTAAGAGAGACAGTAAATAATACTGAGTTAATACATTTTGTAAGATATTTTGTTAGCCTAATTAACCTGTAATGGGGTTTGCCAGCCTGGTGGAAAAAACATGTCACAGATCTTAAAGTCTTAAAGACATCATTATGTCAGATTCATTTGGCTGGTTTCTGATATGAAATCTATTTCTTTTTTCCATAGGTTTTGTTAAGGGGCCACTCCAGCCAAACTTTTAAGCATTGTCTACTTGCCTTGTAACAACTTTTTAGACTAAAAAACCTTAGCTTAAATGTATCTTGAAGGTTGGTTAAACAAGGAACAAGCTTTTGGCAGATATATGAGGCCATTTGACATTTTTTTGTTATTGCGGAAGGAAGCCACATATTTGTTGTTACTGCTAAGAAGCTGAATATGACTTCTTTATTTATTGGCCTTTACATTGGTGGATTTCTTTATTGCTGTAGGAGAGTGGTGGTTTCCAATGGTTGTATGATATATTTGGGCAATGCATGCTGGGTATTGTAGTGAGAGAACACTGATGGGGAAAGAAGCAAAAAGGATACAAAATGTTGAATCATGTCCAACCGATGAAGCTGAGGGATGTTTGGCTGTAGTACAGAATACTGCATAACATGACAAGCGAGCCTTTTTAACAGCACATTACTCTAGTAGGCCAATAACAAAGAGCACTAGAATCTTTATTGGAAAGTCGTTGATTTCTGAATCTACAGGTCACAACGTATGCGTTCTTCCACTGGGTCACTGTCCTTCAAGCCTTCTCTGTTCGACAGAACATTTTCAGGACCACAAGTAGTAGGCTGGAATAAGACACCTAAGCAAACAATAGATTTTCACTGTACATTAATAGAGAAGCATATCAAAGGATAGAGCTACAAAAAAATCTGCTAACAAGACTTTCTTTTTTATTGCTGTCTCCAAGCACTGATGCCAACACTTTGGTGCTACAAGACCAGTCATTATGCCCTCAGGACTGGAGGCCATTAGCAGTGTCACAACACTATAAACAGTCAAATTTATTAGGGGAAGCTGTCCTTACACAGCAAGTCTTGCATGCGTTTCTTTTATTTGATGACAAATGTGGGGTATCCTATTACACGCAGAGCAGAAAAGCACACAGAGTTTGGAGGAATACATGGCAGGGGCCAAAGCATAAAGCCCAATGATTCCTTTATGTATATATATATGTATAAGTAGTGGCCCCCTTTTTTTTTCATTTGTACGTTTTTTCTTCTTCATCTACTGAAACTCCTAACGCAGCTTTTATAATCCTTTAATATTTTCTACATATGGGTAATACATACATTTTTGGTAACAGACTTTAACTTTCACTGAGTAAATATACTATTTGCATATATAATTTGCTATTCAATTTCAGAGCAAACTGAAAAACCGTAACGCAGCTTATGATACGAGCATCCGCCCGACTACAGCCTCATGCCACATTCTGGCATACAAATAAACCAGCTGTATCTTATCCCTCTGCAGTTCTGTCCCACAGGAACTGCTCTGCGTGTGAACATCATCTTTCCCTTGAGCTGGGAGAAATTCCATAAGCCCCCTATCCTGCAGGCGTGCGATCCCACCTAACCAAAGACTCCTCAAACATCCTAACAGTGATGACAAGGGCACTCTCCCCTGTGAATCTTAGTTCACTTAAACACAAAATCCACATTTATCTGCCTTGACTACACGGAGCGATATCTGAGCAGTGAGCAGTGCCTCAGATTGAGATATCTCATGCCACATTTGAGTCCAAGCAACAGGCAGTGTGCAATCGAGAGGAAAAAATGTGATTCATCATCTTTTGCAGAGAGCAGCAACAGAGCATGACACTGTTCCCTTTATCGTATGATGATAAACTTATTTACAATGAACATTTGCAGCCAGGTGCGGTTACAGTGCGAGTGAGATTAATGACTTTTCTATTCAAGGACTAGAAAGAGTAAAAAGCAGGAGGTTTTGACTCAGACTTTAGGGCTTCACTGTTCATTCAAAAAAAAAAAGGGAGAGAGAGAGAAAGAAAGAAAGGGAAAAAAGAAAAAGAAAAAAGAAAAAGACAGAAAGAGAAGTAAATGGAAACATAATGTTCCTAAACCAGACAAAACAAATTTGAAATTGGTTGATTCATGTCCTGTAGGTTGCCTGCAGGCTTACAATAATAAGACATTAGCTTTGAAAGCGGTTGTGCTACAGTTAAAGTCTAAATCAGTAAACAGGCCTAAGACATACTACATAAGATGGCCCCATTTGTTTGAGGTACCCTGATGTGATCAACATGACTCAGATGTTTATCTGGGGGTGTAAAATAATGTACACCGAACACCTGTGCCTGCCTATTCATTTCATGTCTCAAGTAACTGACTACTTTTAGTGCTTACTAAGGTAGTCAAATTAACTAGCTAGTCAAAATGGCTCTACCTAGCATGGGTTACTTCATGGGTTAGTTAGTTTCTTTCTTATTCGTTCTTAAAAATCTGTCTTACATATAACATACAATAAACATAACGAGATGTCATGTTGAGAAAACATTAGTTAAATCAGTTTACCTTGGTTCTTCACATCTGAACAGAGTAACAAGCCCAAACACGACAAACTGAGGATAGAGAAGCTTTGGACAGTCTATGCTGTACGAAATATCCTGAAATCTCGCAAGATTGTGATGTTGATAAAAAGACATTTGGGAGTTTGCAGGTAATGGTGCAATGACTGCTCACTGGAAGGTTTACATACCAGATGGTTAACTGGTAAATACCACTTTGTTTTGAGTGATTGTTTAAAGATACACCTACCACATGGAAAAGGAAAGCATAGTGATGTGGAGAACACATAAAATGCATTGCATATATATATTTTTTTCACCTTCACTGCCAAATTTGGCAGTTTTCACTAGACATCTTATGCATCACCTAAAACCCTAGGTTTCTCACTTGTAAACACTACTTTGTCAACTTTTTTTTTCCAAGTGAGAAAATTGGAATGTTCCAGTTTCTGATACCATTGAAGTTCTGGTTTGTGAGATACACTTCATCAACGTTATTAACCATTAACAGTGTATTTAAAATTGAAGTTTTTAGGCAAATCATTTTATATACAAGCAATCTACACATCTCTGCTACAAATTAAACTTACATTTTGTTGTGGTTTAAAAACAATTCAGTTCAGTACAGCATGAGTACAAACACAGGCTTAGATGGAACCTGAGGAACTTGTTGTAACATTTACTAGGATAGTGTGTTTTAGTTCAATACAGTTCTTGTTGTCTGAATCCGACATGGGTTACAATCATAAATAAATGCATCAAATAAATCTGATTCGTGATAACACTAGCCAACTATTTTTTTACATTTTTCAAACACCAAATATCAGCGTTATAAAATTGAATTACAGCATTTTTAATGCAAATTGAATTATAGCATGTATATAAGGAGCATAGGGCTTTGGACTTTTCATTATTTGTTTCAGGAGGCCTTGTAGTAACACTGCATTACAACTAACCTCACTGTGTGGAGGCTGTACATTAGCCTGGATAGCTCAATGTTACTATAACACAACAAACATTATTGGGAATAAAATGATATATGTGTGAATTTTGTGACTCAGGTAAAAACAGGTCAGTAATTGAAAACAGCATATGATGTGAAAAGTTACTTATGGTTCCAAAACAGGTTTTAGGGTGAATCTAACATAATATCTGTCTGGTTAATGTGTAAATTCAATAGATTATAATGCTTAAGAAATAATATATTATTGAAAGCATATTTAACCATATTAAATATCTATATTACATTTTACCCTGCATTAGGTTGTGCCTTGCTCTCCCCTACTGTTCATTTCTTGTTTTCATTTTGGTTGAACTAGTCAGAGCCCTAGTGAGTAAATTCTCCCCCTGGTGACTACGCACATTACAGCTAAACAGGTCAAGCTAAATTGAATAGGCTGTCCCTGTGGGTTGCACATTGCTGGATATTATACTGTCTAAATGTCTTTTGTGGTCACTAATGGATGCCATTTAAGATCCATAGGCACCTTTAACTCCATGTCCAGACTTGGAGAATGCATTTGACATCTGAGTTCTGTAATGAATTGATGCCAGAGTTGATTATGTGTAATATGATATGATGTTTTTTTGGGATTCATCTCTAATTATTTTATACAATAAACTCTATGAATCAGTTTTATGATGAAGAGCGTAATGTTGTTTTATGGCACGACCTTGGAAGCAGAAATGGGACCAAACTTCAATACGTCAAGGCAGTATGGCCAGAGGGTCTATTACATGAGAAAACATGAGAAATGTTACATATGATAAGCTGAATCCCCACATTTCACTCCCACAACACTTTCCCTGCCCAGCCCCTCTTACGATGAGTGAGAGAGTGTTAGCTAAGTCAAGGGCAAAGTGTTCCATCATGTAGAAGTTAGAGGCTGAGCCAAAAAGCCAACCAGAGAGGAGAACAGCCAGTGACAGCCAGCCAGACAGTGCTTTTTTCCCAGGCAGGCAACAGGGCAGGTGGGTTACAGCTACTCCATCCACACACATTCCGCTCAGAGAGCGTGGGATCAACACGGTGAGAAAAAGCAAGGTTTCACCTTGAGGTTTTACATGCTCACTGCCTTCCTTCACTGCACAGTTAATCTAATATTAGCCAAACGGCCTCAAGTGTTGTACAAATGGAGCTTGGTTATTTTCACCTCTGCCAACACATATCAGTCTGACACATCTTTAATCTTGTTTCGTGTAGGACATTGATGCTGCTGGCTTATAAGGCCTACAACTCAATTTCAAGTCCTTTGTGAGTGAGTCAGTGTTGATTAAGGCAGTTTACCCACAACTTTACTCCTTATCCAGTATTAATCAAGAAGCCAAGTTGTCTGGTGTCTGAAATGTCCTTCTTTAGCTTTGTATTGGAGTTAGCATGTAGCTAACAATTAATGGAAGCGTAGGTTAGGTTAGCATCATGCAAACTGCTTGTCTAAATATTTACAAACTTGAAACAGAATCACTAATTGTCACCCTCCAAAAAAGTATCTGTTAAGTTCTCTGCATAATTTGAGCTAAGCAGCAATCCTTTATATTATGTGAAGATTTTATGATGAATGGACCAATAGAAATGCTCCAAAATTGCTTGGAATAAAATATCTTTTCATTAAGGGTAAAGGATGTTTTTGACTTTCCTGGAAAGTTGCTATTTTGGAGACACAGTTTTTTCTATGGACATTTAGTAGTAATGAGTAAATAAGACTTTATATCACACCAGCACGGATGTATGAAATCTGGGAAGCTGTCAAATAAAGTACCTAAGAAAGAAGAAGATGGTTGGGACATGCAGCCCCCTCCCCAGGGCCGAGCATGTGGTTTAGAAAGGACTTCCACCATTTTGTTTTTCATTTTGGCATAATTTAATAGTTGATACATTAACAAATTCAAAATCACGTAGTGGTCTGATGTGAAATGGTGCATTGTAGAGAAACATGGTGGTTATAGGAAGCAGGGGTTGTAATGAGAATGCAAATATAGCCATTTAATTTACTATCCAAAACAGCTACAGACCCCACATGTGTCATCTGAGTTGGTAGCAGAGGAAGTTCAAAAACCATGTAGTTGAGTTAAAGTAGAGATCCCTGAGGTAAAATATTCCTCCAGTAACAGTAGAAGTTCCTCCATTTAGATCTCCACTTCAGTAAAAGTACAAAGGTATTTCCCTTCAAATGTACTTAAGAGTGGAGAGTAACAGTAGCATGATTTATTATGGCTCTGATGTCCTATTATCATTTCTGGAACAAGACTGTTAATCAACTCATTTTAGGTGAAGAGACTCTAGTATCACTCTCAGTCCACCAGTCTTTAATAGAAGGTCATTAATTAGTCTGACACTGATGTATATTCAAATGATCATAAGCACAAAACACTGAAGGAGAACAGTTTCCGTCAGGTAGAACCAAGCTCTGTCCAACAGATCAAAACAAGCTCAAAACAAAGTGACCGTAGTACCCTGATTGGTGGGCTCACTTTGCTCTTCTTTCATTTTGACTTGTTGTGTTTTTACACACGCAAAAGCCAAAAGTAGGAACAGATTTTGCCTAATATAATGGAGTAAAAAGTAAGATATCTGACAGTTGGAAATGTAGTGGAGTTAAAATAAACACTCATTCAAAATGGAAATACTTCTACAGATACACCATAAAAACTAGTTAGTACAGTACAATAATTAATTCCATTTACTGAGTTACTGTCCACCACTGGTTTTTAGATTTTTTTTTCCTCGATAATAAAAGGTTGAATAATGTTTACATAAAATTGAAACATACGTTTTGCCTTACACCACCCTGTGTATATCTCCCCACCGAGAAATAACTATGCTTTAGGCCAAAAGCTTTTCTCAGAACCATCATAAAACAATGTCTCAGGCATTAAGCAACACATTCATGATAATGAAATATGCAATAACTTAGTATAAAACAGCTTTTAGAGACATTAAATGCTTCAGATGTCTGTTTCTTATCATCACTACTGTGAGCAGTTCTGTAAGTTTCTCGAGAATGGAGCATTTCATACCAGTTCCCCTTTCAGTGTAGTGCTGTTACTGGGGCTTTCGCTCCTGTTTCACAAAAACCCATGAAGGAGGAAGGCTTAAGTTTCTTATACATGAGGCTCATGAGCTCATCACAACACCGGGACAGATAATATGCCTGTGTGAGTGTGTATGAGTGAGTGGTTTCCTCGCTTTTTGGGAACTTGCTGCTAAATGTTTGGGCAGTGGTGTGTGGATTTGAATTAGGGTTTAACATAATGCACTCTGTAACCCAGATTAACCCACAATCTATCCAAACACAGATAATTGTAGTGCATACAGAGAGTACTTTATAGGATATCTATAAAAGAGAGTGATGGGGAGGGTGTGACAAGGGCAGTTGGGTTTACGCTTGAAGCTAATTTCTCTTGTGGTGTATTCTCGGATGTCAGGACCTCTGCTGCAAATCCATTTTGTGATTATCACACTATTTAGCCAAGTGATGGCAGGCCTTGAAGGGAGTCCTGGTGTTTTTGCATGCTTTTGACGCTGGAAGTTAGGCGACGTTTTGGCCCCTGTTTTGTGTTGAGGCTGAGTCTGCAGCAGATAAGTGAGCCCGGGCGCCTAATGCAGTAGGGAGCCCACTCTGTCATTGCTTATTTAGACAAGACAGTCCTGGGAGCTCCTCTGCACTCAGTAGAAAACCAGACAATGGGATTCCTCAGGCCAGCAGCGCGGAGCACAGGGCATTCAGATCCGCCAAAAACGTCCCGGCCGGCACGGGCCTCCTCCCGGAGAGGAGCTACAGTGTCTGCTCTTAATGTACACACAGGGAGCAGGGCGCCATGCTGTCTCCTCCAAGCTGGCTCTCTGAGAGGGGCAGCAAGACGTGATCGAAAGCCTTGTCAAAGAGCAGACAGTTTTGCACCCATCAAATTCTGCAGAACCTAAGCATTCCTAACAGTTACTGTACGGCGATGAAGTGGATGAGTTAAGAGGCTCATTGACAGTGATGTGTGGGGTTGAGTAAGCATTTATGGAGACAGAACCACTCCTTCACCTGCACACTGTAAACTCCCAGCTATAGATCGTTATTAGTGAGTACTCTTGACAATCTGATTTGCCTATAAATGAAATGGCATATACAAACTTCAGAAGCTCTAAGAGGGAGGATTCCCCATCTCGCCAGAAGTGGCCAAAGTACACACACATACACACATGCATGAGCAAAGACTACGCAGTAATTGAGTAATCCTCCTGCATGTGTATCTATGTTCTTGGCCTGTTTCTGAATGACTGTTTGGAAGCATTCAGCACAACATCTTCAAGGCCACTCAGCTAGCTTTATTCAGAAAACAGGAACAGACATGCACAATGCATGCTCACCCGCACATATAGCTTATACACACTATACGCGCACACAAATACACCACCTATTTATAATTAGAGCCAACAGTGTCCAGTATTTTCAACCCTGGTCCTGGAGGGCCACTGCCCTGCATGTTTTAGTGTCTACCCTGCTACCAAAACATCTGGTCCACCTTAAGCCCATCATTGTATTTAGGGTGTGTTAAAGCAGGAAAAGCGGTAAAATGCGCAGCACTGTGGGTGTCTGGAACCAGGGCGTTTACATGCATTTAATGATCTGATAACTGCAGAAAATCTATTTAATGTGTTTACATGCACTTGAGTGATCAGATAAGGGGAAAACTTCAGGTCTGCACCAGACAGATAGCAATCGAATTTCTGTTTTGCAACCAGCCAATAAACTTTGAGTCACTATACCTGAAAATATGATCGTACATCATCTAGAAGATGAAAAATATTTTAATTCTTAAATTCATCAAAGCGGGTAGTTGGTTTGTTGCCATCTCGTCTCTGAACAGAAATCAGAGTAAAGGTACACATGCACTAAAACAAAACAGATACCTGGGCTAAAATCCAGCTCTCTTTATCTAAGACATCAGAGTATGATGTTCACAAGAATTACTTGAATAATCAGATAACTGCAAAAATCTGATTGTGATCTGATTATTCAGTACATGTGCTCATTGTCCTAGTTAATCTGGTAATTAAGGTATGGGTAAGAATATTTTATCAGGATATATTAATTAAAGATGAGAAAAAGGTTAAATAATAGAGTGGTATGTACGTACTATGTAAACACTACAAATGTTTTAAAGCATACCGTTCACCCCCAGTTCATACAGACAATTTATGGAAATTAAGCTATAAAAATAGCTCATTTTATATTCACTATTTTCTGTGGTGTCGCAGAAATCAATGCATTTACATTTATCCATCTATACAGGCTGCAAGAGTCTAGCTTTGCTAATTTGCACCGAAGTAATAAAGACTGTTTAGCCCAAATGACACTATACAAGCCGGTCAATCAGAACACAGCTCATATACATGTTTAATTCTAAATGATGGTTTGTTTCTTAAAATGGTTGTGTAAAAAAAATAATTATGACTGTTTTGGTAGATAAACCCAAACAAATGACGCAGACCTCAGTAAAAAAAAATAAAGTGCAAGAAAAATGTTATTTAAAGGGCCCATGTAAGACTTTTTTCCCCCTTGATGTCAACTTTCAACATCTGTGCAGCTATGTATGTAAGCATGTACCAAACATTGCCACAATTCATTTTACATGACCATTTTCCTTACCTCTCTACTCCTTAGAATATAACAGGCTGTTTTTGTTACTGTGCCTTTAAGACTGATCTAAGATACATGAGCTCTGTTCTGATTGGCTGATTGTCCTGTATTGCGCCTCATTCAGAAAAGCCCTTAGAGTTGGAACATTAGATCTGCAGTATGAGTGGGTGGGGCTAAAGTACTTTATTGGTTCTTGTGACTTCACAGAAATAATGAATTCAAGACAAGCTGTTTTGCAGCTGGATGAAATGAAGCACTTCAACAATGTTTATATATTACATTTTTAGTTCAATAAAGTGAAAGACATTCAAGTTTTCCATGAAATGGCCCTTTGAGTTCCAACTATATATTACAAAGTATATATTAATATAGAAAATCCAGCTTTGTATGGATAGATTACTTTTAGGCATCCCTCTCAGACGAAAAAAAAAAGAAAGAAAAAAGTTTGTGAGAGGTGTTTTTCAGGACGGAGAGGAGAAGAGATAAGCTAGGAGAGGTGTCAGCTGCTGGGAATGAAAACAAACGGAGGCGTGTGTGTGTCAAAGCAGATCTGAGCTAGAGCTCTGGGTAAACACCAGGCCTTCCTTCCAGCCTGCAGGCCTGCCTGTCAGAAGCGACAGCCGGATCCTCCGATTTTTTTCTCCCTAATAAATCAAACAAATAAATAAGAAATGCAGAAAATGACAAATCAAAAGGCTTTCCACATCAGCTTTATGTGAGATTTAGTGATATACAGTTATCCTGTAAAATAAGCCTCCTGTGAAGTTCCTGCAATTGCTGATTGCACTGGTTCAGACTCATAATGCATTATGCTGCTTACAAAGGCTCCAGTCCACCAAGCTCAGCCAGCACTTTGCTACAGCAATGGGGCTGAGAGGATTCCCCAACTAGACTAAATAGTTTAGATTAGCAGAGGCTGTGTGCATTTACTAAGAGAACAGAGAGTGGCTCAGCATAGCCCCCTACGTCAAAGTTCACAGTCAAGTGGTCTCTGTGTCACAACCGGGGACATTAGGAGGTCAGAGATCAGCACAGGAACAAACACAAGCATTAGCAGCACAGCATCAGAGTGGAGAGCATTACCTGTCTCTAAAGACCCTCAGACCAGAAAAGTTAAGCTCTGGGTAAAGCCGTGAGCCAAAGTCTTTTTGTTCTAGAACTTACCAGAAATTACACCAGAACCATTTTGAGAGACATGTACATATATTTTGATGCACATGGTGCTCTAATCACTTCACTAATTAGGGCACCATTTGCCCAAAGGGTAAATGACAGAGGGTGTAGCAATGCATGTACTGACTATGCCATCTAATGTAACTGTGCTGTTCAAACAACAAACATCGTTTGCCTCTTGTCTCATATTAGTAGGTAGTGTAAGATCCTTATATATATATATATTTATGCATGCGTGTTTGTACTTTATATATAGATTTACTCCACTTCCACTTCTCTAAAGTACAGTCTTTGAAGGGTCTGGACACACAGTAGTCAGTCCATTGTTCTACAAATACCAGCAGCGTCTTCGTTTGATTTTTATTTGTCTATTTCCTTTTCTCAGTGAGTGCTTCTTAATTGCTACACATCGTTTCAACCCAAAGCATTGTCTTTTAACACAAGGATAGACCGGATAACCTTAATTTTATTCAAATCTGAAGCACAAGTGGAGCTTGAGTAAAGATTACTACCCAACCCCCCTCAAAGATGAAAGCTTTAAGTCATGTTTATCTGTTATTAAATGTTTTAGTGGTCTACCAGGTCTTGCACAGTCCCATCTTTTAATAGATTTTGAACTCCAGTTTTGGAAACGCCATCCTTATGCAAGTGGATCATCACATATGCACTCTTTTCAGCAGTATCTCCTTACACATGAACTTTATTAAATGGCTGTTTTGACTGGAAATGAAATAAATGAGAGGAGGTCTCTGACTTCTGCACAGCATATTATTGGAATTTCATGTCTCCTGTGTTCTTTAGTATTTGCTATGGCACATTATGGGACAGTAAGAATGTACTGAATATTCACTGGGCCTGTCTTAGTTCACTTGTAGTTTCATGAAGCCGTGTTATTTTATTATGAATAGGCTTAAACCTACACTAAAAACTGTGTTATTGGAAAACGTATATCTCTCACAGTCTAAGCTGTGGAAGCCTCATAACCTGCTGTATAAAAAAATATCAGAGAAGAATATTAACATCGCAAGAGTGCTGGCAGCTACCTGCCTCTCACAGGTATCTATACACAAGCAATCTTAAAGACAGAAAATTAGGAAACATGTCACATCAGTTTGCACCTAAAGGGCAAGTTTGATGTGCATTATAAAGAACCATACCTACTCAGATGTCTTGGTGGTGATTGGTCACAATGTCCACCACGCAAATATAGACATTTTATTTACCATCCAGAACGACCAGAGAACCTACATACCTTACAGCTTGTTTTTTTTTTGTTTGTTTGTTTCTTTTTTCAACTTCAAAAGCAATTTATATGTAATATTTATAAAATAATCTTTGATTAAAATACTATATATCTCTACTGTCAGAACAAAACCCCATCTCCATACTTATAAATTCACGGGAGACGGAAAAAACATACATTAAAGTCAATGGAACCAGACTTTTTTTGGTCATTTCTGTTGGTCGGAGTAACAGACCCTTTAAAATTTTGTCAAAAACTGAATAAATAAATAAATAAAAAAAAACAAAGGTTTTGCTCCAACAGCAGTGATATATCTTTGGGCGTTATTTACTATGCAACACCCTGCCAGATCATATATAAGATGTAGGAAACCTATCGCAAAATAACACAATGTCTTAAGCTTAAGATAACCTATTCGTAACTCACTGATGTGTGTAGCTTTGTGTGTGAGATAGCTTTTAGATGTATCTCTGAAAAATGAGTGGAATTCACTTTTAAGCAAAACCACAAACCACAAGAGTGGAAACAGTATGTTTTTGCACCAGAAAAAAGGTAGTAGTTTCCAGAATAGTTCCCTACATAGTGAACAGGGCGTCGTTGGGAACATAGCTTGTGTTTTAGACTGGAGGCAAAAGCAAGCAGCTGTCAGCTCAGGTCGGTATGCCAGCTGTTAGCTACAGTAGGAGAGTTGGCCTTGGTGGAGCCTGATGGGCAAATTCAGACTAGGTGAAAACCTGCTCTCAAAGTCTTCAAATCTCAAAATGTCAAATATTTGGACATGTCAAATGTCCTCATAATCAAGAATGATCTGTATTTATATTTAGAGAGACAGTGGTAGGGAACCAAACAAGCTGGCTCGCTGAGAGACTCGTCCTCTTAAACAATGAGGGCCCTTTATTAGAGCGAGGAGAAAAAAAAAAACAAACAGTAGGCCGTCTGTCAGCAGCTCTGTGATTGAAGCAACACGCACATAGAAACACACACTTACACTTTCCGTCCCTCTTATGGAACTTCACCAAATCTCTATATGACTCAGCTGATCAAACATCAACACAGACACAAGCTCTGGAGAAAAAACAACATCCCCTAATTCTCCACAAATATCTTATTTTCCCTCAGAGGCTCCTCATAAAGCCCTGCGAGAGGCCAGACACTCTGCAGCTCAGGAACTATAAACACCTCCACATAATCCTCGGCAGACTCTTGTGAGGAACCTCATCAGCGTGCATTGTGGGCAAGCTCGTGCTGGCCACCCGTGCCACGGATGGGAGGTCGGAGATAAACGAACAGCGGGGCGGGGCGAAACACACCGTCACACACTCAGACACACAAAGGCTGCTCATTAACACTCCCTGTTTGAACAGGTGTCTGGCTGACATGAGTGTGTGGCAAAATATCATCTCGTGCCTGAAGGAGGGTTTGAAAGGAAACTAGCTGCAAAGCCTGCTAGACATTTAATCCTGGATGACCACACTGTCTGCTCTATATTTGCATTGCTCATGGGAAAAAAGTGGCTACTATATTCAAACAATGTTACACAGACGTGGTTTACGGCTGAAAAGCAAGTGTTAAGCAGTGTTAGTTCACAACAGCAGGATACAAAAGCGAAAAAAGAAAGGGAGAACCAGAAGATCATTTTCTTAGTGTGAACTCCTGGGGCTCCTGAGCCAATCTTCTCATTTGTTTAGAGGAACCTCAGGTGGCAGACGAAAAACAAACTGCAGAGCTTGTGTTGGACTTGTGCGTCTAATGTAGCATTAAAGGATCTGAAGGGTAAAGCCCTGTCCTGATTTCCATGTTAAAATAGTATTCAAATCATCTAAGTGTTTGGAAATGAGAGTCGGATAACCAACACCTTGTGATTCTGTCTACTCAGGTTATGGCTTGTTTCTCAGTCCCAAGAGAAGCTTAACGACTCACGGTTTATGTTTGGTACAGATGCAGCGCAATGCTCTTCAATATTACTTAATGTCTTAACCTTTTATAAGGTTAGTCATCGTCTGAGAAAAGTCCATAAGCTCCTCTGTCAGCATGTTTCCTCTCCCACCTGGGCATATCAGCAACCCCCCAGCCAGATGTGGCAGTCAAGTTCACGTTCAGCCAGGCTGAGCCTCGGCCTCTAGGGAGCAACCATTCCTCATCTGTCGTCTCCTTTCTCTCCCAGCCTTAACCTTCACCTTCTGTGGGTGACTCCCCGACAGGATTGAGGAAGCAGGTAAAACAAAAGCGCCGTCCAGCACACACCCTCGCCTCCAGTTAGGACACATGCGGTCAAAGGCCATGTGTGCACCTGTGATTTAGACCAAACATTGGACATACCACCAACAGAGCTCCCTTTCAACTCCAACAGCTCAGCGCTGTCGCTGCTGCAGCTGAGCTACACATACCAGGAACATGAGAGGAGCAGCAAGCACTGTAGGGGAAATAAAACCATGAGGAACTGGGATCACAAGTACAGACTAATTACATCACCTTTGCTTCAAATAGTCAAAATCTTTTAATCAGAAAAATGGACCAAAAAAAGCCAGAACCACTCCAGCTTATGCAGGCAATGGTCACTGCACTGCTACTTTATTTAAAGCTGAGAAGAAGGGTACAGGGAAGATAGATGCCAATAGGACCAATTCCATAAATGATCAACATTCAGGTGTAGTCAAGCCAAGCAACAGAGAGGCCATTTCAACATACTTGAGCCAGAAACCAACTCTGATAATGACAGAGCCTATTAAACATGTCTTCCTATTTCCAACCAGACTGCAGTAATGGTACATCACATCAACTGCAATTACATCTCTTGAATGGCCACCAGTGAGAACAGTGCAAACAACGGTTGTTTGAGAGAAAGGAAAAGAATAATAACAATTTGGAACAGTAATCTGACTGTTAAAACAGTACAATTGGTTTGAATGTGGCTTACTCACAGATGTAGCAATGAAGATCAGAAAGAAAAGGGTTTTTGTTAGCTGCTTTTGTCCTCATCTTTCTCCTCTACAGTGCCTAGGCGATTTCAATACTGATGTTATCTATCTGTGAATGCTGGGACTCTTGGAAAAACAAAAACAGTCATAACTCCTTTGAAGCATCTCCACCAATGTCTAGAAAAATACCTCTAACATGTATATCCTTTCTATCTCTGATCATTCAGTTGAAGCTTGCTTTCAAAAAAATGCTTTAATCGTGGTTAAAACCTCACTTTCAGCTATGCTGAATTCTCAAAAATATATAGGGCAACAGATGAAAACATCTTTACTATGATGTGCGTTTTAGTGTAACAGTTGAAACACTAAGCTGTGAAGGCAGCTCAGGAGTCCTATACTACACCAGAAATTAAAAATACCTCCCTCTCATTAGCATCTTTCTACTCAATTGTCTTAGAAGAGACTTCTGATGCCCTCTGGTGGCAGCAGAAGTAATCACATTTGGGTTGCTCGATATGTAAGTGCAATATGCCCACCTGACTACACTGTTCTGGACTACACTGCAGCATAGAGTATCACTTGTGTCTTCTTCCTGAAACATACATGGAGCCCTAAGTTGTATTAAATTGCTCTTATAGGAGGTAAATATAAACGAGTGAGAGGGTTCTCTATGTGCGTATCATTAATTGATTTTTTTTTGTTTTTTTTTTTTGTCCAGCCAGTCATTCCCTCTGCAGCATGGATCTGGTTGGTGGTGCAGCAAGCAGGAGATTGTAGGAGAGAGACAGAGAGAGAAACTGAGTGAGCCAAGGCCAGGGCAGCTGGACTGAGAGAAGGCTGACTGGACTAGCGTGCGAGGGGCTACTTCTCGATATCTTTCTGACTCCTCCGCCGCTCATGCTGGTGCTTGGTGATGACATACTTGAAGAACTCGTAGACGGACCAGCTGATGGCAGTGGAAGGCATCTGGTAGATGACCCGCGCTTGCACGCCTTTGAAGTAAGCTGGCAGGCCGCCCAGCCTGTACACTGTCCTGAAGGCGTGGGCCAAGCCCGAGATGTGTCCTCCGCTCTGGCTGACCGAGTGCACAGCCAGAGACTCCTGGGTATTCAGCAGTGTCTTGCAAACATCCAGTGGTGTGGTGGCAGCGGCAGCGATGGCGCCGGCCAGGGCGCCGGACACCATGTGCGAGGAGGGGTTGTAATGTCTGTGGGGGTTCAGCAGCTCTTGTAAGTATTCGTAGGTGATGAAGTGCAACGCTTGAAACGGCACATTCATAGTGAGCTGTGTTGTGTAGCTGCGGTAGAACGCCCCTGCACCCTCCCGCTGCCAAACACAGCGCACACAGTCCAACACGCCGCGGTAGGGCGAGTTATACATCTGCATCCTCTGCTTCACCACTGGAGGGGGCCAGACACACAAGTGTGCAAAGCGCCAAACGTCAGCCACAGCCGGAACAGAGGAAATAAGGGGAGAGAGAGAGAGAGAGAGAGAAAGAGAGAGGGCCATTAAGCAAGTGATAGAAACATCTAGTCAAAACATAGAGGTCACAGCTGAAATACAATAAGGCCATCAAAGGAGAAATGTTTGGACTCATTAGGGACAGTATTGCATGTTCCATCCGGACATGGCTGGATCAAATAAATCGCCTTTTCAGCACAAAAGTCCAGGCAGTCTATGGGGACCGAAGAGCTAAAGCTGCACACATGATTCAAGGCAGCAGAGCAGGTGTCTACAGTGGCCCTCAGACTGCCACCTGCACATGTAAGCCGGGATTGGACACTATTCTAACAACCAACTATTGAGGCTGCTGCCAGCCTCAGGTCACTTCCAGGCTTTCTAAAGGGGAGAAGCATCTGAGAGCAGTGCAGCTGTTAAATACAACAAGGTCAATCTTCTCCCACAGGACTGCCTTGTATGAGTCTATTCTTTGGGCAGCTCTTTGTTGCCACCTATTGGTGTGGAGAGCAGACCGATATTTAGAAGCCCATTATCTTGCATTTAGATAAATATTCTGCAGATTAAATGCGTATGTCGATCATATGGTTAATGAGCATTTGAGGATTTACAGCAGTGAGTTATGTATACCTTCAGCCGGGTTCATCGCAGCATCATGAAGCAGAGTGGCCACACATCCTGCAGCTCCTGCAAAAATAAATCCTCAACAGTGAGCACCATGAAATGGCAGGAAAACAGTGCGAATGTGCATCCACATTAAGCTGAGATGGCCATGGACCAAGGACCTTACAGTAAAACAATCTGACAAAACATTGCTGACCACTGACAGAGCCAGCCACCAAACAGCTTCAGCTGATCATGAGAGAGATTAAGGATTTGCTGAGTGCGTTGTATGGAATGTGAAAGGAGCACTGAACAGAAAGAATCTTTTGTTCCTGTGCATTCTTATTTAGTCACTGGCTGACTATAACACAGACTTCCCAGAAAGTTACTTTGATTCTCTAGCAAATAAAGTAAGCCGCTTTGTTCTAAATCACGTGAAAGGTAAACTTTGAGTAACATTCTCCAAGTCAAAATAAATCTATAAATCTAGAAGACATTAACCAAAAGAAAAGTACCAGTGAGGGAGAAATAAAGGAAAAAGGGGGAAGAAGTACTAAATAAGGCTGTCTTGGAAACAGTCAAGCACCTTGCCCTATGACGCTGCAGGGAAACTTCAAGCATTTCAAAGGCTACTTACCTGTTCCCCCCTTACCTAGGTAGAAAAGAGAGAGAAAAAAGAAAAGGCAAAGCAACACCAATCATCAGTTCCACTGTATTAACCCGATTATGCAGCTCCCAGAGTTTAATCTGGTACTTGTCATATAAAAAGCAGAGGCATAGGGTTAAAGCAGAGGCACTTGAGAATTAGGCAATATGTGGAGGGGGAAAAAACATGCAAAAGTGGCCAATTTAACAATTTAACTTTAAAGATCCAGTGTCACTGCACACAGACATGAATTCTAACTCTAAAGTGATGTGTTTTTAACAGAAGTCTACCATAATGGTAGACTGGTAATTATACCATAATTATTCACTATACATTCATGCTATAGCCATACTGCCCAAGTAACTGGGCCCATATTCTAAACAGTTAAGGTTAAATATAATTTAGAAAACTAATGTTTCCCCACAAGCACTATACAAACACTATGGAGACTGAGTATTCCTAAATATGTTCACATTTGAATCAGTCAGTCACTGTGATAAACCTAGAGGGAGCATTGTGAGGGCTGGGGGTGGCTACCTGAAAGTATGGATGTGAAATTAGCATTATCAGACATGATAAACCTGATAAAGTCTTATTTTAAGGTGAAGGCTTAGGCTGTGGAATAAATCACAGAATAAGTGAATCTGCAGCAATGACACTAATGCTACGTTCATTTTTAAAGGGAAATTTCACTGATCGTCAACAATGCAGTGGCTAAGGTATAAACAAAGTCATTCAGAGTGATTTAACGTGACATAATTCACTTGTAGATAAGCAACACAGGTTTTCTTTATAGTGGTGGTCATAGGAGCTGGAGGTCATGTAAGAACTTTCTGTGAGGGAAGTTCTATGAAGGCCACTATGAACAACTCTGACTCTGGCCCATTTCTCTAGAATAGAGCACTTCTCTAAACTACTTTAAAGTCACTCTAAATGACCTTAACCATTTAATAATGCATATATTTTGAACCATTGGTGGAGTTGCCCATTAACAATATGAAGTATTTCCTCATTGAAATTTGTTGAAATGGGATGAAATGAAAATCTTGTTAAAACATGACAAAAATATACTTTGTTGGCCATCAATATACTTAGGAAGTGGGGACGGGGATGCACCAAATATACGCTATGTGTGGGAAAACACTGCGAAGAAATGCAATTACGAGATCCAGAAAAAAAGGAAGAAAAAAATAAGTAGAGAAACAAACAATGGTTTGTGTAGCATTTGATGGTAAATATGGATAACTGATCTTAATTTTTGTCAACGAGACGACTAAAGCTTTTAAACGATAGGAACTATGGTGGATTTATTCTCACCTTTACAGACTGTCATTTAGGAGAGAGGCACTCTGGGTTATTCTAGGCTTTGGCACCATCAGCAGAATTCTATGTCTATTGAATCACACTAAAGAGGTCAGCTGAGCTTCCAGCCGTGCTGCTGCTCACAGAGCTGGCCTTCAGCCTGACCACCAATCCACACTCAAATCAGCCTCTAGCTATTAACTACTCCGGAATTCAAAGCAGTCACAAGCCTGATACTGCTCCATTTCACTGCCACCGGCATGGAGATTTCCTAAAATACATATGTGCATGGACATTTTTTTGTGGTCCAAGGTGGGTGAGGGGGTGAGGTGTACCATTCGCCAAATGACTGTTGGCTCCCGGGTGGATGACATCGCTGAGGGTCTTTTTTAGCTTTTCATAGCAGGCGAAGTAGAGTGCGTGTGCTGGCCCTGCCCCGAGAGCCGTGGCATTCAGGCCTCTGATTGGCCTCCAAATACCCTCGGTTCTCATGATGCGCCACAGAGCTTCCATCACATTGCGGTAGCGGGCAGCTGGATCAGGCTGTAAGCTCTGCATGCGAGTCTGCAAGGTAACAACAGATATGATGATCAAAATTAGAATTGAGGAGAACAAAGAAAATAAATCCCACTATTGGTCACCTAGTAATAGTGATAAACAGAGAGGTGTCCCACTTTAATTTTGCTTAGGTGCGCAAACAAAGGACATTTGCATCTTAGACTTAAAACATATCAATGAAATGGCCTTTAACAAAATTTTATCGAACATTAATAGGACTACAGGCTTCAGACCAATCATATATAAACCTTAAACCTTATAAGACATAACCCCAAATGTTCTTGCACACCAGGAATCAGACAGATAATATCATAGTTTTTGATGAAGGTGCACTCACCACCACAATTGCAACAATTCAGCACTGACCCAGCACTGTTCAAGATCAGAAAAACCTCTAGCATGTATGTTTTGCATGCTATAGCTATGCTTCCTTCAAAATGCTATGTGATTTTGTGCGGCACTTATCGTCCACTGTGTGATAGCCTTGAGATACACTGCACCTGTTTCCAAAATGCTTTCTAGTAATTGACAAACCCTCTCTAACACAACCAAACTGCAATACTCAGTGAAACTACACTAGATACACATACCGGTACAGACTTTTGAAACAGTGACTACATCGTTCGTTTTGAAAGAATTAGGATTAAAGCTAAATTGAAAGGATTAAAGCTTTTTAATTGACAAATTGTCTCTTCAACTGTGTTCTTTTCTTGGTATTGCTTACATAACAAACAATATTGCAATGGCTGCCATTTTCTTGCACCATTGCTTGTACAAAGATGAAGATTTAACAATTAATACACAGTTAACATGAGGGCTGTACTCGACTCAGAATTTTGTCAGTCAAATCGGATAGTTTGATGTCTGACTAAATGACGAGCAGAATTAGCTTTAATTTGTTGGGATTCTCTTCTTCAAAAGCTCCTCCAGACTTTTTCTGAGACATCGTTCCACCCGTGTTTCTCAGCTTCACAGCTTTAGCATCCTTCAACGGTGAACCGCTAGCGCACATTGTCACGTGGATTTAATTTTTAGCAAGCATGCGTCATAGCCCAGAACTTAAATTTTATTAAAATGTCTTTTTACATTCTTAAAGTTCTTGTGCATTTGTGCTAGAGAGAAAAAAAACTCGTCACTGTTGTCAGTCGACTTAAACGGTCTCCGACTGACGATTCGACTCGGCGACTTCTAGAGGGCAGCCCTAGTTAACATATTTAAATAAAACCAGCTAATAAATCATTTAATATCAGACAAAGCCTTTACTCAGAGATGAGACACAATGTCCCAACATAGCATGGACAAAATTGCCACATTTGTAACCGTCGCCACTAAACGCCAAAAGACTTGCAACTGGACTGCATTATATAGCCCAGACCCAATAAAAGTATGTTGCAGTACACCAAGGGGAATTACCTAAACTCTTCCTAATCCTCTTTTGCAATGAGCATTACACACCCCTCCAGTACACACACAGAACAAGCTATAGGCAACACCACCAACTATAGCACTTAAAGTAGTACAATTCTCATATAATAATAATAATAATAATAATATGCAGATAAAATCTGATACATAATATGTGCAAAAGCAATTATTAATCTGTGGTAAAGGGGGTTGATTATTTTGCATGTTAGAACAAGCTAAAGTTTTTGCACAATACACATAATGGGTGTTTAAATAATTAATAATAACATTCTATTAAACAATAACATTTACAAAGTGTTTTTAATTGGGAAAAAGTACTTAGCTTATTTAACTGCAAGTGCATAGTTCTTACTAGCACCATAGCTTTATGCACTGGGTATTCTGTGATGGTATATACAGCTGTAACATGACATCATAACCCTGATCAAGGCATGTCTTTCAGGCCCTAGGTTGCTGCAGAGAGACTTCTACCGTGAACAATCACTGCAGAGATCAGTTTGGCCCTGCAGAGCACTTATGTTGTCAGACAGGGTATCCATACAACGCAGTCTAGCTGCGGAATGCGCTGCCTGTAAGGACACAACCTCAGACTTTATGGCCTAAGGTCCAGGCATAGTCCAACTGAATGTACTGTAAGGCCTATGTTTCTGAGGCAAGTTCCACAAAAAAGAAATGAGGAAATGAACACTAAACCGGGGGTGGAGGGTGGAAGTCTATAAAGAGTGGATATTACTTTCATACTGAGACCTCAATGTTTTGCTTTTAACCAATATTTCTTAACTCAGGATCATTGTTTTATGCTCTGCCAGTTAAAACACGCCTGATTTGGCTCATGAAGAGTTTAGTAATTACCCAATGATATACGTCAAGTGTTGTAAGAGAGGGGAAAACACAAAACTGTGTAAGCAGACAGGCTTCCAAGACTGGAGATGTTACACAATATCTCAAAGACTCCAACATATTAATGAAGATAAGGAATTTATACCATAAAGATATTTAGAAACGTGGAAGCACACAACATGCTTTCTGAAATTAGTGGGAGACACATGCCTAAAGTTCCCAGTGGCACAACATGTAAAACTAAAAAGGGGCATCAGCGTTAAAGTGCTTGCCTGTAGAATACAGAGAACAGAGCGATAACCTTTGATTGGACTGCAAACAAAACTCCCCTTCCATGCATGTTTGTCTAGTCCTCACACTGTAACTGTGGTGTCCCAACTACTGCTGAAGGTTTGCTGAGCACAGAGATCAAGCCTTCCTAAAAATGACAAACCAGGCAGTGCTGTGTACCATATCTCCAGGGCTAATGAAGAGATCATTTCCAAATGCTGGAGTTAATAATCCCAATTTCGTGTACATCGAGTGATGTGAACACTCCTTAAAACACTAAGATATTGTGATATTCTATATACATAAGAATAATAATTTACAAAGGTGTTTCTGTGGAGCCCAAAACTTTTACCGAAAACAGTACTTCATATGCAGAGGTAAATAATGTTATAAAGTTATATATTAGCATGTAGATTTATTCGTTTATACACATATTTGATTAGACCTGGAAAGAAAGGCCTTGTTTTATAATAGGACTCATCAGGAACTTTCATCTACATATTCTATATACTGTCTATCTGTGTGTGCATGTTTTATACATTACGGGTTGATCAATTACCGGCCCGACCAATAATCAGAGCAGATATTCAACATTTTTCTGATTATCTGAGTCAGCATACGAACTCGTGTTATGAACACCTTTATTGTTATTTCACAGCCAACAAAGCACACGCACAGCATTACTGGATTGGTCAAAATGTGGATGAGTCACTGAGGACAACCTACCAGCACTTCTGTAGTCTGTCTGTGTGTGTGTCCCTCCCTGTGCCAAGAAAATCCAATCGAGCATGCTTTTCAGTTTTGTGAGAGACATAGGAGGGAACGAAGAAGCGCTTGCTTCACTCCCGCAGCAAGAGGAAAAGACACGCTCAAACAACATATTTGGCAGAAAACTTAATGCACTCAGTCTTATAATTTCACTCACTGTAGCTAAAACAACAGAACCTGCGTGGGCAGCTAGAGCCCCGTCTGAAACATAATCTGTTTTGTGAGAGTTTATGAGGTTTCTGAGCTGCGTTTTTTTTTTTTTTTTTTTGGGCTCCATTTTTCTTTTCACACTATAAACGTCAAATTTGTTGCAAATGAAAAGTGGCCTCAAATATCGGTTAGTGGTGTCTTTGAACATTAATATCGGCCCTAAAAAAAGAACATGGGTTGACCCCTAATTTTATACGTGCACAGGCACATCTCTACAAAAATGACATGCTGATTAATATCATTATACCAGTAATACATGGCAACAGCAGCATCAAGCTGGTCACAAGGTGCGTTTAGCCTGTTTGGTGTCATTAGATACATTTCTGTTCCACTTCTAAAAATTCGCCTGGTCATTAGAGGTAGAGAGAAAATTTTAATAAGTAACCAGTACTGGTTCACAAATCTGCACTAAATGTCTAATGAGGACTTTTTCAGAAAGCTACTCCTTGTCAAAGACACAAGATCCACAGCTGTGAATGACATAAAAGTGCTTTGTCCTGAAGGAACTCTTTAAGTCATTCTGACAGGACCAGCTGAACTGGCCCTCTCAGTTGACCTCTCTGGCCCCACAGAAACAAGTTCAGTCCTCCACCGCTTACAGTAAGGTAATAACAGATCTTAACGGGAATAGAACAACTTTCTGCAAAAGACTGACGTCTGAGAGTCGACTAACACCATTTCACAAATAGACTAATTGTAATGCTGGAAAGTGCAGTTGCATTGTATTGCATCAGTGTGTGATTTCCACAGAGTTTGTAATGTAGGCCTACATGTGAGTTAAGTAATGTCTCTCTCTCTCTCTCTCACTCTTCCGATTATCTAAGGAAAAGAAATGAACGTACACTTGAAGATCCCGCCTGCAGAACAGGCTCGTGTGATTAGCTGCAGCACAGCCTGGTGGGCTGGGAAAAGTCTCCCACGTGTGACCTTGCGTGATAGACCTTGCGTATGGCGCGTAGCGGGCTGCTAACACTGCCAGCAAACTAGCACAGGCCATCAAACTAGCCCTGCAAAATAACATAACTACAGTCGAAAGAGGCCGGAATAACACTGTCTTACTTCCAACACGTGAAGCTTTCTGCACACTTGTTAGGTAACAGAAGGAAGGCGGGGTGAGGCGTAGTTAATTCGTCTCTCCAAGTTTAATGTCCAGTGTTAATCAGATCAGTGGCATTGAGTAAATCTGGTCAGCTGAGACAAACAAGTAAAGTTAGCAAAACAAGAGGTGATGAATAAGTCCACCAGAAGCACAGCACTGAGTGCGCGTCCATAAGAGGCAACTTCTTAACTTAGCTAGGTTAGTTTAACAGAAGTTGGTTTGGGTGGTGATAAGCTACCAAGTCATACTAAACTTTGTTTTCATGTAAAACCAAATTCCTGTTGAAAAGAGACAAATACATGAACACAAAAACAACTCCAGAACAACCCAGAGTCCTGGCTAACGATGTTTTGGCTAGTAAAGTTAGCTTGTTAGCCAGCTAGCTCGCTAGCTCGCAGAGCAGATTCGACCTTGTCAGCTCATAACTTGGTAACCAAGAGTGAAGGAGAACTTGGAGACCGCAGTTTGAGCCTGCTTGCCTACATGCTGGAGACAGCTTGCTAGCTAGTCAGTATATCGCTTGTCTGTCGAGCCTGGCCACGAGAAGCAGTGATATTCATTAAATGAATGGTCAGTGCTGCGCTAGCTTGTTAGCTTACCTTGACGCAGTCGATGGGGAACATGAGGCAGTGCTCCATGATGCCAGCCACGGCCCCGGCTAACATGTACGTACTGGTTGAAGCGCCCTGTGGCAGTCCTTCATAGTCCGGCTCGGCTGTGTCCGACACTTCTTGGGGGCTGTAGAGCTGCACTGCGGTCACCTCAGACTCTCCTCCAATCCGCGGCGACGACAGAGTGCCCACAATACCCTCCGAAACACCCCAGAACCTGCTGCCTAGCCAGCGGATCTCTGCTCCCGCAGAAGCGCCGGCCACAGTGGCGTCTCCCCCCGGCGTCTCCGCGCTCATCCGCCGCCTCCGNGTAGTGACCTGGCCACTATCCTGCAAGAAGAATGGCTTAAAATCCCTCTGACCACTGTGTAGGACTTGTATATGTCATTCCCAAGACGAACTGATGCTGTATTGGCCGCAAAAGGAGGCCCTACACCATACTAATAAATGATTGTGGTCTAAAACCAGGTGTTTCAGTTTCATTGTCCAACCCCTGTATATATTATCTTATAAGTACAATAGTATAACAATAATGAATAGTCAGTAGGTTTTTGGTTTTCCAAATATATATACATTTTCCACCATACCCATTAATTTGTCTAATAATCAAGTACATAAACAAGTACATTTGAATATATAATACTGCCTGCATTAATTTGTTTGTTGAAAAAGAATATTACAAAACTGGAAAGGTATATGAAGACATTTTGCTGATAAGCTGGGCAACAGTATAGTAATCACACTAATGCTACATTATCATTTTACATCTGTCTTTCGGGTGGAAATGATACGAGTTGCTCAATAATAAGTTATAGTAATCTTATTTCATGCAGGGCCCATTTCAGATAATGTGAGTTTTGTTTTACCCTCACTGTTACAGCTGGAGTGGTAGGCCATGGTGTTGAATTTCTGCAGACCAAGGGAATGAAGTGTTAATTTTTGCTTACAAGAACAAAATTTCCCAGACTTGATCAAATTAATGTTGATTGTGCGTTGTCCAGATGCGTTCCTTCAAGGAAAGCCAAGCTGGGATGCACGTAGAGTAATCCCTCTTCCTCGTTCCTAATTCCCTTACTATGTACGCTGATAGAGGTGTCGGGAAACCCTAGATGGTTAATTGAGGTCTACTTCATTTCTCTCCCCTGGAGCATCTGAATCAATACGAAATTTAGGAATTGTTTTTCACAGCATAAGCAAAACAAGTGGAAGTTAAAGGATATTGTATTCTGTTTCACAGCAGTTTTACATGATGTAGTCAGAAGCCAAGCATAACTCGTTTACCCCTCTACACCCACCGCCCACTTTGATTATTCTCTGTTACTTGAGAAAAATGTACCAAACCACAAACCCCTTCCTCAAACTTCTGCTGGATTGTTCCTCTGAAGGTTGTCTACTGTCCCATCAGCATGACTTTGATATATGACCTCTTATCTGATTTAACACAAATCTAGAACCACTTATGAACTCTTATGGCAGGCCCTTCAGTCAAGATGATTTCCACTGGCAGAGAGGACCATCTCGAAGCACTCCTCTTTATTGAAAATCGTTACAACTGTATCTCACCTGCTACCATTGCAAAAAAGATAACTGTCTCTGTATTTAATTTGGTAATTAGTTACAGAATCACGCAAAAGACCTATACAGAGTAACCTATACCTAACCTATACAGAGTGTTTTATGGTTAGGATATACAATCATAAAGGTTTGAAGTAGTAAATCTAGTATAAGTATTAATATAGCAGCCAAACCACAGAATCATTTTCATAAGTTCAGTTAAAGACAGTAGAAAAATGAAAGGATCTATATCAGGAAATAGAAAGAAATGTTCACGAGTCTACACTATTCAAAATGTAAGAAAATTGATCATGTTAAAGTACATGTACATGTACAAAAATGATAGATTTTTATAGTCCTTCCACTGAAGCTTCAAACATCTCTTTGTTCTTCACTTTTGTCACTTTTAGTCTTTTAGTGATCAGGGTCATATCAGATTGAGAGCATGCTGTTATTAAATATAAGAAATTCTGAAATTCATGTTAAAGTGTAAAGATTGTACTCTTCACTCGGATTGTTATATACACTGCTCAAAAAAAATTAAGGAACACTTTGAAAACACATCAGATCTCAATGGGAAAAAAAAATCATGCAGAATATCTTTTCTCATATGGGCTGGGTAATGTGTTAGGAACGAAAGGATGCCACATCGTTTGATGGAAATGAAAATGATCACCCTACAGAGGGTTGAATTCAAAGACACCCTGAAAATCAAAGTGAAAAAATGATGCAGCAGGCGAGTCCATTTAACCAAAATTCCATTGCAGCAACTCAAAATGGTACTCAGTAGTTTGTATGGCCTCCACATGCTTGTATGCATGCCTGACAACATCGGGGCATGCTCCTAATAAGACGACAGGTGGTGTCCTGGGGGATCTCCTCCCAGATCTGGACCAGGGCATCACTGAGCTCCTGGACAGTCTGAAGTGCAACCTGGCGGCGTTGGATGGACCAAAACATAATGTCCCAGAGGTGTTCTATTGGATTTAGGTCAGGCGAGCGAAGGGCCAGTCAATGGTATCAATTCCTTCATCCTCCAAGAACTGCCTGCATACTCTCGCCACATGAGGTCAGGCATTGTCGTGCACCAGGAGGAACCCAGGACCCACTGCACCAGCGTAGGGTCTGACAATGGTTCCAAGGATTTCATCCCGATGCCTAATAGCAGTCAGGGTGCCGTTGACTAGCCTGTAGAGGTCTGTGCGTCCTTCTAGGGATATGCCTCCCCAGACCATCACTGACCCACCACCAAACCGGTCATGCTGAATGATGTTGCAGGTGGCATAACGTTCTCCACAGCGTCTCCAGACCCTGTCACGTCTGTCACATGTGCTCAGGTAAAACCTGCTCTCATCTGTGAAAAGCACAGGGCGCCAGTAGCGGATCTGCCAATTCCGGTGTTCTATGGCAAATGCCAATCGAGCTCTACAGTGCTGGGCAGTGAGCACAGGGCCCACTACAGGACGTTGGGCCCTCAGGCCACCCTCATGAAGCCTGTTTCTGATTGTTTGGTCAGACACATTCACAGCAGTGGCCTGCTGGAGTTCCTTTTGTAGGGCTATGGGAATGCTCATCCTGTTCCTCCTTGCACAAAGGACCAGATACCGGTCCTGCTGAGCGGTTAAGGACCTTCTACGGCCTTGTCCAGCTCTCCTAGAGTAACTGCCTGTCTCCTGGAATCTCCACCATACTCTTAAGACTGTGCTGGGAGACCAGATCAATATCCCAGATGTGGAACAGAGTTGATTCTATACTCTGATTAAAAAGTGTTCCTTAAATTTTTTTGAGCAGTGTATAACTATATAAATGAAAACTTCATATTCAATTAGAAAAGAACGCAAATTGGAGGTCTTTAACAATTTTAAATATTGCATATTAATTGTAAAATCTTATTCTCTGCTTGTAATATGACTCATGTTTTTTTTTTTTTTTGTCTTGGTATCCTGTCTCAAGGTTTGTTTCTTGCTATAATTTATTTTCACCCTTTTTTGGGTGGCTTGGACCTGGATTTTCTGGAAAAATGCTTTGTGACAATGCCTTTTGTAAAAAGTGATATATAAAATTTTATATAAAGAACTTTTTATATATCATGTAATTTTCTTTGTGCAGAGCTGCCTGTTTTTTTCTACCTAATGTCATTTTTGAATAAACATGCTGCTATGATGTCAGATCATGAAATCTCCTCAGCTCTTTTTGTCTTATAAGGTTTTAACAGAATACATGGTGTTTTTACGCCACCTTCTGGAAGAACAATGAGTCAGTTTCTGTCTTAAGCCACTTAACTGGCTTGCTTCTTTACTCAGCCCTGCCTCTTAGTGGATACATGAAGAACATGGTAGTTACTCAGATGCACAGTACACAGCTGTAAAGAGCAGTATGTAATAATTAGAACAACACTTCACTTGATTACATTTGTTTAATACAAGATAATGTATCATAAATCTTTCCAAATGTTACACAATTTGTTACTCCATTAGGTGCCTTTGTTAATTAATTTACGTATTGTTCATTTATTTTTCTCAGGAGTTTTTCTGCATGATAGGCTACCTCTGTGTCTGAAGAAACATCTCGTTTGTGATCCTCTCTGTGGAGCTGGGGTCTCTCTCAAAGTAAGCAGTATGCAGTATGTGGCCAATGTGAACTTCGCCAGTATGCCAAGGAGATCCTGATGAGGTACTGCAAAATATGCAACCAGATTCATGACATACGGATACACATGATACATCCCAAAATGCAATGGGGCCGTTCTGGGAGGATGGAACTACTAACGTACCCCCTGGATATTTGTAATAGAAAACTTTTGTTTTTTCATGAATCACATGCTGTAAGTGCTTATATGCCTTTTTGGGGGTGGTAGTGGGGTGATGGATATTTTACCCACAGCACTCTGCTGGAGTCTGTACCTTAAAAATCTTTTCTCCGCGAGGGCTCTGCATACTGAGTAAGATGCTTGAGGACACTTTATCTGTCAGGTTTTTGAACTGTACATGTTCAAATTAACATTGCACTACATCCTTCTAGCTTCAAGTATAAATTTCATAAATTGGATAGCTCTATACTAAAACATGAAGAAGTTCCATCTAAAGTTAAAAAATCTAATAGTTCTCCTGTAACACAGCAAAATCTGATGGGATGTTTGGAAAAAATGAGCCCCGCTGCCGTTTTGGAGATATATTTTTTTCTTTGGACAGTGATAATAACTTTATCTTTGAGGCTTTGTACAAATTAGGGTTTGGATTGTTTTTTGTAGGGCAGTTAAAGGATTAAATACCAGTAGCAACAATTCAATTAAACCAAAACCTGGCACGTCTCCCAGGTTTGAAAAACAAGGCTATACAGCAGGGGTGCCTGATTTCACCATGTTTATTATTTCTGTTAGCCATTCAGCTTCTAGCCTCTTGCATTCAAACCAGTAGGTTACAAGGTGTTTCCATTGCTGGAATGAAAATAGTTCTAAGCCAACTGGCAGATAACACCACCTTTTTTATAAAGACACTTTCCTGGTTAATTTAGCTCTCGATGTAATTTTTAAATGCTTCTGGTTTTTGCCTGCATATGAATGAATGTAAGCTGATGGCAGTTAAAAGTTCTAAGATGCCTGTTATCTATAAGATTTCAGTTAAATACACTGTGAGCCATCTCAGAACTGCTAGAACTAGAAATGTAGCTGTAGGTGGCGTAATTTCTGTGTAAAATTCTGTACCATCTATCAAAATAATCAATGAATGGCTTCAGAGGCTATTTATTGAGAAGCAGAATATTGCTCTCTAAGGCAGAGGGCATTTTTAAGGCTTGCATTTGCAGCTACTTCCATGGATGTAGATAAAAGAAAAACTTTGTAAGGAAATTGATCAGTTGCTTTGTAATTTTGTCCGGAAAATAAGGTATATTATATTATAACATCTATACTAATGAACAGCTATAGTAGAGTGGGGCAGGCGTTTGTTGATTTTAATACTTTGAAGCAAACTTTTAACATCAACTGGTCTAAGAAATACTTAAAAATCCAGACTCAGACTGGAACTTCATTTCTCATCATGGTTTATCTCAGTTAGGAGAGTTTGTATTGGTTTGTAACTATAACATTGATAAAATATCTATTATTCTTTCCATTTTCCATAAACAAGTACTTCTGGCATGGTTACTTTTCTACAAACACATTTTTTCCTCAACTAATTATTTTTATCTGGAACAATAAGGACAGATACTTCTAAAAGACCTCGTCGTTCTTTGAAAATTGGTTTAGTAATAAAATTGTATTGGTTATTCAATTGTTCAATAAGGAAGGTAGCTTTTTACCTATGAGGAGTTTCTACATGTTTACATTCCCGTCGGTCCCAAACATGTTACATAAGGGATCTGCTTTTCTGCTATGTTCAGTAATACCCTCGCTTGATCCAGTTAACACACAAGGTATATGTTTTCATATACAGAAAATAACAGGAAATCTGGTCTGTATTCCAGAATGACACTGAATTGTTCCACATGTAATTGTAGTTAGGACCACTTTGGTCACAGATATTTGTTGGAATAAGTTTTGGAATCTTCCCAATAAGTATTTGCTGAATAATGAAATCAAGGAGGTTTCTTACAAGCTTATACACAGAATCTATTCAGTCATTTTTTTTTAGGGAGGCAAAGTCCATTGATAGAGGTCAAACTTGGGGAGTGTTAAAAATGTGCACTGGTAAATATAGTATTACCTATTTAAAAATCATAACATTTGCATTATATTCCACCTAGGATTTGTACTACAGGGTAAATAGCATATTACATCATGCAAACTTAACTTAAAGATAGTATTTGCTCGTCTTGCAAACAAATCAGTTGTAAGCCAATCATATCCAACCTTGATGTCGGTGAAGCCTCTCTAAGTGTTACGACAATTCTCTTCATGAGCAGCAGCATCAACATTTACAGATCTCACAATAGTTGGTTTGGAATAAGTCATTACTGATCACTGCTAATTCACTGAAATACTGATGTTACAGCTGTTTAGTCAGGCATATACTTGCACTGCAAAGGAGTGTTTGTACAGCTGCTGTAGCTAAACATTAGAGACACTTTTCTGGGTTACTGCCTCCGATACTGTTTGTAACATACCAGTTTCTGCCCGAAGATAAAATAAGTTAAAGTAAGTTAACTGGAAAAGAGCACAATTTGCGCGTTTGCTGGTTTACCAGTTAGTTAAACATGTGATGCTTTGTTCTGCTTCAGGTCATTTTTCTGGTATGAACCCACAGATCTGCTCTTAGTAAAGCGGATTTGGCATTAACAAGTCCACTTTGGCTAATCTTTGAGATTCATGAGTTGTTTAGATTGTCACTGAAGTATTTATGGTGGGCTAAGAAACATGGTCTGAGAAAAAATGGTCTGAGAAACAACACACAGCATACCATTTTCAGTTAGTCTGTTTCAGTTAGCCTGTGTAAAAGAAGACTATACAGTATCAGTCATTTATCACGTTTTCCACAGTAATTCATCTTTTGTTGATCATATTGACTCTTTCTTACATTCAGCAATGTAAGAAAACAAGGCTGTGCCTCAGTTGTGTACTACACACTAATACTACACAGTATATGCTATGTTCTAATCTTCAAAGTATGCGTTTAAAATTGTAGTACACAAAATATTAGCATACTACATCATTTCATACTAAGTGAGGAAGTGAGGAAGCTTACATCATACCAAGCTGAACTCGCTGTTTCGGGGGAGGCTTGTTTTTTTACAAAACATGAAGAAGTAAATACAATATTTACTAGAATACATTGATTTTTACAGGCTGTTGTTACAGATTTGGGTTGAACTATATTGAACTACATTTATACACTATTTCTCCACCATTTGCCATTTTTTCAGAATGTTCTAGGTGTGAGAAGCACCTCCATTTTTGTTTGCTGATGCACTGTGGGACAATAGTATCCATTATTACCGTACTCTGGTTCTATGTGAGCATTGTGGATTTGTGAGTATAACTCTTTAATCAACTTCGACATTCATAACTGTACTATATACTACATACTCAAACACCAGTTAATATTAGTATTAAGTGCACAGTTGTGACACACCTCAAGTTAAGACGACGCAGTGCACTGAATGAAGACTGTCACAACTCCATCTTGCTGTTACTAATCTCACAGAATGACTCATCGTTGACTCATGGACATGTGACAGAACATGTTGAAGATGAATGACAGGAGAGGCAATTTGTTCTATACGATCTAAGACTTGATATTTAAAGGAATGCTCAACTGAATTATCAAAATTAAAATAAATACCATAAATAAATACAGAAGATGTAAACAATGTCATTTAGCGTGATTTAAAGTGAAACGCTTGGGTTCAAAAAAAGAAACTTACTGACTGAGAATTGTACTTCTGAGGAGTTTAACACTTCCTAAAGCTCCCTCACAGGAAGTTATCACATAAAATGAATATCGTCACTGTCCAAAGAAAAACATGTATCTCCATTTTTGTTGATTTTTACTTTTATGCCTCAGTTGATCACATGAGCTGCTATTTACACTGTGTGGAAATTCCATGAAGAATGAACCAACAGAAATGGCCCAAAACTGCTTGGAAAGACATCTGGTTCTATTGACTTCCATCCAAATTAAATGAGGTTTTTGGCCTCTCCTGGAAGGTTGCCATTTTGGAGATACCTGTTTTTCTTTGGACAGCGACGATATGCTGCCTGATGTGTAGAACACTGTTTTATGATAGTTGTAAGACAAAACTTTTAATCAATATATTTTAAGCCATTAATGGTAGAAGGATATGTGAAAGATGTTCTAAGCCAGAGATGTCAAACAAAACTACGTAAACCCCAACAAAGCCAAGGGTCAGAGAATGTGTATGTTTTTATTTCAATTTTAAGTGTTTTGCTGTATTAAATGAAATGTCCAAAGTTTATTCAAAATATGCCAAAACTGCAACAGTACAATATAGGCACTTGAAGTATTACATGAATACTTATTTTAAACAATTTACAAAGTAAATTTATATAACAATAACCTGCTGTACTTCAAGGCCCTTCTTCATCTCTGCCACTTTCTGTTGCCTATGCTGTCTGTCCAGCTCTCCATAGTTGTCACTGTATTTTGTCTTGTAATTGTGCTCAATGGTCATTATAATGTAACTATCTAGTTGTTTATATTGATGCTGAAATGTAGCTAGCACGTCTGGTAATATGATTTGTACAATTGTGGTGTAATCACTGTCTTCAGTGGTGGACAGTAACCAAGTAAATGTAATTAGTTTCTGTACTTAAGTAGTGTGTTGGTGTATCTGTACTAAAGTATTTCCATTTTGGGTGACTTTTTACTTTAACTCCACTACATTATGGTCAAATCTGTCCTTCCTTTCAGTTTATGTGTGTATAAAAATGTAACATGTCCAAACGAAAGAAGCGTGAAGCGAGTCCACCAATCAGGATACAGCGGGCACTTTGTTCTGACTTTGTTTTGACCTGTTGGACAGAGCTTGGTTCTAGCTAATGGAAACTGTTCTCCTTCAGTGTTTTGTGCTTATGATCATTTTAATAGACATCAGTGCTGATTAAGAGTCTTGTTCCAGAAATGATAATAGGACATTAGAGTTATAATAAATCATGCTACTGTTACTTTCCATACTTAAGTACATTTGAAGGTAAATACTTTAGTACTTTTACTGAAGGATGGGAGGAACTTCTACTTTTACTGGAGGAGTATTTTACCTTGGGGATCTCTACTTTAATTCAAGTACATGGTTTATGTACTTGGTCCACCTCTGGCTGTCTCATAAAGCTTGTTCGAGATTAACTGCCCCTCGCCTTGGTGGTCAGTGACAGTAGACAGCTGCAGTTAGGGGTGAAGGTTAGAAATAAGCTGTCAAGTTGGACCGTTGCCACCTGCAACCCATGTAAGTAAATGGCAGATCTAACAGAGTTTGCATTATTTGTAGCTGATGAAGTTGATGCTTTTGAAATCCCTCTGCTGTTGCATAATATCTAATATGGTGAACAGTGAAACAACTTTATTGAATCATTTGTAGGTTAAACAAAACTTTCAGTGTCTGTTTTCCAGATTCACAGTTCTGACTACAGATGACCACAAAACCTAGGTTTCTGTAATATATGTAAACACTATTTTAAATGGTTTTATTTGTCATTCATTTATTTTTGTGAATTTGCTATTTTTATTTTTTACCTTTTTGGTCTTTTCAAGACATACAATTATTGTTATGACATGAAATTCCATAATTAAAATCATAAAGAAAATAAACTGACCTTCTATTACAGAGTATGACATTATCATAGTGCCTGTCAGAGAGAGAACAGAGATTTATACTGTGCCATGAAAAACGTCAGACTCGTAAACGGAGTTTCTAGCCAATGTGAATTAAGCTCTGTCGTCTTCAAGCTGTCTCTCAGCTCGCGCAGCTGAGACCTGCAGGCAGCCTCGCTCTCGCGAGATTATCTCGGCTTACGTCCGTATGACGCGCTGATGGCGCCAACACAAGTCCGACAAAAACACTAACCGGCATGCACCGTACCATGCCAGGCGGCGACTGGGGGCGGAGCGCACCTTACATTGCAGTGCATGCTGGGGATTGTAGTGCAACTGACTGTGAAACGGGCTAATGTTCATAGAAGACCGAAATCATTTCGGGGGGCGGGTTAGATTTTGCCGCCTGCACAGTAAATCTGTGTTGGTAAGTTTCTCTACAAATAAATTATTTCTTATCAAATCACTCTAAAATGACTTCACCAATCATTGAGAAATTTGGAAAATCGGTGGGAGTTCCCCTTTAACAGCGCTGGATTCAGCCTTACTATAAATAACTAAATATTTGTCCACGAGCTTGCAATGCTGGTCTTGAGGGTAGTTTAACTTATTCGCCTATTTAAAGGTAACTTACGTAATGTGGATAAAACAAGTAACTCAGCTGAACATTACCAACTACGAGTGTAATAAAAGTGAAATGCCACTCAAACGGAGAAAAAAACAGGTGTTCTGAAAACCACACAGGTTTACCACACAGACCAGCCCAGAACAAACATCTTAAAGTTAATCAGCAGGTTTGGAGAACGGTAGAAAACAGCTACCTGCCCTCTTTCGTGATACAGGGTGTATTTTCAGACTTCTTTAGTCCAGAATACAAACGCACAGACTAAAACGCGGCTAAAACGTCTGCTGAGCTGTGATTGGAGGGCTCAGGAAAACGGGGCGGGCCTTGAGATGACCTGATTGGCTCAGTGCCTGAAGTTGAGTGGCTAATTGCGCCTCAGTCCTGTACGGCTCGCTGTTTAGTAGAAGCTACGGCTGTAGAGCAGCAAGTAGTATGAAGTGCATCCGGACGGAGTAGCCATCATGCTATTTGGAACACATCCATAGCCTGTCTGTGCAGAAGAAGCGTAATGGCTGCAGCAGCGGTGCGTTATTCGTCCTACTTTAGGAAAACGCTGATCGGGGCTGAGGCAGGGTCAAGGGCCAGCCACAGCAGTGCGCTCCAAACTCAGTATGACGCCGTTATCATTGGTGGAGGTAGGCAGAGTAGTGAACTTTTACGCACAACCGCAACTTTGAACTTGCATTTAGCGGTATTTGCATTACGTACGGCTTGAAGGAGTTCAGCTCCCGTCATGCTCGTCTCTGTGCAGCCACGTTGCAAAACTTAAGGATATGTTTTTCCCTCTTTGCATAGTTACATCTGCATTGCATACAAATAAGCGGAGTACGTGCTGGAGTAAACCAGTACAGCCTGTTCGTCTAATTACTGAGCAGATTACCCTTCATATGATACAGCCCAGACAGACTTTAACCCCATCTTCCTTTTCTCGCTGATAAGTTATAACAGGAGATAATAAATAATGGAATCCTCTTTAAAGAGTAACCCAAGAACATGACTAACTTTCAGTCTATTTTCTTTTTCACCTAGGACATAATGGACTTATCGCAGTAAGTACTTGTTGGATTGAATGCAACTTATAGCCTAGTGAAAAAAACAAAAAACAAAAAACAAAAAAATAATAAAATATATATATATATATATATATATATATATATATATTGATATTGATATTAATATATTGACTGCACTCTGGATCAGTGTTGATGTAATGTCTCCAGTCAGCCTATCTGCAGAAGGGAGGCCTGAAAACTGCTGTCCTGGAACGCAGACATGTACTTGGTGGAGCTGCTGTAACTGAAGAGATCATTCCAGGTATGTGCCTGCACAATATTTCAATGCCATACAGCCTTACCCACCTGTACCACAAAGACGAGCCATGAATGAATGTTCATGAAGGTTCACAGTACCAGCCAAAGCATGACCACGTTTCAAACTCCCTCACCACCCATCCCCCCCAACACACACACACACCCACCTCTGACAGTTTTCAGATATGTCATTTAATGTAGACAAATGCATGATGTATGTAAAGTTTATGTAAACAAATGCAAATGTTAAAATATCCAAACCAAACAGTATCAGAGCAACACTAAGCACTTATTGTGGATACATTCCACTTCAAGGAAAGACAGTTTCTCAAATACAGTCTGTTAAGTTACCGTTTCTCAGCAGGAAGTTATCTTTCAGCTGTTGTGGATCATTATCTTACTGAGGTGCAAAGATATTTGAAACACGCTGTGATAACCTGTGCATCAAGCCACACGATCCACCACACCAGCTACAAGAGTGCTCTCAATCACACTTACTACAGCTCTAAACGACTCCACCTTCCAAGAATTCTGAACACATCTCTTTCTAATGAGCATAATCATTAAAACTATACATACAAAATCCTGTCTGTGATTCCAAAGTCTGCTTTTATCTAGGAATGGTTTTACTCATCCAGGTCACTGAGCTACCTAGTAGGGTATTAATAATATAATAATTAAATACATTGGTATAATATAGTTCTTTAAAGGAGCAATATGTAAGAATGTGACAAAATAATGTTTTTGACAGGCATGGCAAGACGTCTATGTATTGCGTTGCAGTGATGTCTACTGAAGCTAACCAGCTAGCTCCAGCCCCTCCTCTCTAATTCCACTTTATGTCTCAAGAGGTAGTAGTGAGTCACTGTAGTGTCAATCAAGTTAGTACAACATCAGAGGATGAAGAAGTAGCACTTGTCGAAGGTGCCGCCCCCTGTTTAAATCATTTAAGGACAGGTCAAATAAACGCAGCGATGGCAGTTAATATTAGCATCGCTTTCTGCCACTAGAGACGCACTTGGTGAGTAAACCTGGGGAGGGTGAAGTTTGATGCTCTCACAGCATAATTTTACAAATTGCTCCTTTAACTATTTATCCATAATAACAGTTTAATTAATGAACAAACACTTTGTATTTTGTCTTATTGCACTCAAACAGGACCACCAATACATTTAGCATTTTTTTAATGCTGCAATTTGATAAATAACACATTTTTAACACATAAATAACAGATTTTTGAAAAATGCAAAGACTGATAAACATATAATAAGTATTGTCCATGCTGTCTATATCGAATGATTAAATATTCAATAAAGTGCTGGTCATAAAAAAGAGTAATGCTAGGACATAATTGTGCCTCTAACTGCAATCAGATGTTTGGTGTAACAATTCTTAATCTGGAAATGCTCTTTTCTAGTTTAGTAAAGTGGTCTTACACAAGTTAGCTAGGATCGTATATTTCTATTGTGTTTGAAGCAAAGACAAGAACATTTTATAATAGGTTTAATTTCAGAAAGACCAAGATGGTAATTAAGGGGTTCCACAAAATGATACACCACCCAAATCCGTGGGGCCCTGACCATTAAGGAACAGGGTGGGATAACAAATGATTGAAAGACAGGTTCTGCTGTTTGTAATTGTGCAATTAATGTAGATACAGCGTGGGTGTACCTAATAAATTGCTTAAAGAGTGTGCATTCTGTTAAACCTAATGACAAATTGATGCAGGATTCTCCAGGGGCCTCATAGCCAAATGGGTGGGCCAAGATAATCCTTTTTGTGCTATGATAACATTGTCATTGTCAGTTGTCTGTTCCAATGTATTGTCCCTTACTGTGCATAAGTTTATGCATCATCGTCCTTTACATGCTGAATTTATACACAGATTTGTTTGGATTCTATTCTTAGGGCATTTCCTCTCATTTCTCATACTACTCGCTCAAGGCAACTGAACCTGTTGTGCTCTGGATCGTTAAAATGCTTGTCACACTTCCTTATAGCTTATGTTCTAACAAGAGTAGGACTAAGACTCAGACTGAAGTCTCAGTGGTGCACATATATCTAAGAAGCATGCCATTGGGGGCAACAGTGTATGCATTTTGAATAGACAAAACTTCAGAACGAGGACTGCGATACCGCTTATCATTTACTTATAGTGTCATTATAACATCTTTACTCTCGTAATTTCACATGAAGTTACACCTCCTGATTCCAGCAATTGTCATGTGACCTTAACAAACTTCATAGCTGTGAGTCATGCACATACATTTAATGCCAGAGATTTTTCACCTTGTCATCTTGACGTATGACTAATGACAATGCCATGACATTAGTTTGTGCAGCTCTTTGAACTCTTTCTGGTTTATGTTTCTTTTCTTTCGCTGTCTTGGATGACAGAAATTTTGCCAAGAAGAACAGAAGCTGTTCTGATGGTAAAGTGTGGTGCTGCCCTTTATTACACATTTATTATTAGCATATTGTTATAATATGTGTTTGTTATTTTGTCAACCTGCTGATTTTGGACACAGTCTCAGAAAATGATGTCTTTTACAGTGTTGGGTAGGTGTCTAAAACATAAAGACTGGTTTTATGACTGTGTGTCAGTCTCCTAATTTAGTGGTACTTTTGTTTTAGTAATGTAAAGATTTAGAATGGGAATTATTATACTGGGAATTGCCAATGCCTTAAGAGCTAGAAAAAAAACTGCAATCTTTCTTTATACATGTTCTCAATACACAGGATTTCGTTTTTCCCGGGCATCCTATCTCCTGAGTTTACTGCGTCCTCACATTTATGAGGATCTGGAGCTAAAGGTATTGCAGTTATTGTTCCTTTCTGTGCTCGTGTACTTTCAAAAACACGTTTTTAAAAAAATAATGTTTTACACATTCAGTTATATGCAAAACTGTATGCAAAATATCCCTTGATCAAATGACACATTTTGTTGAGCAAAAATTTACGAACACATCCTCTACAGCAGAGGCAGTCAGTCCTGGTCCTGGTCCTGGTACCACTCTGCAGAGTTTAGCTCAAAGCATCTGCAAGACCAGGATTGGGCATCCCTATAGCTCTATGGAAAGACAAACTATATAGTCAGCCATAGTATATTGCTTAAACATATATCATACGTAATCAGGGAGTGAAGTGGTTTTGCCTGTTGAAATAAATCTCAATATGTAAAGAATATGCAATTTATTCGGTGAATAATTACGGTGCCGTGTTAGCATTACACAGATTTGACAGACATTAGGGCAGTTAAGCAGAGGAAAAGCTGCTGTGAGAGATGATGACAGATTCTTTTCTCTTCCTCCGTCTGTTCAGAAACATGGCCTAAAGGTATACATGAGGGAACACTATGCCTTCACCCCCTTGCTGGAGGAGGGAGTTAGGGGCCGGCCCCCGCGCTCTCTTTTACTAGGAACTGATCTGGCCAAGAATCAGCAAGAGATTGGAAAATTCTCAAAGAAAGATGCCAAGGTTTGTATCAAATGACATTTAAAAATGAATGTGCTGTTTGTGGAGCTTGTTATAATTCCAGTCCTATCAGTGCATCTCTGATAACTACTACGAGTGAAGACGCTCCGTACATGAATAATAACATGTCTTTTGCCAAAAGGTTTTTCCGGATTATTTGGCCCATTTGGAGAAACTGGCCTGTGCTATCCACCCACTTCTAGATGCACCCCCTGTTGACATCCCAGGAATGATTCAGGGATCTCTGAGGAAGAGAATAGTAGCAATGAAGAGTTTGAAACCTGTGGTGAAATCTGGTACCAGCCCCTGATCTTTGAATAAGTGAAGTTTAATTATATGAGGCATTTATAGTCTATACTTATATAGATTATAAACCATGCCAGAAACCCATGTCACAATTTTGTCCTGAAATACCACCTACAAAATGTTGTAGCTGAATAATGCAGTGAATATTTTTTAGTTTTGTACCAATTTGTTTCATCTTTTTAGGGCTGAAGTTGGGACAAAATATACCAGACTTCTATGAGCTTGTAACAGCTCCCATTATGAAGGTGGGTTAAATATTTGATTTATCAGTTAAGAAGAAAATCATTTTTGCACTTGACTGCATTTTTTCTCTGATCATCCATAGGTATTAAATCGCTGGTTTGAGTCTGAGCCACTGCGTGCAACATTAGCCACCGACTCTGTGATAGGAGCTAATACAAGTCCCAGCAGCCCGGGGAGCGGGTAAGAAACCTATTCATTGAAAAATCTAAATTGTTTGGACATGTTTGATGCCTAAAGTTTCTGTCTTTAGTTTTTTTTGGAGCAATGCACTGCAAAAAATGTTTATCTTTGCAAGTAAAATTATTTTATATCTAGTTGATTTATCTTATATTTCTTATTTTGAGATTGTTGTAAGCTTATTACAAAATCATGTAACTTATTATTTATTTTTTATTATTTGTTTTACATGTTTTTAGTAAGCTAAATTATCTCACACTGGCAGATACTATTACTTATTTTAGGAAACCTGCTTAAAACAAGCCAAATTATCTACCAGCATAAAGAGATCATTTGGTTTACTAAAAACAGAGACAACAGTCTCAAAATGACATAGAAGATATATTAACTAGATATCATTTTATTTGCCAAAATATGTAAGTGTGACAGTAATAACCAAAAGCCAATTTGTTATGGCTAGCTGATTGGGTGAGAGCATCTCCAAACCGAGTACCTACTGACAGTGATATGACGTGGAATCATTAAATGGTGGCACCCAAGGCTCATCAATGTGCAAGGGCAACAAACGCTGTCCTGCCTGATCTGAACTCACAGAAAGTGGCAAAAAATGGCAAAATAATCACATTTTTGATGATGTTTAAAGGAGTAATGTGTAACAACACACAAGAAGATGAACACAACGAATAGTTTAAGATGTTTCCCTATCCTCCAGATTGCCTCAGATCTAATTCCGATTGAGCATCTGGGGTATGTGCCAGAATAACAAGCCCAATGCATGACAGCTCCACCACGTAACCTACAGGTTTAAAGGATGTCTTGGTACCAGATACCACAGGGCACCTTTAGATGTCCTGTAGAGTCCATGCTTTGGCAGGTCTGAGCTGTTTTGGTGGCATGCAGACAGACCAACGGCATATTAGGCAGCTGGTCATAATGTTGACCACCTGTATAATGAAGTAATGGAAATTTATACCCAGCAGCTAACACTATGCACACTGCTTGCCTAAAACATCACACACTTGGCTCAAACTGTCCTGAGTTGTTAAGTCATTACAAATAGCCGTACTTAAATGGTTTCTAATGTATGACATTGATAAAATCCAATGAAAGTACAGATGAATTGCAGGCTTCAACTTAAGGGCGCTGTATTAAGTTATATTAGTCTATAAATGATCAAACAATAAATCAAAAAAATTTTTTAAAAATCAATAAAATGTTCCTTTTTTGCCTCTTGTTAAGATGTTTTGCTGTGTTTAGAAGTATGTTTGAGTACTTCACATGAACATTGTGAAAAAACCCTATGTTCTGCCATAGATATGTCCTCCTTCATCATGTAATGGGGGAGTTGGAAAAGGAGAAAGGAGCCTGGGGCTATGTGGAGGGAGGGATGGGTGCTGTCTCCAAGTCCATTGCTAGCTCTGCAAGCTCTCTTGGAGCAGATATCTTTACTGAACAGGTTAGTATTTGAGGTGGTGGTGGATACAGCCCAAAATCAGAAGAAAGTTGGGACAGTGTAGGGGGGAAAAAAACGACTAAAACTACTTTTACTTTGACTTTTATTTCATTGCAGGCAGTATGAACCCAAGATATTTCATGTTTTATCTGGACAACTTAATTTCATTTGTTAATATACATCCATTCCTGCATTTCAGGCCTGCAACACTTAAAAGATGCGATGAAGTGTTTTAGGTGTTATTTTGTCCCATTCTCTCTGCAGACATGCCTTCGGGTGTGCAATTGTACAGGACTGTGGTTGTTGCATTTTTCGTTTTCAAAATTCTCTACATGTTCTCTACTGGGGAGAGGTCAGGACTGCAGACAGGCCAGTCCAGTACTCATACCCTCTTCTTACACATGCCTTTGTAATGTGTCCAGCATGTGGTTTTGCATTGTCTTGTTGAGAAGTGCATGAACACCCCTGGAACATATGCCTTCCTGAAGGCAGCATACATCTTTCAGTGTACTTTTCTGCATTAATGCTGCAACACAGAGGTGTAAATTACCTTTGCTAAGGGCACTGACACACTGACCCCATACTTTGACAGACCCTGGCTTTTGGACATGCTGATAAGAGTCTGAATGGTCCTTTTTGTGTTTGGCCCAGAGCACACAGTAATGATTTCTTCCAAAAAGGATCTGGAATGATTTATCTAACCACAATACACGTCCCCACTGTGTGATGGTCCATCTCAGGTGCCTAACAGCCCAGAGAAACTGATGGACATGGTAGACATGGTTAACATAAGGCTTTTTGTTTTGCACAAAGAAGTTTTAAGTGGTGTTTGTGAATGTAATTCTGTTTTGTAGTGCTTGACAAAGTTTTACCAGAGTAATCCCTTGCCCGTGTGATTATATCAGATATTGAATGACTGTTGAATGATGGTTGAATGACAGTTGTTGATGCAGCGCTGTCTGAGGGATCTGAGATCACCGGTGTTCGGCTTAGGTTTGAGCCCTTGCCCTTGAATTGTTTAAGGATATTATGCACAGTTGAAGTAGAAATACAGAAATCTCTTTGAATCTTTCTTTGAGGAACATTGTTTATAACATTTCAGTAATTTCCTCACACATTTGTTGATCCTCCGCCCATGAGGCCTTTGGATACTGCTTTTGTATCATGATTCCAATCGCCTTTTTACATCATCTGTTTGAAATCAGATCATTATTTAATTTTTTTACCTCATTACTAGCCCTAAATTGCCCCCGTCCCAACTGTTTTTGGAATGTGCTGCAGGCCTGGAATGCAGGATTGGATGTGTATTAACAAATAAATTGAAGTTGAGCGGACAAGACATTAAATATCTTGGGGTTATACTGTCTGCAATTAAATAAAAGTCAAAGTAAATGAAAGTCAATTATTTGCATTTTCTATACTGTCACAACTGTTTCTGATTTGGGGTTGTTCATTGAGCACTTTGAAGCTTGCTCTAGGCTAATGGCTAATTTAAATGCAGAGCTTTTCTGTTTCTTCTTTTCTAGGAAGTTCAACAAGTTCTGATTGGTCCAGATGGTAGTGCCAAGGGTGTTGTGATGAAAGATGGTACTGAAGTTCGCAGCAAGGTGGTTTTGTCCAATGCTACTCCTCATGTAACATTCAGGCAACTTACCCCACAGGTAGTATAAAAATTAATACAATAATTTATAAAATGTACAAAATAAAAGAAGACATGACTTGAAATTTGGTTTTAAGACTAGTTCCTGTTTGGTTGTAGGATGCTCTTCCTCAGGAGTTTATCACTGCTATAAATCAAATCGACTACACCTCTCCTGTCACCAAGATTAATGGTTTGGTCATTCAAGTTTTCTCTTCTGGTGCTCAGAATACAAGTATTCACATTCACATATCCATGAAATTATTGCATTCTTTTCTTATTTGTGAATTTATAGTTGCTGTTGACAAACTGCCAAATTTCTTGGCTGCGCCTAACACTGCTGATGGGAAGCCAGGTCCTCATCATCAAAGTTCTGTTCACCTGAACTGTGAGAGTGTGGAGATACTGGAGGCAGCTTATAGGGAGGGTCAGCAAGGACGTCCATCTTCAAGGTTGGCAAGTCAGAGAACAGAAGCGAAATCAAATTTTTGCTTCAAACAAAAGGAAAAGCAATAAATAAAGATTTAACATATGCTGGTNGCAGCTTATAGGGAGGGTCAGCAAGGACGTCCATCTTCAAGGTTGGCAAGTCAGAGAACAGAAGCGAAATCAAATTTTTGCTTCAAACAAAAGGAAAAGCAATAAATAAAGATTTAAGATATGCTGGTGTTTTAACTAAGGAATGCTGCCACAGACACTTGGGCCAAACCCAGAAATTCCGGCTTTGCTAGCTTTCAGATATTACATGCTTAAGTCTTACAAGCTTTCATACAATATTAAGTATTTGGAACAGTGTAACACTTGACATAATCAAATATTAAATGTTGATTTTCACTTACAGTAGTAACTATTTATTACAATGTTAATCGCTATAGCTGTAGTTCTAAACATTATTCTTCTGAAATTCTAAAATATACTGAATAGTACTTATCAGTAGAGTCTTTAATCACAGGAATGCCATGATTCATTGATTTAACACAATTGCGAAAATCGTTTAAAATTTGCCTTCATGATGAAATGGCAGTGAATAGTTGCCACATTTCCTGGTGACAATGCATATTTCAAATTCCCCTTCTGTTCTCTCTTGTAGTAAGATAAACAACCTGATTTACACACCCATTTAAATTATATGGCCAAAAAGTATGTGGACACCCTTCTTATGACGTTCAGCTGTTTTAGCCACACTCTTTGCTAACAGGTATATAAAATGAGCACATAGCCATGTAATATCCACAGGAGAAACAAGAGCTTAGCGGCTTTAAACGAGGCCCTGCATAGGAGGCCTTTGCCACAAATCAGTTCATGAAATTACTGCTCTGCTAGATCCACCCCAGTCATCTGTGAGTGTTATGACTGTGAAATGAAAGCATCTAGGAGCAACAACAGCTCAGTCACAAAGCATAAGACCATGCAAATTCACCAAGAACTGAAGAAAAAACCACCTATTCTCTGTTGTATCAGTCACTACAGAGCACAGCATAAGAACTGTGTGTGTGACTATAATGCAGTGGAAACGTGTTTTCTGGAATGATGAATCATGCTTCACTATGTGGCTAAGTGAACTACTTTGTTATGAATTGGAACGCTGATTGCAAGCCAGGCCTTCAGAGGCACCCAAACAGTGGTGGGGATACAATGTCCATATTGCTCATATAGGAATGATGGTCAGGTGTCCACCTACTTTTTTGCCACATAATGTACATAAATTCCCTACTTACTATATTAATGTTACTTGTTGTGATATTATTTTTATGAGCATATAATGCTTACTGAGAAATAAAAGCTTTTCACAGGTGCCTACGATACAGAACTGTATATGAACTTTAAAATAAGATAAGATAAGATAAGATAAGACAAGATAATCCTTTATTAATCCCACAGTGGGGAAAATTACAATGTTACAGCAGCACAGAAGAAAGAAAGTGTCTGGAAATATACAAATAATAAATAAAATCTATATATACAAAAAGTACAGAAAATATAAACAAAATACTAAAAATTTAAATCCAAAAGACTAAGATCAGAGGAAACATTGCACATAGTGATGGTAAACAGATTATGCTATGCATGGTGAATTTAGGTATTGCACATAGTAGAGCACTAGAGCAGTAATAAATAAAGTAAGCAGTTTTATTGCACATAGTAGAAATAGAAATGGACTACTGAGTTTTATTGCACATAGTAGAACAGAAATAGACTACTGAGTTTTATTGCACATAGTAGAAATAGAAATACATTATTTAGTTTTATTGCACATAGTAGAAATAGAAATAGACTACTGAGCTTTATTGCACATAGTAGAAATAGAAATAGACTACTGAGTTTTATTGCACATAGTAGAAATAGACTACTGAGGGCAGCGGCTGTTATATACTAAATTAGTGAGAAAAACAAGGCTAGGTAACTAAAGTGTGACCATATTTGTACTTGTTGTTTTTTTGTGCTTAGTTTTATATTTATACTTTATATTCATTTTGTTTGCTGTTTGAGACATTCTTGGCATCCCACTGAAAATCTTGGTAGACCTTCCCTGTATACATAAGTAGCTTGATAGAAATAGATAATTATAGTTCTGACTGTGACAATAGTTTATCACTGTCTTTTCCAGCTAGGAACAGGCCATAATTTCATATATAAATCTCTGCCTTTTTATGTCATTTCATTTCCTCAGACCAATGCTAGAGATGACCATACCATCTGTGCTTGACCCGACTCTAGCACCCCCTGGATATCATGTGGTCTCCTTCTTTACGCAGTTTACCCCTTACTGGCTGGAAGGGGGTCGTGCATGGACAGATGTGGACAGGGAGAAATATGCAAACACAGGTCAGATGAAAGTAAACTTTGGCATATTTGAAATAGTGATATTGATTACTGTGTGTTATACTGTGTAATTTAGAGGTATTTTACATTTATCGGCAGAAATTGTTCTGAAAAGCATATCTAAAATATCACTACATAATATACAGTATGTCATGCATATTTATAGTTATCTCAGGATAATGATATAATTGATTTTTTGTTTATTTGTTTTTTGTCTACTTTTGTCTTTACAGTGTTTGACTGGGTTGACTGTTATGCGCCTGGATTTAAAGCCTCAATAATTGGCAAGGATATCCTTACCCCTCCTGATCTGGAAAGGGAATTTGGTCTCACTGGAGGGGTATTTCCTCTTTACTATTATTTGAATGGTCTGATTAGTATTGTTCTTGCAGTCAAGTCAGTAAGACAAATAGCTGATATGTATATTCCAGCTTTGCATTACACACCCTTTGACTTCCAGTAGTGATTATTTCACATTTCATTATTTCTGTGTATTGTTGAGTAATTTATTTCTAATATATTGTGGTGTGTTATGGTTAAATAATTCTCTTTTTAAACTGCAGAATATATTCCATGGTGCAATGTCACTGGATCAGCTCTACCTGGCTAGACCTTTGCCCTCCATTGCAAACTACTGTTCACCAATCAAAGGGCTCTACATATGTGGTAGCGGTGGCCATCCAGGTCTGTTAATGAGTAAACAAAATGTCAATCAGCACTTGAAGTCATAAATATGACATTGCTTAAAGAATATGCCATTCATTTTATTGATGAATTACTCTGACTGCTATTTACATGACGTCCTGTCTGCTCACCCTCGCATGCCATCTGTCTTGCGCAGGTGGGGGTGTTATGGGCTCGGCTGGTTGGAATGCTGCCCTGACTGTCCTGGCTGACCTTAAACGGCAATAAATGCCTAACGCAAGGTCCGACAGCTGCGATGTTCTACACAGCTAAGGAGCTCTTGCTAAGTGAAATGATTGAATGAGCCAAATTAGATTCAAATCAGTAGGAATATTTTCAGTCCGTCCTGAGCAATGACCAACCCCTTCAGTGATAATGATAACTGTGGTTTGTCAGTACTCAGGCTGTCTCCTTTGATGTTGACATTGAGCAAGCTCAGTTGACATGAAGCTGTGTTGTAACTGACCAAAAAGGATAACATACAGTACTGTGGAAAAGTGAGAGTCCATCCTTCATTAACTTAATTTATTAAGGTTAATTGCGAGGTATATATTTTCCGATGTCAGGAAAAAGGCAAAAGCAGAAGACTCAACACCTAAACATAATATCAGTTTTCAGCATTTAGTGTCCTCCCTTTCCTTGATTATAGCTTCCATTCTTTTCAGGAGACGTACTTTCAGGTTTTCAAAGAAATCTGCAGGAATTTATTCTGCTTCTTGTAAACACCAAGTTCAGTCTTAGAAGTTGTTTGCATTTTCAGCTTCTCACTATCCAAGGAAGCATGATTAAAAAGTGCAAAAACATTGTTCAATTAAATTTTTCTCCACATCTCAGATTTGGCCTTCTGGTGCTAGTTCTCTACTTATTTTGTTATTTATTTTGCTCAGCAACAACTTTTTGACAGTTACATATCATTCCATTCCATAGTTCTGTGGAGGGATGGACTGAGGCAGATCTGAAGCATAAGTGGAGCTTGTTTTTTCCTTTGACTTTCCTCTTCCTTGTGCAAATGGAGTATGTTATGTCTAATTTCAGTAAGTTTAGAAATGTTTCTTTTAGTCATTTTGGTTGTAAGGCAGGTAAGTGTGTTTGGGTAGCTGATTGTGTGAATGTTTGAGTCTCTGAAGAAAAAAACAGTGACTTCATTGGAAGCAGTTGTTGGGAGGGTACAGCTGCAACTCATCGGTTTCAAGATTGAAATGATAGAAGAGTTAAAGTGGCAGTAGCATTCAAAAAGGTTAAGAGAGGACATATTAAATCTTAATATAGTTGAAGTTACATAGATATTGTAATTGGTATTATATCTTAGAGTTGCAAGTGTTGGTGTACTTTTCTGCCTCAATTTTTCATGAAATTTAAAAAACAGTTTTGAATGGGAAAAAAAGGGCGGTCTCCCAACTTTTGCACAGTTCTGTGTACCTTTACATGTACACAATCCTAAAATAATATTGCACATTTAAACTGCAAAATCAAATCAAAGTATTCTATGTGTTGTTGTTGTCAGTGTAGACCTGCACTGACATGTTTTTATTATTTTACCCCAGTGTTATGCTTTAAGATTCTCTCTTTTAAAGGATATAGTCATGAATAGTGCATTTGATTCCACTGTTGACAATTATTGTATAAGTAACACTAACCAAACTAATTCTTCACAAATCACTGAGTAACACACAACGTAACCTTCTCAACCAGCTGTTTTCATTCCCTGTTGTGTCCTTGATAAGTGGGCTGTTTTTACTGCATTACTCTTTCCACACAGATGCTGGAAAAATGCTAAACTGGGAAAGTTGCCTCTGTAATGTGGAATGAGGCCAAATGTGTCTTATACAAATAAAGCCAGAATGTGTGTTTAAATAAAGTCACGTGCAATTCATGTGTTTCCGGACCTCTTCATGTGTATTTGAAAGATTCTTGCATTGTTGTGTATTAAGTAGACTTATTTAGTGTTTGGTATGCTTTTATGCTGCCAGTGTAGGGGTAATGAAGATTGCAGACAGATTGTTGGCAATAAATATATACATGATGTGTGCATGTATACAATGTTTTTCTAGAAGTCCTGTTCAGTGCAGTCCAACATACACTGAGCGTTTTAACGGTACACCTGGTATCATAAGACAGTTTGGCAAGAACTCCTCGAGTAGCTCTTTGATTGCACACCCCCACTACATGGACACAGCTATCTCATTGTATGTAATTTATTTAAGTCATTCACAGTTAAAAAGTCCAAATGCACTGCACGTAATAGCTTTGGTGAAAACGATGCAACAGAGAGGGCTGTTTGAATGATTTGGCTGTATGGGCATTGTTTGCATTTGAGCTGTTTATAAAAGATCACTGGCTTAACTCGTGCTCATTATGTTCTTACTGTATATTCAGACTGTTTTGCATGCATTCTATCATCCTGTCTGCGGTTGTGTACTCTATCTAAGACATTACGAGAGAATTCCACCAATTGTTCCAAATATCTACGCAATTTAGTAGTTAAGATATTAACAGAGATTTGAAATGGTGCAATGTCGAGAAACATACTCAGATTTCTTTACAGGGTTTGTGATGGGAATCAGGGGTCACAAAAAGTGTATTAGGCGTGTTCATATCCATTTCATATAATAACTTTCTTTGCAGCTTTTAGAAGCATGAAACTCAGACGTCTGGTTCCTGCCGCCACCACTGTAAACAGTGCTGACTCTGTAAGTGTCTATGGAGCGGAGCATTCGCACCAAACCACTCTGAATAACTTTGCTCACACTTAACAATGAAATTACCCATAAAATCTGACAAATTGCTGGAATTCCCCTTAAGACATTTGTGTGGTTTATGTACCAAAAAGATACTTCATTTTTCACATATTTCACATTATATATACATTATTCACAGTTCCTAACTTTATCCCTTTAAGGCTGTTCTTATTGACTTCTCCGCATTGTGTATGTTAGGGCTTGTCCCTAAAGACTCCCTAAGCCCTGCCGTCCTCCTCAAACTCCACCACACTTTGGTCAACAGTGTGAGTACATAGAGAGATGCGTCATGGGCGCTAGGTTTAAAGCATGCATTTGGGACAGACTCATGCAATCCATTTTCTTCTGAAATGAGCTCAGTACAGCGGCTTGTCAATGACACCTTTTAGTGGCAGCATGAGACACGGGACCCCCTACCATCTTACAGGCATGGGCAAATGAATACCTCAGCACCAGTGTTTTTTTCCTGTACTTCTGCATACATATGACTGACAGCATAATCAGATTTACACACAAGTCCTAAAAACATAGCCCAAATAAACAAATGTGAAATGTTATGTTTGGTTATTTATTTATTGAGGAAAATGTTCCAATACTACAGATCAGTGAGTGGCAAAATTATGTAACTCTCTAGGATTAGCCGTTAATTTGAGGGTGAAATTAGAGTCAGGTGTTTTCAGCCAATGGGATGACAGTGAGGTGTGAGTGACCGCCCTGTTGTGTTTAAGGAACAGGGTTCAGGTCTTCATAACATACAGCTCTGGAAATAAATAAGAGACCACTCCAGTTTCTTCTTAAATCAGCATCTCCACATGTACAGCAGGTTCTTAGTGAGGAACAGAAGGTTCGGTTCTAGCTTTACTGGCAGATACAGTGAGCGTCTGGTTCATAAGAACAAGGTTAAGCAGCAAACACACAGGACAACACGGCTAAAGACTGGCAGGGTGAAAACCACTCTCTACTGACCGTGATGGGTGCCACCTCTTTTCGAATGTCACTTAAGCACCGTAAGATGACCTCAAGTGACCTACAGAAAGACTGGCGAGCGGTGGCTGGGATGAAATGCACAGCGAGCATGGTTCAAAAAACAGGCTTCTGGAGGCATCATTAGTCATTTTCTAAATAAACAGATCTAAAATACAATATTTGATCTGGAATTTGGGAGACATGTTTCCAGTAGAATAAAACAAAACTGCTCATTCTGGTCAAACACAAACCCATAAACTGTAAAAGTAGAGAAACTGATCATGTTGAGGTGGTCGCTTAAATTTTTCCAGAGCTGTATGTTTGTTGAAGAGAATAATGGCACGCATAAAGGAGATTTCTGAGGACCTCATAGAGATGTTGATGCTCATCAGGCTGGAAAGGGTTACTGAACCATCTCTAAAGAGTTTGGACTCCACCAATCCACAGTCAAATTGACTGTGTATACATGGAGGACATTCAAGATGATCCTTACCCTGCCACAAGACCAAGGCATGAAATGGTCTGCAAAGTCACAAAAGGAACTGAAGGTAATTTCTAAGCAGCTAAAGGCCTCTCTCACAGTGACTATGGTTAATGTTCACGAGTCCACCATCAGAAAAACACTGAACAACAATGGTGTGCATGGCAGGGTGGCAAAGCGAAGGTCACCACTCACATAAGCCAGAAGACCAAAAAAATGTTTTGTGAATAGACCAAAATAGAGATTTTGGGGTTGAAATAGAAGCATCATGTCTGTAGAAAGGAAAACACTGCTTTCCAGCATAAGACGTTTATCCCATCTGTGAAATATGGTGGTGGTAGTAATATGGTTTGGGGCTCTTTTGCTACATCTGAGCCATGATGGCTTGCCATCATTGATGAAACAATAAACTCTAAGAATGTGGGTCACACAGAGAGACACCTTAAGCCACCTTAAGTCATTGTACCAAAGAATGATTAAAGAGAATAAGGTAATGTTTTGGAATTGGCAAGTCAAAGGAAGGAAGCAAGCACTTCACGTGAGGAAACCCACCAACCTCCTGGAGCTGAAGCTGTTCCGTATGGAGGAGTGGGCTAAAAATTCATCCAAGCTCATGTGCAGGACTGGTCAACAGCTTCTGGACGCATGTAGTTGCAGTTATTTCTAAGCAAGGAGGTCACATGCCAGATACTGAAAGTGAAGCTTCACATGCTTTTGCCACTCACAGATCTGTAATATTGGACCTTTTTTTTTTTTATTAAATACATGGCCAAAATGAATATTTTACCTCATTTGTTTACTTGGGTTCTCTTTACCTACTGAGGTTACCTACTTTAGGACTTTTGTGAAAATCTGATAATGTTTTAGGTCATATTTCTGCAGAAGTATAGAAAATTCTCAAGAGTTTACAAACGTTCATGCAGCATTGTATGTAAACTTCTCTGTATTGTATATGTTAGGGTTTGTCCCAAAAGGCATCCTAAGCCCTGCAGTCCTCCTCCACACTTTGGTCAACAGTGGGGTACACAAAGAGACACCTCCTGGGTGCTAGGTTTAAAGGCATACATTCTGGAGTCATGCATTGCGTTTTATTCTGAAATGAGCTCAGTACAGTGGCTTGTAAATGGCCCCTTTTTTGACATCACAAAAACCAAGATGGGGCATTGAAATGGGACATTTTTCTGAGTTTCTGTAGATACACTGGAACAGTGAACAATATGTTTTAAAACTTCTACAACGCCTACATGCCGTATAAACCTTTATTTAAGATCAAGAAAATAAATGTTTTTTTCATGATATGGGCTCTCGCATTTGCCTGCTTGATGGCTCCTTTAAGAGCTACGGAGAGGGTGGGGCTTGTGATGGGGGCCAAGTGTGCCGACGGTCGCTACTCAGGAAGCGAAGCACCAACTACCACCTTTCAGAAAAGTTTCAACATGACGGTGAATAGCGCGCTGTAACTCCTACTTACCTTGGACTATGTATACGTTTCTTACCTAGTTAGTTTCACATTAATAATGCTGGATGGTCGCACTGATGAGGTTCACCAGGGATATATGCCGGTTACTGGGACTAGGGAGTGGTAAGTGTCGCACGCCTTGGGAACTTTAGCTCACTTCGTTAGACAACTTCTCCGGGCTGTCTGCTGGGCTCGACTGGCCTCGGACGCCTGAGCAGCCTGGTTTCCCTCACTTTTAGCCCACAGCTGCCTGAACTAACCGCGCTGTGTTTCACCAGTAAATACGCCCTCGCGGTGAGCAAAAATGAAGCAGCAAACTTGTACGAACTCTAGAGCTGCCCGCCGGAGTGCTGCGGTGTAACGCTAGATCAACAACATTCCCATTAGCCGGTGGCTAGTATGGATAACGTTAGCAAGCTGGTTGCATGATTGTTGCCGTGTTTCCGTTCTCAAGTTTACTAACCTCGCTTTTAACTTTGCTCACTGAATTCCTCTGCTGCACATTTCACACACAAAAAGCCGCAAATGGGGCTTTAAACCTGCGCTTTCTTAAACGGGGTTTAAAATAGTCCCGGGCTAATATTAGGCCTGTAAATAACACCAAGTCAGTATCCTTCAGTAAAACGCATCTTAGTGTAGGTGCACCAGGAAAAGTGACCCTACTCCGACTGTTAGGGGTACCGACACAGAGGTTAGCTTACTGCTAAGTACGTGTACAAACTCTGTCCATATTGCGTATTAACTATATATACCATTAAACAGATAACATTTAACGTGGACTTCATATAGAAATGTTTGCAAATACTTTTATTTATTGTTTAATCCTGCCGTGGTCATTGTGGATAGTATCCTGAAGAGGGGGAAAACCTTTTCCAGCCTTGGAGTTGGAGCCTGCTTTCTATTCAGAGAGGCCATGTGGTCAAGCAAGGGTCTGCCCTCAGAACCTGAGTCACTACTAAGTTTAGACAAGGCCAGCTAAATCTGTGTGGTCCAGCGGCTGTAGGCATTTTACTGCAGGAAAACAGCAGATGATCAATCCAGTGTCAATCTTGGCTCTAGTGGAATTTGAATTTCTTACTGAGATTCTGCGTTCTGGTTGGCAAAGGTTCAGATCACAGTGCTGCTCTCTCAAACGTCATTCTGCTATAGATGTTTTGTGACGTGAACTTCTGGCATCAGAGCACTGATAATGTTGGAACAAGGTACAGGGCGTTCTCACCGAGTTTTAGGAATGTCAATTCACCAAACGGGGTTAAAGCGGATGAATGATCATACGTGGAGTGCTCATTTGTGTGATCAGCCGATATTGATTTGACTTGCTCTGAGTTCAGTGATTCTTCACATATTGTGATGACATGGTCTGTCTACACAGTTGTGACACTGTGACAGCTTTTGGGAGAGTTTCAGTATATAAGCAGCACGCGGAGGAATTCACTGTAAACTAAAAGGTTTTCCCTGGTTAGTTATTCATGTTTATGCTGTTGCTATCTGTTATTATCCTGACCTTCAGTTCAGTGCATAAGAGGATACAGACTGATGCAAATACAGTGTATGTGATAGAGGAAGCCTGTCGTTTTCGTTTAGGGTTTTTTCCCTTTCTTATTTGGGCAGAATCATTCCGTAACAGTGACTCATGTTTTGACTGGTTGCATGCTGCTTTTGTTTTACTTGAACATGACATAGCTATTACTATGCTTTATTAACGTATCTTAATAATTTTCAGAATCACTTTTCTTAAAGTTTCCTTCTTTGTGCAGAATTCAAATTCAAAAATGGACAAACTGTAGGAAGAATTTTGTGTTGGTCTGTGATGTGCTACTTTGATATCAGCATGATGTGCTCGTATGATATGTGAATAATTATATATCAGAGTTGCCTAGATGGACCCCACAGCCTTGTGATTACCTGATTTCATTGAGCTTGTCCAGAGACAGTGAAGAACTGAATTACAACACGCTGTAAGATATTTGTTCTTAGGCAGCCTAGGTAACTTGGGCACGTCCCAGATGTTGAGTTTCATGCCAGCATCTGAATTCGGGAATATTCACCAAGCGTTCTTAAGGAGAAATTATGTATTGGAAAAAAAGTTAATGCTGTTTTCATGAAGCTTATGACGTTCACCACTGTTTTCTTATCCAGGATTTCTTCAAACAGATTTTACCCACACTCAAGAGCTCAAAGATGTAAACAGATCTGCAGTTTAAGAACACGTCATCAGCCTGACATAGACTTCCTCTTGGGACCTTTCTCAGGAACAAATTTGAGAAATAAACTAAGAAGATATAGATGAATGAGGCCCATTATTATTGGTAATCAAGCGAAGCCCCTCTGGTTAATTGTACCACTAGAGAAGGGAAGGAAATACCTCTTTTTTTTTTTTTAGGCAGTCTGTGATTGCTTGGCATTCCTGCATTAAGGAAGATTCAATTCAGAGGCACTTAAGTTGCGCTACTGGATTCCTGTAGTCCTTTAAAATAGATATTTGAAATGAGGAATCTGAGTGCATATCTGAGATATCTGTTGAATTTGGTGGACCCAGGTAAAATCATTGAGCGTTTTAGGGTAAACAGTATATGTATTGGATGCACTTGACATTTTACCAGTTGTTTATGGGTATTTAGGAATGATCATCTGCCTGTATGTACACAGGCTCGATGCCCCAGTTTAGTTTTTAGGTCACTTTCATACAGTTATTTGATTTCTTAGAACTGATTCAAACCTTGTATTTGACTTAAAATCTATCTTCCTTTGCTGGGGCTCTGTGGGTCTGGAGACTTTGGAGAATATAAGAAATCCGTAATCCAGAATGCCCTTATATAAACAGCTATGCAGGGGCCTTGTACTTCAAATTTACCTTTTCCAGAATTGAAATCCTCTTTCTAGATAACTTTAAAACATGTTTGTTCCTTTTACCATCATTCTCTCTTTGTTTCTTGCTCATTGAGCTCCCTATGTTAGTCATAAGCAAATCACACCCATTATCTGGATCTGCGCTGTTGTACAGGGGAAGGATGTGCTTCCTCTAATACACTAGTCACCTCATCTTTTCGAGGTCTATAGGGCAACTAAACATTCTTTTAGGAGGTTTCTTACTGCCCTGTTTTGCGTGTGAGCCAGCATATGCCAGTGGTTGGTCAGCACTGTTGTAGGTGGACATGAGAGAGGAACTAAACTGTCCTCCTCAGTTGTGTTCTCCTAGACTTTCTGCACTTGAGCCATATTGCTGGCTAATCAAGGCCTTCTTGGGCTGAATCAGGTGTGTTGGAGCACGGAAAACAACTGTGCAATGCAGGTTGGCCTTCAGGACTGGAGTTGCGAAACACTCCCCTGGCTTTTGTTGAGTAATCTCCACCAGTATGCCGTGGTATGCTAAAGGTTTGTGACTTCACATAATTGACTACAAGACAAGACAGGGTTTCCTGTTATAATGTTTGGCTTTTTGTATGACAGTCTCTGGAATGTCAGGAATGCGAAGCTGAGGAACTCGGGGTTAGTGGCCAATTATCTTCTACCACATCAAAATCATTTAAACGCAGTGGAGGAAGAGCTTCGATATGCAGTACCTAAATTTAATGTATGACCTTTGAACACTTTACATTCGGCAGGATAAAAACAATGTACGAGAGACATCCTGAAGTGACGGAGAGGATTAGAGAACGAAAGCACTGAGGTTACTCTCCGGTTAAAGATTAGAAGGCTGTAGATTGTACTCTACATTCCTGATGCGTGACATCATAGCCATTAGTGACAGTCATGATGATGTTTATTGTTTATTAAAGCTGCTTAGGGGTTGTTTTAATAATCTGGGCAGTCTGTCATTTTGTGGTTACATTGCAGGTCAGTGCAACATCAAATTGTTTTGGTTCACACTAGAGTGGGATGAGAGCACTTTCTGACTCACCTCTGCAGGGTCATTTGAGAAGCTTTTGGACAGTTGTACCTTACGCCTTCTGCTTGGGCATCAGGTTTGTAACAGGCCGTGGTTTGTTTTATCTTGTAGCTTGATCAAGATCAGATATCTGTTCTATTTTTAGGTATGGCTTTAATAAATAATAAGGGCGGTATTTATACAGTTTGATAAGTTGTATGTGACTGCTTGAGTAAAGGAAAGATAAATGACATTCTTTGATCTGTGTGAAGAGAGATTGGTGATGTGTATGAGTAGCAGCCATGAAAGAGGAACGCTCAGGTCTTCAGATGACTCTGTTGTGAAATTCAAAGTCACAAGCCTCTATACGGTGACACAGCAGGACTTGTTAGCTCAGAGCAAATATGATGAAGCTCACACCCTTGGGCAAGGGAAGGTGGGTGTCTGTTTGTTGCTGTTGTCTTTATTTATGTAGCGGTCACATTGTTTAATGTTGTATAATCTCCATGGTCCCGGTATTATAAACTGAGGTAGTCTGTATGTGTCTCAAAACAGATTTGCTCAGGGATGTTTAGAACTGGTGTGGAAGATCACCTAAACCAATTTGAGACTTTATTCTTGGTGCCATTCTATTAAGGCTGATTTTCATCTACTTGGAGTGCATTCTCAAAGACATGCGCAGAGCAGCCTGGGAAAATGCATAAAAGGCACAATTTAGTCTTAAATGCAGATCAATTGCGAATTCACTATATTAGTGTAAATTGTTAATTGTAATTGATTTGTACATTTTTGTTCAGCCCTTCTGATTACAGTGAGGCAGTTTTGCTATTTCATCCAGTAGCTTATATAAAATAAAAATCTCTGTCATTTATACAGTGGTGTCATAACAAAGTAGGTCTCGTAAATTAGCACCAATTCTAAAAGGAGGGTTTTAGACAAGGATGCTCAATGAGAATCAGAATAATGACAGCATTATATCAATATTGGCAGATACTTGCTTTTCAAACAGATATTTGATGCCATAGTTTTTGTGCTTTAAAACATGTGACGTTGGACCACTAAACAAAAAATTTTCAGTGTTACACATTTTTGCTGCGTTTGTGACAGAAATAAATGTAACTGTATGTAACTTCCTGTAAATTTCCTTGGATTGCTAATCTAGGTGGATTTAGTCCTAATTTCTTTGTTTTATAAATGTTTATGATACTGCTATTGGCAGATATATACATGAAAGACAATATTGGCATCGTCCCACAATTTCCATATGGTTCTCTGTCTGCTTAAAACATCTCTGAAATGACAATAAAAGACTACCTTGGACTACTTGTGTAATTCACACCAAACCCAAACAGCATGGATCTCACTTCTGCTTTTGTGAAAGTGGAGTTTCCCTCTTCTGTTCTCACATGACCTCTTATTCAAAGAGTTACAGCTCAGTATTAACAATTGCAGCAGTCTTTTCTGAATTTTTCCTACTTAGCTGATCTCTACACGTCTGTCCCAGTTAGCTAATGTTCAGGCTTCTTCTGCGTCATCCCAACAGGCTCCAGTGACAAGAATCCAGAGGACATGGAGACCGGTGCCACCTCAGACCACAATCAGCACACACTCTCACAGGTATATCCTTCATTTTTTGAGCTTGTTAAGAGTTTAACTGTAATGTTCTCTGTGCACAAACAAGTTGGGCATTAGCAAAATAAGTAACTGTGTATTGGGTACCCAGGATGTATTGAATGGAGAAGACGGTCTCAGTGAAGAGGAGAAGGCTCGAAGGAGAGCAGAGAGACGAAGAGCTAAGAGAAAGGTCAGTTGATTGGGTACAAATACACTTGCATATGCATAGAAATTCCAATAAAGAAATAAATGTTTGGTTAATTTTGTTAAAAAGGCAGGAAAGATTGTGTGTACTGTTCTACCACCAGCACCCAGTGAAACAGATGGGGACATTTCCAGCACAGTGTCATATAGAGCATGTAAAACTGTGTTCTTTCATTATAGATGTTTCATTTTACTGCCATATATTGTTTCATTGCAGGTCAGAATGATGGCATAATAAACGCACACAAGTCCAAAGTGCGTTTGCGCTGTGAGAATTTGGCCCCAGGTCAAATCTATTTGATGACCCCTAGTGTAGTCTACGTACGGCGTCCTTATTAACGGTTCCCTGTAAATAGAGTAAAAAGAAATCTGGCTAAAGGGGAATTGTTTCAATTTCCAAATAAGTCAGGGACATTTTTAATGTGGAAATGTTACTATGATGACTTTGTCATTACATCAAATAAAAGTATACTGACCACATATAGTGTAGAGCATGCAGTGGTAATAATGGTAGCAGGAGGACTGTGCACATCAGCTGTTCAGCGACACATTTCCCATGGATGCAGCCGTTTCACAGCAATTTCTAGGCAGTAGTTTATTTGCATCATTAAAGTCAGTCTCGACTGCAGCCATATCTGAGCTCTCAGATAAGTATATAGTGTTCTTTCTTTAGTGAATGTGTCTGAAGTTCAACAAAGTGCTTGCCTGCCAAATTGCTTTCTGTTTGTGTGTGTGAGCAGGTTTGGGCCAGGTTTAGGTTTAAAATTTTGCACTGCCAGTCTAGTCTGGCCTGGGTCGGCTATCAGAAGCCTGCTCTGATTTGCTGGTTTGTAGCGAGCCACTGTGATGGTTCACACAGTAGCAACATTTTGAAATGGACTCAAGCAGGAAAATGAATTGAAGCTCTGTGTAAATAAGTTAGATCATCATACTGCTTAAGTTAGCTATGCTAGTTACTAAGAGCTTGCTAGTGGCAAACAGAGCTTGCTAGAAGGTTGTTACTATGAAACTTTTCATAGGTTCTGAGTTGCAGTTTGTGTTGTGATGCTAATAAAGTTGGAACTGCCTTTCTCTTCAGTGTAAAATGCAACTGAAGTTGAAGTTGGCTTTATATTTGCCGTTTTAGAGGTATCATTGTCATTACTGCTGCATAACAGTTTAGTATTTTGGAATCAGCCTGGTTTACCGTCGTCTTTTGCGAATGTGGAATTTGTATTAAAGGAGAAGACAAATGTGTTTGAGGTTCATGGCATGTCTTTTCTATGTATTGAACTCAACTTATTCAGCTATGATCATGTTTTCTGTTCTGTGGCAACTTTTATGGCTGTGTAGACCACCAGTCAGATTTTAAAACTAGAATGATCTTTTTTTTCATAACAAACAATCAAAAACAAAATTCTAAGGTTTATTTAAAAACAATGAATGAGGTTTTACTACCAGGCATGATGGAAAAGTGACAGTTTACAACTTTTGCCTTTCTTTTCAGCGACAGCAAGAGCGCAAGAAACTTGAGAGGGTTAAAAAGGATGAGTGCACAGTGCAGGTACCCAGCTTTTTGGACATTTCTCTTTAGCCTCACGGGGCAAACACAAATGACTCCACAGGGATGACTGATCTGTTGATGTATTGTTCTTCTCCCCCTTCATAGGAAGAGGAAGAGTGTGGTGGAGGGAGTGTGGTTGATTCTGAGCTGGAAGACAGTGATTCTGAGGCGGGAGAGGAGCAGGTGGAGTTGAAGGAGCCGCTGGAGGAGAAAGCAGAGACGCTGTGTAAGGGCAGTACAGCACCACCCCTGGCCTCAGGAAACAAAGGCGACCGGCAGTCCTCAGCCCGCCCCTCAGAAGAGGTACTGCACACTCATCTCAAACACTCGTTTGTTTTTCACCATGTCTCATGACCATCAAAGCAATGTGAGGCTGTCCAAGGCCAGAGGGTTGGAAGCACGAGTGTGGGATGGACCCACATTTTAAAGTGGTTCAACAGGCCTTTATTAAACTTGACACTCTGTTTCATTTTCTCTTGTTCAGGAGCCGGAATGGGATGTACGCAGTGCCTTTGTTGCTAACGCTATTAGTCACATCAGGCCTAAAGCCAAGAGCAAAGCAGGTCGCAAATCCAAAGAGAACAAAGAAAACGAGGCCAGAACCAGGGAGGTGAGTGTGCTACAGCCCAATAAACTTAATAATATACAGTGCCCTCCAAAATAACTGACCTCTTTAGTAAAGGTGATTAAAATAGGTTAAAATGTGAACCTTGATCATACACAATCAAAATTAAATAAAAATAACTACAAATACAACAAACAAGGACAAAAGAAGAGAGATCTGGAGAGATTTTGTATGAAGGAATTGTCTCAGATCCCTTTATGTGTTCTCCAAATCCAGCATATTATGTATATGCGTGATTATAAACTTCATGCAGAATCTCTCCTGATCTTACTTCTTTGGTGTTTGCATGGGGCTTAGGTCAAATTTCAAAAGCTTGTTGGACTCTGTGGTTAGTGAACCATATTTCTGTAGAGGTTGTGGAATACTTTAAATGCTGGGGTATCCAGTCATGACTGAGTCTCGCTTCCTGCATTTGTCTGCAAATACACCTCTCATTCTTGGAGTATATTTTGCCTCACAAACCATCCTTTTACTGTGGATAAAAATAAACTGAGGTCCTATTCCAGGAAGGCTCACCACAGCTCAGTTTGTTTGAATCATCTTAATTGTTGCAGTAATAGTACATATGACTATTTTGAGGTGTGTAACCATTTTTCCTTTAGCCACTGAGTGTGTTTACATGCACTTAACAATCGTATCACAATCAGATTTATGCAGTCATCTTTTTATTCAAGTGGTTGTGTATACAGCATATTCTGATTTTTGAAAGAAGGGATCAAGACCTAGAAAATCTTATTAGGAAATGTAGTAGCGAGAGCTTGATTTTAGCTCAGTTATTGGGTTTTCCAGTGCATTTATTCCCTTCCTTGATTTTCTTCAGTTTCCTGTCTTCAGTTTGTTTGAAAGCTGAGCGTAGGACCATGAATCGCAAGAAAACAAGAACACAGCATCAATGAGGTGGCAACAAAACACTTTTGATATAATGCTAAAACCAGCTATACGCTTGACAAATTTAAGAATTTAAATATTCCACCTTCTTCAGATAATGCGTATGTGATTTTCCCATAAAGTGGCTCAATGTTTAAAACATGACATGACAGTTTGAGTTTTACTTCATGTCATCTTCTGTGAGTTTATTTGCTGGTTGCAATCTGATTCTGAAATCTGATTTTTGGCTGACTCATGTAGACCCAGAGTTTCACGTTATCTGATTACTCAAGTGCATGTAAACATGGTGAACGAATTACTGACAAAATTTGATTTTCTGCAGTTATCAGATTACGTTTAAACTCAGTGTCTGATTTATGAAGGTCAACAACCATTCATTCTTTAATTTATCCATTCTCTCATTTTGTCTGTATGTATAAATGAGGTTTTTGACCTCTTTGTATTTATATAGCAGTAATACAGGAACTCATTCACAAGAAGCTTGTTCAGAAGTAACAGGTGTTCTTAATAAAGGCTTGTGTTCACAGAATATATGACAAGTAGATATTTACCAAGTTTTTCTTTCTTTCCCTAATAATTTAACTTTAACCGGAGATGTTGTTGGCTTTTTTGCACCTTGCATGACTGATCTGAGCTCTTGTTGTACAGTAATACATAACAAACAACTAAATAAATAATAACAAATAAAGTCATTAATTACAAATACCTGAATAAACAATAAACATCTCTATGGGTATAAGGATCAAAATTAAGAAACTGTGGCCATCCAAACCAGGGATGTCAAACTGTAATCTGTTTGGGACAGAGCTCTATCTGGATTAGCATTTTCCCTCTTCTAATCCTCTTCTTGAAGCATCCCCAATCTAGACCTTTACTGAAATTTATTTCTCTTTATTTCTTCTGAGATGTCCTTGGTATGTGCACTGCTTTATCCCAGTGTTCATCACTTCAGAAGCTGGCCATAACAATGAGACCAGGATTCTGCATGATTGGGAGAAGGTTTTCAGTGATGGTGTTATCATTTGGAGCATAACTAGTGTACAAATGTTAAAATCCTTCACGTCAGTGGTGGTATTGTGTGGGGGGGGGCTCATTCTTGATGTAATGGGTATTGTATACTACAAAAATGCATTCGTATTTAAAGACTGCATTGTAATGAATAGACACCTCCCACACGAGGAAACTGTTCTCTTATGAAAATTAAGTGGCTTCTTCCTCATGTGAAAGTCTTTAAAGAGGCCTACCATGCTTAGTCACCAACCTTTTGATTCTATTTCAAGAAAACAGGCAGAACTGCTAAATTTGAACTCAAAACACTATCTTGATTAACATAACAAAAACTTGTTAAAAGCATGCAAACCTAACCTTCTTCATGGGGATAACATGATGTAGCATCATAACAACTGTCTAAAAGATAACTATATAAGTTAATTACCAAACTAAATAAGAGTAAAATAAAAGAAACCAATTAAACCGCTCAGAATTCTTAGATGCTCTTTCCCCCAAGCTATATTATTTGGATTAATTGGAATTTTTAGTTTCTGTTATAACAATAATATCTGTTAGTAATTTAAAACTTAAATGTTTTATTAATTAAGTCAGCTTCTATTAATGTTTTCTAGATGGTCTTTGAAGTCAGTATTGTTATTGTTCACAAAATATTCCTTTTCATCTAAACTGAATACTGTAAAATCTCAATCTGGGTAATGGCTCTTGTTCTCACTTAACGGTGACATAGTACAGCGAGAATTGGAACTGAACGGAACGGTTCCAGACTGTTGGGACAGGAGCAAAATGTGCTGTCAGCTTTCTGGCACCCAGGCTGTGGTGCACTGGCTGTGACCCGCTGATAAAAAACACTGTGTAAAGGCCGTGCTTTAACAAGCCGCTTCCTCAAGTCATGTTTGCTCGTGAACAGTCATCCGCTGATTCCTTCCTGATGCAGTGTCTATTGATTTTTGTCACAGGTCAGTGGGTCTGACTCTGTTACTAAAAGAAGTGCCTCACTGACAGGTGTGTTACACGCGCACACACACACACACACACACACACACGCATATATACACACACACACACACACACACACACACACACACTCTGTGCCAATCCAGTTTTTCTATGATGACCAGGAGAGAGCTGTACGGAGGTCTTGTCTTCCTTAATGGGTGTTCAGATTATTTGTTTCGCACGTTGCTAATATCCATGAATAATCACATACTATTACACTGTGTCTCCTCTTTTCTGAATCAATAGAAAACAGCAAAGTCCGTCATGCATAAATGTATTTCTCCAAGTAAGTTTTTTGTTCTTTCCTGCAGAAAAAGGGATCAGACTGGTACAGGAGGGGCAGTACACTCAGGCTGTTAGTATGTTTACAGAAGCTATCAAATATGACCCAAAAGACTACAGGTATTGCCTAATATAGATTTCCACAATTGGTACATGTTTATTTGCTATGTAATTATATGCCATATGATGCCTTTTGTCACTATTATTGTGGGAAATTGCAGGTTCTTTGGGAATCGCTCATACTGTTACTACTGTCTGGAGCAGTATCCTCTGGCACTAGCTGATGCTGAAAAGTCTATACAGATGGCCCCAGAATGGCCTAAGGGCTACTACCGTAAGGGGAGTGCCCTGATGGGCCTTAAGGTAAAGTCAACACCTTTTACAGATGTAAGCAGAGATGTATTTATGATAATTCTGATTATGTCTAGGGCATTATACTAATCTTTATATTTGGATTATAGTGCCTAGAGTTACTGATCAATACAACCACTTTGCAGTAAAGACCAGAGTACTGATTTCATATTTAAAGAGCGTACCAAAACAACTGCCTAGCAAAGCCAGCCAGTATCAAAAATTGTACATGTGCAAAAGAAAGGTTCTCTGAATGGAGTTTTAAAATTGATGCACTGTAAAGTCAAATCTAAGGGTGCAATATGAATGTTGCTGGCATGCTGCATTGCAGGAATCAAAGTGCAGCATTTAGAATAGATTTATATACACATGCAGGTTTATTATGGTTTGAGATTATTATTGAGTACAGTGATTTGTTTCAGAAGTCTTAATAAAATTAATTAAAAATGTGAAGAGTTAATTCACAAAAGTGAAGAGTTCAGGAGCTAAGTGGAGTGCATTAACTTAACATTTGTATTAAATTCAGGTTTCTTCCATCACCAACCTCTGTATTTCTGGTAGGTGTGACTGATATAGGACATGCATGCGCATATAGTAAATGTGAACAGCACTGAAGCAATGACTGTCTTTATTTGCTAGAGGTACAGTGAGGCAGAGAAAGCTATGGAACAAGTGCTGAAGCTGGATAAGGACTGCGAGGAGGCAGTCAATGACCTCTTTTACTGCAAAGTGCTCCAGCTCATGGTAAGTGACTGGAGTCTGACATTGTCATTCCAATGTTAAGCAAGTCCTTACTGTTCAGTGCTTTTTTTCCCCAGGCGGTAGCCCACATTCACAAAATAGCATATAATTTTGCATGTGCTCATTTTGAAACAGATGCATATTTTTTTACATTTGCTTGTCAAGGAAGTGTTACTTTCTTATGCCAGCAGGGAACACACAATAAATGATTTCAGTGGTTAAAATAATCCAGTGAAAGTTAAAAAAATATATACAAAAGTCGGGTCTACATCCTTGTCTTTGTTCACCAGGATCTTGGTTATGAAGAGGAGCAAAGTGTGCTACTGCTTGAGAAGTACAGCACGGTACAGGGTGTTCTAGCAGCCAGAGGTATGCTGTTGAATGAGAATGAATGAAGTAAAAAGATAAACGTGCAATAGCCCTTTCAACCACTCGAGGGCAGTGTTGCCATAGTATTATTTGGTCATTCCAGATAACAGTGAGTTAAAAGGAAATGGGAAATGTATTCTATTCTTTTGATCAGATGCCATTTCGTTTTGTCTTAACAGCAGCCAACCATGACTCTGCCCTACTTCAGCCAGGGTAAGTTACAACAGAACACAGCGTTTCTTGTATTTTGCCGTATTGCATGCATATTGCATGTGCCTCTCTTGGGTTTGCTCATTAACTCTGCCTCTGTCTCTCCATCTCAGAAGCCCTTGCCCTTCTCTCTGGGTGGGTAACGTAACCACAGAACTGACGGAGAAGCACCTGCGGGACCTTTTCAAAAAGTGAGACCGAAGCCCTGAGTCTCTTTGGGCTTTGCACTATTACACTTGCTGTTTATGTTTCCATCTTGTTGTCTTGTTTTGGCATATGCTGACTCAATTCTGCCTGTTGTTGTTCCAGCTACGGAGAAATCGAAAGCATCCGAGTGCTACACGAGCGTTTTTGTGCCTTTGTAAATTTTAAGAATGCTAACATGGCCGCTCGTGCGATGGAAAAGCTGAACGTAAGTTCTCTTGTCTTTCGTGGATTAACATTTATGCTATCACCAAATCCAATAGAATACTGTGATACATACATAACAGACTATTATTTCAGCATCTCTGATTATAGATTAGACTTCAGATTTTCTGCACCTAGACACCTAAGCACATTGTTTCAACCCAATAAATAAATCTGGGAAATATGTGTGGGCAAAAAGAAATACTGATTAGTCACACCAAGTATAAAATAATACCTACAGTTAATACAGGGTTTGGAAGTGATTAAATGCATGGCGATAGGCAAAGAAGCTTTACTTATTGTATCAGTGTGTTTTTCTAAGCAAATACATACTTATTTTCCTGATAAATAGCTTTCTAAGTTCATTTAGTCTAAAACTCTTGTACAGTACTGTATGTAGGGCCAGAAATAGGCTGGGCAGCCTGCCTAAGCCAAACATGTGTGCCGCCTGGGTGAGGATGCTACTCGCAGGCTAAGGCATGAAATGTGATTTTCGTGTGGTATGCATGCATTTTTGACCACTGCAAAATTTTCTACAAATTCTCTTTTAAAAACTTTTAATCAATCTATTTTTTAAATGAAAAGATGCACTGAGGTGGGATCCCAAGTCTAGCACGGATCCGATGGATGATGTGAGGCAGGAACAGTGCCTAGTTTCTTTCTTGGTCCATAAAGAAACCAAGTTTTGGGGTTGTATAGAATTCTAATTAATGGTAACGAATGTGCTAAACCAAACCATTGAAGCTCCCCCTTCTGGATATTTTCAGGAATAAGCAGTCAACTTTCTTTAGCTTACAGCATTTTTTTAAAGCCCTTCAAGGCCACATGGATGTCTAATGTCGCCACATATACATGACAACTCTGGCAGTTTCAAAGTGTCTACCATGTGCCAAGAGGAAACCTGCCTGTGTACATATGTACATGTCTATTTATGGAATTTATCTATTTATTCATTTTTTATATGTCATTCAATTCAGGGTTATGGAATAGAGAACACACGGCTAGTAGTCCGTTATCCAGACAGACGTATCCAGAGGCCCTTACCTGTTCCTATGGCACCTCAGGCTGGAGGAGCTTCTGGGTAACCAATTTAGAATTCATTAGACTTTGGAACTTGACTGTTTTGTTCATTTTGGTAAAAGGTTGTGTTGTGTGGTACTTTGAGTATTTAACACTATGGGTGCACGGATGTGCGTCTCTTCTCCAGGCCGAGGCGCAAAGGTCCTGTCAATGGAGATGAGTGTTATTTTTGGAGGACCACTGGATGTCACTTTGGGGACAAGTGTCGCTATAAACACATTCCTGAACAGAGGGGCAAAGACAGGAAGCCCTGGCAGCCCTGAATCTCCAGTTTCTTTCTCTCTGTCTGTCTGTATGTCTGTCTGTCTCTCTATATCTCTATATCTCTCACTCTCTGTGTCTCTCTCACAGACTAAACAGGATTGCATGAGTTCAGGGACTTGTTTTTGTTTTGGTTATGCGTTGGTTCTTTCAGTGGGAACAGGACCTGTATTGTCTTACTACAATGCATTTGGTTCAGATCAGAGATGACCTCAGTGCCTTTGGGCTTTGCTTCAGCACTCTGACATCACTGCCAGCTTCTCATGCTTAGGCAAGAGAGTGAAGAGGAGAGCGCTCCTGGGAACAGTGTGCTGCCTCTCTGATGAGGCGAGTTTTGGGTGGTGTGCAGAGCTGGGCGTTCGACCGAGCCGCAGTCACTGTCTGCTGAGGTTTGTGGTCAGCCTGGTCCATCATATCATCTCCTCCCTTCTCTTTTCCTGTGCCAACACCACCAAACCAAAGGAGAGCCACAGATCAGCTCTGACATTTCAGCTCATCCCGAGCAAATTCCTTTCAGACCGCTGAGGTGTGATGAGGCCTTAGCTCCAATGTTCTGCACAGCCTTAACAAGAGGACTCTTGCACAAAAACAGAACATGCTACAGTTCCCCCACTAAAAGGTGCGTGGACTTTTACCAAAGAATAATACTCTGTCATCTGTGGGGTTGAAATCAAGGTTAAAAAAAATCCTCTGCAGAGAGGGGACACCCCTTTTTATATTTATGTGTGATGATCAGGTGGCGCTTTTTTGTTGTGTGTTTTTGTTTTGTTTTGTTTTTTTGTTTTTTTATTATGGTAAAGTCTAAATATCCAAACACTCCAGGTTTAGTCAACAGTGTGCAACCATACTTTGATTTATTTAACATCAAGGAGTAATAAGGCTTAATGGGGGTAAGCTAATTAAGTTCTGTTCTCTTCTCAAAGAGCCCCTGATATTTTTCCTTTTTAATGGACACTAATATCAACATGGGGTAAAGCCAGCATTTGCCAAGGACGTTTGCAATGTTGGATGATCTCTTTTGTTATTTTGACTCATATTTTGGTTTCATATATTATTGCACTTTATACATCAATACACACTGCTATTTGAAATTTCAAGTATTGATAGATTGGTAGACAGTATATGTTTTAATACGAGCTTTGGTTTTTCATAATAAGCAGAGATACTTGCCCAAGGTATTGACTACAGTTCTTGTTAAATATAAGCATTGTTTTAGTCTCTCTTCCTGATGTTAAGCCTTGTATGTCACTATGTCTCAGCCATCAAACCTCTTAACGGGCTTTCGCTATTTATCCATCTTTCCGTGGTTTGGAACACAGCAACGGCCTTGTTGCCACTGTTGGCACACTTCACTCACTGATCTTTGCTGCCAAACAATGTTCTGTAATTTGTATTGTCAGAAATCGTTTATAGAAGTGTCTGGAACTTGATATCGGATCGGTTTTCTTGCTTGTCTAGGGAATAAAATTAGATGACCTCAGTGTGTAATGTTAGAGAAAGGGCTGTTTGCATTTTACAGAACTGATTTATTGATGTCGTACTGAGGGTTAACCAAAACAGACACTAATTATATCCACAGTGCTAGTTCTAGAGACCTGTAGAGTTTGGTGTTTAGTCTGATCAGAAACACTTTTTGCATCTATCAAAAGATTTAACTATTGATGAAGAATTAATGAACCAAGTCGTGTTTGGTGGATGCAAGAAAGCATTAAACAGGACTAGATTCTTGCACAATGCTACAACATAACCTTTGAACCACTACAGGCTACACTACCTGGCAAAAAAAATACTCAAAAGCCTGTCTCGGAGCCCTTTTCCACAGCTAAAGAATAACACAGTCACTCCAGCATTTACTAACGGGAACAGTACTGTTTCACATTCATTTAAGGTCTGTCAAGTGCCTTATTGAGAACATTTCCATTCACACTAGACTTTACACAGGGTTTGCCGTCTGTCTGCATGGTATGCAAAAAGAAAAGAACTGAAATGACGAGCACTTCAGTTTTGCGAATAATTAGTATAGCTGATCTACAGAGGAGGTAAACATAGGAGATAAAGTTTTGGATGCTCATAAACCTCATCCTTTCATTATTGTTCATAATGATGCCATAAACTTCTGTATGAATAGTTTTTACTCCTTTGGCCATCCATAACAAAATTTCACTCATCATTTCCTTTGGGCAGCAAGTCAAAGATAAAAAGAAACAGAATATGCTGAAATATTCATCCCTTTCCAGTATCTTTATCAGGTCATAGCTTAGAAGTGGAAGAGCCTTCATGTAGTGGCAAAGGAGGCATCCAAAGAGAGCACGATGGCTCAACCTTGTAATTAATAGAATAGTTTTTCTGTTATTTCTCTTATTTTTTTGGTCATTATTTCTACCATGTGTTTCGCAGTTTCTGCTGCTTTTAATGTGTTTTCTTTCTTTGGCAAATGCCATTTCGGAACCATTAGATTTTTGTCTTAGCAGAGCATTGTGTTCCATCCTCAAGTGTTAAAATATTCTGCACTGTATTGCCAAAGAGCTCATTGTAATAAATGTATAAATGTACTGACTCTCGATTTCTGCTGTTTGTGTCAGTAGTGCATGTTTTCACTGTGCTCACATCACATTCTGAGATGCTTTTCTGTTCAACACATTTGTACAAAATGGTTGTCTGGGTTAGTGTAGTCTTTCTGTCGATTCAAGCAATTCCAATTAGGTTGAACGTATAACTCTAAGCTCTAAATGTAGGTATTGTGATATAAACTGAATCTGTTCTACAGTTTCTCATTAGGTTGAATGTTGACCTCTCATCAATAAGGTGTTTCCTTCTGCAGAACAGCTGCTCACTGGATGTTTATTTATTGCACCATTGTGAGTAATCTCTAGAGACTGTTGTGCGTTAAAATCCCAAGAAAATGTGCAACTATAAAAGTACCTGTGCCTGTCTGTCACCAGCAATCACGCCACAGTCGAAACCTCATTTTTCATCCATTCTGGTGGTTAATGTGAACATTACCTGAAGTATCTGCATGATTCTGTGCACAGTGCTGCTGCTGCTATATGAGTGGCTGATTCGATACAGCCCACTCCACAATTGTTGGCACCCCTGGTAAAGATAAGTGAAAACGGTTATAAGAAATTCACCTTTTGCTGAATTAGCTTAGTAATACACTAAAAAAAAAAAAAAAAAAAACACGTTTTGCCAGCACCTAGACCTGTCCTATAACATAAGGTTGGAGAACACACAGAAGGAGTTTAAGACCATTCGTCTTTTCAGAATCTCCAGGTCATTCAGGGTCCTAGGTCCTTTCTTGTACACTCTCCTCTTTAGCTCACCCCATGAGTTTTCTATAAGGTTTAGGTCAGGGGGCTGAGATGACCATGGCAGACGCTTGAGTGCTAGTAAACCTTTTTTTGTGTGGATCCGGACTTATGCGCTGGATTTTGTGTGTTTGGATATGTTTTGTCTCAGGGCTTTCAGAAGAAAAAAAGCCCCCCAACATCACAGATCCCTCCAGCATACATTATAGTGGGCAGCAGGTTCCTTTCAGTATAGTCCTTATTTTTAAACCAAACCCATCTTGAGTGTTCGGTGCCAAAAAGCTCAATTTAATCAGGCCATTACACGCACTTCCAGTCAACGTCCCAGTAGCAAACTGTTTGTGGTATAGATGACAGAATGCCTTCCAAATACAGTATGACCGTATGCCTTCCAAATAATCTGTTGGCATGGAGGTATGGTGGTAGTTTTAGATGGTAGTTTTAGAGGCTTGGTGACCCCAAGATGCTATTTTTTGTATATCCCTCCAACAGTGAACTTCACTCCTCACTGTGCATGGGGCCAACTTAAACTTGGGTCCTAGTCCAGGCAAGTTTGTCACCTTTTAATAATTTCCCTTACCATATATGCGGGCGTATTTTTGTAGCTTTTGTAGCATGTAGCTGTTTTATATCCATTCCCTGAAGCTCAACACACTTTACTTTTATTTGAATTGTGTTTTCTTGTTTTTTCCACGCTGAAACAGGAATTTGTGGATTAGTGCTTGATTGTTCCTAGATTTCCTATTATTTCTAAGAATGTCAATACATGTGCTTTGTTAATAATTATTTTTTTTATTATTATTTTCTTCAGAATAAATTTATTATAATTAAAGGCTGTTTTTTTGTCTTTTGGCAGTGTGAAATGACACTAATTGACCAAAAAGTGAATTTCATGTAACCATATTTTTGCCAGGGTGCTAATAGTTGTGGAGAGGACTGCAATTCCTTAAATGAGTAGGTGTACATGTGCTCGTCAGTAGTGCTCAGTGGGTGTGCATGTGTGTGTATTAGTTGCAAACCTTCATGTTTGGAATAAATTTGTTAACATGGAACACTAACATTAACCCTAATCTTTTTTCCCTGACGATTAACAATCCACAATAAAGAAAGGAAGTGGTTAAGTGCACCACATTTGTGCATTCTGCTATTCTTAGTTTGGATGTCCAAAAGGTTAGGGAGATGGGGCAACGCTTTTAGTCTTCCATCTTGTTCTAGTCGAACGCCGGAAGTCCTTTTTTGTGGGAAGGGATGGCAACATTGATGTGGTTTTCCCCAGGATTTTGCTTCTCCATGCGTAGAATCCACAATTACATATTGGTCATGTATCATCCACAGCACTTTGCAGAACTTTTAAGCTTTCTGTTCCCTCCTGCCACTTGCAGACTCAATCTAAGAGCCACTCAAACTACTCAAATAGCATGTCATTCACCCTTCAGTTCAGAGTCATGATCTTGAGACTTTCACTGTATGGGCTGCTATGAATAGACAAATGCATGGTGGTTAGTACCTGCCAATCACCAGGGGGAGTTGTTGCTCTGGTTACTGATGGGTGAAACCTCATTTATCAGAAACAACTTCCTTTTTTTTTTTTTTTTTTAAACTAGAATACATTCAAACATTGAATTAATGTTGCATTCATGAATATTCTGTTCCTCACTGTATTTTGGGTGTGGGTCCTGCTCAATTTAAGATGCAGATTGAAGATGTTCATTCTAATATGGGGAAGATCCTTCTCTGTCATCACCAGCACATGAAAGGATGCTGCGGTAGGCATAGCCGCTGGAATGTAAGGAAAAAAAGAGGAAGAGGGGTAAATCCAGCACACGTGCAAGTAGAAGATATATCTGTGGGAAAATTTCCATGAATGAAAGCCTGAGTGAGCTTTCACTGAGGAAATGGCTGAAGCCACCTACAGTGTTTGTACATGTATATGTGCATGACCACCAGACTGCTATTATGGCTTGGAGCCAGTGGTTTGTGGCGTATTGTTTAAAAAAAAGTCTATTGACGATAACGTGGAGGACGTGAGGAAGGGCTGGACCGGAATAAGTTCCACTGCAGTTGTATGTGTGAGGTCTGCAGTTAGCCGAGGCTAAAGATACAATTACAGTGATACAATGAAGATATTGGGTTGTTTTACAGCATAATTTTCTAGAGCAAGAGAATAATTATAGTCCTGTCATCTGCTTGGAAGTGCACGCTGATATAAAAGAGTCCTATAGGCCATGTCCAAAAGTACTTCTGAAATCAAGGGTATTAAACTACTTGTGTAACCAGCTTCTTCCCTGTGATCTTACACTCATTGCTATCCTACCAGTAATCAAACATTGATTTTTTCCTATAAAACCTCTTCATAAATTTGTATTTGATTATGTATGAAATGGCATGTAATCAAACATTAATCAAACATTGATTTTTCCTATAAAACCTCTTCATAAATTTGTATTTGATTATGTATGAAAAGGCATGTAATGCCTTGTAAATAAATAAATAAGCCTCATTTTCAGCTCAGTGGGGAGTTTGTATCTCTTTGCTGCAGTAACAGCTTGTATTCTCCTGGGATGGCAATAGATGTTGGAACATTGCTGCGAGGATCTGATTGCATTCAGCCACAGAAGCATTAACATGGTCACATACTGGTGTTGCCTGATTAGTTCCAGGTCACAAACTCCACTCCAACTCATCTTAAAGTTTTTCAATGGTGTTCCATCATGATGGGCATTGGGTAACACAACCTTAGGCTCATGTCAAGCTGATTCAAAGTGTCCAATTCTAGTATCAGTGGTTTTCTATGGTGACTACACAAGGTGTTTTTGCACAACTGAATTGCTGTGTACCTTAATGCACCTTCAGTAACTGAAGTAGCTCACTGAAGAAGGGGTGTCTGGATACTTTTGGACATCATGTATGTGACATGACTGGGCATGCAGAATTTATGGTGAATATAAAGCCTTTACAGGAGGGTACACACCATTTCATATTATGATCAACTCTATCCCATCTCTGCCATTATGCCCTGACACACGGGTCACCAACCATATCCACAAAGGTCCAGCATGGATGCAGGTTCTCATTCCAACCAGGCAGAAGCACACATGATTCTGCTTTTGGTCTCAGTCTTTAAACTACTAGTCGATGAGCCTTGCCCTAAAAGAAACCATTCAAATAGCAAGAAGCAGGAAACAGGAAAGTTTGAATGACTATGGCACCTTAGCATCTATTGTATTAAGATTATAATATGCCAAGTAAGGATGAGTTCCCATTTATAAGATAAAATATAAAATGCAACAGATATTTAGTTTTGTCTACTTTAATAATTTCTTTAAACTGACTGTAAATAGACGTATGCTATGTCTTAACTAAGGGTGAGATACTCGGTACAGGTTTACTGGCCACAAACTCTGGATCAGATATCAAAAGAAAAGGTAAAAGTTCAACATGATACATTGGCCTTAACTATCACTTAACTAAGCCTTTGCCAAAAGTTGAACTAAACTAAACTGAATCAAACTTAATTTTGAATGTTTAAATGGTATCGACCAGTCAAAAATGCTGTTAAAAGTGCGAAAAGGGGACAGATTACATACCTTTTTTTTGTTCTTGCGCTCATAAATGTGGATCTGGGGTCATTAGGATAATACAAGTCCACCCCCATCTGAGTATTTCCAGCCAATTTGTTCTCATTCCACCTTAAGTTGTGTAATGTAACTGTTGCCTTCTGGCACCTTACACTGCTATTAACTGCTAGACCAAGGTGGAACAGGAGAAATCGAACACTGAATCAGCTAAAACTGAAGCATATTACTTTGTCTATATCAAATAACACTTATTACAATGTAATTACAAGACATCTATGCCATATATGAGGCAAGCCTGACATGCAAGAGTCCTCGCATGGTAGTTCAGGCTTAAGTGACCCTTCATAGAGACCTGTCCTGCAACTGCATGTCAAAATTCTTCTCATTTTGCACAGAGAACGAGAAGGAGCAGATGGTGGGGTGAACAGAAGGAGGTGCTATCATTTAAAAAGGCAGTTGTTTATTGTTGGAGAGCGTGTATTTATTTCATGGCACCGCAAATTGTGGCTAAGGGCAGATCCAGGCTTCGGCGGGTAATTACAGAGGTGGAGGCAAGCAGTGCACCACAGCAGCGCCTCTTAAGAACTCTTACTCCGCCCGCCCCTTACACGCATAGACACACACACACACACACACACACACACACACACACACACACACTGATTCAGCAGCGGCTGGCCTGTTAACATCCACGTAATGCACGTACTGCAAACTGATGCACAGCTTTCTGACTGGTGCCTTATAGCTTCAGTTGCTGTAATGTCTACTGTGCGCTTCAAGAAAGTGCATATCCTATAATTGTCTCTATGGCAGATTTGTATATGTGGAGCTATATACTGTATATAAGTGTCGCGCTAATCTGAGGCCCCTGGCTGTTTATTTTCGGCTCTCACTCTCTCCCTGTTCATCCAGTAAGATTTCTCTTTGATTAGGGCTCTCTAATAGAAGCCCCGTCTTCCTGTCTTGGTTTACCCGAAAAGGGAGGGAGACGCACTCAAGCACTCAGTCACATAAACGTTGGCTTGCAAACAGCTAAATTGCTACTTCCAGACTAAGGGAATAAACAGGATCCACATTTGCATTACAAATAATTAAATATTTTTTACAAATAGGTTGATGTTTTTTTCACAGTCCTTCTGTGACATGTTTACCTGTGAGTATGCGGGACTTACAGTAATTATTGTTGATCTTACTGCACCCACACTGCGAGATGGAATGTGATTGCTATGAATACATGTGTCCTGCTAAACTGGTCCCTCTGAGGTTTGTTTTAAACTTGAAATACACTTCATCAACATCAGCAACGGCCCTCATTCAGCCACAAACTTTCCTTTTATACTGCTCGGGCTATTTGCAAAATGGAAGCGCAAATACCTTCCAAAACAACTGAACAACTAGAACAACTACTGTCTTGTCTTAGAGAACCCAGTAAATAACCTGGTAGCCACCCTCAGCAATGAAGCTAACACACTGTACAGTGCTGAACTTTTATTAGCCAGATAGTTGAGGAGTCATCAAGTACTGCTCTTTAGGCGTTTTCTGTGACAATGATCAACAAATCTTTCAGGGGAAAGCCTGACTGTTCTCATAGTGCTGGATTTCAGTTTTTCTCTGAACTGTGACCATATGCATCATGTAAATAAATGCAAAATTATGTCTACTGCACAACAAAATGTGCATTGTTTATCGTTACGCAGTGGAATGTTTTACTCAGACTGGCTTTGTCCAGCTACACATTGGAATAAGTTAATATTACATTCAGAAACCTAGCTGGACGAAGATCTGAATAAACACGTATGTCCTACGATGATAAAGAGAGAGCTTACCTTCACTGACACAGATATATACATACAAATAATCGAAGCTGGTGGTGAGGTATTGATGAAGTGATGTAATTGTTCATTTCTATCTGCATATCCGCATTATACCAACATAAAAAACACGGTATCTCCATTTATACTCAGTTTTCATTTTTATCCTATGATTGAAAATTGCCAGTTGCCCTTTACATTGTGTCCAAATTTCACAATGAATAGACTAGTAGTAATTGTCTTGAATTACTTAGTATAATATATTGTTATATTTGCATCCTTTGAAATTTAGGAATGTTGTTAGGAATGTTGTTGGGTTTTTAGGAAACGTATCTTTATTGAAATATGTGGCCATATTTCTGTCTTGCATAATAACAGAATTTTTTTCTAATACAAAAAATTATAATAATAATTAGTGTGACTGCTAGAATGTTCCATTGTTTTGGCCTAAAGTCAGTTTTTAACCCATCCGAACGTTGTTATTTATTTATTGGGGCCATGTAAAGCTGGTCTTCTCTCTCTCTTTGTTCACTAATGTACAGTGAATTCTCAAAGCTGAAAGCTGGCAACTGAGCTGGTGAAGGAGATGTGAGATGGAGAGAGGGACAGTTGTGGGAGGGATAAAGAGCGATGGGGGATGGAGGAGAGGAGGGAGGAAAGGAAAGGAACAGAGTGAGTGAGGACCTCATCTCAGCGCTGCACTCTTTCCCTCATTCACTTTCCCCTCATCAGGGACTGATGTGACTCCAGGCAGCCAGGTGAGTCAACTTTTACCTCTAACTTCACGTCTGTGTGTCTGCTTCACCAGAGAAGGCTTCGGTACTGTGTCTGAGCAGTATCTGTTCTCAGCAGATTTTCCCGAAGTGGGAGTGAGAGTTATTTTCCTTTCTAATGTATATTTTATATTCTTTCATTTTCCTGATATTTGGACTGTGATCTGCAGTCTGTTAACACTTAGCTAGTTTGTTCACTGGCCTGGAACTTTCACTTACTAGAACCACTTACAGCACCTGCCTCTTCCTTCCTAGAGTGATAGAACACGTTTTTGTTTGCGCTTCTCCATTTAGGGATATGAGGAGAGATGTTTGTGCTACTACTTATATTGTCACCACCTGGAATTTGTGAAATGCATGATGGTTTTGTGGTTTTCACTTCCAAGGATGTTTGTGGGCTTTTCTCTTCTATTCCTCCACGTTTCTCATGCTTGCTATTTTGTCTTATATATATATATAAGCCTGAAATATGCATCCAATTTACCAGTGTATTTGAGTGAGGAAATATTACAGGCAGGATAAAGGTAAGCACCTTTATCAGTGTCTTTTTTCATAATTCCTTACTGAAAGGTGACATATTGGTGAACTACACTCTTCAAAATACAAGTTCTGTATGGCTCTGGGTTTGGATGTACATTTCTAGTAAATTCTTTAAAGGAGCAATATGTAAGATTTTTATTCCAAAATGTATTATAACCGCTCCTGGGTGGATCATGGACATTTAAAGGACGAGTAAATGTAACGATGGCTGAAGCTCTTGGCAAGCGACTCTCTTTGCCTGCTCGCATCAACAATCTAAGTTTGGCGATCAAAAGAAGTGATATAAATACTGTTGCTTTCCACCACTGAAGACGCTCTTGCAGAGTAAGGGAAGTTTAATGCTGAACATGCATCATTTCTTCTAGACTGGTAGGACTGGAGAGGGAGGAGGAGGCACTGTTCATTTTCTGGTGATATTTTGCCCCCTATTGTTTGGAGTATGAATTCAACAGGTTACATCATCTTACAAATTGCTCCTTTAATTCATAGAACATTACATTCAGTCTACGTGCTTCCGTCTCAACCTTCTCAATCTCATTCACAGAACGACTCTTTAGGCAACCCTCTATCGAAAGGTGCTTACGTGGTTCTACTATGGCGTCACTTAAATAACTCTTTTTGGTAACCGCTGCTGTTTTCTGGCGTATAGCGCCGTGAATCCGTTAAGTGCGTGAGGTAATCAGTAGCCTATTTGTGTAATACACGGCAATACACTTCATTTCTCCCCTCAGGAGCCTTACTTGGAGCAGCCATGTCGGTGGGCCTCTATCTCTATCTCTGTCTGACTTCTATCCTCCTCCTGCGTGCCCACGCGCTCCCCAGTTCGGGCCGCAGATCAGCGCGCGCACCCGCCGCCAAAGTCCGTCTGGCGGGCATCGGGCGCGGAGAAAACGAAGGACGCGTGGAGGTTCTTCACAACAGCACGTGGGGAACCGTGTGCGACGACGAAGTGGACATTAAGCTGGCCAATGTAGTTTGTAGAGAGCTGGGCTTTCAGAGCGCAATCACGTGGGCGCACAGTGCGAAGTATGGAGAGGGAGAGGGTGAGTACTGAAGCATACACTGGGGTCTCTCTGCCCTGGTCCTGGAGGCCACTGTACGGCTTGAGAAATGCTAGCTGGCATGTTGAATTTTGCTAGAAGGGCTTTTGAAAGACATTGGGGTCTAGGGTATAGGGTTTGTAGGGTATGTCCACATATATATACACTAAAAAAATTAAATAAAATAATAATAAATATAAATTGATTTAACAAAAATCTGGTTCCATTGACTTACATTAAAATTAAATTAGGTTTTGTCCTCTCCTGTAAAGAGATTTTCCTTTTCCTTTGAACAGTGACAATATATACTTACACTATACACTATAGGATGTATAGCACATATATTTTGTCATATCTTTGTGTTATTTTCTCATCTACTGTACTACGTAATTAAACATAATGAAAAATAAAAACACAGAAAGTAAGCCTTTACATTGACCTGCCCGTCTCTATAATTTACATTTAAGGCAATAAGGATCCACAGTAAACCAAAGCAAGTGTAGCACCAGTTGGCAAGACAGCATTATCATTAAAACTGCACTAATGCTTCGCTCAGTCCATCTAGCAAATACCGTACGTACACTCAAAGGGCCCTGCTTAAATCCCCTCTTCCTAGCACTGGATGACGTCATGTCTTCAGGCATTTGTATTATACTCATTATGCTGTTTTGCCATTGATTAGACAATTATGGTAGTGTGAACGTTAATATGTCATCTTTTTGTGCACATTCCTAACACACCACAGGTCCTATCTGGATGGATAATGTGCGCTGTGAAGGTACAGAGAAATCACTGAAAGAGTGCAAGTCGAATGGATGGGGAGTCCATGACTGTAAGCACTCTGAAGACCTGGGGGTGGTGTGTAGTCCGGAGAGGAGACTGGATCAAGTGCATCCTGGCGTCTCCAGAAGAGGCCATGTCATCAACCTTAGAACCAATATTACCACCTCAAACCGGTGGCAAGACATCTATTCCAGTCCAAGGTCTCCTTCTCCCTGGCATGGCAACGCTCATCCAAACGAGTTTTCTAGACAGCAGTTTTCTAGACAGCAGCTACAGTCGCCGGTAAGCAGCTGGGGAGACAAGTCCCTGCATGTTTAACAACCTCTGACGCAGGCATTATCTTTAGTGCAAGTCAGAGTTTGGATTACGTTGACTCTGATCTTCATCTTCCAGACACATTGAAGCAGAAATGTTAATGAACGTGCTCAGACATCTTTCGCAGACATTCAGTCTCTGTCATTCCAGTGGATTGTCTGTTATCGAATGCCTTTCAAAAGTCCTGAATGCTGAATTTTCCTGAAAGGGCACCACAGCTGTCAAATAGTTTAGTTCTGATGTCACCGCATTCATTCCTTCATTCCTGCTATGTTTTTTTTCCCTTCCTTCAGTCTGCCAGCAAGGTGAAGATTGAAGAGGTTCGTTTGCGGCCAGTTTTGATGGTTACCAAGAAGCATGCTCTGGTGACGGAGGGCGTGGTGGAAGTGAGGCATGCTGGAAGATGGAGGCAGGTGTGTGATAAAGGCTGGAGTCTGAACAGCAGCAGGGTGGTGTGTGGCATGCTGGGATTCCCTGATGCAGAGCAGCCCAACATGAACACTTACAAGTAGGTACTTCTAATTTTACCCAGCTGAACAGTGAACACAACAAACACTGTAGATGATGGTGATATGTTTTACGTTCATCACTATTCCTTAGTTATTGATTTCAAATCATTGTAAATCATTAATTTAAGGGGAATTCATTCATTAAAGGCCTATTCATTGAGATGTCAACTAAGTCACTCAGAGTGGTTTGATGTGAAGTTCTCCATTCTAGAGAAACTCTAGAAACTCTACCAATGTACAGTGGTATAGATAAGAACCAGGGGTTGCAAAATAGACAAGGCAAATATAATAATACAAGGCAAATATAATAATAAATATAAATATATATATATAGGTCATTTTATTCTTTATGCAAAACGACCAATGAACCTAGACGGTTTGTTTACAATGTCCTTTGTGTGCCTCTACATCGTGAATAGATTTCAAAAATACATATTATGCTAAAGCGTTACCTTAAGTGCCAGGCATCAGGCAACATATTTGCAACCTTTTCAGGTAATAACTTTCTGTGAGGAGGCATTAAACTCTTTAGGCATCTGTTTTGTTTTGCCAGTACTCAGTGAGTCTCTCTAGAATGCACCATTTCACATCAAATGACTTTGCTTACATCGCAGCTATTTCATTCTAAGTGAAATTTTGGTGAAGTTATACTTAGAATACTTATTAACTAAGCCATTTTATTGTATCTATTTTAAATGGCTATTTTAAAGACAAGGGGTAGGGCTGAAGTGGAGAACATTAACCTAATATCAGAGTTTGTGAAGTGCCGATAGGTGAGTTACACCAATCAGAAGCAGCCAAACAGCTATATGCTGTGACATCACAACCATGACTACCCAGCAGTCTGGCCAGCAGGAAATCTCAAGCCAGAAAAAGGGAATGTTTTGGTCTTAGTGACCGAAATAACAGGCCTGGACTTGCAATTTAAATCGCAGTCACAATACTGATCAGAAAAATCGCAATTAGATATTCTTCCCAAATCGTTCAGCCCTGAGGAGGGCTGTGCTTTACATCCAAGATCGTAATTCACTTGATCTCAGAATCAGTTAAACAGTGCATTCATTTAGACTTCATACATCTTCATCATAACCCACCTAGAATCCTCTTAGTACTTATTTCCCTATTTATTTATCTCATCTTCCTGATTGAAATATTATGGTAGCTGAGGTTATATGTACAGTTTTACTGTGACCCAATTTTAGTGTTCTATTTTCTTTTTATTCTTTTTTTTAATGATTGCATCTCTGGAATACTTTATGTATTACAACACAGAACAATATGACAGCACACCGATGTAGGTTCGGTACTCATAATGGAAAGTCTGACAATAGACATACAGTACAATATGCTCTTAAGTCACCTTCTCTATTTGCTGGAGCAAATCTTTTTTTTGGCTTATCTCTTCCCTCTGGGCACCTCTTACGAACTTGAGCTCTCAGGCAATGATTAAAAGATTTCAGCAAACTTACTGATGGTATCTGCACGCCCAATTCTGGAGATGAAATGTCTGGCTTAAGCCTTTAGGTTTCTGTTAAAAGGTCTAATATCCCTGTTGATTGTTCTTGCAGAGCAGCATCAGTCTGAAACCACAAAAAGTCTTTTAGTGCTGACAGCACCAGTTTGTTGTACTAATGGCTTTATTGTAGGCCTCCCTCATGACTTTCCTTCTCAGATTCATCCCCTGTACTGTGTTTGCCGCTTGGCGATTCTGTCAGCACAGAACAACACAGAAATTATATGAACTTGTCAGTGTACTGACCACAACGAAATATGAATCATGTAAATGTGCAGTATGCCTCAAGTCGCTGTCATTAACTACTGAGTTTTGAATATGAAGGGGAACAGATTTTCTAATCAGATTTCTTGTTCCAAAGCCGTGTAGAAATGGCATCTGCTTAGTGGATTTAATCATCAAGGTCGTATAATGAACTCTACAGATTTGAAATATTCTGGCTTCTAGCCATATTCACTGCTAAAGCTCATTGTGTATTTCAGTTGAGTGGAATGATCAGGTTCTATAGCCCAGACAAGAGATAACAGTAAAATCCTGCTCTTTATGTAATAGCTGCAGGGTCATCCCTCTGATATTCACGCTGACTAGCAGAGTTAGTCACACAGAGTGTCAGTGGAATGAAAGTGGGTCATGCTGAGCACTCTCATTGCCTCAGGAAGGAGTGGTTAATGACAGTGTGGTAGTGCTGGGGCTCCAGGTGATAGTGTCAGCAGGAAATACATGGAGCCCTATTACTTATGTCACATCATCTCTGTCATGCGGATATTTTTATACCATTTGAAAATGTTCATTTCATGACTAATGAACCAACAGATACTGTCCAAGATTACAAGATAACAGATTGTTTGACATTCGTTTTAGACTGATATGGGCAATATTTATTGAGCTACACATACAGAAGTAGTGCTTCTCGGGTCTCCATGTTTGCTAACACAACATGCAGACATCTTGGCATTGAGTTGTAGAGTTTCCTACTGGTGTCCTCTAATAATCTATCCCATGCAGGTTGAATATTCTCACACAGCTCCTGCAGATTTTGGCGTATGGGGTGAAGTGTTATTAGTTCTTCCAATAGCATCCCACACATTTTTAATTGAGGATTGGTCTGGTGATGGCACTGATCACGGCACCTCCACACACGGATCCGTCAGTCGTGTCCACCAAGACAAAAGTGGGATTCGTCACTGAAGATGACCCGCTGCCAGTCACTCTATGGCAGTCTGACACATGACCGCTGTAGTCTTTGGTGAGGTTGACATGGTGTTAAGGGCAGTTGTCGTAACGGGCTGGGTGCATGTAGTCCTGCATCGTGCAGCCGTCTGCTAGTGGTGCTGGCACTAATAGATGACTCATGGAGGACATCACTGCTCGCTGAATGTCTGCATCCGTGGCTGTTAGGTCAGTCAGGTACAGCGATAAGGGCTGTCCTAGCTTGCATCACATGCGCAGCAGAGCATGAAACTTGAATCATCTCACAATGTCAAACCTACCCACCAAGTTTCATTCCTGTCAGTTGATTCCCTCTAGGTGCAACTATTCAAATGTTGTGTCATTAAATTTTTTGCTAAGTAGGAAATCAAACTCCTTATATGACATCTTTAGACACATCTCAGTAAGTCTACTTTGGGGTTCTTCCAAATGACTAATACAGAGCACGAGTCTATGGGACTGCGGTGGCCCTAGAACCCTCTAGCAGCGCCACATGGGCAGGAAATATATTTTTAGTGCTTTAGAATGATGCTTTTTCTAGAACATAAATACAGGATAGCAGTGTAGCTGAGGAGGGCCGTTCCCTCACTCTCTCACCAAGTGAAAGATTGTCTCATCTCCAAGTGTCTTTGAAGATGATTTTAATAGCCTTGTTTTAGCTGCCTGATGCATTTGCCAAAATATTTAGTAGCTGTGGTGAACAATTTAGAATCTGGACTTTGGGCTCTTGGTTAAAACGTGAGTAAAGCTTCATCTCCTCAGGTTCTGCTACTCTGGATATTTGGCTGAAACAATGGGTTTGTTGCTTTTCCTTTTTTTTTCAGACTATGGCTGAAAGACCTTGAAACTGCACTTTAGCACGGAACAAGTATTTCATTGTGCGATTTGAGTCTGCTATAATTTTGTCTGGCACTGCTTTTTTTCGTTATTATAAAACCATCACTTCTAATGTTATATTTCTGTGGTTTCCACACTTTTTTAGCCACAGTGCAAAGTCAGGACTTGGTTGTTTGGCTGGATATAGAGTTTTACAGCCTACTTCTAGACGGTATAGTTCTTTCCAGTGTTATTCTTTCCACTCTTTCGGCACATCGTTTTTTTGCCTTGGTTGAAACAGTTTTGACTGAATGTGTGTTGTCATGGTAAACAGTTAGGGAGCACATTGTAAAAGTATTTTTTTGGTGTGATATAATATTAAACTTAAAGAAATGTATGCTTGGTGTCAAAGGAACAACTTTGTGACATCTCAGCACTCGATCGGTGAGTCCCTCTAAGTACTAGAAGCAGGAAAGCACCAATCACTGCATTTTTCTGACCCTCCAGGACCTGAGCCTGATATCCTTGACCTAGACAATAGTTGCTAAATTCTGTGGGAAGGCAGTGATTTGCCCTCAATTAGAGCTTATGGTGATTGCAGTGACTTCTAGGCAATCTCCATCAGCAATTTGACTCTCCAGCCTAGACAGTAAACTCGTCCAGCACCTGACCTCACCATGTTGTACGTGCCTGCTTGGACACTCTGCACAGTTCCAGACTTGGCTGAGGCAGACAAGACAAATGTTTGAGTCGCCCACTCAGCGTTTCAGAAAGCCTGCGCAGCTCCACCCCCTGTCGCTGCTTCTGCTGGATGCTCCGCTGAAGATGCTGTAATTATACGTTAAGGGGCAGAGGATTTCTAAGGTTCTTGTTTGAGCGGGAAAAAGGGTGCTCAATTATAGCTGCACTCTGCGGACTGCTGTGTCAGCAGCAGCCGCTGTATGTCACCAAGGAGATTTGAAAACTTAGACCGCACTTTGGTTTAATTATGCTCTTGCTTAGCTTCTTTTAGAGCGAGGTATTGTTTAAGCTTTTTGGTGACCGTTTGTGTCTTCTAGCATTTGTTGTTCTCTACGGATGCTTGAGTTCAACTGCGTCCTTCATCCAGCCAAAAGAACCTTTGATCTCATCAGGGATATAGACCTGAGATTGACATCTGGATGCAAATTAGGTGCATGAAGTAAAGTTATAACTTTATTGTCTTAATGGTTTTTAGCCATCTGAATGTAGTTGGCTGGAATGTAGTCATTTGGATGTAGATAACTCCACTTAGCATATTTATGTTTTATCTTCTCCCGAGAAAGTTACCACCATCTCAAATTAAATTACGATCTGGTTTTGAGCCCCGGAGACTTCAGCTTAAACACATCCTTGAGTGTTGTGTGTCAGGTGAAGTGCCACCTATGGAAGCCGAAGACTGCAATCAGCAAATTGTATTATGTTGAGCGAGCAGAGGCAACAATTACATAACTATAGGGGGCTTACCAAGGCTAGTCCTCTTGACGCAGTCAACTTGTGGTCTAGCCGCTGACGACAAAGCCACCGATAGGTGCATTACATTATACTGCTGCTGTCATAACAAAGCCTCATATCTCCAAAGTGGACGCTTTATAGAAGGACTAAAACATGTTTTGAGCTTATAAAACTTTAAAGCAAGTTAATGTAATGGAATATTGTTCCCTTAAGTAACACGTTTGCCCATTTTCATGACATGTTCACTCAATAAATGTGTTTCAAATGGTGTAAAACCATAATAATGGTGTAAAATGGTGTAAAATCATAATAATTAATCATTTCTTTTAATCAATTAAAATGAATTTGTAATTATTAAAAATAAATGTGATTCTATTTATAGATATTTTTGTGTTAAAGTCAAAAGTTTGACAGCCTAATACATTTTCTTCTTAACAAGAGATTTAGCTCTAAAACATGCTCACACACTTCTAGAATTGTTATAGAACTTTCATTTTTGCAACTTCTTTCAAATAAGTGAATACATTTCTCTCAAATCCCCTTTTATATAGAATAACAGAGGACAGCTAAAACAGTAGCATGATTGTTGTGTCAAAACAGACCAGCCCTTCCTATCATTAAGCTTTGCTGGTTTAGTTGTAAACTGAGGGTGGAACTCTGAGACTAATTACATGAGCAGGTGGATATTTTAGTGCCAGAGACTGTCAGGACAAATTAAAAGCAGACCGCTGCCGTCTGAAGAGATTCTTGAGGGCCGCAGTAGACTGAATGTTTCATTCATGTCCAGATTTTCACGTCCTTCTCGAGCCTCAAGCTCGTTTTAGTTTGCAAGTGAGCAAATAGGGTTTATTTCACAATTCTGTCACAATGCTACAATCTATTGTATGAAATGGATTCATTGTGGCTGGTTGTGCAGACATTAACTTTGAGATTTTCTGATCTGGATAAGCTGAGATTTATTGGTGTCTAGCGTCGAAAACGGCATGTTAGTGTAGAGTGCCTCACGATGGAAACATCTAAAATATTTTATAGAGCTAATTAAACTAAAATCCCTGTGGAGCAAGTACTAAACTCAGAATAACTTCTTCTTTGTCATCAACCACAAACCCAGTAACTCTCTGGGCATCTGGAGTGACTACAACAGTTTTAACCAGCATCTAATTTAATTATTTGCACTTGCAGCTTCTCATCTAGAATAGGTAAGCCCAGCATAGACTACACTTGGAAAAATCCAGAATATCTCCAGAGTTTGGACATCAAAGGTAATAACAGAGCACTGCCAACTCAGTGTGTTTAAACCGTGAATAGAAGTCAGTGTTGAGGACGTTTACTTGGATCAGATGGTGGTGGCGATGATTCATCCCACGTGTTCGCGTGATTGCAGAGGCTCTTCTCTCTCTTTCTCTTTAGTGTGCTGTTTTTGATCATTGCTATGATGCTGGTCAGCTGGAGCTCTGTGGAGGTCAGTTTGTTTAGTGGGCAGCCTCGCCTTACCCATTCCAGCATGCCAGCACTCGTGCTCCCGGAAATATCTGTTTTTCGAATCAACATTTCTGAAAGCATTCACGGACCCCCTGGGGCAGGCAGAAGGAGTTAGGAGTAACACTCACATTTGCAACTAAATTTGAGATGTTTATTAGTTCAGATGAATGCAAATACTGATAAGCTGTTTGATTTTTGCCCCCTCAGAGCATTCTCATATAACTTCAAATCTTCAACAAGCTTTTCGAATCACGTGTTGTTTCTACTCACAGAGTAACTTTTAACTGGCACTTGCCGTAAGAGGTTCACCAGATGCTTCTAAGAATTGTTTGTGGAGGCGCAGACGATCTGCATAGCCACATGTTTTACTGTTTGTACTTGTGAACAACTTACACACTCGCACACCAGTGCATTCAAACCCAGGACATTCCATGTGTACCCAAAATATCCTATATGCAAGTAACTGGAATTGACTTGGTTTAGAGATGGGAACAATGAGTTTCTACTGTAACTCCCCGTTTACCACAAAACCACATGTTCTGCCGGACTTGTTTTGCTTCTTAGATATTTATGGTCTGCATATTTGTATCACTGCACTCAGTACAAGACTTTTCTTCTTGGCTGCCTGAGCTTTTCACAAAGTCAGGTTGTACTGTTTGGCTAATTGCATGCAATATTTGACTAATTTACATCTAATTTGCAATGAAATGTTACTAATGTACATTGTCTTTCCACTTTCTCCAGAAAAATATGGGATGAAAAAGTTAAGGACCCATCTACAAGGTATTGCTTAAAATCGTACATCAAGATTATGTTAATAAGCTGAAAGGAAACGTAAATGTAAAGTTTATTATAGGAATTAGCCCTACGATAAACATCACTCTGACATGACCTTCATTAACTTGCTGCCCTTCCTTTTTTCCTAAAAGGTTAAGTTTCATGGCCAGAAAGAAGAGTTTCTGGGTGGAGAAGGTCCATTGCCTGGGTACAGAGTCCAGTCTGACAGAGTGTCACGCCCAGTTGTCCATCCCCCGCAGCTCTACACCCTGTAGGAATGGCCGTCATGCAGTGGCCCGCTGCATACCAGGACCCCAGTTCTCACGTATGTCCTCAGGCAGGCCTCAGGCTCCACACGCTACCAAGGTGAAGATGCATTTTCTTTCCATTCTAATGGCGTAGTGCGATACACTGCTGATAAGTGAGAAAGTTTAGGTTGACATTCAGTAAGAAAGTAACAGTCATTTGTAAAAACCCTTGTTTAATCCATGTCATGTATATCCCATGTAGCCCATGGTGCGTCTGAAGGCAGGACCTCGTCTAGGAGAAGGCAGAGTGGAGGTTCTACGTGAAGGAAAGTGGGGAACCGTGGTTGACCACCTTTGGGATCGTACCTCTGCAAGTGTGGTGTGCAGAGAACTGGGCTTTGGTACTGCCAGAGAGGCTTTTACTGGAGCGTACATGGGCCAAGGTGGGAAGTCCTTCATTTTAAAGGGACTTTACTGAGCAGTGTGGGGAGGGATACAACAAAGGGTGGGCAATATTTTGGAGACCAACTTTGAGTGATTTAGAAAAAGCACACCTGAAAATCAGTTCACATAATGAGTTTCACTGCATCCAGTTGGAACATCCGTTGTTGGAACTGTAGCTTGTGATAGCTTGCGATATGGTAAAATCTTAGAGGATCTTCAGAGAGTCACATTTAAATATCTTTTAATGACACATGCAGTTGTTCATCTAGAAGTATTGAGTATATTTATGATACACTCAGAAAAGTTTATCGTAACACAATATCATGATAACAATATCATATTGGCCGCCCCTAGATACGACTCATTACTGTAAGCAAAGACAGGTGTGAAGGTTCAGTCTATTGCTGAACAAACATTACAAAATGTTGGAGAAGGTAAAAATGTTCTTAAAGTTTAACTCTAACTGATGGTTTCAAATGGGGTACAATATCAAAATGAAAGAAAGGAAGGCACTTTTTTTGGACAGCAATAAAATGTAAACCTTTTTATTAGATGATGGATCATTACATCCAGTGAGATGCTGATCTCAGTATTCAGACCAGCCAGTAGTGGCTTTCTAAACTAACTGATGGACATGTAGTGGCCTTTTAAATGATTCCACAAATAAGCACATACTATACTTCTATAAAAGAGCTTTCACCGTCTGTTGCTAAGTGCAGGCCTTGTTGGTACAGCTATGTTTGTGTTTCCGCTTTCTGAAGTTTTAAGCCCAGCAGCTTTGCTAAAGGACTGGGGATCAAAAGCGATTTCCATTCTTTCCATTTTGCTGTAGTACTCTTCAGACGTTTTATAGCCATGTATAATTTTCCAAGTGCAGCTGAGGCCACAAAAACATATACTGAGTGAAAACAGGGCATAAATTAGCATTCAGATGATAGAACAAGACTATACTGCTTGAGACAGTTATAATCCGACAAGCTGAGATCCACAGACCAGGCTGTGGTCAGCAGAGGGAAAAGTGGGCTTTAATGATGGTGTGTATGTTGCATTGAGTCTAAGTTCATCTGCTTTATAGAACGAAGGTCTGAAAGGTCTGAGTATTTGTGCAGGCCTGCACTCCTGATGCGTACATGTTTGAAACCCTCCAAATTCCTGTCACACTTGCTATAGACCCTGTGTGAAGCATATCACATTTTAAATCCAATCTGATGTCTGCGTGATTTGCACATAGCTTGATAAACACGTTTGTCCCTGAGTGACACTGCACCCAAAAGCCTTACGGTCTGTAGAAGGCTAGCAAAGGCAGAACTCCCAGCAGGATGAAAGTGAGACTATCTGTGATAGTGTCTTTGGATGACTTGTTGTGATAGGAGACGTGTTTTACTTCAGTGAGAACATATGGAGAATGGCCTCTTTGGCCCCATTTAGTCTTAAAAAGCATCATGTGGCTTACGTGTGCTCATTCCACCGAGAAATGAGGGGTAATAAATTGACAAGTAGACCCTGCCGTTTAAATCTTAAATATTCTTTATTATGTTATTTTCTATCTTTTTTACTTAGTACAGAAAAAAATGGTCTTTTATAGTCACTTAATCTGCTCTTAAAGTGGCATTACATACTTTCCACCAATGTGAATTTATATGTCATTTAATTTTAGAGAGAAAAAAAGTCAATTTTTCTAAAACCACAAACTCTTCAGTGCAGTATGTCACTGAAGCCACTCCCTTTCCATTGCCCATTTTAATGCTACTTAATCTATGTTTTGCCACTTTGCCATTTTAAAGACTGTAACTCTATGACTTTATCATTTTGAAGGTGATGATCATGTGATGAGAGGAAACTGAGGTTAAATTACGTATCTGCTGCTTTTCTTGATCACATCATCAGTTGCCAAAATTACAGGGACAATGGATGAGTCTATATTTCCTGTTCTAACCAGTGGTTTATTTATGTCCCTATATGTAATTTTCTCTGTGAGGTACACATCCACATGAACCCTCAAGACTAAAACCAATCTCATGTAATTCCTTCAATGGTCAAATGGTTTACCAGAACTCTGGCAAAACTGGGCGCAGGGCAGGCTTCCTTTAGATAATGTGGTTATCATGTTTGTCCTAGTAACTAAACAGTTGGTGAAGATTTCAGTGGCGAAGAGTCAAAAATGGCCTTTAGATGACTTGTAGAATTTAACAAAACACACCACACTGCAATTTAACACAACCACTTTTTGTCCACAGCCACTCCCCCCTAAGCTTCAAACAGCTTTTCCTCAGAATTGCTTCAGCAGCTCTGAAAGATACGGAATATGCACAACATCACCTCTCTTGTGTTTGTGTTATTCATACTCACTCTCGGAGTGGTTGTAGCTCATTTTCCCCATGGAACCGCTGTGATGCTTACCAGCCTCAGCGTTCTGAAAGGGAGTCTGGCCACGTTTTTGCTTGTCGAGAGCAAACAAAGTAGGAAATTATCTGTGACCTCACTTAGAACGTTGTTGTCCTTATCTCCTTGGAGCTGGCAGATAGACTGATCTGATACCTGTTGTCCATGGTGCAGTTGTGATGGGACAAACACGTTTTATGCAAACAAGCAGATGCATTAAAACTGATGTCGGTCTTTTTCACTTAGCCAACAAGGTGCTCGCTTTGGTTAACTGGATGTAGTGGAACAGGAATTATGCTCCCTGGCTTTCTGTCTTTATCCGTTTGCAGATACATGCTGAAAAAATCTTAATTTTGAATGGAAGATAATGGAAAATGTATCTATATTTTCTAATTATTAATTAAGTTATTTATATTTGGAACTATTGCTCCATCCATCATGAATCTTTAACACAATGTACTGACAGCTGTAAAATACAGGCTTTTGGTCCAACAGTGTCCAACAGCAGTGATGTAGTAATTGTTGATAGAATTAGTCATCTTTGAACAAAAATAGAAGATAACAATGTTTATGGTCTGATATTTTATGTATTTTACAGGAACAGGCCCGATCCATATGAACTCGGTTCAGTGTACGGGAAGAGAACGCTCTATCTTGGACTGCTTGTTTCAGGATGTCCAGCCCTGGACGTTCAAACACACTCAAGATGCATCTGTCAAATGTAATGTGCCTAAGACAGGAGTGGAGAGCACGGTTAGTACATTTACACAAAGAATTCTGACAAAAAAAAAAACACATTAAAATTCAATAAAATTACCATTAAAATGAACATTAAACATGCAGTTGCTGTTAGAATAGCAAAATCACAAATATCAAACTTGGCTTCTACTCGTGCTTATTCAGCCAAGCGATCAAAGTCTTTATTGTAGGAATATTGAAATCCTAAGCACTCAGGCATTGAAAGTTGTGTGTGTTGAAATCTGTATTTAATAGAGCTTAGGCTTTAGACAGCTGATAAACACCCTGTTGGAGTCAACACTGTTCTGTTAAAGCAAAGCCTTTAAATTCTGCTTCTTATATTGTATTTATGTATGTATGATTTTTATTGCTGTTAGATATTGTTTGTAGTAACAGAGTCAGATTGGTCCGTCTCATCCATAACTGCCTTTGCACTGTAATAACTATTTGGTGTTAATCATAAATGCATATGCTGTATGTATCTGTCAATAACTAATCTCTGCTTATATCTCTATGTGTGTGGGTCAGGTGCGGTTAGCAGGGGGCAGGGAGCCGGGAGAAGGCCGTGTGGAAGTGCTGATGGATGTGGGGGGTAGAAAGCGCTGGGGAGCGGTGTGCAGTGAAAACTGGGGCATTAACGAGGCCATGGTGGTCTGCAGACAGCTGGGCTTTGGCTTTGCTGCACGAGCCCATCAGGTAAGACTACACTTAGCACTGTTGAAGAATACAGCACTTTCCAGTGTTCAGTCAATGTGTCACTTGTTCTAAACACTGACTCAATTATGTCTGTGTGTGGCGTGTGTTGTGTGTGCACGCACAGTGCATGTTTTGGAGGAAGGGCGCTTTTAAGCACGTAAGCTTGTTTAAGCACAGTAGTTGTTCTGTGATGGTGAATGGGTGGGACGGAAGCATATAGGTTGCAGGTAAATAGTGTATTTAAAGACGTAAAATGTATATTTGGTAATGCTTTTGGAAATGTATGCTATAGGAAAGGTGTCTGTCTGATGTACTGTAAGCATTTCTAGCTATGATAAACAAGTACTTCTGAATTCTAGTTCTCTTATTTTTATTATCATTACAGCATTTGCCAATTTCATTAGAAGAGCTGCTTGTGTAATGAAACTGTGAAAACAGAAAAAGACAACACTGGAAATTTGAATGCACATATTTATTTCAGTGGACCCACAACTAGACTTTTCCTTCCAAATATAAGCCTAAGAAATTACATATTTAAAACTGCAAGGGCTCATACATAATTATATAATTTACATAATAGTTTCACAGCAGTTGAATAATTATTGTAGCTTCGGCATAGACCAAGACACAAGGCTGGCCATGATTCTGCTGCGAGAAGCAGAGCAAACGCCAGCAGAAAGGCTCATACAAAGAACTGAACACATGGGGGAGGTCACCACTAACCACAGGCTTCACAGTAGTGGTAAACCCCCCTCACACACAAAACACACTAACAACAAACACCCCCCAACACAGAATAACACAATAAACCCATACTTTAAGCTAACGAACAACATAAAAAGTTTCATTTCTAGAGGGCACATGATCCTCCTCACAGGCTTCTAGAGGCAAGCACCAGCCTGTAGTGAGTCCCTAAACTATTAAGGATAATAATGAAATAGAATAACAAACCTGCAGTTAATGCAATTAATGTAGAACTGCTAAATTATAAGCATACATCCTAATATGATATGTTTCATGGAATGTGCAGCAGTGAACAAAAAACAAATAAAAAACCCGCTAGAATAATGCCTTTCTGTGCACAGGACACATACTACTGGCAAGGAGACCCTAATGCCCAGGAAGTGCTGCTGAGTGGGGCTCACTGTGTAGGCACTGAACTGTCCATCCAGCAATGCCGTCGGAACAACCACATTCACTGTCCTCGTGGAGGAGGACCCAAAGCTGCTGGAGTCACCTGTTCTGAGAGTGAGTGCTGAGCAGAGTTGTGTGGTTGTAGCTGGTAATAACCTAAAGTTCTAAATATTGTTGTCAACTCTTGGCATCAGAATCACCATGCGTAGCGAACATGAAAACTGTCACACTGTCATATTGCTTGTACGCAAATGTATTGTCTTCTATGCTCTAGTTGCCCCTGACCTGGTGGTGGATGCCCAGCTGGTGCAAGAGTCATCATATTTGGAAGATCGTCCACTACACCTGCTGACCTGCGCCCATGAGGAGAACTGCCTGTCCTCCTCGGCCGCACGCATGAACTGGCCGTATGGTCACCGGCGTCTGCTGCGTTTCTCTTCCCGCATCATGAACCTGGGAAGGGCTGACTTTCGGCCACGTGCTACACGAGAGTCCTGGACCTGGCACCAGTGCCACAGGTAAATGATCACAAAGAGGACAAAATCTCCCTCATAAAATGGTTTTCAGCTTTTGTTTTCATTATGAGTTCATGTGGTTTTAAGGTAATGAAATGGAACAAGGGTTTGATGTGAGTTTTTGATGGAGGGTGTGACACGATGTTGTGTCATCTAGCTGGTTAAACAAGGTTAGGTTCTGTCAATTCATCTTTCGCACTAACAAGTGTTCATTGTTGAGTGGTTGACCTGTTTGCTGAATCAAATTTACCTTGACAGACTGTGTGTATAAAAGGTCTATTACTCTATTACAGCAGTGAAAGAGTCCCTATTGTTACATGATATGTCTGCAGTTAAATGCCCATTTCCCTTTATTGTTTCAGTGACATGAACTTAGTCCTCAGCTTTATTCATACCAAAAGTTCATGGAAAGCCAGTGACATTCCATGTTTTCTGAAAATAATTGCAACTCATTCCATTCAAACAAGGCATGCTGTTGTGGAGAATATGGAGGCTTTGGAGAGTCCTGCACTGTATGTTCTCCATTAATCTCTTAAATCAACAACACCACGGTTTGAATTTCAAAGCAGGCCATTCAGACCTAAATAAATATTGCAAACATGACCCAGCTGGGGCATCAACAGCTTTCTGTAAAGGCTATTACCGGGGCAGCCAACACCTTCATGCTGAAGCAGTGAGGTCATTCAGTAGCATGGCATAATAACTCACTGTTCTCACCTCATTCACATCTCAGTTTCACTAAACTGCAAGCTAAGGTGTTTCTAAACATCCATTAACCGCTTAAAGGTTATTATTCAGTTATTAATCTTGTTCGGAGGCTAATAAGAATTCCTCAGTCGCTGCTATGAATCTTATATGTAAGTCATGGAATTATGAGAGAGAGTAATGGACATCTGGACCTGCCCACAGGTTCTGGGAGTTAAAGGGTTTAAATTAAACCAGCAACTCAACACAACTTGTGGGAGAAGGTACTGTCCAGCGATCACTAGAGACAAAAGCTGATTTGATTATGTATTCACAGGCACTACCACAGCATTGAAGTGTTCACGCACTATGACCTTCTCACACTAAATGGAACCAGAGTGGCAGAGGGACATAAAGCCAGCTTCTGTCTGGAGGACACATACTGCCCTGACGGTAAAAAACAGCTTTAGAATTTGGGAACAGAGAAAAGGTGATACATGGTTGATGGTACACACAAGTTAACCATTATTTATTTCCTTTGTTACATATTTAGGCCTTCATAAACGCTTTTCATGCTATAACTATGGAGATCAGGGCATTTCTGTTGGCTGCTGGGACACATATCGTCATGATATTGACTGCCAGTGGGTTGATATCACAGATGTCAGGCCAGGGGATTATGTATTCCAGGTAGGTTTGTCGAAATATTTATACTGTCATTTATATTTTACTATTGTGCTGAATTACTGTGAAATTTCTGATACTGTTTGAAGTCACTGGGGTTTCTAATTTTCCAAGAACATAGCATTTGAGCTATTTCAAGAGGTTAGGTGTTTCACGACACCAGAAATAAAAGTCAGTAATGATGGTACTGCTTGTAAAAAAGTAGATTTTGCACACTTTCTCTCTGTCATTAAGTTGCATGTTAATCATGCAAATCATTGTGGGCTTCAGCATCAAAGTCAGCACTTACAAGCTTAGGTCTTAGCGGTCCTCACTCCGCACACTGTGAAATCCCTAAGAGCCACCTTGGGCCCAGTGTTTTTTCGGCTTCCCAGCTGTAAAAGATGGGTTAATGGGGTGCTGTGTTTTAATTACAGTGCACCTACATGCCTTGACCATTTTAAAGATTTATTTACTCTAAATGTCTCCATGATAGAGCACAGATATTTTAGGCATGTTTTTCAGATGCTAATTACAAACCAGCATCATGCTGGAGCTATTTGAGGCAAAGCACGGTGTTGTGGTAATGCTCAAAGGTCAGGCAACTCATTTGGTCACATGCATCTACATGCGAGCCGATACCAACCAATCCAAACAAAGACACTGCGTTCTCATCTGCTGTGGCTGCACGCTGTGGGTTCAATGGAGCTTAGAAAGAGTGCTGATGATTCAAACTTCGATCTCTAGGAAAATCTAGTGGCTTTTTCCTCGAGCTATTTGCTTTAATTATATAGCTAAATACCAAAAATAAGCAATTTTAAACATTACCGCTAGGAAGAGCAGAAAACACTCTATTAGATGGGGTTAATTGGGCACAGAGGAATTTACTCTGCTTTTACAAGCCTTCTTTTTTGCTCTGAAACACATTCCATTGCCACACAAGACCACAGTTTCGCAGTCCAGATTGAAAGCCATACACTATAATTTCACAAAAACTCAGGTTCACATCACCATACCTTTTATTTTTTCTTTTATTTTGGCCCTGGATGCAACATGTATTTAAAATGGGTGTAGGTGTCTTTATAGGAACTGTAAAGGAAAGGGCATAAAATGTTCCCAGAGTACAGTACTGTACAAAAGTCTGAGACCACCCTTCATTTACTTTATTTCCAGCCCAAAAGGCCACAGAAAAGGCTCTAAGTAACATAATATGAATACTGTTTGTGTGTGCTTTAAGATTTTAAAAGAAATACTTCTAAAGTTCAGTCTCAGAAGTTGGTTACACTAATGATTGAGGTAATCCTAAAAGGGATGTTGAGGTCTGAACTCCAGGGTGGTCTGTCCATAGCTTTGAGAACAGCAGCTTTTTTTCTTGTCTATTTTCTTTTCTCAGTAATGGCTGCTTGATAGCTACACAATCTTTCAGACTCATGGCACTGAGTTGTCTTCTCACAGTGGAAGAATGGACAGAAATATTAGTATTCATTTCAGATCTGAAGCAAGACTGAAGCTTGTGGAGCTTTGAGTTTTGAGTTTTTTGAGCTTTGGTGCTTTGAGTTTTGGTGACAGTTTTGATGGTCTGCCAGGTCTACAGTTGTTAAGAATCCCATTTTCTCTGTATCCTGGTATCTTTTAATATTTATTCTCTTGGAAACTCATATCCTTACCTTATTTTCCTTTGACTTTGACTTGCACATGAATTATAAATGATTAAATACACAACTTGTAATTTTGACTGGAACTTAAATGAGGGACTGCTTCTGATTTCCGCACAGTACTGTATTCATTGCCTTTGTTGGTCCAAAGAGTTATAAAATGTTTAACTGTTGTGTGGACATGTTTGCTGTATGTATGGGCATTAAAATACTTGCTCAAAAGTCTCTCTGTGTGTGTTTCATCACAGGTAGAAGTAAACCCAACACTGGACATGGCTGAGTCTGATTTTCTGAATAATGTAATGCGCTGTAGGTGCCGATACGATGGCCACAGAGTCTTCATGTATGGCTGCCATACAGGTAGGAATAATGCTAAACACATGCAGAAAAACAAACAAATGATTTTGATTATCATGCTTCTCACTTGTGAATTTGTGGTTTCCCATTGCACAGGAGATGCCTATAGTCCTGAGATTGAAGATTTGTTTGAGCACCAGCGCCAGATCACCAACAATTTCATCTGAGCTGAGCAAGGAGGTGCTGAGTGAGGACAACATGTGCTGGGGTATCCATGGTCTACTATGCTATGAAAATGTCCTCTTTACTGACCACCATATCAACTGGACAACAACACTCAACGGAGGAAGGAATTCACAAGAGTCAAGGGTCTGTTTCATTACTGCTTTCAACACACCCTTGTTGGCTTCCCCTCATGATGAAGTGCGTATCACCTACATTACATCATTGACCACTTCCAGGACAGGACAGGAGGTTACAGTGGAAAGTATATTTTCCATAATAACATATTTGCCCTTTTCAACAAGAACTGATTGATTTGAACTGATTTAGTGTTTTGCAAATTAAATTTGCTTTGAATGAATGAATAGGAATCAAACTAACATTAGTTAAGTAATATTAATATGAGCTAAACAGAAACATTTCGCAAGAGAAATATAAGGGTTGCTAACAAAGTTAGTAACAATTGTGTAGATGGAGCAAACTTGACTAGATAAAACCCAATAATATGTTATATTTTTGTTATATTATTCTTATAACCATTGTATTTCAACGTATTCTGAGCAGTCCCTCAGCTCTCCAAAGGCTGATCTAATGAATTCACTTGAGCTGATGATGTAATGGAACTGGCCTTAAGACGGCGACAGGGATTCCCCAAGAAAAAAATGGTGAGGGCAAATCAGTGAGGGCATGTTCAGAACAGCATTGGAGAAGGGCCAAGATGAGTGGAAGGGCAGACTTGACTAAAAGGCATAAAAGTAGCTGTGTAGGTAGCACCTTACTGCCTGACTAAAAGTGTTATAGCCATTAGGCCAAATGTTATGATAAGACATTGAAAAACCGATTTATTCAAATTTACTGGAATTTTTTTGCTGGTTTTCGACTGGTGGTTGAAATATTAAGAGTGCAAGTATTTATACGTCTGCTTGATATGTGAATTTTTCATACAAAGGCTGATTTAGAGATTTCTGCTAACCAAGATTATCTGTATATTATATACCAAATGCATTTACTTCACATGCTTTCCAGCTCAGTGAATTTTATTCCAATAGGTTCTGTTATGTTGTTTGAGTGATGCACTTTATTGATCATCAGTATTCTGGTAATGATTACCTAATCACCATCGGCTCAGTTTAGGGGTCTTTTCTTTGGGTATTTTGTGCTTTTTTCCTCAGTAGTCAGTATTTATCCCATTATATTTCCTCCTTTCATTCTAGTTAGTTCTGCTTTTGAATTCCTGAAGTTCCTGAAGTGGTTATACCTTAAAATATACATTGTACAGTACATGCTACAGATTAATTTATTTAATACGTTGTTAAACTAATTTTATTTTTTAATGGAAAAAAGATTATTGTAATTGTAATCTTTGAGTTCAATAAGCATATGTAATAAATAGTTATTGTTTTAATTCTAAAACATCTATATGGGGTACCTCAACCCAGCACAGAGCTGGCGCTTTTTTTTTTCTACCAGTGGAAAACAGACCTTGTTGTAAAAGTACCAGTTACAGCAATGTTAGAAACAATATAAAAACTTTAATTATGGGATCTGCATACAACCATCCCGCCAGAAGCTCTGTATAAAAGACGAGAGGCCTGGACAGGGGACAACGAAATGTGTCTCCATTTGCTGAGGCTCAGGCTCGTAAAAGTTGACTCTGGCCTGTGACGAAAACCACAAGATGAGCTTGGGAAGGAAGACAACTTGTTTGGTGGAAGGTCAAAAATATTTTATAAATGTTGTTAGCAAAGAATAGATTTATTCTTACTGTTTGGTGGCATATATTAAGGAGTACTGTATTCTTGTCTCAAAGCTATATACTTTATATTGTATCAGATTGGGTACTTTCTTCACTGTATACCATGGCAATAACAGTAGTTCATGTGTATTTTGTGAGCGCTGCAATTTGTTCCTACTATGAATCCTTAATCTCTTTGTTTTTTTGCTGTTTTTTTTCCCTTTGATGGACTTTAATTGCAGCCACTTATTATGGAAACCCTACAGATTATCTGTAATTGTCCATCTCTGCAGGATTTTAAATTGTCCTTGTTGGCTATAAAAACTTAAATGATCCCTTCACCAGATATTCAGGGCTTTGAAACACATCTACTTTATTTAATGCAGCAGTTATTACTGGCTTGTTTCAGTCAACATCTGTGATAAAATACCTCTGTTACCTCTGTTATGTCACCACCCCCTTTCCGTAGCTACAGAATAATGCAATGAAAAAAAATGACTCTGTCATACGATTACATAGCGTTGGCCACCATATATGGTATTTATTATGTTTTACAAGGTGCTTTAATATGTCAGATTACATATTATTTTCTCACTGGTTTGTGATACTGGAGACATCATTTTCTACATGTTGATTTGCTTTTTATTATGTATTCTGTAACTTATTATGACTTTTTATCCTACAGTTGATATTTATCAGACAAACCTTTGTCATACTCCCTTGTAAAAATGAGGTGGTGTGAATTGGTATATTACTTGGTGCTAACTGTACACTTTCCTGAAACTCTTAATTCAACTGAGAGTCTAAACCATTGTTCTTTTATCCCATATGTTGTGCTCTCAGGGATGAATTGTGTGTGTCCTCAGTTTTGTTCAACATCTTCAACAGGTTTGTGGTCAGAATGAAAGGATCTGAAGCATAGCGAAACAGCAGGTGATATCAAACGGCACTTCAGAAGTTTAGATGCTGTAGGATCCTGGGTGCTGACGTACCATAATCGTTTTGGACAGTTTGTCAGTCATTAAGGTGGCCACTCACTGGTCAGCAGTTTTGCACTAATGATGGGTCAGTGCAAATACTGTGCTGTAATGTGAATGAATATAACTGCCAAATAAAGGCCAAATTAGTTTCAGTTTCTTTGCTTTGTGTTGGGACCATATCAATAAATTATCATTAAACACAGTGTGTCTTTGTCTAAGTTCCTGTGCACCGTAGTCTGAACGACTATTTCTGCCTATAATTTTACCAGATAAATGGATGCTTATATATGAGATACTGATACATATAATGATTTTGAAAAGGTCATTTTTAAAATATGAATAAAAAGCATATATTGGGCAGCTGGTCAAAAAAATAATTTCAAAAGTTGGTCAAATTCTTGGTCAAATTACGTGTTTTGTTGATTTTCAAAGTGAAAATATAACATGGGGGTGGATTAAACATAAAACTGGCAAAGAATAAGACTTTATGCTATTAAATGAGTGCATTTAACCAACAGGCTTCATAATATGATATTATCAAAAAATAACTCATAAAACAATATTATAATGCTCTGTCATAGTCACATAGGAATCCACCGTGCTTGACGGCCACGCATCGCAAGTTAATGCCATCCTTTCTGCTGTACTCAAGGGTTCCTCAGCTTTAAGCTTTACTTCTCTGTAGAGTGTGGGCGCAGCTGGGTCAGTGAAAAAACATAGTCACGTACCGCGGGTCTAGTGTCTTGAGCTCATAAGAAAAGGCTTTTGTTTTCAACAACATTAAATGGATGCAGGTTTTTCAACATGAAGTAGGTAATGCACTGTGTTATTTTCTTAGCTGGCTCAGAATTGCTAAGTGTGTCCACAGTCTTTGGCTTGGCGAAAGTCAGTTTTTTTGTTCGAATTGTCTGTTCTTAAATGGAGCGCCAGCATTTTCTGGCACCTGCGCCATTTAAAGTGGAATGAAAAAAATTGAACAAGTAGCTGGCGAATAGGAAGCCATTTTTTACCATTGTTGCATGCAATCTAGTTCACCCTCAGATTCACGTTTCTCGGGATAATAGCATGGTCACGGGCGCCCGCATTCCTGCAGCACTGAAACAACAAGCTAAAAGGTTAAAAGGTCTCATGCCTCAGTTGGAATCACAGCAGAGATTTACACAACCTCTTCACTTAGATGCAGTGTTGTTTGGTGATAATATCTGCACTCTTCTGAGGGCTTGATTCCTGAGAAGAACATGAAATTGAGAGTGAATTGAATTGGATGCAACACTGTCTCTGTATGGTGCCATGTGAAGTGTGCCCTCATGTTCGTATTTCATACTTTTATTTTCTTTTATTTTCATACGACACTGATTGCAAATCACATTTATCATATTCATCTAATTTATCCCTTCCTTTAAAAAAAATCCAAAATTAGTCTTGATGTTTGATTTAAATATAGATGGTGCATTTCTGATTTCTTTCTTCCATGCCTTGCCGCCATCTTTGTTTTGGCCAAATCCCTCTTCTGACTGTCACCTCTGCTAACCCACTAGTAGACTGAAAAAGCAATTGAAACTGTTATGTTAGCACAATAAAGATTAATATATGTTTGCAATTTCTATAATAAAATATTGATATTCAGCATGTGTATATCCAAATATGCCAAAAATGCCAAATATTGTGATTTTATGCTGTTCAAGACTATATGACTCCTAGGCAGTGTTTAAAGCGTTTTTTTCTTTCCAATTTGAGTTTTACAAACCTTCTTAATGTTTCTGAGAGTCCTGCCTATGCCATTCCCTATTGTTGAATTGATTTCAGACTAAAAGTGTCAAAATAGTCTTTTCTATGATATTTCATAAAACAAACAACTCTTGACAGGTTCTGTTAGTATATTATAAAAGCACTATAAACACCAATGTTTGGCAGTTTTTCTGAGTAATGCAGAGCACTTTTGCAATTATGCCAAATATGGTAAACTAAACATTGAGTAATTTTAAGTTGCACTAATGATCAGTTTACCACATGTAATATTGACTATTTCAATAAATGAAAACTGAATAATAAAATAGGACACTGGGTACATACATGAGGCCATTTGAGGGATTTCATTTTTTAAGACAGAAAATTTAGTTGGACAGAAATAGTCTGCCTCGTGTCACCCACCCATATACATATTTCTATACCACATTAATTTTGAAATTTTGTTTATTTATACGCAACTATTATTTCTTCGTTAAAGAAAAAAAATGCTGTGTCATTAATGTGGTCATTCTGGGGACACAGCTGAGAAAACTTGTGGGCGGATATGAAAGAAAGCACCAGGGCCACTCACTACTTTGGAGCTTATCAGACAGCATCAGAAAGCAGACTTGTTGGGTTTTTGCTCCATTTGCAAACAGTCAGCCACTATGTTTTCATTTTGCCCATGCAAACCCCAAGTACACCCTGTTTCAAAACACATGAGTTTATGTGGAATGTCAAAGTCTCCCCACCCTGCTGAGAGATAAAGACTTACTACAAGGATTGAGTGTGCAGATGCCATGTCCATAGACAAAGCAAACACAGAAATTCTCAAAACCATAACGTCACTGGCCAACAAGCTTTTCCTTTCAAGCCATATGCTAAAATTAGAGGTGGTGTGATGCCACTTTCTCTTTTTCCATACACCAATATTAAATGAGCCAACAGTGATGTTATTTATTTAGAAACTGCTAAGCTTTCAAATGTAATTGACACACTTCATTTAAGAATAAAAAATAAAAACAATGTTTTGGTGAACTTTTGCCAGTGGATGGGGGAGGGACAGTTTTAAGCTGAAATCCATTGGCGTTAGGGCTTAAGCTATATTACCTGTCTGATGCCTTGTTCGGAAGTGATCCCCTAATCACTATTCTCTACTGGATCAGCATATTGAACATTTATGAACACTATTATGGGGAACAGTATTTGTGATAGTAATAAAGGATTTTGGACACTGTGTTATACATGTTTGCTCGTTTACTGTGTGACAGCACGCAGTGCATATATGTATACCCTATCCACTACTTATTGCAGTGCATTGTGGGATTGTTTGAGTGTACTTGATATTGTGTTCTCAGACACCACTGCAAAATGGTGGAACCCCAAAATGGTGCACTAATGAAGAGTTCCTCTAGCTCTGGACAAGTAGCACACCACCAACCTCTCATTTATTCTCAGCAATAAACGCTATGCTAGCTAGCTAACAATACAGAGAAGTAAGAAATCTGAACTGCAGCTGGAAATAAAAGTAACACTGTTGCCGTAAAAATTACAATGAGTCTAGTGTGGAGAGCTAGTGTGCTACTTGTATGAAGTTAGTATTTGCCATTTGGGTTCATATAATTGGTAAATATAAGTGTGTCGTTATTTTAATAGCATTTCCATCTTTTAAAATAATTTCATTATCACATTTATTGAATATTATGCATTATTGGTTGCAGCCCATTAATGGTGCCATCTCTAGCTAAAGTGCCTATTAAGCAAAAAGCTTCCTACCTTGTCAGTCTGAGCATCAAGGTGTCCTATGAGGTCTCTTTTTTTCCTTAATGTCTTGCAATTGCTGAGAACCCTAAAACATCTTCTCTAATAGTATGGTAACCTCCAAACTAAGGACACTCTGTACATTCAATGTGTCATTCTATCCTAAAACATTGCACACTTACAAACCGGAGCACTCTTTTATTGCATATATCTCTATTCTAAACATGGCACAACTCGATTGACACACGCTATTCGTTCAGTGGAAGTGTGATATTTTACGGAGGCATTGACGGCTTTACAGGCTTTCACAGTAATGGCCTCCTGTGAGCACTGAGCCAGCGCTACAGCATTTCTGTGGAAAGTGATGGAACAAGCAGAGCATGAGGCACACAAATAACATTGGCCTTACTCTGAATTGTTACCCTTATTTAAACTTGTTTATGAAAAAAATGTTATTTTACCGGGCGTGACTGAGTCTTGACTGCCACTAATCTGTAACGGAGTGAAATCTGGCATTTTTATTGTTATGGGCAGTAGATCCGAAACAACTCATTGCTGCGATGATACATATAGTGTGTACAGAACACTGGATAGGGTGTGGCACTGCAAATGTATGGTTTTACTAAAGCAACTGGAAAAAAAGACTAAAACACTCTATTTTGGGGTGTACATGGCACTTATTAATCCACTCCACTGATAGACAGAGCAGAGCATAAAAGCAGCACAGGCTACAGTATAAGAGCTTTGCCTGAGTGTATAAGCAGAGTTCTTAGAGAGCTAACGGAAATTCTGATTGGACTCTCCGGGGTCTGCCATGCCTCTGGACATTTCTGCAAGCCCTATATTCATGCAAAAACACTGAGGTTGATGTTTTCTGTCTTACTTCTGTATTACATAAATAAATGAAGGATACGTCTTGTCATGTCTGTATTGAGATTAGGCTAAGGTTGCACTTTGTGGAAGCAAAAAAAATCGCTCGCCACTCATTTAAGTATAATTTGCCGTGTCTTTATTGGGCACAGTCTTTACATATTGCATGCCATTGTATTAACATATTTGTGTGTTTAATATTAAACGTCTTGATCAAACGTTTGCTTGCTGCGGTTTGTGCAGGCATCAGAATGTAACTATGGCACCATTTATAGCGGAACAGAAAATTAACAAAGCAAACTGTTGTGTGTGATCATCATGGTGTCTTGCCCTGTAAACCGGCAAATCAGCTCAGAGCTCATCAGATTATTTGTGAGCTTATCAAAAAAGTGAAAACAACTTGTTTTATTCTAGGGCCAAATCATAGACATCAGAGAACTATTTAAATTCTTAACAAGAATACATTTTATGTATTTTATGTTATCTTTAATTGTGAAAATATTTGGTTACTGCTGTAGTTCTAACCCCAACAACCGCTATAAATGCATATATCTGCTGTAATGTGATGCTCAGTATGGCATGATTGATCTACAGTGCTACACTGTTGTGAGAAATAGCATGATCGTTCCCTTAACTCTGTATTAGTGTACATTTACTACAGGAAGCAACAGATTTATACAGTTTGTCCAAATCCGTACATTGTGATGATGTAACAAATCTGAAGGCCCTCTGACAGCTATGCATTCATATAAGACAGTACATGTTTGATGGCGTTATGAAATGACTGAAATTGGCCCCATCTCTTTCCAGTCTGGCACCCTATATACTGCATTCGCATCTTTACCTCATGTTTCCTGTGACAAAGTTCTCACAATCCCTACCTCCCCATCTCCTCCATGTTCTTCAGTCCCAGGACAGTCCTACCGCAGTTACGAGAGGGCTTCAGCCTTCTTGCTACAGGCAGAAGCCGCCCAGAACTCTATCCCAAGTTCCTTCCCTTCCCTCAATCAGTCTTCCCTCATACTACCACAGGGGTGCTGGACAAAATGCACAAACACAGCAATCAACTGTCTTTGCAGCATTTCAGTTTAACAGTAAAGTATGAATATAGCAGATATATAGTAAATAAATAAACAGCAAATTATTCTCATTTTATGTATGTCCTCACACTGTAGAGAATAGTGTGTAAGAGTGAGAGATAAAAAGTCAGAGGGAGAGAGAGGGTGTGCGTGTGAGAGAGTGAAAGTGAGAGAGAGTGAGAGGGAGTCTTATTCGCTCCTCTATCCTTATAGTACCACTCTGAAACTGACTGCAAACAACCCTTCCCGTACATATGCATTGCTCTGGGAGGACGTCCCGACAATTACAGCTATATATACTGGAGAAAATGAGAGCTGTTAAAAGACCTGATTATAGGGTGCAATGGGGACCGAGCCAGTCCTCTGCCCATGGCAAAGAGAAGGATTTAGCAGGTCAGGAGGCTCCCACTCAAGAAAGTAAAGAAACATTGTAAAGAAAAGCTTTGGGCTGCTGGCACAAGGTATCAGCATGTTGGTGAATGCAGTACAGCTAACAAACAGATACAATGATTAACACTGTGGCATTCTACAGTCTGATTTACTGTGTCTCCTGTGGAGGCAAGACTGGAAGTAGGGGAGATTTAAACTTGTTAGCTTTAGTGAATAGTTAGAAAGATACAGATAAGCAGAGTTGGCTGTGTGATTACACTTATGTTTTGTTTGTTAATGAAAAAAGAAAAAGGAAAAACTGGAATCAGTGTTGATCTAAAGCTTTACTGCAGCGCTCTTCCATTTTTCCAAGCTGGCCAGAACCTATCATTCTGGTGTTCTCACTAGCTTTTTTAGGCATGTCTGAAAGACCTGTATAATTGGCAACATTTTATAAACAGCAAATTATACAGTCTCCATTCGGCTATGTTGAAATATGGTCCGTTTCTTTAAATGGCATACAAGGAAAAATGTAGAGAGGATCATTATAAATGTGTCTCCATCTAGTGGTCATATGTAACAACTAGCTGAGGAGGAACTAAGATTATTCTAACCAATATTAATGAAGGTCTTAAACAATCAATAGCAGTTGTTGCTACAAAACACCATCACACTACATACACAAAAATACAACAAACAAAAACAAACCCACAATCTCTTCCTGATTCAGTCATACTGAAGCCATCTAGGCATCTGCTTCTTGTGCTGGGATACATGGTCAGAATATTAAATGTGGATGATGTTCATATCCCGCCATGCCAGCACAGCAACGCATGTATTGCAAACATAGCCACTGCACAGCATTTAGCTCCTCACCATACTTCTCTCCATCTCCTCACTCTGGCTTGTCTTTGGGCTCCATGCAAAGTTAATGGAAACAGAAGCAGTGACGAGATTTCCTCTTAACCACCTCTCATGTGTGAAACTGTTCCCTGTGGGTAAGAGCACTACGAACACATTAACTATTGGCTGGTCTTGAGCTTGGAAATGCCACACTTGGTCTCACTCCACTGGCTTGCATAATTGAAAGCGCCTTTGCATGAAGATATAGCCAAGATGGCATATCAATAGCAAATTATTTCAAGGGCATATTAAAACAAAAAAAGTACACTGCCCTTAACAGGTTGCGTCGATAAAGTGTCATTGGCCTGGGAGTGATAAGGACTGAGCCTTGTTCAGGGAATCACATGGCAAGATCTTTGAAATCATCAGATTGTGTAAAGTTGAGGATCTATGTTAAAGGTAAACTTTGGCTTACATCTCCATAGTCATCAGTCAACTTACATAAATAGATTATTGCCTTGTAACATCCAACAGTGATTTTACTATTCCTGGTGCTAGGGTGACCTCATAAGATGTAGTGATGATCCGCAACTCTTGACTGTAATGGCTGCATGATAGTGTGTACACACCCATGATCTTGTTTCTGTGAGGCGATATACGTGTGTTGATGTTGATATTTGTAAAGTAAACAGTAAAACAAACACACCCCTCCCTTCAGTGCTCCATCTGAAGCTCCACCCCTGAAATTCACGAATGCACAGTCTCTGAAGCTGGCACAGTGCTAAGACTAAGACTAACATCAAGTCAAGTCAAGTCAAGAGGCTTTTATTGTCGTTCCATCCATGTACAAGTACACAGTGGAGTGAAATTATGTTCCTCCAGGAACAAGGTGCAACTTGGAACAATAAAAACATGCTAACAGATACGAATCCTCATGACTTTGACAACAGACTTCCAAGTTTACACAGAGTTTTACACAAAGTTTACAGCAGATAATGAGCCAAATATGCAATAATATACTTCAGGAAATATTCTTTTTAGTGAAATAGAGATGAGCTGGACCTCTGCAGCACCATCTAAGGTGGAACGTGAACATTTGAAAACAGAAGCGGGCTAATAAAAAGCTGACTTAAGCCTCTCAGAGATTTCTTTGCCCCTTGTCTGATCCAAAAGCTTCTGTCTGAATATTTCTTCAGATTACTTCTAAAGGTTTTTTTTTCACTAACACTAAAAATTATTTGCTAAACACATTTATAAAGGATAGTGAACAAATGAAAGAAGAAAAAACAAGTCATTTGAACTGTGAGTGGAAAACAAGCAACGAAAAGTGACATTTTGTCTAAGACTAAGGCTTAATCATCAAAAAGAAAACACTGAGCAAAACACTAGTGGACCTCCACTAGTGGACCTCCACCTCCACAATGGTGGTCTGCCATCCTCTTGCTATCAGGGTAGCCTAAGTGCTACCCTTACCCTAACCTTACCCTAACCTTACCCTTAACCTTACTTTCACCTTAGAATTGAATTATTAACGTTGTGTGGCCCAGCTTGTGGAAGCAAGGAACAAAGGTACGAACAGGTTTTGGTCCCCAAAATGTGGCATAAACCTGATGTACACACACACTGCTGGAGCTCTCCCCTCCTTACAAATAAAACTGCCAACAGCATTAAAAACCAGCATCCTTATCATCCCTTACATTTGAAACGTTTTATTAGCTGGAACTTAATGCCACATTTATGACCTTATCTGCTTTTGAGAGGAGAACTTATGATCTCTATTCTTCTAAAGCAACCTCCGCACCACCAAATGCCTTCACACTTTAATACCAGAAATGTAACTTTTGCCAAATTATAATTGACACACCAATCAGAACCATCTCCAAATTTCTAAATGTTTCTTTGACAAAATCAGACAAAATCCCTCAAAACAAACCTGTAATGGTAGAAGTGGAGTAAATGATGCTAAGACCCTAAGCAAAGACAGGAATCAAAATATCTATAAGTAAGTAAGAGTAAGAGACAGTTCACACTGTTAGGGTAGAGTTTTGTTGTCTTACAGCTACAGCAAAAAAGAATGAATCAACTCTATAGAGACTAAAGTTTTTGTTGAGATCTAAAGATCCCAACCTTCCTGCATGACCTTTCATGCATATTCATAATACAAATAATTTGAAATGAAGTATTTTGGGGAAAAAGTTGTGGGCTACAATTCCAGTACAATCAAATGGGATTTTTGCCAGCGTTCAGCAGCAGTAATAACAAAGGAACAGAACTGGTGGCCACTCTAGAATGAAGAATGGCCATGCTTCTCACCAGCCCATTTATGGAAAGTGATGCAGCCAGCCATTATCAATAAAGCAATAATTATACTAATGGTGAAATTTAGTACAGGGTAGTTTACAATCAGTTAAGAATTTCTGATAACTGAATTAATAATTAGCTTATCTTGCTGTGATAGGCTAATTTATTCATTTTATCATTTTATATTTTTATTCATTTATCCTGAATGTGCACTGTATCCTTCAGCAGTGCTGCTCTGTGAGCTATATTATGAAGTAGGCTAGGCGATGGTAAGATGTGGTAATTGTTTATCATGATAACTGATCAAATGTTACAGTGGTATTTTTGCATGTGCTGTAGGTTAGCTTATACAGTGCTGTCTGTCTAGTGTTGTTATCACTAGATTCATGTACTCATGCAAAATTCTATGGCCTGTCCATTTTCTTAAAGTTAAAAAAGTGAATACCACAAATACTAAAAGACAACATAATAGTGTTGCCTTTCAGTTTACTTTCAGTTTACAAATGATAAGCAAATGGCAATTATTCTGAAAATGCATGTGTGCATATCTAAACTTTAAAGATAACATTGGGTCCCCATTGGGTCATCTTAAATACTTTCAGTGTTAACTAATCCTAGCTAACAAGCACTGATGACACTGTCACTGTCACACTTTTTCCCATATCCCGCATAGCAATCCATAATACTAGAACTAATGTGTTGACAATGAATAAACGAAAGAAAGACCTTAGCTAGGCAGGCATGTTACTTCCATGCACCTTCTGCCATGCACCTTCTGGACATAAGATTGTGATTTTAGATGGACTGGATTGGTAATATGGTTTTCCACACTGTTTAATCTGGACCCTACCTGTCTTTACTCGTGTGTCCGGTTTAGGAAATGGTAGGAAATTGACTAATCCTTTCCACTGTTAAGCATATTGGACATCTGATTTCAGAAATAAATAAGGTGCTGTATAAAATGAACCTGATCTTAAAAACTCTGGAAGCTGCTTTTAGACAAGCACATCAGCATATGAAGATAAACCAGCACACTCTGTGTCTCTGTTCACCCTTAGGGTAGATAAGGCCTGAGCTGTATGCAAAGCTGAACAAAGTGACACATCGCTTGGTGCCGTTGGTTTTACTGCATAGCGAATAAATCCTGCCCACAACAAGGCTCTTAGGAGTTCACCTACCATATAACACCACAACCTTTAAAAACAGTGCACTACTGACTGATTTTAGTCACACTGGGCACTCTTCTACACCTTCACATCACTAAACCCGGCTCCATTTGTTTCCACTTTCTATTAAACTAAGTTTATGGGTAATAACAGAGTCTCCTTATGAATCAATCTTATCCTGTGATGCCTTATAAAAGCAAAGACAACCTATTGTGCTGTTTGATGTTTGGTAGAGCACTTTTTTATGTAACTCTCTATGTAATCATGATGTACTGATAATGTTCTTAATTATACATTACAGACATTATTCTGATTCCTCAGACCTGACTTTCCATCTTCTAAAGTGATGTTAAACAAACAGAAATCACCATCAGGTCTGAAAAAAAGGGAATTTATGAGTGTTGTAGAGAAATCAATCAAGGTCAAGGGAATGTGTAATTAATATGGTGTTATGAAAGATTGCCCTAGGCTCTCTCTGTGGCGTGCCCCCTCCCTCCTGCTGCTTTGTTATTTATCTACTCTGTCACACTGTTGTTGTGATTATGGATGTCATACAGCAATAAAGCGCTTAGGGATCAATATTCTTGAAATTAAAGCAAAAAGTGAATTTCCGCAGCTGGCCACACTCCTGGGCAGCAGGAGTTACCTTGTTGGATTATCATAAATTTCAAATCTGAGGTAAGATCTGCCAGGGCCTTTTGATCAGCGACGTTTGCCAGGAGAGGAATTGTGAGGTCAGAGTGGGGAAGTGAGGGTAAACCATATTTTGATTTGTCAGTGTTTCTGTAGGAAAATGTCCCTTATCTCTGACAGTTCGCTAAAGTTCAATACAAAGTTTAACAAATGCTGTTTTAAAATTTAACTGCAATATTCATCACATGAATTCCATCCATATATGAACACATAAAAATCTGGAATCATATATCATATAGAAGATATATATCATATATCATATAAACCCATTTTTGCTGAGGAACATGTATAAAATGACTGTGACTATGATATGACTACTTCACATTATTAATGTTTTGGCTAAGTAATTGTAAGAAATGTAATAAAATAAAAAATAAATTCAGTGTGTCCAGTATGGTTTCCTTAGAAGGGGATTCCACTGTTTTTTAAACTTCCACATAGTTCAACAAGATGTAAACAAAGTCATTTACAGTACTTTGATGTCATCATTCTTATTAGTTTCTTATTAAGAAACTAATCATCTGAAATTTCTTTGCAATGGTGGTGATGAGAGCCAGTGGCAAGAGAACACACATTTTAATGCACAATCACAGTTCATTTCCTGCATTTATTATTTTGGCAAAACAAACAAACAAATAAATAAAATGTGGTCTGGGCAAAAGTTACGGCATAAACCATATACTATGTACCATATACTATATTTTTTCCCAATATGTTAAATTTTACAATTTGATAGAAATTGTGCATCGATTTGCAGAAACATTTCACATTTAAGTGTGTTCCCCATGAGGGATCTTTTTTTTTCACTTACAAAATCAACAAAACATGTTATGTGACCGAGAGTATTCAAACTTTTACACTACCTTCACTTTCCCAGATAAAAGGTGCATATTTGGAATTTTTCATATGAGATTCTAAAGTAGAAAATAAACTTTAAAAATTACTGGAGTCAAAGCATGGTAATGCAACTTATAACTGCAGGCAGAATATGGTACAATTAGGTGACCAAAGTGATTTGATTGGTACCATCCCAGTGAGTCTAGCATCTTTCTTTCTGAGAGTATATTATAAGGAACACTGTAAATAGATAGATACAGTATATTCTTTGTGGCTTGCTGTTCCCAAAAGACTTGACAAATAAAACATCTTTAATGCCTTTTGGTTTCTATATTAAAGCATTTCAGTCTACACTGTTATTTATAATTGAATTTAAAAACAGCAATCAGCATGACAAGAGATTTCAAACTGTTTAATGCTAATGTAATGCATTTTGCATGAACCTTTTACCATACACGTAACTTCTTGCACAACCCATCTGACCTAACAATGTATTTTACAGGTCGGGCTAGTTGAGGCGCATAAAGCACTCTGTCCTACTGTGCTGAGGCTGAAGATCTGTCTGTGAGATTCTACTGGACCACTTCCCTCAGATCAATAGTCTATTAGTTTCGGTATAACATCAGCTTTATCTTTGTGTTAAGCTTCCATGTGAGACAATCTTTCATCACATGAGTCGCTGTGGCTTTACATTCAGTAAGAGGTCTAATGATGCATACGTAAGCATTAAAGAACCCCAGTTAAAGCCTGGAAGCAGGCAAACATGCTGATGAATCTGAGCAGATTTTGCTGTGTTCATATTGTTATGTAGCCCAGATTCCTCGCAGGCAAAATTAAGACAACAATGCATAAAATTACTTTTTGTGGGAAGAGCATACACAAGCAGTGCTGAAGGAGTTGGAAGGAGGATGCAAGAGGATGCTATTTCACTGGTCAAAAATTATAGAAATTTTATTTTATAGAAATCACCCCCTGCCGTCTATTAACCATTATGGTTAATATTGTAGAGTTGTGAATTCATGGTCTTTAACTTTTATTTACTGTATATGTATGTAAATACACCCATTATCAAAAGAATAATTGCGCTCAGAAGGAAGTGTCAGACTGTAATGCTGTTCGGAAGGAAGATAAAGGTATTCAGGAAGATAAATTTAGACTGATATGGCCAATATTTATTGAGCTACACATACGCTGTCTCTCAGTATGGAGTCAGGCAGCCATGTTTGTTATTGCAACATGCAGACGTCTCGGCATGGAGTTGTAGAGGTTCCTATTGGTGTCCTGGAATAATCCATCCCATGCAGTTTGAATATTCTCACACAGTTCCTGTAGATTTTGCGGTAGAGGTGGAGGTGGAGTGACACCAGGCCTTCTGGACATGTAATGCGTGACTAGAAACTGGTGACATCTCGGTGCTGACCAAGGTGCAGATTCGTTGGTGGTCTCCACCAAGACAAAAGTGGGACTTGTCACTGAAGATGACCTGCTGCCATTCTGAGTCACTCCATGACAGTCACGTCTTTCATAATGAATGGATCAAAAATACTTTTGAACTGCTTTTTACCTGAACTCATTTCAAAAGTAAGGAATGTTTCTGCCTTCTCTGGGAAATTTATTTTAGCAATACTTGTTTTTCTTTGGACAGCAGAAATAGGAAAATACGAAAATTCAATCACTGAGAGAGAGAAATATGTCCTTAAGTCCAATATACTATCTTTAATGAATAATATAGTGGACTTGTAGATTTTTGGACTTATACTACATATTAAAGCCTGGAATTGTATTTCTAAAAATATTAGATAGTAAAATTCTAAACAATAAAAGTGAGAACATTGTTGACCATGAATGAAGTTATTGTTTGGCAGAATCCGTTGAAAAAGTAGCAATGGCAGAAACCTGAATACACAGTTCTGAATATATTCAGTAAAGTATTCTATTGCAATACATAAAATGTAACCTATTCAGAATACATTAAGAATAGAATTTTATTAGACAGACACAACAATGTTACACACAACTAGAGGGTTATGAACTATAGCTATAACATAGGGCAGACCACATGGGTAAGTTGTCACATGTAATATTTCTAACATCAGCTCTACTTAAAAGAGGAATACTAGTATTGTGCATCTTCTTGGTCATAGATAAAGGCAGTACTGTGCACTAAGGTGAGCATAGATTTGGCTTTTTCCACATTCTGAAGTAAAAATTGGAACATTTTTGGAATCATTTTCTTGCAGTTCATCTTCACAATGATGCAGTATGTGTGTACTCACAATGATGCAGGAATGTGATATGCAATTATGACCTGCTGAACCTGCAAAGTATAAAACGTGTTAAAAAGTGTGACAAGATGCCCCGAGTCTGCCCTACTTTTTCTCAGAAAATACTTGATAAATTATGTTTACAATAAATTGTTAACATGGTTGTGTCTTGGCTATTAAGCTAAGATTACAAAGATATGGTTATTGTTAAGGTTTGTATTTGTTTTGGGACGTTTTCAGGAAATTTGAAAACAACAAGTTTTGGAAAAACAAGTTTTTATTGATATTGTGATATTTGTATAGAAGAACTTATTTCTTTCAATATGATTTATTGAAATTATTATTATTACTGGTCAATCATAAAGGATAAATCAATATAATGGCGAATTAACATACACCCACTGGACACTCACTGTTTCACTCATTCAAAATCTGATTTGAATGGCAATATATGTCAACATATATCATACCACAATCATAGAGGTTGTGGTGCTTGTAAAGTGCCTCTTCAAGCATTTGAATTCAAGTGAGAAACCCCACAAAGATTAATTGCAGTGAGGAAACACTTCCTTCAAAACTCATCCACGCCTGCATCCGGCCACAAGCATTTCCTGCCACTGCCCTCCACACGCCCATCACCGGAGACAGACATATTCGTTCAGCTTCTTTGTATGAGTTCACCAAATCGATCAGTAATTAATTTGAGAGGATCATGAGAACAATGACAGAGGAGAGTGTTAAACCATCTCGTGCTGACAGGCTGCTTTATCTCAGCCAAGCAAGTTTTGTTTGTTTTAGCCAAAGGCGTAAACTGTCAATTTAAATCCTCAGTAGTAATTGTTCTGATTTATGTCCCTTTCTCCTCCTCATTTTGGTCAGGCCATGCTATGAAATAGAGAAGGTGCTTAAGCATACTTCAAATTAACTCTGTATTATTTAGGCATTCTTTTCCAGAGTATATGAATGCCATAGCATGCGTTAAATAACATTCCTGTGAACACATTCCTGACAGGCTCTGTGACACTGATGTGTTAAGACATTTGAGACGTGTCCATTTGTCACTACTCTCCTCAAAAGCCTGTACAAGCCAAAACTGTTATGAATCAGTGTTTGATTTCTCTTATTGATTTGACAAATCCTGAGGACATGAAACTCCTGTGTCAAAAAGAGTGATAGAGAGCTGGCTTGACAGGTTGGATGCAAAAAAAAACCCACTGATATATATATATATATATATGTATATATATATATATATATATATATATATTAACACT
>CM067478.1:12866559-13041192 GCA_034552555.1 Semaprochilodus insignis
TATATATATATTAACACTAATATATATATATATATATATATATATATATATATATATATATATATATATATATATATATATATATATAATTTTTAAGAGGATTCTGGGGATTACTACATTAGTGAAGATGCAAACTGACAAGTTTATTAATGGCTGATATTTTATGATCCTGTTCATTCTTAAACTTAAATCATAACAGTAGAAGATGGTGGTGTATATATAACCAAAGAACCCTTATTAGTGTGTATACTTTCAACAACACTCAACTAGCAAAAAGGCTCTATTATGTTTGAGGTGGAGAAGAACTTTTTAACTTTGCAAAGACTCAATTTAAAAAATTGTCATATGCAAAAAAATTGGGAGCCTTGGTCAAATAATATGTTTAAATGATTTCTTAGTAATTAAATCTAAATGTTTTTGTGTATTAATTGAAACACACATAAATATGTGGCCTGTGCAAAAGTTATGGCATATTTATATTTACTTTTTAATTTTTTGTTCACTTGTATACGAGCTATTTGCTCTCGATAACGATGCAGACTAAATTAAAGTTGTCACAATGAAATCTTTGCATTTAAGATGATCAGCTTCAATTGTCAAAGAGTGGATGAAATAACCCCACAGGCTGCTAAAACGTACTACTAAAGCTTGAACTGTTTTTCTCTACAGTCTTTAAAGTGTCAAAAGCTGAGTGAAGCTGCTCAATATTGTTCAAGGTTTGAGAAACTGTCTGGAGCGAAATGTGCAGAGCAAACTGACAACTTTGAATTGAAGTTTGGTAAGGTTGGCTTCCTTTTTCCCAGCTTGTTTTACAAATTTTCCTTTGCACCTTAAATACTGCCAGTGTTACTTTCACCTTAAATGCTGCCTAAACAACCTGCTGCATTTAAGGTGGAACGGAACATTCAATTAAGAAGCTAGCGAATAGGAAGCCGATTTAATCATGTCCACTGACAGTTGGGCTGCTTGGGAAGGGTGTAAAAAGTTTCAACATAACCTTCACAGCCTCCACATAGCCCTCCATTGTTATTGCTCTGTAGTTGTTGTATGTAAATTTTGGGAGCTTGAATGTTAATGAATCACATTCATGAATTACCATATCTTTATGTACATGTGGGATTTCTATCGAGGGAAGAGACCACAGTGTTTGAGGTGCATGGTACACTAGTTCTATGTACCAATCTCTCCTTTTTCAATTACGCCAATTCTATGCCACCTTTAAAGAGCAAGTAATTCCACCAAACCGTTCTATACATTCTTCCATCCATTCTGATAGTAGTATATCACCTTATCATAACAGCATTTAAGCCAAAGATGGTCATACCAGCTGCCAAGCAGAAAAAAAACTTCTGAGGAACATGCTGCTCAGACTTCTAGCACTCTGATGGCCCCTGTGAAAGCTCATTCTAAACTATTTATTTCCTTTATTTCCTGAGATCAGCTATAAAGGACAAACACTATTAAGCTAGCCAATCAATAGAGGGAATGAGGGAACATCACTGCTGTTATCCCTCCCTCACACAAAACAGATTTATGTCTCTGCCACTGAGGCATAAATCATGTATTCATACATTAAATTAAAGACTGACAGATGGTGAGTTCAGAAAGTAGGTATAAAGAATGTAAGAAAACATGTTAAATGTGAGTGTAAGAAGCAGGTACAAATTCTAGAAGGCCAATATTTTTACCTTAACATGTACGTATTTAGAGGCCTCTATGGGTGCTTTGTTTGTTTGTTTGTTTGTTTGTTTACAGTGTATATGAATTATGACTTGTACTAACTTTAACATATGCTATTTTTACAGAATGGGTAAGAACAGTAGAGAGTTCAATTCTAAACAAATGAAATCAAACCTGAAAGTCTAGCAAAAACAAAGAAAGTTACATTAACACATAAAATTGCATACACCCAAAAGCATCATCTTTAATTTGAATATGCATGTGCAGTATCCAAACCCTCAGGTTCACCCGAATAGAGCTCATTCCCTGTATGGGAGCTATCAGCATCCACACACGATTATGTCACACATTATGAGGAGCAGTGCTGATGGGTGCATTTGGGGCGTGTGGGAGAAATATGGCGGCATCCATCAGAAGGTAGGCAGGCAGGCACAAGGAGCAAGTGGAAGAGAGAATCTGCCAAGGACATTTTAGTGTGCTGTCAGGCTTAGATGATGTACGGGCCTGCTAATAAACCAACATCCAAGCATATGTGTTCTTCCTCGCCAGCAAAAAATCCACATCCACTGTTGAAACAAATCAAGTTGTAGCACAGAAGCATAGGAAATCACATGCAGTGTAAATAAAGCAACAAAGTACTGTTATATGACCCTCATGATTTTAAACAAATCGCCTCACAGCATGAGGGCTGAAACAATGTTATTTATAATTGTGATATTAACAACATATCCTATTCACATCAGTCCGAGAGCGATCCCATTAATTTTTACCCTGCTTTTGCTGAGATAGAGGACCTTTTTAAAATGTCTTGGCAGTATTCCACTCTTTAAAAGTTTAAAAGTGATTTCCATCTCAGACTCAGAATGCCCTTGTCTCTTTGAACGGAGCACTTGCCAGGCAAGGTAATGATAATTGGCACATAAGGCTTAATTGACAGTAATAAAGTCTGACTAACACCAATGAGCTGGTATCTCTTTAATACACATTTGCAGGGCTACATTTGGCAATAACTGCTCTATGTAAAATAAAATGACACACCAGCTGATCTGCTAAAGAGTTCTTGATGTGAAACTCTGAGATTAGGGCATCAAGCAATCCCAGTAGGTAATCATAAAGATCAAGTAAACAGCAAAAAGTAAACCACAACAAAAGTATATTATTGTTTTAGGGCTGAAAATACCACGACTCTGCTATGATATGTTGAAGTGTTGCCACAGGTGCTAACAAAAGCAACACTAGTAACCCTTTACTGTGGTCAGCATCAGGTTAAATAGATTTTTCCTGTGAAGGTGGATAGAGGTCACATGTATGCTTTATAAACACGAAAAAATACACTTCATATTTTATGTCATGTTGGTAGTAAAATTATTCTTAATATCTGTAGTGGAGCTAAAAGTCTGTTTCTCTTTCTCAAAGACTAATATGGCACATTTTCTGCTATCCCTGCATTTAGTATTGTGAGCATTGTCCCCTTATCAAGATTAACACCACTGAGTTTTCTTCTCCAACGGAATCTGAGATAAAAGCTCTCCAGATCCATCAGCCATTGGTTCTCCCTTGTGGATGCTCCTCTTCATTTCACCATCCTGTTTTTAACTGAGGTTTAGGTCACTGCACTGAAACAGCCACTGTAAAAGCTTGTTCCTGTGGTCAGTGAGCATTTGGGTGCATACTTTGGATAATCTGGGTAGTCTTGAACATGTACCAGTGAGCAGTCAGACAGAGGCAGCAAGACTCTGACCTAAAATCTTGTGTTATTTGATGAAATCTGTTATCCTGACATACATCCTGACAAGGCTTTTGAGCAGGAAAACAACCCCATGGAATATCTGTTACCATACTATATTCTGTAAAAACACTCATTTACCATATTCATTCTAAACAAACTGACACAAAGAATTGCTTTGTCTTATCTAATCTCAGAACCAGGTACCAAAGGTCTAGTGATGTTGACTGAGCTACTGCCAAGTCATGGTGACACACAGGATGCAAGAAACTTCTGCAGCTGTCCAATTAACCTCTCTTTAAATATCCTCCTCACTCTGCATGGAAGCAAAAACATTTGTGTCCTCTTGCAGTAAAGTCCAACACAACTGTAATTATTGGTCTCATAATGGAGACAAGCATTTTCAAGTGTTTTCAAGACGTCTCATCATGGAGTTGTAGAGGTTACTAGCGGTGTCCCGCAATAATCCATCTCATGCAACTTGAATATTCTCACACAGTTCCTGCAGATTTTGTGGTAGGGATGGAGGTGGAGTGACACCAGACCTTCTGGACTTTTGACGTCTAACAACAAACCATCTTGGCGCTGACCACAGTGCCTCCAAACACAGATTTACTGGTCACTTCCACCAAGACAAAAGCAGAACTCTTTACTGAAGATGACATAACACCACTGCAGTCTTTGGCGTGACACTGACGTGGTGTTAAGGGTAGTCGTCATAATGTTACGTGTGCATGTAATTCTGCGTCGTGTAGCCGTCTGCCATTGGTGGTGGGACTATGTCCCCTATCGTGGCTGTTGGGTCAGTCAGGTGCAGGCCCGTCCTTGCTTATGTCCACGTGTGGCCGAGCTTGAATCATTCGCATGTCTCACAATGTGAAACCTACGCACCAAGTTTCGTTTCTGTCGGTTCATTCCTTCTGGGCACAACTACTTGTGCACTATTCTTTTGATGATGAGTGTATAAAAATCAGCAACTTTTTATCTCTGATCTGTCACATGTTATTGGGTTTTGGAGGATCCATCTTCTGGAGTTTGGCCAGAATGTCATCTCATATTTACACCCTAGTGAAACAGTTGTGCATTACCACTTAAAGCCTGGGGTGTGCTCGAAATGGTAAAATGTGAATGGCTATGTATGTCCATTGCACTTTTTCCATAAGAATTCCAGGGGTGCCTTTTCAAATACGAAACACAAGTTAGTCCAAGACTATTTTTCAAATGCAGATATAAACACGCATAAACAGCTGTCCTGAGGCTGCTTAACTCTGCGATAGAACTTTTTATTTGGGGTATTAGCTAGTAGGAATGCTGAAATAACTGACACAGCCTCCTCCTCATACATTATCATGCAGAGCAGCACAGGTAGTGCACAAGCCTGCCTCCATTCTTCAGGTAGCTCCTGCCTCATTTTCCTCCTGATGAAGGATCAGCTCCTTTCCATCCACATCCCGGTCTCTCTGAATGTACAGTGAAGGAGGGATCTGATCCCAGACCAGTAGTAAAAGAGCGCAGCCCTCCTCGCACGTCATTGGCTGCCTCTTTAAATATTCAGCGCAGGTTCTCGTTATTGGATGGATTCACTCACTACTGATTTCATAAAGCAAGTTCTTCAGAAGTTGGTCGAAGGGACTGTTGTTATAGGACCCCAGAGACGCGCAGCGTGTCCACTGAGAGCCGGAGCGGAGAACACTGCTGCCTGCCCATCGCTGCCCATCCTCCTTCCTCATGTAGGTGCCGCTGCTTATCCGCTGCATGCTTTGTTAGACTGGAGCTGCATGAACCCCAGCGTGATGTCTGATTACTCGGATGAGTTAGTTGTCCGGTTTAGACGGACCGTGGCTGGTTTGCTTGCTTACTCTAGACCAGTAATTTGATGCGGGTTAGAGTTTCTATAACTTACCAAGAAGCGCTTGAAGTAGAAACGCGTGGACATCACTCCTCAACTGCCAGCCTCTGGAAGAAGCCCACTTCTTCTTGGATCTGGTCTGCTCTCAATGCTGTGCTGTAGTCTTCTGGCGAATGATCAGTAATGTGTGATTAGCGTAGCATCCAGTTATGCAGAGGGGCTGTGCACTGCTACATTCACCGTACTTATCCTGTGTATATCAGAGGAAACGGCACTGCCAATCATGACTGTTGTGGAAGTTCTGCTGGAGTTTCTGGCTGTGAGTATGTCCTTTACACTCTCGTGTTCTGAAACTGAAGATGCTCGGCTTTGTCGCAGCTTTATCAAGATGTGAGGATGCAGGACAGCCAGTTTGCGCAAGGTGAGGGCAAGTGAGTCATGGATCCAGTGCCTTGTAATAGGCTGCGTGTTTTGTAATCTCCCTGTGATGCAAGATGAGAGGGTTTTCAGTGAGATAGGTTAACTTCCAGCTTTTTTATGCTATGCATATTTTCAGTGGGAGGCATGATGACATCTGGGGGTCTTTGCTGAAATGAAGTCTTTCAAAGAATATCCTTATTTCATCACTCTTAGTAGCCAATAGCCCAAATAAAAAAATGTACTACATGAAATGAAGTAGAGTTCAACTGCAGAGTTAAGCACCCCAGGGCAGCTGCTTAGGTGTATTTTTATGTGCATTTTTAAGAAAGAAGAAAAAAGATAACCTGACACTTATTTAACATTGTAAGATGGTTTCATGGATTGGTTTAAACTAACTTGGGATTAAGCATTAAAAAGCCTTCTAGGTTCTAGGTTTAATCTGGGTATGGGACACCAGCCGTGTATGTTTAAAATCACTGGCTGCTATTTCTAGTAGTTAACTCTATTACAATTGCAATATATACAGTGTTATAATATGCAAGTATTTTTGTCCTTCGATAATGCATGTGAGTCTGGCATCGACTACTGCTGCAGGGAGATAACGAGAAGCACCATCATTGTCTCCTCAAGGTGGACATCAGATACAAGGGTCATTTCACCTTGCTACACTGCACAAATATGGCAGCGTAAAGTTCCACCAGGTCAGAGCATCTTCCTCAGCAGTAGATACAGAAAATACAGTGCACCCTAATAATCAGCAGCTTAGCTCTGCAGCATCTGTACTTCAAGCCCAAGCACATTTGTTTTCCAGCTGCCTTGTTTTCTCAAGTCTGTTTCTCCTCTAATCATTCAATATAGTCAGGAAGCTTCCTATGTGTTTTTACTGTAAGCATTTGTTATTATTCTGCTTGTAACTTACAGGTGTACTGTGACCTCCTGTATAGTTTAGCTGCTTCTGCATCCCATCAGAAAGTGAGTGTGGTGTTATTTAATGATACAGTATATTTAAATGTGGGGGTGCTGTACTGTGTTTAAGAAGTCAAATCAAAGGCATCCATTCTGCAGCTGCATGAGTTTAGAGCTCTAGTAAAGTGAAGGAGATTAGGTGATTTGGGGACATTGCAGGGTACTGTAATAATAAGGGCAGTCTCTTCGTAAATCCTGCCAGCTTGTAAAGGTGCCTGTAATCTTGCTCCACATATATCTGTGATGCCTTCATCCTGGCCTCACTTGCTCTTCCACATCCTTTCTTCTTTCCCTTCAAGTATTTAATTTAAGAACACTGATTTATCGTTGTACTGTTTTATTCCAGTGTTTTCTATCTATCTATCTATCTATCTATCTATCTATCTATCTATCTATCTATCTATCTATCTATCTATCTATCTATCTATCTATCTATCTGTCTATCTGTCTATCTAACTATCTAACTATCTATCTATCTATCTATCTATCTATCTATAGTGATGAAACACCACTCTTTTCGTAATTGAATGCTCTTAATGTATATTTTCAGAACTTTAAAATGACCTTTTTTTCATTTTGCACCCTATATCGACTGATCACTGAACCTAATTCACCATAAGTCTTAATTCACAAATAGCTCTGTTCTCAATTTTAAACACTATTGCTGAAAATTACCCATCCATACTGTTAAGTACATGATTCTCATGCTTCAAGAACGCCGCTCAGTCTCTTTGTCACTTATGGATTTTTCTGTCTGAAGTGTCTGTCTCACAGTGACACAGACAGCCTTTTCTTTCAAGTCTTAATTTGGACCTGCCGCTTTCACTGACCTCACTCTCCCGATTTATGTTCATTCCTTGTAAGTGAAGTGTTGACCAGATAATTTTCTCTTAACAGGGGAAACCATTCAGGCATCTTAAAGCCATTTGAAGGACAGGCTTGTTTCATGCATTGTTTTGTGCAAACCTAGAAGAGATAATATCCGTAGCGCAGGGTCAGTGAATGAGTGTGGAGTAATCTCATGGTGATTCTCTAATTACTGCTACATGGATGGTGCATTACACTACAGTGAATCATATTGCTTTTCACCTTTGATGCAACTGGCCTATAATGATTTTAGACATGTTTATCAAGTAGTATTACTTCAAACTACAACAAAGCATAATGCATTTCCGTTTTGATACTGTGGATCTATAACAATCATGTTTATCGTGTTTGTTTGAGTGTTGTTTGGACTTCTAATATTGTTGGTGATATAAATCCACTTAAGATATAAAGTTGGATTATGGTGTACTGAAACACAACAATGTAGTTACACTCATTTATAGTTAAAAAGTATGCATAATAATAATACATTTATGGACCTATTAAAACTTTCTGAAAAGATCATTTGAGAATGTATAACACGAAATACTTCATTTGGTCTCATGGAGTCAGAGTTATCCATGGAATCAGTCTTAAAAGATAGTAAATTGTGTAACAGAGTTTAACAGAGTTGGATGTCGCTGGCACACATTGACATCAGTTCAATTCTGTTTCAATGTGAACCAATTTAAGAGCATCCTTGGGCAAGCTAGCTGTAGTAGTTCTGAGCAATTTGAAGAACACAAAGAAATTGCGTGGATTCCAGGTGATAACTGCTTTGTCTTAATAAACTCCCATTTACACAATGCTTACATGATGCAACATTTGATCAGGAAGGTTTTGTGAAACATTAATGTAATGTGTTATGGGTTTAGCAGGTGACCATGTCTCTTTGGATGATAGCACTTGCTCTGGTGGTGATGGGTCAGTCCTGGGCCCAGCGTTCGGAGCCCATGTTTGCAGCGGTCACTCAGAGTGTTCTACCCCCTGACTACGAGAACAATCCTACTCAGCTTAACTATGGCGTGGCCATCACCGATGTGGATGGAGATGGAGATCTAGAGATATTTGTAGCTGGGTGAGTTACATGCTTGGATAAGTATGTTAAGGTTTCAGAAGGCAGAAGCTACCAAGATGGTCGAACACAGGTTGGATTTCCAAAACAGTAAGAACCAATTTATAAGGATATTCATGAATGTCTTGTGGTTTTCAAACAACAGCACTTTATTCAGTGCTGCTTAATTGAAAATGGATTTTGTTAATATAGAAGAAATGCAGATAGCAGCCAGGAGCCATTCTTGCCAGGAGGATGCAATTACTCCAATTTGTGATTTGAAAGTGATCTTTCCTAAGAAACCGAATGATGGTGACAGAAATAAAGTGTTTTTGAGAAAGATTTAGACCGTAGTGGATGTGTGTTGATGAAAATGGAGGTAATTGGACAGGCCTCCCTTGTTTGGCATTTTTGCAGTGAAACGGACAGAGACTGATAGAGCCCTCAGGCTTTTGCTTTTCCCATGATACACTGCGACTAAGGAGGAGGCGAGCATGCAGAAGATCATACTCCTCGAGTGTGATTAAATACAATGCTTAAGTAAATTAAATATGATATGTCAGGAATGGAGGGCAGTATCATAATGATATGGCAATATGATGCACTCTGCAAGTAATGGCTTGATTTTACTTCATTTAAAATCATTTTTGTAACTTTATAATACATTAAAGATATGCACTTTCATCTAATATACTTTTTTGGTGATGTAATATTGGAAATAATAAATTAAATACATTTTGTACATCAATTTGTACAATACTTTAATGTTATACCATACTATATACTATAACATCATGGATGTCACCAAGTGAAATATTTAGTTAAAAATGGCTGTTTTTAAATGTGTGTTATGTGTATGCATCAAAATATTGTGATATGTAAAGTGTATCATCTCTATTTTTGCCGTATTGTATTATAAAAGGAGATATTATGAGACTTTTTAAAACCCTTCTATTTGGGAACATGAGGCTTCCATTATACTTACGAGTTGTTTGGAAATTAAGTCACACAATTCAAGTGCTATAACCACATTTGTGTAGTAAAACATTGTAAGTGATTTAGCTACAGCTACATCTACCATATAGAGTTTCTTTGATAGTTTGATAGTCTTTAAAAGTATGTATTCAATGTTTTAAAATAATTCTCTCTCTTTCCAGGTACAATGGGCCAAACCTGGTGCTGAAGTATGATAAGGTAAATAAGAGGCTGGTGAACATTGCAGTAGACAACCGCAGCTCACCATACTACGCACTCAGAGATCGACAAGGAAATGCAATTGGAGTTACAGCGTGTGACATAGATGGTGATGGGAGAGAGGAGATCTATGTCCTCAACACCAACAATGCTTTTGCAGGTACCAATCTTTTGAATATTCTCATAATATTCATACAAAAGATATGAAAGAAAGATACAAACGCAAGTTTAGAAATGAAAAATTAAAATGTACAAGCCCTGACACAGGTAATGTACTGAATGTACTTGATTCATCGTTTCCACATGAATAGGATATATTACATCAGTACATTTTTATACATCAGTACATGTACTTTTGCCATTCATTTGGAAGTAAATAGACTCAAACGTAATTTCAGTCAAGTAAATTCATTGCAGCTGTTGCAGTGTCAAAGCAGTTCTCACTGAAGTAGTGGAAAACATGGTTCATCCTTGCCGTATTTCCTCTTTTCACCAGGTCCAGCAACCTACGCGGATAAGCTTTTCAAGTTTCGCAATGGACGTTTTGAAGATCTACTGAACGATGAGATAAACGAACACAGAGACGTGGCCAATCGCATGGCAGGTCGATCAGTAGCTTGTGTGGACAGAAAGGTAACAGCACCTCTTCAAATCTACCCTGATAAATGTCTCAGTTGCTCCATTGCTTCTGTGGCCAACCTGGACAGTCCTAAACCTTTGGTTAGGTCTCATGTTTGAACAGTGAAGGAAAAGAAGCTTTACACTTCACTTCTATGGAACCTCTGATCTGGAACAAAGCTGCTATGAGGGAGCCAAATGTGCGTATTGATCTGCAGCAGCTGGACAGAGGAATGGCCGGTACTGGGTGTTGCTTTTGAGGGGGAGTGAGTCGGGCAGACTGTTAGGTGACATTTTACACTCCATTACTGTCTTCGTGTTTCACCCAGAGGAGATTGCAGGTTTCACTAGCTATAACTCACCAGGCCTGTTGAGTCCCGCCTCTGCCAGCCTGCTTCTATGACAGTCCATTTGTGGAGAGCTATGATATTTGTCTCTGACAGCGTATCATGTGGCATGATAATTAAAAAGGCAAGACCCTGTTTGTTTTTTTAGGGAGACTTGCAAGGAGAGACATATTGCCCTGATTTGCCTCTGCGCAGGTGCACTATCAAAGCTCCACATGCCAGCTTCAGAGCTGCACTGATACCTAATCAGAGAGGGCATGATAGGTTGTCTATCATGAAAAAGGATTTGGATGATACCCAGAATACTATAAGCTGAACCTGCGCTTCATATTTCTGGCTTCCACACTGCTCTCCACCGCATTCAGCAATGAACGATGTCCACTTATCCTGTAGAGCAGCAGGCGAGGGATTGAAATAGATTTTTTGACTGCAGCTTCATTTGACTGAGCAATAAGAGGATGCTGTTCTACAGGCTTGTGCAAGTGATTTAGCCCGGCCGGGGCGATGGTGTTGAAGTGAAACAAAACACAAATGTGTAGGGTCCAGGTTTAAATGAAGTGGGGAAAAACCACTACATCATTTTGTAGCATCAAGGCAGAGATACTCTGGGGAATTGAAATCCTCCTCTAAAACAAAGAGAATATTTCCCTTGTCTCTTTCAGAAGTTACGGTGGCGCAAGGTCATAGCCTAAAACGACAACGACTGAGGTATTGTATGCTAAAACTCATGGAGGTCTCATCCTATTTATCCATAGATTCCCATCAACGTGAGGGACAGCTAATATTCAAATGCATTTTTTAATATTGGGTTCCCCTTGAAAATGAAGTGCTATCATTTGTCTCTTAAAGGTGGACAGGGAGATGTATTGACCTGCTCCTGGAGGGGAGATAGATTGGCCCTCACTCACTTCTATCTGCATGGCCTGGTAATTATCCATGGGCTTATGGCTGCCTCTGGAACCCTTCCCAACAGACGCAGAAGACATTAGAGCAAAGTAGTAGCATTTAACTGGCAGAGGACTGGCTTTTTTTCAGACTTAATGGCAATGTAATAAAGTGTGGAGGTAAAAAGTGCTCTACCATTTTCTGGCCTTGAGGAGATGGAAAGACCCCTGGCTACTGGACTGCAGTACTTAAGGATCTGAGTTGCAGATGTAGTTACAGTAAACTTCCTATTGTCACAGACATAGTCTTCCCATCTTTGACCATTTCCACATATATTTATGAATGGTCTTAATCCAATATCCAATATTGGTACCGGGCCAAAATCAGCCTTTTCAAAGAATGGATTGGATATCAGAGAGAAAAAGAGGAATTCTTGTACAATTTTAAATAGTGCTATTCTGCGTACATTTACACTATAGTGACTTTTGTGTAGTTTGAGCATTGTACTTTTAGTTGTCCATCAAAGGTGAAATACTTCAATTACAAAAATAGCTCAATTTAAACCGAAGCTGGAAGAAAGTGCTGCATCAGTTTCAGCATTTGCAGATAGTCAAGGTGTTATTGTGGCATCTCTGAATAAAAGCAAAGAAAATGTGAAAATGAAGACTCATTTAAAGACGATGTAATTTACAACTACATTACAGTTGGAATTCAGCATCTAAATTAAATTAGGCCTGAAGAAGTTGGAGCACACAACATTCTTATTTTGACCCCTTATTCTTGGCTGTTTGTGTTGACCTGAGTTGAGGTATCCGTAGAGTGCAGAGAACAGCGTAATGTGTTTGACATTTACATTCTTACGCCTCATTAGGACTGCAGGCACTAGATGGTGGTATTTATATACTTATGGATACATTTCTTTATTTCATCATTTGCCTGCGTGGAAACGCAGGGATCGCAGGGGACTTTATTGAAACTGTGTGCGTAAGTTCATTTACGTGGCTCCTTCACTGAGTTCATGCCCACAGGGACTCTGTCTGATAATGGGGTGTGAAATTAATATCCACAGGGTGGGTGCTGCAAAGTGTGGGGAAAGAGGAGGGAGGGGTTCTGAAACTAGGGAAATGAAGGCAGCAGAGTCCACTGAGGTGGTAGTTAGAATTTGGAAATGGACATAAACATGCTGTGTTTCCTAACAGCACAATCACACTCTGAATTTGTGCAGTGATACAAATCTTGGTAACCTGGTTTGTGCACAATAAGCATTTTTGTAACTCAGTATGATTTTTCTTTACTGAGCACTGATTGTTTGCTGATTTATACTGATAAGCTCTAAGATCTGGGCCTGTTGTACAGTGATTGTACTTGCAGGAGTGGTCAAAATACAAAATACAATACTTATGCATTTTGGAAATATAGATTCTGTATAACATTTTTGTGATGAAAAAGGTCGATTAAAGAGATTTGCATTACTGAAAACAACTAACTTCATGTCTGTTTATTAACTTTGTCATGTCTGTAGTGTGGCAGATCTACTTATTTAACCTTCTTGATCTAAGTATTTTCTCTTGCATAAGAAAGAAGAAAGTCAAATGGAAATAAGTAAAATGTTTTTCTAGAAGTAGTGTTCAAGAAGTGAATAAAAGATGTAGAGAAAATGGGACTTCTAATAGACCACCGATACTGTCATCATCAGAGAGATAGGAGAAGAGTCAAGTTTTCAGATCTGAAACAATACACAGGTGTTTCTTCCTTCCACTGTGAGAAGACAACTCTGAAAGACTGTGTAGCTGTAAAACCATTGTTGGGTAAATGAAATAGACAAAACGGGTAAAACATATAGGTAAAAAAGAACAGTTAAAAGCCAAAAGCAACATATAAGTCACTTAAACGCCACTTAAAAACCAAAACTGAAAATCTAAGATGTGTAGTAAGGTTTTATGGACTGATACGTCTACATTTATAACTGGGGTTACTTTACGTTTGTGAGAAGTAGGAACTGCAACCAACTTGTGAACTTTTGGAGGTGTGGATCTCAGCAGATGTCTTTAAAAAGCTGAAAGTAAGTCTCCTGAAAAGAATGGCAGAGGGTGGTCATACTAAATTGAAATAAATATTGAATTTAGTTGTTAAGGCTTCTGTGTATGGCATCTGCCTTTCTCTGCTACGGAAAAATTAATGACTTATGTGCTTATGTACTAATTGGCTGTTTAGACTGCATAGATGAAATGAAAAAGTCATTAAGTAGCCATCTACAGCTCTGTTTATCATTTTTTACATGAAATTGTAGCATCACAGTAGAATAATTTTGTATGTTTGTCTGCATCAATTAAAAATGTTACCTAGTTGAAAACAGTGATTCAAAATTTTTGAACACTACAATATATAAAAGTGTGATTACAATTTTGAATGTATCAATCAATGCTTTTCAAGTGAGATTCGCAGTGCCTCTAAGAAATATGTGTTTCTCCTTTCTGTAATATTCACACTGAGCACAATTTACATGTAAATGATAAATAACTTTGAAAGTCTGACAGTCTGCTCTCTAATCTGGCTGTATTCTCTTCTCCTCTGCCTCAGGGAACAGGACGTTATGCCATCTATATTGCCAACTATGCCAGTGGCAGTGTGGGGCCACAAGCTCTGATTGAAATGGATGAGAGTGCCAGTGACCTGTCCAAAGGGATTGTTGCCCTTTCTAACGTGGCGGAGCAGGCCGGGGTCAACAAATTTACAGGTGTGTATAGGCACATGTGTGCTGAGAGAGGGTGATCCATTACTGGAGACCATCTAAAAGCAGTTGGCTGAGGAAGCAGTGTGTTTTGCCCAGCAGCTGATTTACACCAGAGCCCAGAGCTCATATCAGCTGCGAGTCACTGAGTTATGGACAGTGTTTATCGGCTAAAGCAGCCCTAATAGAGAGATCAGGGGGTCTGGGAGGCAGTGCTGCCGCAGGAGAGAGGCCGCTTTTGGCCCACTCAGCTGTTTACTACGCTCAAAGTCATAAGGAGGCACAAGGACGACAGAGCCATATTTCAACCCGGACTTGCTCAATGGGCCAAACATTCCATTAATCAGTGTAGACTGTGAAGTGGGCTTTGATCCTCCATTCAGCACTCTTTCAGTGGAAGCACGCTTGTGGAAGGCTGTGTGCTAGGACGGTGGTAGCTGGAGTAGAGAATGGTGCTGAAAGAAGGTCATAAAGGAGAAAGCCCTGGAATTCCCCTCAGAAGGAGGCATGAAAATCAAGTCCTGGCTGATATATCATTTGGATGATGGATTTGGAAGATATTAAAGTTACACAGAGAGACCAAGGAGGATTGTAGCGCTTTTTGTCTCAGCTTCTATAACTTTTAAAAGCTATACCCTTTAAACGTTTATAGAAGATACCATATTACAAATAGCACTGGTTCATTTTGAACAGCAGTAGTATGGAAATCTACTGTTTGCCCACAAGACATGTAAGTTTAAAGAGTTTCAGAGTTACAAACTGGCCCAGCTTACTGTAGTGGGTTAATGTAATAAATATGGAATAAGAGTGGACCTATTCTTCATTGGTCAGTCTTCCCACATTACACTGTGTTTTACAACCCACCCAGTCCTGGTCAGTCATGATATAGGAAGATTTTTTTTACAGTCCTTGAAATAGCATACCTTTTACACATCAGATTAAACTTGAGAAACTGCTTATTTAGATCATATCAGTCAGGGCATTTAACCACCATTAATATGAGTGTTAACCAAGCTATAATCCAAGACCTGAAATTTTTATGTTTTACTGCAAAATTGGGTGTTGTTACTTAAAGACGTAACTGCTTCACACAAAGTCCTGGTTTGGATGTGAACAGCAATGATATCACCCCTACAACTGTCCCTGGTTTCCATGTTATTTACAACTTTTCTTCTTCAAAAGTTTTGAGTTAAGATTTGAGTTAAGAAGTTCAGGGAATTAGACATTAAAAACTGATTTCTCATAATAATACAATTACCAGTCAACAACTGACCACTGTTTTAGTCAGTAAAGTACTGTTTAACTAGAGAATTGGAACCTGTGTCATTTTTGACCATATAAAATTATTGATTTTAAATCAGTAACTCAAAAAAAACCCCAGTATTTTATCGCTCTCAGTCTTTTCATATTGGTCAATCCCACTTTTAAAGAGATGCTCTCTTATGTTCTTTCCTGGTTTGGATAGATACAAGGCCAAGTAACAATGTAAATATTGTGCTGTTTAGTGAAAACTTAACAGAGTTTTAAATTCTTTGCATTCAAATCTTGAGCTGCTACTTTCAACTATGTTTGACTTGTTACAGAGTAAATGTTTAAATGGCATTGTTTAAGCATTCAAAGCCTAAGTCATGTTTAAGAGGTTCTGGAGCAGTAGAGTGAGATGTGTGCAGATCTGTCTAAATACCGTTACTGCATGTGTTTGTGCTCCCTGTTATGTGATGGTAGGCAGGCAGGGTGTGTGTGTGTGTGTGTGTGTGTGTGTGTGTCAGCAAAAGCAGTGGAGTGCCTGCACAGAGAAATGGTCTGGAAAACCTGTAATGATTGCACATTGCCTTCGGTGATGGTGATGTCTCTGCTGTGTGCTGTAGGAGGACGAGGAGTCGTGGTGGGACCCATCCTTAGCCACACCCTTCCCGACATATTCTGCGACAATGAGTACAGCTCCAACTTCCTCTTCCGCAACAATGGAAACGGGACCTTTACAAATGTGGCAGCACAGACGGGTGAGCTGCATTAAGGAATCATTCCCTTATCGCTATCACATATACAGACACATCATCACATCATCAGCTTAAAAGCTGGATGTTTATACATGCCGGCTGTTATAAAACAGCTTTTGTCCATGTTCATATCAAGTTAACCTGCCAGGTGATGTGGATGGTGATTATAACACCCTCTGAGCTAAAAAAACATTTTATATTATAAGAAATACAATACCACATGAAGAAATATACTGAGCTACAAAGTCAGCAGTCATAATCTGTCATAGCAAGTAATGTAAAGTAATAAATTAGATTTACTGTTTATTTTTTATTTTTTATTGATATATTTTGAGTGGAAATAGATTATTGTTTCTAATAACGTGCTTTTAATGTCACTGCTTTAAACATTAAAAATGCTGCAGAGTAAAAAGAATTGTCCAGCTCATAAATGAAAAAGAAGAATAACATAGAAGAAGACTCTGAAAGCCAGACCCAAACAAGATGCTCCCAGCCACAAATGCCCTGACGAGCACAGAGATGTCATAGTGGTTTAGTGGTGAAAGAAAGAAAGAAAGAAAGAAAGAAAGAGTTTTACCAGCACGCACAAGGAATATACTTTCCTGTCATCTTTTTTAATGGGCAAAAAGAAACTCCATTATTATCAGCTGCCAAATAGGCCTCCAGAAGCCAAACTTTCACAAAGCCTGAGGAATGTTTGGCAGCTAACTAGTCATAGCTTATTAGGTACTGTTAGTAATGCTTTATTGTGAGACACATAATGCTGGGATACGGAAAATCTAGTCTTACAAAAGTTCCCCATACTCCGAGTAATTCAGTTTCAGATTTGTTTTTTATTTTTACTTCAGCTGACGTTCCCAGGGTCTGCACATTTGCTGGGTTAATGGTCACCTCAGTGTAAAGCAAAATTGTACCAATTTATTTTCCGCATTCTCGCCTTCTTTCTCATTCAAGGGACATGGCTATTTCAGCAGTCACTCGTCAAAATGTTTTTTTTTTTTGTCTCTGTGTTTTAGAAGCTTTTGTATCTTTATAGCACTATTCTATTTTTCTTATTCTCCCAACCACGTCAGTAACACCAAGGGACTTTTTGAACACCTGTTTTAAAACGCATTGGTCTCAACAGTAATGTGATTAGACTGTGGATGGGATGAAGGGTATGAGCAGGTATTCTGATTCATGTGAAATTCTCTTCGCTATTTGCACAAAGTACATGGATAAATCAATCGCCTCATGTGGGAAACAACAGAAAACATTAGAAATCACTCGGTGTTGTACTGTGATATTCAGATAATCGTTCAATTTAACTGAAATAAAATTGCACTCGCTGCGTCTGCAGTGTAAGTAGAGCATAACTTGTGATAGCAATTTACTCCTTGATCTCACCTTACAGATTATAATACATTATTAAAGATTTCTGCCAATTCATCACAGAGTGACTCTCTCTCTTTCACTTTCATACCACACAGAAAGACTGATTGCTTCTAATCCCGTAGCCAAATCATCTAAGAAATTGTGATTATGATTGCAGATAAACAACCTATAAACAACACATTAACTTTGAATTTTCTTTATTAATGTTTTTACTTGTACTTGAAGGAAATTATCACAGTTATCATCGACCAAAATCTATGTGACTTGATGTCCGTCTGTGTCAAATGAACCTCAAATAAGAGCAGCTTTCAGGACAGCTGATGCAAGTTGTATTTAACCTGTATAAATATTTCTTTAAGTTTGTGTTAGATGTCATAAAGGACTTATGCAGATGTCATGTAGCATTATATATACTGGCTATGCTATGACTTGTTACAGGAGTTGAGGACCGAACGCAGCATGGCCGAGGGGTAGCTCTAGCAGATTTCAATCGTGATGGGAGGACAGATATTGTGTATGGAAACTGGAATGGGCCGCATCGCCTCTTCCTGCAATTAAGCAATAACCGCAAACAAAGATTCAAGGTGAGTTCAAGGTTTGTTCAAATCTGTATCTGTAGCCATGTGCCTATATAATGACTTCCACTCGGTTTCTCTTGAATGCTGCCTTGTTCATCTCTGATGCCTAAAAAGATCTCGTTAAACATTAAATGCATACCTCAGGTCCATCAGATCATCCCATGGGTTTTATGGACACCTGCCCAGGGGCCACTAAGAGAAGTGAGCAATTATGAGAAACATAAACAGCTGTGTTGACTCGCAGTGGGAAGTTTATTAGCATCACAGCAAAAAAAAGAACTAGTTTGTCATTAGATGAATCTTAAAGACAAGGATGCTGCTCTGTTGTGTAGGATTCTTTGAATGTGGCTGAGAAATGGCCTCGAAGGATGCACCTGGTGTATCTTTAGAGACCTACAGTCTACCAAAGTCATGCACAGCTCAATGGGAACAGCCGAGAGTGGCAGGTTGCTGCAACACAGTTTGTGATGAAATGTAATAAAGTGTAAATTATAATTAAACATTTTTAAACATACATTTTAAACGTGTCACATTGCTTACATCAGAAACTTGTGACATGTCAGTACAACCTGCTCAGGCCATCTCAAATGCGTGTGAATGAACACTCAAGAGGGGCCTTCATATACCCTTGCTGGGAGGGACTTTCCTGCCTTATGTCAGGGCTTATCATAATCCCAACGCTCCAAACGTCTTTTCTAAACATCTGCTTAATTTTCCCCTCCAATCAGTGCTTAGCAACTGTCCTATTCAATCAAGCATTCAAGTTTTTTGTACCATTGAGCGAGCATTCCTGTAAAATGTATATTGAATTTGAAGCTCCAGATATTCAAAAAATGTGCGTGGAGAACCAATAAAAGCAAGAGCTGATACAGCCACAGAGTAAAAGACGCCCAAGCCAAATATAAAATATCGGCCACCCAAGTTAATGAAAAAAGTATTCTGCGTTCATGTCATCAGTGGCCTGTGAACTGCCAATAGAGATATGAATAAAAAGAAGCCAGTCTCAGTATACACTGGCTAGGATACTTGACAGTTTGGGTTTTTAATTTTTTAAAAAGTCTTTATGTACTTTTTCAGCTGTCTAAGTTTATGTCTTACCTTAAATTGGCCTGCACATTGCAGTGATATCCAATACGAGCTTTAAATCACAATTAGATTTTGTATTTCTTGGGTGAAAGCAACATAGAATGGCATGGATTTTGTTGACCTTTCCTGGAAATTTACAGCAGCAGAATTCTTCATGAATATAATATTTTAGCCGTTTTTATGTATCACATTTAAATTACATTTAAAGTTAACAGCAGCTGCTTGATGGAGCTTTTTTGCAGCAGGGTTTTGACATGGTAAGAAATTTAAATCCAGAAAACAGATAAATACAGTTTTTCTTTATGTATTTTATGTCTTTATGTATATTTCAGCTGTCTCATCTTATGTCTTATATCTTCATTAGGTTAAACGCTGCTTGTCAAGAGTGGACACATGCTTTGAGGGAAGGTGTTGGTTTGGTTGTCAGGTTTATGTTAACTTGTGCTCCTGTTAATATGGGTGTGATAATATGGGCTTTTTTGTCTCAATTGGAAAAAGTCCACTTGTAGAGATGATATGCTGGGCACGAAGGCTGCAGAGGCCTCATGTAACATGGAGTGATATGATAAAATCTTGATGACCACCCAAAAAAGGTTGCCAGGTCCGAGCCTACCAAAAATTTGTGCCCAGGGGCCAATAGCTTGATTATCCGGCCCTGCTCATGTCTTTAGAGACCTATCAAACAAAAAAAGCAATTTTTTTTTTACTGGTAAATGTCAGTAATCTCTCAGTAAACAGTTCATACCCTTATAGCCGCGTATAGTACATGAATGTTTTTATATTAGAATTGCTGAGTCACTGAAGGTGTGTATGAGTGGTTGGCGAAATAAGCCATGCATTGGAAGGTTAAGGCTCCATTCAAGAAGAAGGAAAACAACACAGATGCTTTAAAGACATGTTTCTTGTTACATGTTTGAAAACCCTTATGAAAAATGTTTTCACAGCATTAAAAATTGGCCTGCACATTGCAGCGATACCTAATACAAGCTTTAAATCACAGTTAGATTTTGTATTTCTTGGTTGAAAGCAACACTGACTGGCATAGATTTTGTTGACCTTTTCTGGAAATTTACAGCAGCAAAATTGTTCCTGAATATAATTTTAGCAATTTTTAGGTAGAACATCGCATTAATTAATGTTTAATTTAGCTCATTAAAATGTTTAATTTCTGCTATTGCTGATGTCAACTTTCTATAAAGCACTTTGAGCTGCCAACGGTATAAAAGGTGCTCTAAAAATAAATTATTATTATTATTATTATTATTATTATTATTATTATTGGTAAAGTTAATGGCTGCTGCAGGATAGAGCATTTTTTTGCAGCTAGCTTGTGACATGATTGAAAATTAATTGATTTCTTATTTGCTCAGATATCAAACTGAAGGTATATATATATATATATATATATATATTTTTTTTTTTTCTCTAAATTTGTACAAATGTAAAAAGATAGACATACTATATATATATATGACTCAGCATTTGTCTGAGTCCTCACCTATTTGGTGAAATGTTCTGACTGTTATTCTTTTCTGCTGAACAGTAAGCACCTCATCACTCTTGAGACAAACATAGCTATCGCATCCATGCCTGGTTTTATGGTCTCTCGTGATTGCTTGGCAGATTGGGCCAGTGTTGATTATACTGAGGCTGGAGGAAAAAGTGCTGATGAAGGAGTGATTGCGCTCCACACCCATGACTGTGCTTGGGGGCATTGTTATGACCACAGTACAACACTGATACAGTCACACTTAATTGCCTCTCATTAATTTATCTATTTAATAATGGAACACAAACAGTAAAAGCATATATGGATTTCTACGAAACAAACTAACCTGGCCCCAGACCGAGTTGAATAAACAATTTTAACAAAAAGAATCAATGATTTAGTAATTACGTTCATTATTAGGTTTGATGATGAAGATAAAGACCAACTAGACCAAAACATTTACATTTTCACTGGGCTTAATAAATTCATGTGCATTCAGAGGTATGGATCTTACACCTCTTCACCTACTGTTGTTTTATGAACCTTGGAGATCTTGTCAGTTGATTCCAGTGTAACTAATGATATCTGCAAACATTTCATTGCTCATAACTCCTGCTTGCAGTGAGCCCCTTCCACTATAAGTACATTGTCAATACTCAGCTATAGTCGCACTCCATATAACTGCATATAAGGTGGCATATTATACTTGTCTGCATCAATATAGCTCTAAGGGTTCTCCAAGAACACTTTTAAACAAGAAATCATTTGAATTTGTGTCAGAATCGATGCCTATGATACAGCAGAAAAATGATCCAGAGCAAGCATTGGAGAAATGAAGTTATCCATGAAAATACAGTACTTTAATGTAATGTATGTATTCATTGCCATTGTCATTTGTCTTATGCCGGAAGTCCCAAATCTGCTTTATCTTTCAGCATGGACCTATGATGACTGTATTGTTATTGCCACTGATTTTTGTCCACATAGATAAATGTCAGCAGGGAGGTGTTTTATAGGGGTCAGGTGCTGGGTTAATGTCCTATGGGAGCTCTTGTAGAAAGACGTTGTGGTGGAAGCGCACTGCTAGCTCCTGTGACCTCTGCCATCTGTAATTAAGAGGTTCTGTCGCTTCAGTGAACCGCTAATTAAATCCGAATAAGCATCCATGGTCCGTTTAGCCATAAGAAAGTGGACAGTTTGGGCCTTACTGGCCAGTTTTACACATTGTCTCTTAGTTTGGAGTAATTACTGTCATTTTACTTTAATGTGTAATATAATAACACATGCAATTGCATAGGTAATCACTTGTATTATTAATAGCATAGTGATAGATGATTTTCATTTAGTTTAGGTCCTGCAACGATAGATTTGAGTCAGCATTTCTTTAAGAAAAACAAAATGAATGAATAAACTTTTTTCTGATTAATAATCCAAATTAGAATCACCAGTTTTGACACTGACTTTATTTATTTATTTTTTTGTTCTACATAATTCAATCATTGTAAATGAAGTTATTCACAGGGGTTTCATGTGAAATGGTTTATTTAAATGGAGGGACTTACTGACTCATATTTTGTTTACAGTTGTGGGGATATGAACCAGGGACTGCAATGTCTACAGTGAAAATATAGCCATCTTATTTACTAGCCAAAACCACAAGTGAACCCACATGTGACGAGTCTTCATAATGCTGACTAAGCTAAAGTAGTGGTAAATCTGAAAAACTGCACTTTCTTTGGCGGACCACTCCACCAAGAATAGATCTTAAAAAAATACATTTTGGTCGAAAATCTTATCACAAAACTATCATAGACACAACATCTCATCCCAACATTAGACCCAACATAATCATATCCTTTTTGTGTGAAAGCTTTTTGAAGTGCAGCTTTAAGAGACATTAAACTTGAGAATTCCTCTCAAATTTTGCCTTGGGATGATTCTATAGAACAGATCGACTTAATAAATGGCTTAATGATTCAATTATACAGAGTTTTTGAAAAATCGGTAAGTTTAAGTAATTGATACAGCACTACAGCATGCTTTTGTTATGTCTGATTATGAATGTAACTCCTAAGAACAGCAGAATAGAGTAAGAAAAGGCAGTTCTGCTATGCCGCGGCAGTGCTCCACTATACAAAATAAGTTTAGGGACTGTAATAAGAAAATGTAGACTTGACAGCTTAATGCTGTCCGCGGCATATTGGAGTCGTAGTCCCGAAATGACTGAAGCAGAACCTAAAAAAGCTTCACTGTAATTTCACTTTTGCTCTTTCCCTCCCCTGTATAAGCCTTGTCCAGAGCTGTCCATCGCCTCTCCTTCACCTGGAGAGGACAAGGTCACTGCGTGGGACTCCTTGAGCAGACTTTATGAGCCCTATAATTAAAATGAGGGGTAAATACTTGAGGGAGTACAGGGCTGCTCTATAACTCTTCCTGGACTTATTGCTGCGTCACTGAAGCATGGAGATATCAGTTACTTCCTTCTGCAGCCGGGTCTTTGGCCTATAAGATTTACCTACAGATTTCCCGTCTTGGTGATGACATCATTCATTAATTATTTACTCATCCACGTTAGGATGCACGTAAGATGTATTTGTTTAACTTCTGTTTTTTTTTCCTCTCAGCTGTCAGGAGAAATGTAGTGCACTTCTCATTATCTGCTATAACCTCATTCTTGCTCCTTCACAGTGAATAGATGAAAGTCTGATTAAGGTGTATATGCAGCCTTTGATGTGCTGATATCCTTGTGCATGTGTCTCAGGACATCGCCTCGCAGAAGTTTTCCATGCCTTCTCCTGTGCGCACGGTCATCGTGGCAGACTTCGACAACGACAACGAGCTGGAGGTGTTTTTCAACAACATTGCGTACACAGGGGCATCAGCCAACCGACTGTTTAGGTAAATTATGTCAACTACAATGACCTAACCTCAGGTCTCAGTGGCTTTATTGCATCTGACACAGACAAACTTGCAATTAGGCTTCACATAGTCAGGATTGATGGGGACATATTTCCTTTCAGGTTCATATATTATCAAAATCTAAAACAAACCCACAAGCAAAGCACAGCCAACAAAATGCTATGAAATCCAAAATGATTCTTTAAGGCAATAAATTATTATGGAAACACTCCATCTTGTTAATGGATTTATGAGTAAGGCTAAACAGGCCAGGTAGCCAAAAGGTCCAACAGCCAGGCCACAAACTCGCAGTCCAGCACCATTCCATTCTAACCTGGAGCGCTACCTGATAGGAAATCCTACGTACTTTTCCTCTCTTCTCATTAGAATAATATTGGATCTAGGAAAAGAACATTCCCCTCTCAGGTCCATATGCAAACCTTGCTGGATGACCTCTGCTTTCTACAGGCACAAGGAGTATTTCACTAAATCTAATTAATGTAACCACTGGCTTAATTTTATTACTGAAAAAGCCTGTCTGGCATAGAAATACGTAGTCTGTTCTCAAGCCTCATTAATTAAATCAGCATAGCAGGATTCATTTACCAAAGGCGAGCTTGTAAAGGAATACCACCATCGAGACCTGTTATATAACAAGCAATTGAAGAAAAAGAGAAGATGGAATATGTTTGACATAGAAGCATACAGAATTTGCTTTGTGGTGTTCTGTTGTTTGAACTGAAAGGACAGTGCATGTAATTGCTAGTTGTTCTGGCAGGGTGTCCCGAAGAGAACACGGAGACCCGCAAATAGAGGAGCTGAATATTGGGGAGGCAGCTGAGCCAGAAGGGAGAGGCACAGGTATGTGTCTTTGGCTGGAGGACTCCATGAATGTTTGTTCTATAATTATAACTTGCTGTTCTTGGATACTGTGTTGATTTAAAACATGTACCCATTCAGTTGCATAATGTTACGTAATCTTATGAATCAAGTGTCTTAAAGACTTCTTTTCTGCACTTTTCTTTCCACAACCTTTCCACAACTTTCTTTCATGGCTGCTGTGGTATGAACCACTGTATGGGTGTGGCTTTGTTATTAGTTAGGCTGTGCAACGGTGAAGGCTCTTTTTTTTTTAAGTTCACTACATATCCCAAGCACAGCTACAGATGCACTTTCTTTACCACTGGGTGGCATTAGAGGTCTACAGTGATCATAGTCTCACAGATGTAATAGGAAGAGCCTCAGCTTATAGGCCTTACACTGTCTCTAGTTCGGCTACAGTGGTGAGCATCATCATATACAACTGAGTAATCGTTCAGTTTAAGTGAACTCAAGTTCAAGAATAACATGCATGACTGACCTTTCTTCTTCCCATTAATTGCTGTGTTTTTTAAGTTGGGGAGCTGTCTGCCATGTAAAATATTCACCACAATGAATAATTCAAATTGCAAAGAACCTCATTACAGTTCAGATTTATTGGGAATGTTGAGCACATCGCAAGAACAAAATCTTCTGTTACGATGACAGGACACCGGGGCCTGTTCCATGTCTGAAGAGTTTATGTATTTGTCTCATAGGAGCTGCCGTGACTGATTTTGATGGAGATGGACAGTTAGATCTGCTGGTGACGCATGGAGAGAGTTTAGCCCAGCCCATCTCTGTGTACAGAGTCAGCCAGGTACTCCACAACTGACACCTTCACAGCTCATGGAACAAGTTGCTAATGATGGGATAATTTGCAGATGGATTTTAAATGTGGTTCAGGTGCTCATGTTAATGTTGCAAAAGAACAACTGTTGAGTATTACATTTGGAAAGCCATGTTTGTGAGGTTGCAGTGTACGTTCCTTATTCTGTGTCAGATTATTTATTCATCTGAACATCCATTTTCCACATTTTTATCATCTCAGTGGGATATATCATCATTGATTCCAGAGTTTCTCTCCAGACCTTCTCGTGGTGTTTCCCTCTCCTTCACAGGGCTCATCCAACAGATGGCTGCGTGTGATTCCACGCACACAGTTTGGGGCTTTTGCTCGAGGGGCCAAGGTGGTGGTCTACACGAAAAGAAATGGCGCTCATACACGCATCATCGATGGTGGCTCTGGGTACCTGTGTGAGATGGAACCTGTAGCTCACTTTGGGCTAGGTATGTGTTGAATGTTGACTTAGAAACCATTATATCATTAAACAGCTTGTCTTAGGTTGAAAGTTTCATGTCTTAGGTGTAAAGCAGCTTGAAGGATCTATATCTTACATTTTACATGTGTTCACAGTCACAGTTCACTTTGTATGACCGGTTTCCAGCTGATTTTGTTACCATAAGCTAAGCTCTCATAATATTAACTTAGCTCTGCTGGACAGTTACTTGAACTTTGCTAGTTGCTTATGTTACCTGTACTACTTACAGTACATACTTCTCCACAGCAGCACAAAGTAAGTTGTTGCTCACTGTGATGGTCTCTAAGATGGTCTGGCTACAACCATCAAAGAAGTGGATAAAATCACCCAGCATGGCTGCTACTTATAGGTTGCTGTTGAGGTTGTGATGCCAATAAGGCTGGAGGCCAAATTCAGCTTCATTTAAAGATGAACATCAGCTGTTGACAGTTTAGTTCAGGGAATGATATAAAAAGTGTGTACATTGTATTCACAGCCTAGAATGGCAGATTTATGCACATAGTCCACCATTTGCTGTTGCTCTGTTGTCGTTTGTAAATTTTGGGGAGTAAAAAAGTAAGGACTGTTATGTAACGGTCTTGGATTTTGGAATAAGATCATTTTATTGACCTGTTTTGTAAAAGTGGGATTTGTAATTGAAAAAGTAGATAACAGTGTTTGAGGTTGGTATGTTGGTTCCAAGTACCCAACTCTCCTTATTTCATTATGGCAATGATATAGTATAGTTTTCCAAGGCATGTTTAAGAATGTTCCCTTTAGGTTATCTCTTCCTTTGTTGTGTCTAAAATTCCCATTATAACTTAAATGCGAATGAGTGGAGTTAACTGCTGTAGGTCGAATAAGCTGATATGTTTTTCACAAAAAGAATGAATTCATAATGGACTGTTTTTGTATTTTTTTTTTTAAATATGGAATGGAGAGTTTTTATTTTTTAACTAATTAACAATGTTTTATTACAAAAAAAATAATATAGGTCCTGGGTTGCCCTTTTAATAACAGTATACATACAATGTAAACATCAACTAATATAGAATACAAATTTGATCAAAACTAATGCATTAAACCTGATACATGCAATAATATTCTATCTAAATCTCAATATGCTTCATGAAATCTTATGTAACAGCTATACTATGGAGACATCCAACCCTTGTTTTTGAACACCAAGTACACAGTGAGGAAAGAAACGATTCCCATTCTGATGTAACTTCTGATCCATGGAGGGGGTCATTGTGTCATGTGTGATCTCAGAGCAGCAACGTGATCTTGTAAGACGAGGTCAACATTTTCAGTGTCCTCAACGATTGGAGGATGGTGGCGAGCGTCCGGCTGGGGTACAGGTGTAGCAGCTGGTGGTCAGCACTGGACCTTGCTCCCTCTGCACGGCTCGCTTACAGATGCTCTGCGGAGCATGGCTTCAGCAGCTCATCAGGGAGCCATCAGGCAGATTTGTAGCAGCGCTAGGGAGCCAGTTGGAAGTCCGGAGTGTTCTAAATATGCTGTGAAAAACAAAATGCTCTCCATCAGCGGTCACACAATCGCCCTGAGGGCCTGTAAATATGTGTGTACGTGTCTGTGGGCACAGCCAGACATGTATATTTAGTACCATAGTGCTTATGTGTGTATCACAGCTACAAAACCATAGCCAACCTCGTCAGGAGATTTAAGAAGACAAGAAATTCTGTGTTCTTTCAAAAGTGTTTAGACTCCTTGATTGTTAACACTAAATCTGTAGATTGTCTTTTTCCTAAAGTGTGTTATGTGGAACCTCCTTTTCTGACTCATTATTGAGCAATCATTATACAAGGAGCTGCCACTTTATTAGGTACACAATACTGTGCAAAACTCAGAGAACACCTTTTACCTAATTAATTTGATGTCAACATAGCCATAAGGTTCTTCAGGAGATATTTATAAGCAGATTAGATGTAACACCGTACATCAGCATAAGGAAGAAGAAAGTCAAAGATAAAATAGTGAAAAAAAATGGCATTTACTAATTTACTGAAAGAGAAATTAAGACAACTAACAACTGTGCAGGAGCTCGTAGACCACCAAAACATTCAAAATCAGATAAACAGTCCTTAAAGCTTTCATCTTTGGGAGATAAGAGAAGCTCCAGTCTTGCCTCAGATCTGAAAAAAAAAATCCTTTCACTGTGAGGAGACAACTCAACACTATGGATCTGAAAGATAGCAATTAAGAAACTTTTACTGAGAAAAGAAAATAGACAAAAAAAAGACAAGGCAATTTGTAAGTCCACTTCTAGTTCTTAGAGTGATCGAGTGACCACCCTAGAGCCCAGACCTTAGTATTATTAAGTCTCCGGAAAAGGATGGAAGCTGTAAAGTATAATAAAAGCAAAGGACAAAGTAAACAGAGGACATTAAAATAATGAAAGTATATTTAGCTGTTTAGTTGTAGTTTTTGGTTAAATATGTTTCTTTCTCTGATCATAAAAACATGAATTTGGACAGACGGAAGGCTTGTCTTTGACTGTTTCACAGTGCTGCAGGTGTTTGTAGGATTTATAGGTTTTCAGTTGCTGACTGTAGTCCATCTGTTACTATGTATAATTTATCTATACCCTGACCCTGATTATTCTGAGCACTGTGTTTTAACACACTGTGTACTCTAACTAGTCACTATGGTTAGAGACTATTGTTCATACTTTGTGTTAGTCATATTCTAGCCCTTCGTTGTTGGTCAGCTTCTGACCACAAGACCTCTGTTAGCTGGCTATTTTTAGTGGGGGGCCTTTTATTTATATTGGTGGGCGCACACTGCGGTGTTTAAAAACCCCAGCAAGGCTGCTGTTCCGGATACATTTGTACCAGCACAATTCTGTACATGAACATGCCACACTACAATGTCAGTGTCACTGCAGCGCTGAGAATGATCCACCACAGTAGTCCTATGATGTGCCTTTAAGTTGACAGGTTAAAGGGTAGCAGACAATTATTAGTAGATTGTTTGTGAACCAAAGTATTCTGCAGAGTAATCCTCCTGGCCCAGCAGTCTTCCTTAGGCACTGCAGGTGAAATGTCAGCTTGACTCTCATGGGGGCACCTGTAGAGGTAGGCTGAGTCCTGGCAGGAACCCCTGCGGATCTATTTACCTTAGAAATGGTGCTTTAATTAAAGACCGGGAAGGCCCTCAAAGCCTCTTTCCATGCTTGACTAAAGAGTGGAATAGAAGGAAAGTAGAGCCGCTTGTTCCCCCCACCCCTACCACCCGCCCCCGTCTTCGCATCTCTGGCCCTTTGAAGTTCTGCATCTCTCTTCTGCTGCATTTGTTTCTTTTGGACCGCCACTGTGGTAATCACCATACAATGCCAAGGTCTTGGATGTTGTCATGCCAACTGCTGGACCAGCTAGCCAACCTCTGTTGGTGGCATTCCCAGCAGTGACTGTCTGGGTGGTATACAGTGGCTGACATTAACTTAATATATGTAAATGTGTTAGGCTTCTAATGGAGAGGAGTCTTATTGTTCATGTGTTTATCTCAAACCTGCAACACAGGAGTCTCAGAGTTGAGCACCTCCATGGAATGCTACCTGCTATGCCAGTGGGCTCAAACCCATTATCCTCTCTCATACACTGTTAATCATGAGAGACCTGCTCTCACTGTATCAAATAAGACCAAGGCACCGTCCGAGACATGTTCAGGCCGTAGTGCTCACGGTGCTGTGCACAGCTGCAACCGAGCACATTCCTGTGCATTTCTTAAGAGCCTGCAACTCTGGTGCCAAACCCTAGCCTGCTCCAACCTGGCTTTTGCCGAGGAGCTTCTTGGGAGGCCTTTTCTCCTGAGTGGAATTTTTCCATTGAGAGCCTTGCATAAAGAGAAGAAATCACTCATTGTGTCTCTCAAACTTAAGGGGAAGTTACAAAGGCAGACTGTTCTCAAAATGCTGAAAGGCTTTTTTTCCTCATCCTCACTATGTACTTCGCCAACAGGGAAAGACGTGGCCACCAATGTGGAGGTGTACTGGCCAGATGGACACTCCGTGGCAAGGCCGTTGGAGCTCAGTGACCTGAACACGGTGTTGGAGATCTTCTACCCTGTGGCTGAGGGGGAAGAAACTCCAGCATCCGAGATTGAGGTGTGTGCAAGCCTTGGTTCATTCTTCTTTATGAACTGGTTAAAGTGATGGTTTAGTCAAAAACAGCTCCCCTTACTGTATGACATACCATTATCTGTAAATAGATGAAAATATGTCACATAGCAATAGAAGTAGAAACTTTGAAACCTGGATTGCATTCATACTTTTATCCAATTTTTACACTACCAGTCAAAGGTTTAGACACAGATACTCATAGAAGCTTTTCCATATTTTTGGCTTAATGTTTTGCTTTAGAATAAAAGTGAAGATATCAAACTATAAAATAGCACTCATGAAATTATGTAGTCACCTTACAAACCTTCAAAATGGAACTTTACAGGAGGATGAAACAGCTTTCTTAACTGGCTATGGAGGCTGAGATAACAAGGTTTTTTTCTAAGTAATTCCATTGGTCTGTCCATGAATTCAGATTGTCAAATACATAGATCTGTCCTGAATAATTTAAATATTCAAATATTTGTTCTTTAAGTTGGTATTGGTTTTTCTATTTAGCATTCAGAAGCTTTGTCTTTTTTCAAGCCACAAAAATTGCCTACTCTAAAAAAGATTATTGTATTATTATAGAATAGCCATTTATAATGCACAGAAAACATAAAAAGAAACACATTTCAGGTGGTTTAGTTGAATGCATCATAAATTCACCCCAGGTAAACATCTCACCTTTCTAAATGAGCGGTTGTACTGCAGGTGTGAAACTTGTGATGATGTCACAACTACAGGTTTTTACTGCATATACACACTGAGCAGCATATACACACTGTTAATACAGCACATGCGCTGCTTTGAAATGATGCTAAAAAGCTTAAATTGTTATTCTTAACAGTGATATTGAGAATAAGGATAAATGTACTAGGAAATAGCAACAAGTATTTGAAGCCTATTTGTTGCAGTCCTACAAATGTGATTTAGGCATGCAGCTTGCACAATGCTAAGCTTTTATTTTTTGCTAGCTACTCATAGATCTCATAGATCCAGTGAAAAGCTAAAAACACAAACACCAGACGTGTCTTAGCTGATTGGCTACATTTGGCCTCACTGACAATTACGTGAATTTGTTTAAATGTAATTCTTAAAAATGTTTTTATTCTTCTGCAGTGTGGACATGGATTTATAGTCAGTGAAAATGGACGTTGCACTGGTAAGATCTCTTTAAGAAATGTAGTCTTGTGTAACCTCCAAACTGTCCTGACAGTGTTGACATTTGGTCTGTTTTACTCTTATGAAGTTGTTCTGTCCCCTGTGTGTGATCCTGTATTTCACTGTACCAATCTTGCAACTCCCAGATCAAGATGAGTGTACGCAGTTCCCATCTGTGTGTCCCCCTGAACGTCCTGTCTGTACCAATACCTATGGTAGCTTTAAGTGCCGTGCCAACAAGAGGTGTAACCAGGGATACAAGCCCAATGATGAGGGTACAGCCTGTGTGGGTGAGTAAAAATCTAGGGATAATAGTTGGAACCATGAAGGAACTAAGTCTTCAGGCTGTACTGTTGCGGTGAGATTTCATGGATTACATGAAACTGAAAAAAAAACAGCGCTTTAAATTTATTTGATTCAAATGTGAACATAATTTCCACATGAATAAAATAAAAGCTGAAAGATAAAATTGCGTTGATGTATTTTATTCATGTGGAAATTATGTCCACATTTAAATCAAGTAAATTTAGTGCATCGCTTTTTCATGATTTTGACTCATTTATGGCCAAAAATCACTGCTCAGCTTTTCCACAATACCCATGTTAATGCTTGCTTCACAACTTTCAGCTTTCCCTGTCTCCAGTTTGTCCTGTAGCCTCTTCAACATTTTGATGCTTGCCATCACTGGAATAAAAACACTGGGCTCGATTTTCGAGCAGCAAGCATGGTTTAGTGCTTTAATGTGACATATTGGGAATTTGGTTGAACGTAAGCCAATAAATTGGCATTCTTGCCCAGTTGCTGTTTTGTTGGCCGGGAGTGATGGCTGGTGTTCACGTGGGTGGAGAGGCGCTGCAGGAGTGTGACACAAATAATCCACTACACAGTGGCATTTTAAAACTCACTGCAGTCCCAAATGGTGCTTGTGTGACTGCCTACCTAAACATACTCTTAGCACAGAATGGCATATTCCTCACATCAGCCGAGGCTTAAAGGTCCATTTCTTAAAATTGGGTCTTGTGACTGCTATTTGTATTAACCCACTTTAGTGTAAATAGGCTAATACCTAACACTATCCATAGTAATTAACAGAAAGAGGAGGAGTTCATGTAAATGGATATTTCCGCAGCATGCCTAACCACTTTTTAGAAGTGTGCTGTTTGACAAGTTATTAGATCAATAAATAATATACAACTAATATAAAAAAATAGTTGCATCCAGAAGGAAGTGTGGGATTGCAAAGTTATTCGGAAGGAAGATAAAGTTTACCAGGAAAACTAAATGATGATAAATTTTGACCGATATGGGCAATATTTATTGAACTACACATACAGAAGTAGTGCCTTTCAGTATGGCGTCAGGCCGCCATGTTTGCTAATGCAACATGCCAGATATCTCGGCATGGAGTTGTAGAGGTTCCTAATGGTGTCCTGCGACACTCCATCCCATGCAGCTTGAATATTCTCACACAGTTCCTGCAGACTTTGAGGTAGGGGTGGAGGTGGACTGATGGGTCAGTCAGGTACAGTGATAAGGCCCAACCTCGTTTACATCACATGCGGCTGAGCGCGAAACTCGAATCATTCACATGTCTCACAATGTCAAACCCACCAATTCCTCGGTTGATTCCTTCTGGGTGCAACTATTTGTGCAATTATTTTGCTGGATGATGAGTGTATGTTAAGGTAAATACAGGTATATGTGCCATAATCACACATGTGATTAGTTCACTGATATAGTTCCCTTTGCACTGTGATCATTAAGGCGATATCAACCTCCCTGGCTTTTCTCTTTTCTCTGTGCTTTCTGTTTGCAGCTCAAGTAGCATACTTCGGGGGTAACAGGTCCTCTGCCTTTAAACTGTGGGCTTCTCACCTCTGGCCATTCTCTCTAACTCTGCTGGCTGTTCATTTTTCCTGCCTGGATGCCTGACAGCCCAATACCTGTTCTCTTCCCTCTCACTGTGCGTTCTCCCTCCTGTGAACTGGGATTCGACTGTGAAGGGAGCTCTCTATGGACTCCTCATTCCCACTGTGGCCCCTGCTGCTTCTCATTTTCAGCTCTCATTCCTCACAGACCTATAGAATAGACACTGAGCATGCACACAGGAACTTACTGGAGATAACTGTTTAAAAAAAAAAGGAATCACATTGTCACGTCTAGCAGGCCGTGAAGTGAGAAAGCCGTCGCATGGAGGACGAAATCAACTCTTTGACTAAATGTGGAACAGACAATTCATCAGTTCCGCTCACGTTATTTGGCGTATCCTTTTCATACACGACTCTAATTTTGTTTCAATGCGATAATAACGTGAAAATATGTGCAAGTTTACAAACTCACCCCGAGTGGTGCTTGCAGTTGAATATTTAATATAATAGATCAATGGCCAATGTTCTGGGGCTGATTGTATGAAACCCATCTGCACAACTGTGGTGTAAAGTTAACAGAAGTGAAACTAAATTGAAATTATGCTGTTTAGCTTTGCAGCGTATGTTTTGATTTCTTGAACTCTCTGCTGCCACGTTTTTGTAAATGTCAATTACGAAGCTTCCTGTGTTTCTTACATATATTGTCCAGGCTCGAACGGTAGTGGGCTCCGAGTGCAAAGGAGTCAAGAAAAGTTTGGAGACAACTGAAATAATATCTTTGAACACTGTGCTCCTGTAGAAAGTCATGGTTTGTTATTTATAGTGCCTGCTTGTTGCTGTAAAGCATTTAGCTCATGCTGACTGGGCCCGGGCTTGAGTGTGACTGCTGCTTTTTAAGCCTCTGAGTGAGAGAAGTGTAGAGAAACTGTTGGAGACAGGGAACATATGCCCAGCCATCTGCTTTATCCAAGGTTACAGTCTGTAAACACTGAATAAAACATGCCCAAGCGTCGTCAATACACATTCCTAACCCTGACCTATACTCTGTCCACAAGAAAAGAATTGGATGTCATCTGCTCCTGGAAAGACCATGAACTCTGATGTAATCATAACAGTTAGTTAAGCGTGCATCACTTTAATAGGTCTTAAATATTCTTCCACATTTATTCTAAGCGTCACTGTGTACAGCCTAAAAAACAACAAACAGCAAGAAATAGGACCATACAAGCTGTGCAAACAAAATGCTTTCGTCCCACCAAGGCACTGAATTCTGCTCAGATTTTTTTTTCTCAGATGTGATTTGATACAGTGAATTAAGCTAAAGTGCTTTGATTCACAGTGCATTGTTTATAGAGGAAAACCTGCTCTTGGTATGGAGACAAATTATTGCTGTCGGAACAAAACCTAATTTTTCCAAATACATATGTATCCAAATAGGTAAATTATTAACTTTTAATAGAAGTTAATGCAGAAGCTTTTTATTCCCAGTATTTGTGGAGCATTTCTATTGGTCCATTCATGATGAAACAATGAAACATAGCTTGTTTAGCAAACATGTGAAAAATCTGTATAACCCAGGTCCAATCTCAGTGAAGAATTTAACAGGTCCAAAAAGAACCAAAGTGAAAATGTTCCAAATATTATTTTTACTTTTCTATGTAAAATGAAGAAAAACCCTGGAGCAAGTAGCTAAGTCTATATTCACTGAACCACTGTATATTACCATTATTCAGATCTGTCATTTTACATTGAAAGGGATAATCTGTTGATGTTATTCTAATGTAGCCTATAATTAACATCTCCACTGAGATATATGGAGAGAGTTTGGGCAGCTATCGCCTGATATCTCTACCAGAGGTGGCTGACTGTATGTGGAGAAGGGCGAGGTTTTCTTTTCCCTGAAATTCTGCATTTTGTGATTGAGCCAAAACATTTTGAACCAAACATGGCAAAACCCTAGAAAAAGCTTTTAGTTTAACAAGAACTGGCAGACATGTCCTGTAAACACCAAGTAATTCCAGTAATTCATGTACTGGTGACACGGCTGATGAAAAAACACAACAGGAAACCAAGTGCCAGTAGTTTAAAAAAAATCAGTAAGTAAATATAATATTATAGGGAATATACAAAAATGTTCTGAGCAAGTCTCTTTGATATCCTGTGGAGTAGTAATGGTCATTATCTTCCCAAATGACATAAAAGGTTGAGGTTAGCCTGTGGAATGAGAAGCTCCCCATGGTGAGGCTCTTAAAGTGGAAGCGAATGGAGAAAGCAAGCAAGTGATTCAGTCTATATTCTTTCAGATGTACTGAATGAACGTTTGTCTTTTGCAGAATGAAATGTCAATGAAGATTTCCCTGTATAAAATAAAGTCTGGAATCTTTTCTTGTGTTGTTTTTGTGTCAGGTTCTTTTGGAAAAGCACTGTAAAACATGCTCATAACTCCAACAGTGAATGATGAAGCTCACAGGAAACAGTAGGAGGTGAGTTTCAAAGTGTCTTCAGGATTTTTTGCAGAAGTTGACTAGGTCTTGGAGTAATTTGAGTATGTATGAGAGACAGAGAGAAAGAGAAGCAGTAGCTTCAGAAAAGGAGGGAGGGGTGGGAAGAGAGAAGGAGTGAGATTAGATCTTGCAGAGGAAAGCCAAACAGACTTAGCCTGCCATGATGTGAGGTCGCTGTCTGTTTGTTGTCTTTGAATGCTACATTAGATTCCTAAGGCCGGCTCGGGCCTTTTGAAAGGTCGGTGCCTTTGGGGGCCAAGGAACGCAGGGGGGCTGTGCTGGGCCATGGTCCATGTCTCCCATGGTTCAGAGCAAGTGGAACACAATGCTCACACCACTGACGTACCTGTTTATCCAGGTGCTGTCCGCTGGCCATTTGCTGGGCAATTAGCCAACAAGGTAAATGAGAAACATTGGGAGCCAAGTACTCAAGTGAAAGATACATGACCATCTCAGGTCTGCTCTTTAAAGTACATGGTGAGTCGTAAAAAGACTTATATTAATATATGATATTAGGACCAAATGCTGAAGTAAAGCTTTGTGTTCTGTGTGTTTTCAGTGGAAATTTTCATGCAGTCTAGAAATATGATGGTTTCAGCGACCATAGTGGAAACAAGTGGACAACACATTCAAGGATATAAATTGAAGCAAAAATGTTATTATATAATGAACAGTAGTACAATGAATGTTATAATGAACAGTACTCTTTAGGCATGGAAGAAGTTGATTTGAATTGTTTTTGAGTTTAAAGATTGCTGTTGGTCATATAAACTTAAACAATTGCATTGTTTCATTTGAAGTATTTTTCTGAGCTAAATAAAAGTAGTTAAATTGCTTGCTACCACATATAAAGTATTTTATAGGTTAAGCCGACAGACCATTTTTACAGTGTAAAGTACCTTTCAGTAAAAGTACCAGGTCAAAAACTATTTAATAATAAGTAACTTATGGAACTGCTGTTGAACTTCTTAGTATATCCTGCATCTATCAGTACAGGAACTAGGAATGTATTGATACTACTTGATACATTAATACTAATACTGGTATTGGGTGTAGGTCCAATACTGTGCTCATTTACTCATTTTTTACTTGTAAAAAATGCACCCATACCAACATCTGATACTGTGTGATGTAAGCCTATAGTATGCTGCTGTGAGCTGGCAGTAAGCGAAGGTCTGTTCATAAAGGGAAGTGTTGCTGATGCCATGGCAGTTGGACACAAAGTCGTCATTTTAAACAATCCGCTTTGGCATATTCCTGTCACGAATACACGGTGTAATAGTAGCCTAGACTAGAAGAACAAAAGCAAAAAAATTTGCAGTACTAAAGGCTGTATACTTTTAACTTTACCCGAGTTATTAAAGTTAATATGCTGATTTGATGTTTTAAATTGTCTTTCTTAAATAGGCTGTAGAAAGACTCTATTGTCCTACCCATGTAAATCACCTTTGTTTTTAGTTTCAGTGCACTACGGTGGTCGAGAAGTTAATCAACATTTCAGAAAACAAAATTACAAAAATAAAAACAAATTTACAAGCGAAAAGGAGGAAGGAATGCTGAATGCTGAAGGAACGTGCTCTGAAAAAGCACAGAGCCAGCTGTGGATGCACGCACCAGCAGTGAATGGTATAAGGAAAAGTTTGATTGACAAGGGTCCGCAACAAGCACTTCCTGTGTGTTAGACCTTCCCTTTCCAAATTCGGAGTTTGTAAGTGTTTCGGTATTAGTAAAAGTGTTTCACGTCTTGTAAATTTGTTTTTACTTTTGAAATTTTTTTCTCTTGAGTGTGATTTTTTTCGTTTGTAAATTTGTTTTTATTTATGTAATTTTGTTTTCTGAAATCTTAATTTGTTTTGCACTTCTCGGCCACCGTAGAGCACAGTCTAGCACAAGTTAGCAAAGCTATTGTAGCACAGTTTCTCAGCATGGTTGCTTAGTACATGGACATGCAGTATGTTGCTTTGAAAGAAACCATTTTATTTGTTCATATACGGAGAGTTTACAGCAGTTTAGCACCACCTATTCACACTGACGTTATAAGGAGTGTTTCAGTCTGGATCCTATGATCAAGGCACAAGACAGGGCAGCTAATCAACATACAGACATTGACATATATGAATCTTAAAGACACCATAACAAAAACAGCCTGTGTGATTGTAAAGGATGAAGAGAGGTCAGAAAAAGGTCAGGTAATAAAGTATAGAGACGTAGACACACAAATGCCATAACAGAGGAAAATAATTAAAGGGAAATGTAGGATATGGGCCTAGTAATGGAAGTGGAACCAACAAACCGCTCATTGACCACTAAACTAAATCAACTGATGCCACTAATGCATAAGTTCTTTTAAATGGTTTAAAACTTTAGCTAGCATGAGGTTATAGCCATTAACACAGCCCACATCAGGGGCTTTTTTGCAACTAAAAAAAGGAATGGGAATCTATTCACAGCTGAAAGAAAAATAGTTTCTGCTGTTCAACCAAACATTGGAAGTATATTATTTACATTTACTTTTGTACTTTGAAGGTTGAATTTCCACTGAGGTAGGCAGCGATTAAGTGCAATTTAGGCTTTTCTCTTTTTCCTTTTTCCTTTTTTTGTGCAACTTAGATGAGTAGGAGACGAGTGTGGTTGGGGTAAAATTCGGAGTGGACTGTGATGGTCATGAGAAACGTAGAATCCTAGAGTTGGCTATTAAATACAAAAAAAAAAGAAACGAGGACTTAAAATGTACTCAGCCTTTGCACTGCAAACCTTTAATGTAGTGGCTTCAGACATGATGAAGTAGTGATTAGATCAGTACCTGTCATGATAAACAGAATGAAATGCACTCAGAGATAGCGTGCTTGGGAACATGGCAGAGAGATCTGCAGAGAAGAGCATGGAGCTGATACCATCACTGCTGGATCGGTGGATAAGTCTCAGTCTGGGAGGCATGCTGCACTCCATTGGCCGTACTTGCATTTACTGCTGCTGGCATTCCTCTTGCAGTCCAGGCCTCTGCCAGAGGGCTCTTCCACACAGACTTAGGCACTGGAGTCCTTACAGACTCACTGCCTAAATGGAACAGAACATTCAACCACTGTGGCTTTCTGTTAGCTGTAAAAGCATATTTGGGGAACAAATACAAAACATATTACGTGGATTAAAGGACTTTCAGAATGTATTATTTCAAAAGAGGCTGTTGTGCCTTAAAGGGTCAGTTTGTTTTACAACACTGTTTATTATGGTTTATATGTTTGAAATTTAGTCATTATTAAGAAATTAATGGTAATCAAAAGAGTGTAACTAAAGTACAAATAGTAAAGACTACTGTGACGGGCACACATTCTAAAGCGACCAGTGATTCCTGTACTTTCAATAAGCAGTCAAGCTTGTCATTAAATTGAACAAAACTACAGAAATGCTTTAGCAATAACTCACAGAGTAAGGTTGGTGTGGTAGTTTGTTCCCTTGATGTGTGGTCCCCTGATTATTTCTGGATTTAGAAGAATATGTTGCAGGTTATGAAAGGATCAGTCTTTTCCCTAGATCTCACATCACTATGCCACAACCTTCAGCCGGATTCTGTGACGGGACTCAGTATTAAACTTATTTGACAACAAAGCTCACTGCCATTGTGTATTTTTAGGGACTTTGTGTATACTGGATGTTCAGTAAGAGACACAACAAAACCTGTGTCAGTATTTGAGGTTAAAGAGCTTTAGCCAAAGTTAACATGGCAGGCTTACTGGGGAAAAGTGAATTTCGAGGACTTTCCAAGAGCAGGCAAACCATAATAAATGGTGGTTTTGCATGCAGCCAGACACCGGAGAGAAAGGCAGGGAGATTGTGCTAATCTAAAGGTCTGCAAACCTTGTGCTTGGTAGCTATAAAACCAAATTTGGAGTGTACAGATGATGGATAAATGCTGGTTGTTGATATTATGAATGAGATACTTTTCTTACTGATGAGTTTGGTGAGTGCCCACTTGGTCTCAATGAGGTGTGCAACCAGGAATGTACAAATAGAGGGTTCCTTTTTCTAAGAGTGCATGTCTGGAAGGTTGTGGGTGGATGCTGAGGGCCTGTGTTGTGGTGGCGTGAACTGTGCTGTACTGTAACGGCCACCGGACCCTTCTCTTTTGATCACATGTTGCAATGAGAACCACTTGATGCTGCGAAAGGAGCACAGACAATCCAGTTTGGACTCTAGGACTGTGAGGAAGAAGTGAGGATTTTTCAGAGATTTTCAAAATCATAGTCTTGTCTTCTATGTTTGTGTTAATAGACATATTGTCCTTTGTGTCTTGCAATATTGTGACTTCCCTCTATTACTGTCATTTGTTCCACACTCTGTTCAACACTTCAGATTTAGTTTGCGAAGCTGGCATCCGTTCCCATTCACAAACTGGAATGAGTGAATTTGTACTGGCCCAGCCTCTTGTGGCCAATCTAAATATTTCAGTATTTCAAACATTTTCCAGCCAGCCATGATGCTCCTAACTGAATTATTGCAGCTTGTCTGTCATGAGCTGGACAGAAATATCTACATTAATCAGTGGAAGGTTTGTGCCGCTGGGTGGCTTACGTACAGATAGAGAACAGGCTCTGGCATAGAGCTAAGAACATATCACCAAGAAATTTAATACCAATAAAATTCAAATCTCCTGTACTAACCACTAAGGGGAAGATGCATTAATTTTTACTACTAATGCCAAGAGTAAGGGCTTAGGCAGTGAGGCCTTTTGCCTAGTACTCTAAGACCCAGTGGTCACAGAAGAGAAGCTTATTTTATTTATTATCATGATTTTATTATTGAGATGAACACTGCATTTTCTGAAGTGAGAAGAGTTTAGAGAAGGCTGATGTTTTAAAGTTAATTTTGTTTTTCAGTTTTCATTTTATTCAGGAACATGTAGGTCATCTTTTCTTTGTATGCTTCATTGTATTATGTTGCATTAGTAAAAACATTTGTGAGTGGTCACACCACTGACCCTTGAGGTTTAACCTTATTGCAGACTAAAAGTGCATCAGAATAAATATTGGGTTCTCAGTTCTAAGTGTTTGTTTGACCTAAAGCTTTTTAAAGGTAATTCTACTGTGACTTGAGTCATTATTTCAATGAAGTAGGGTTGAAATGATTCCTCAAGACACTTGAGTAACTTAATTACTAAAAAATCAATTATACAAATTACTTGCATAGAAGCTTGCTTTAATCCATATTTCTAGCTCATTGTGTTTTGCACGGATGATTATTGTTGTTGCACAACGTGCTTATGCTATGGGCTTGTGAAGAAGACGTGATATGATGAATTACAAAATTGGGGGGGGGGGGGGGGTTGGGGCAGCAGGATAGAAGAGACAGGTGTTTCTGACAATGTCTGTGCTTCAACATCTCAGAAGAAAGCATCCAGTCTACGCATCCAGTCCAGACCTCACATTAACATTACAGGTGATGTTTAAATCAGTATGACTGTTAGTTGAGATTAAGGCTAGTATATGTTAATTATGGCTACACATAATGGCTATTTAATGTATATCAATATGCTAACTATGCTGAGGTAAGCTAAACAAGAACATGCACCCCTCACAGTGATATGTAATAAATCACGAGGTGGTGTAAGGAGCAGTTGCAGTAAGTAGGGTCAGCAGGTGTAGGGCAATGCTCCAACATGGTAAATATATTAGTTCCGAATGTAATGTGGCACCTAAATATGCCAACTAATAGTATATATGCAATTTAAGCAATACAAATTCGTATTTTCATTATTTTACATGACTTATTTTCTCTTTTCTTATTTCTTGTGGTTTAATAAGGCAAAAGTATTTCTTTTCCAATTACTGAATAGTTGATGGAATAATTGGTAGAATACTGAAATATTAAAATAATCAATAGCTGCAGTCCTGTATAGAAGTAATAGTACTTGAGTATGGGTTCAGACTACCCACCTTAAGCAACGGGACATGTGTTGAGGGGGGTGCTGTTGTGGAGTCTAACCATTTTTAATCATGTGGTGACCAAATGTTTGAATCTTTTGCTCTTTTTTTAGCCATGAAAGCTGGAAAAAAAACAGCTCAAGGATCAAATAGGAAAGATCTGGTCATCTTAAATGTGACTTTTAGCTGAAATATTGGATTTGTACACGAACAGGGACATTTGTAACTATTTACAGTTTGTTACTATTTACAGATCTGAAGACTCAGAAGATTACCAAACCCATTACAGATGTTTTTAATCAGAGTGTAGAGAGAAACAGGCCCAGACAGGTATAAAAGAGAGCCCTTTCTTCCTCTGAACAGACCCTGCGTTGTGTGATGCCACAGTAAAAAGACTGGAATCTGTTGTCAGATGTCCTAAGATCCAGCACACCGACCTTTCCCTACAGGTGTGCTGTTCCTGGTGGACAGTTACTCAAGTCTGTTTCTTTAAGGCTACACAACAGCAGGAGCCTAAAAACCTGGCCCAGGCTTATCTTCGCAGGCATTATGAGAGGGCTCTGACTGATGTGTTGCTTAGCATTTTTAGTGTCTCCCAGCCTGACAACAGCGAGGAGAATAGAACTCTCTGTCCCCGGCTATTTACAGTACTTCTGCGTGTAAAACAGGCTTGTTTTCCTCTATTATGTTCAGACCAAAGCTGCTCTGAAGACTGGGCTTAACAATAAGCATTTTTATGAATAGTAGCATTGTGCTCATTATTGTTTCAGGATTTTAATCTCCAAGGAAACGCCAAATGATTTTCCCATTCTTGCATTCGAAGGTTTGCTTTTCATCACACCAGCAGCAGGTGAACTTGTTCTTCTGAAGCAATACGCTGGAGGAAGAACAGATCCACTGCTAATGCTCCATTATGCTACAGAACAAAAAGCGGCCTGGAGTTGCCAAAGTCGTAACTCTAATCCTCCGTCCCTGGCATGGGATACTTAACTGTCAGATCAAGGACAATATCATTTCCTTGGAAATAAGAATGTATTGCTTCTTCGCTCGCCAATAATGGTGCATAATGTAAGGGAGAGAGCGAGATAGATTCCATTTTGGTGCTTGCTTGAATCACCCCTGAATCACCCTGCCTGTAGTGTGAAAGTGCCCTTAAGCGGGAGGGTATGAGTGCAAAGGTGACAAAACGCATCCATCCCATTTTCTGGATTATAGACCGGAATCCTGTAAAACAGGTCTTTGTTGGATTTATCATATTAAAGGCGCAAGCAGCATGTTGTTTGTTTGTTTGAACAAGCTGGTAAGTTACAGTTGCCATTCCACATATGAACAGACCAACACTAGAGTAAGAAAAACCTATTGAAATATAATTTTAATTATATATTTTAACAATGATAAGCAAACAACAGTAATAAAGTTTGTGAAAAACCTATCAGTCTCCTCGCAGCAGTAATGAGCCATTAGCTAATTTCCTACATTATTAGACTAATCTGACTGTTTCAGGATGTTTGGAGTGTCTATATGATAGGAAGACAGGAAATAATTATCTTTTCATAAATAAATATAATTTCAGAAACAGGACTTCTCTGTTTACACATAACACCGTACATGCTGCACAGGCAGTAAGCAAACTTTAAACTCCAACTGAACAGCACTTTACCCAAGTGCCAAAAATGTAGGATGCTTCATTTAACTGGCTAAACTGTGCCCAATATATGAGGAAATGACACATTCCTGATCAAAATGGAAAACTTGTACATACAAACATGTTAACCTAAGTTGTTGTAATGTATGTTGCATATTTATTCCATGTTTTTGTAGGAAATGGTTTAAATATGTTGTGTTGGAGTTTCCAGTCCAGTCCATGTCAGCCAAAACCATAGCCACTCCAAAACATACAATGTTACTGCCTTGTCTAGGTAATCCATTATAGCTAACTGTCTTACATCAACTATAGCACAAAAACAGCTGGCATTAGCCTTGAACTGTCCATTATATACTTACAACAGTGATTCAGTTTAGCGTTTGCTCATTTTTGTACAATAAGTTAAAAAAGTTTCCTGAACTGTTCACCCTAATGAAATATCCCAGTATGTCTATGTACAATGTGCCCATATACCCAAAAGCATGTCCACAACCACACTCTCAGTTTATACATGCATACATAAACACACAGTCTCTATATTAGACTCGAGGGCCTTTCTTAACTGGACACTAATACAGAGTTTCCACTTGGTCACTTACATTCTACTGTTTGTCCACACAAAAACAGGGTGATTCTCATGCATCAATAGTGCAAGTCATATACAATTTACAGACGGCTCTCTGGCTGTCAGGATTTTCCAGTTGGTCAGCGCCAGGTTGGGTATCCCCACAGCGATGAAACATGAAGGCAGCAGGCACGCACTAGAGCACTACTATTCTGATCTGATGGCCAGCTGAGAGACCAGTGCTGGCTTACCGATGAGTCTTGGGGTTGGGGGGCGGAGGTAGGAGGGTTAAAAAAAGGCAAGTAACCATAGGGAAGATCAGAAGGGGTTTTAGGATAGCCAGGTGAAAACTGAAAGTAAGAAGGAAAAGAAACAAGTAAAGCAATATATAAAGAAAGTAGTACACCAGCAACGTAAACTAACTACTTAAACTTAAGAGAGAAACATGGGTCAACATTCTTTTACAAATAATAATAATAATAATAATAATAATAATAATAATATAAAAGCATGAGATGTATTTAAACTGAAGAATATGAAAAAGCACAAAAAAAGAACTGCGTTTCCATAGAACTAAATAAAAAGACCTCTGATGCAAAGATTTCTTACATTTCCTTTTGCCTCTAATCAGCCTCTCTTTCAATTCTGAGTAAACAACTGCTATTCATACTACAATTCACAGCCACACTGTTTGTTCCAGCTTACTTTGAACTCAGAGCCCCACCAAATTAATGAAGATCAAAGGGCAGGCACAGAAAACTGCAATCATATCACAATCTGTTCTCATTCATTGACATTTAAAAACGTCATATTCCACACAGAGTGAGTGAATATTCATAAATCGTGAATGCTTTTGTTTTCATCCCTCTATAGACTAAGGTTCTGAGTGTGCCTTTAGTCATACAGAAACGAGTTCCAGCCTTGAGGCTATCATTAATACAACACTAACTAGGAACTGCCCCTGAATATACGTAACGCATGATTACTTGGAAGCTGTTCCGTTGTAGGACCCATAAAAAAACAGCTGTTGATTTAAGCTCCTCTAAATGTACTTTGTCTGATGTTCATTTGGAAGCCTGACCTTAGTCCTCCTCTCTGTTCCCCTCATCAACTGTGCAGCTTTGTGTACAAGCAGAAATGATGGGTAGCTTTCATCTCATAGAGACAAAAGGCCCCAGAAGGGCTGAAGCCTGCTTGCATTCCCAATGAGGTGAAACGCTGGGAGAACTTTGTCCAGCTGGGCACGTTGCCCACACCACAAAACACTGAGCCACAGGTGAATGGTGGAGCTGGATGAGGGAACAGAGGCCTCAAGCTCTGCACGGGTCAGGACTGGCAGTGAACTGCATCAGTGCCTCTAAAGAAGATCAGTTAGAAGAACGAGGAGAACTCGGCCACTATCCAGTGTCAACCCAGCTGCCAAATGTTTCTCGAAATGGACAGAAACAGATCTAACAATAAGAAAATATCCTGATTATAATATATATAGATGCTGTCATAAGATCTAATATCTCCGGAGTAGTAACTATATAAAAGGAAAAAGCATTCCTAACCTGAGTGTTGGTGAGCATAGCACAGAGATCACATTTGTCGCTAATGGAAACGCAGAAAATGAGATGATGTGACAGGAAGTGACAGGGTGAGGGAAGCCTAAGTGTGAGTTTATGCTCCTTGCTTTTGCGATGGTTGGCACAGCAGAGAGAGACAGAGGAAGAAGTGGCATTTACTTCCTCTCAGTTCAGAATCTGGTGCTCTCATGTTTCAACATGCGGATCTTGGGGAGCCCCCTGCCCCCCCGATACCCGTACCCCTGGTGCTGCTCCTCCAGTCACCGAGCGCTGCTACTGGACGTGGAGCTACCGCTGGAGCTGGAGCCGCTGGAGCTTCGGTCCTCAAAGATGGAGATTTCTATCTACACCACTACAGTCAAGGGTTAATTCAAAGCACAAGCACATGAATCTGTTATAATCAGTCTGAATGCTAATAGTACCACAGAGCATGGCCATGATACATCATGAAGAATATTTTGTTCACATCAGGTGAGGTCATAGTACAAAATGTCCAGCACTGTGCAAAAGCCAAATCCATTAATTTCTTTTATTTTCAATCAAAACAGCCATTAAGTTAGGTTATTCATTTATCAGATATAAGATAGAATCCATTTGCATAGGGAAGGGAAAAGTCGAAGGAAAATATGTGAAAAAGATTCCAAAATGGGAGTCATATAAAAAAAGATACAGACAGAATTGGGCTCTTATCAAACAGTGGAAACCACACAGACCAGACAGACCACCAAAATGTTCAACATGAGATGAACAGCACTCTTGCTTTAGATCTAAAAAAGTCCACATCTCAATGCTGTGGGTCTGGAAGAATGTGTAGCTGTCAGAGTGAGCCATTACTGAGAAAAGGAAAATAGCCAAAAAAGTAACATTTGCAAATCAAACAAACAACCTGCTGGTGTTCTCTGAACAATGGGCTGATCACTCCAGATTCTAGATCTAAACTCTAAACTAAACTAAAGTGTTTGGTAAGGACTACTGCTGGCCTGCTGCAGCAGAGGTGACAGCACCCAAAAGAAGTTGCATGAGCTGTTGCAGTCCTGTCACAGGCAACTGGAATAGTTAAGAGACACAGGAACATTGCTGCCAGCTATACTTGATGGTCTACTGGAGATATTGTCATTTCCCAACAGAACACACCACAAATTATGGAATTTCACAGAAATATTCCTGGATGGCAATTAAAACATTCTGATTTAAGTACTTTACCTGGAGGCTGGGCAAAAACTCTTTAATGGTCATTTAATGGTGAAAGGGCACATCCATATCGAGGAAAGTTCACCCTTACCTTTACAGTGGGGGCATATTATGATAGAAGACCTAGTTTCTTTAATGATTGGTCTATGTATCACTATATATACCTGTAATATGTGGCACATGACATCTTGATGTTTTCACAGATTTTCTAGTTCTAGTCAGAAGCTTGTCCACACTAGTAATTACATATACTTGTACCTCATACATAGTGTGCCTGTCTTTTACAGTTCCACCACCATTATCGTCTACAGAGTGCTTATTTTGTTCTATTTATGAAAATGTGTTAGCTGCAACAAAAAGGAAGCTAACTTCACCAACTATTCTATCTGCCATCTTGAACTGAGATCATCTCCTGACCAGACTGGATTTAAATACTTGTAATGATCAACATACCACATCTATGTCAAACTGTCAAAGTCAGTTAAATAAGATCTAATGTGGTTATTAGTATTAATCAGAGGACAAGGTAAAGTATTCTCTTGGTGTGCTTTGATCAGTTTTTAATCACAGTTTTATGTGTATCTGTCAATGTTCATCATGTCAGTATCATAAGCATATTGCTACTGTCAGAACAAAACCTTGTATCTTCATAATGATAACTTTACAGGAGAATGGAAAAACAAACATTACCTGTAATGTAAGTTAAAGTAACCAGACTTTTGGCCCATTTCTTTTGGTCCATTCACCGTAAAACTGACAGTCAACTTAAAGGGCATCAGTCATTTTCAAATTATGCTCAAAACTGAAAAGCAAGAAAAATGGAGACACAAGATTTTGTCTGACAACGGTGATACTGGATGACTGACACGGAAACATAAAGTATCACAGAATAAACACTTTTGGTTATTTCTTTGGAACATTTTAGTGGTTCGTATTCATGTCTGAGTGTGAAGAATCCCTAACCAATGTAAAGGTTCAATACTGATTAAAGGTCAACCAAACAAAATGAGATAATGCATTTCCCCAAAATACCAGCCTGCGTTACGTGTAAAGGATACCACTCTCATGCCCCTCTCAATGGGATCTGTAATGAGCAGTCCCCGGGGAGCGTAGATCTTCTCATTCTGCTCCTGAATGTATGTGGAGATCTTCTTCAAGACCTGTGTGGTTTTAGAGAGGGAAGATATAACAGTTGGGTTCACTAAAGCCTGTGGAAAAGAAGGCATGAAAATACCACTATAGAAGACCATTTACCAGTCCTATATGATTTCCATGGAGTTCTAGAGCTCAACCATAAGAGATGGAAACTACACTGAATTACCAAACTATCATTTTTGTCTCCAACCCATAATCTAAAGCAAAGAGAATTTCATTATATAATTATATATTATTTTAACTCCCATAATATTACGTCGCAATAAATAACTGTTCAGAACTCACAGGACCTCTATTATAACCTCTGCTGAGATGGACGTTTCTTTCATAGAAAATTATAAGGACCATTTAGAGCTTCAGTAAAAACCTGATGAGAGGAGTTTATTTAGATTGCTTTAGCGTATGATTTTAGATTTTGCAAGTGGGCATCACATCACCTGCTTGCCTGCTGCTTCACAGCCTCAGTGGGGTGAAACTGTGCGGTACTTTTCTGTTTGCCTTTCCACTCTATATGACCAGCTGTGAAGAGCAGCAAGAAGATTCTGAGAAGGTGCAGAGAAAAGACACTTTGATCTGGTCTGAGTTCAATGACCATGAACAAACCTCGCAATGATTTATGGTTTAATAGCTGTCCTTAAACGCTTATTCAGCAAGGATTTTCTGCCATGCCTTTTGAGGGATTCATCATGCTCGCTCATGCTTTCTGTCAACTACAGTTTCACAATGAGCACAGTGGTGCACTCCTGAAACATCTGAGATTTCTACAGCCCTCTTCAAAGAGGCTTTACATTTCTGGGGTCTTTGGTAATATTCACTGGATTCAATAGAAATAATATCAATATCATATGATCAAAATCAATATTATAAACTGCCTGAGATGTTAGTTGTCATATAAACAACTAAGTATTCTGACCTCAAATATTTACAATGATGATGTCATGATCTAGTTAAACTGAAGGCATAGTGAGATAGTAGTTTGTAGTTCTACACTTACAGACTGTAGTGCATCTGTTTCTCTGTATGCTTTGTTAGCCCCCTTTCACTCTGTTCTTTAGTGGTCAGGACCCCCACAGGACCACCACAGAGCATCCATTATTTGGGTGGTGAGTCATTCTCAGCACTGCAGTAACACTGACATGCTCACTGTCCACTCTATTAGACACTCCAACCTTGCTGGTCCACCTTGTAGTTGTAAAGTCAGAGATGATAGCTCATCTGTTGCTGCACAGATAGTTTTAGTTAACCTCTAGTCTTTCATCAGTGGTTACAGGATGGTGCTCACAGGAGTCAGTGTCACTGTAGTGCTGAGAATGATCCACAACCCAATTAATACCTGCTCGGTGGGGGTCCTGTGGTGGTCCTGACTATTGAGGAACAGGGTGAAATGGGAAGAAAAAGTATACAGTCTGCAATTGTAGGACAAGAAAAAAATCTACAAGCATCTACATATAAATCTATCTTGAAACGAAGGTGGTTTTAATGTTATGGCTGATTGGTGTATATGCAAAATTATAATATATATGATCACATTTCTATGGAGAGATGGCTCTTGCAAATCTAAAATTTCAAAAAAATTCTAAAATTTGTTTTTTAATGTTGTTTAAAATATTGTTTATGTTTCTTTAAATGTTTTAAAATAATTGAATTTTATTTTTAAAAGAGATCATTTGAGTTTAAATATAAAATAGTTGTCCTACATTTTACCACTGAAACAAGTTTAGTCCTTAGGCAAAGCCTTATTTTGGCCACACCCCTATATTTTAGAGCAGAAAATGAGACTGCATCCCAGTCATGTTCACATAGTCAGTAGCTTTAAAATATATGCGTTCCAGAAATTCTTAAAATCAGTGTGAAGCCTGACATTTTTTTTCTGCAATTAAGTAAGTATTTTTATTTAAAAGAAAATGTATATTACCCTACATTCAAAAATCTGAATCACCATATAGACCACTATTATGGGGAACAGAACTTGTGACGGTCGAAACAATTTTAGAAGCTGCGTCTTTTTAACAGATTTACACTAAAATTGTCCACCAGAGCACTATAAATGTTGAGTTTATCACCCATGGATAAAGGTTACATTTGAAACAGGTCTGAAGGTCTAAAGAGCTCTGTAGATATGCTGCAATTGCTGCTGGGCTCCTACTCACAGAATTATGGATATCCCCTCTCCACTAGGGTACACTAGTGGTATATTAGTTATTGTGGTGCTTTGTGGGAAATAACTGAGTGCACTGGTGTTTTCATACACCACTACAAAATTTCAAAACCCAACTACATATAGATCGACATGAATATGCATATTACTGCTAGCAGAAAAAGCCTTGTAACTCCAAAATGAAGGAAAAAACTTTACTTTTACTTTACTTTTAATGTAAGTCAAGGTAACCAGACTTATTCCCCTAATTAATTTTGGCCCATTTCTTATGGTACATTCATTGTGAAATTGTCAGTCAACGTAAAAGATATCAGTCATTTCAAATTATAAAAAGAGAGAAACAACAAAAATGGAGATACAGGATTTTGTCCGACAGTGGTGATATTACGTGCCTTACACTACAGCACTGATTGCACTGGATCTTATGCTCTACGTTTTCAGACACCACTACAAAACTTCAGCGCCCTACTACGTAGAGAACAGGGAACAGGTTTGGACATGACCACTGACTTTCCAAGGTAGCTTCGGTGGCATCACTTATGAGTGACCAATAAAATGCTTTAAAAGGCCTTCAGCATGCTCAGAGGCATGCCAGGTACCAGGTTCTTCCATCTGTGCCAATCTTTGTGAGGCCCCCAAATTTGTATTTCATCTCTACCAACAAAACTTAACTGCCGAAACCACTGCAAGACAGGCCTTTGATTATTTTTTTCCCTAGACAACTGACTAACAGGAAACCAGATTAATAGTGACATTTAGCTTAGATGTTCTCTAGTTTGTGACAAGATTGTTTAGTAGTGGCAAAAGAGAAAGTAGAAAATAAATTTCCTGAAGGAAACCCAATTCCTGCTAGGGTGTGGTTGCTGTGGGAGGAATGAGGAATGAATTAACAGAACATAGAGGAGTGCAGGTCAGTATGTCTGTGAAATAAATTTGGGGAGCTGCCCTGAGTGAGTACATGCAGTTTGGTGTCTGTGGGTTAAAGGAACCAATAGGGTTTGAATGGGGTGAAAATGAATGGGACTCAAAAAGCTATACATAAGCACACCCTTCCTGATCAGACTGAACATTTTGGAGTTGGAACGGTGTCGATATCTCGAAAACTGCAGAACAAGGTAGCAGAAAAAAACCTTCAAGCAAGAAGAAAAAGAAGAACAAGGATGTGAATCGGATAACAATATGTTAATAATATCATTGTATATTCTATAATTATAGGAATGGGCAGAGATCAGTAGAGTAGCCTAAATCAATACTCGAGTAAAAGTACTTGGGTAAAATACTGACACAAGTAAAGGTGCCTTCATATAAAGCAAGTTGACTAAAAGTACAAAAGTATCAGGTCCAAAAAACTACTTAGTAACTTTTAGATCAGCTGTATAACAACTACCAGCAGAGGAACTGAAGACGGTATGGCTTGATTTTTTCTATTTTCTGCAGAGAAATTATCAATCCCAAAACAGAGAGATGCTGTCAACAACAAAGCAGAATGAAATTAAACAAAAAAAAGGAATTAGTAACTAAACATGATCAGCTGAAATGTTAAAAAGTAGATTCCTTTACTCTCCTATTTAAAATTACTGTTTAAAAATACCCAGTCAAGTATAAATAAGTAAAATGTACTTGAGTAGATGTAACTAGTTACTACCCACACCTGGGTATGGAGTACACATAAAAGTTTGCTATTCACTTGAGTTAATTAACCATCAGATAGTAAGTTAACAAAACAACGTGTCCCTTACATTCTGTTACATAAACAACAAACTTTAGAGGAGTCCCAGTGGTGCAGCTCTCTAAGCATTTTACTCAGGTTCAGGAGGCTGTGAGTTCAGGCTTTGGCTATCTACTATAAGTGGGAGTCCAAGAGGTGAAAATTCCTGGGGGTAGCATGTGATGGAAAGAGTCTCAGCTAGTGGAGAAATGATCTACTAGGGTGTGTTATGTAGTGTTTATCTTACTGAAATGCAGTGCCAAGAACTTTTCTAAGAAGACTACACTAAGAAGTTTGATATGGGTGAACTCTAGTGTCTTCATGTTCAATTAAAATATCTGTCTAATAAGCTCACAATTTTATTTTCATAGTTTCATTTTTTTCGATTGTTCAAAAAAGAAAAAAATAATAAACCTGTAAGATGATGATAAAATCTAGATTATAGCATTGTGAAAAGAAATAACACTTGATGGACAGTGTATATTGGTTAATATTCTCCCATGATCATGTACAATAACATGACTACACAATAATATTTGGGGGTGCAATAAAGTAAGGTCAGTGTACACTTTGATTTATGGACTTTGGACTCAAACTCACAGACACTGCAACCTCTCATTCTACTCCTGTGCTGTCCTGACGTGCGCAATCACTCGTCTTTGATGAGGAAGATGCTTATCTGGGTAGCTTTAGGCATGTGTGCACCCATCCATGTCCATTCATGTGTGGCCTTCTGTCAGCTGGAGCGGCAAACAAAAATATTCTTCATGGGTGGGGGCAGTTTCTCATCGTTCATTTCGGATGGGGTTCAGTTCTCAGGCTTGAGTAAATAATGCTTTGCATAGGTTGATGAGATCTGAGTGGTGTGCAAATCTGACCAAGTGGAGGCACGTCCACTTTTGAAAAGCTGATGCATGCGAAATGAGGGAAGGAGAAAGAACACAGGGTCAGCGCGGGCCTTGTGTTTATTTCATGTCCATTCCTTCTGAACAACTGGCAGGTAAAGCATAACTGTATGGGTTGATTAGGTGCCCTTTGGAAGAGGTCCTTGGCACAGAAAACAGAGGGCTAAGATTCAGGTATGCCTACCGGCAAACAGGTGTAAGCAGTTCAGCACGGAGAAAGCACAAAGCGAGCTTATACTTAAATGGAGTCATTGGTAAGCATGGCGGATCCATGCATATCAAACCTTATCAGAACTTGTTTAGACTTACATTCACAAGCAGTTTCCATCTGCTGTTCTGAATGCATCTGTGGTCGCACCTGAATGAAGCGGCATGTCAAAACCAAGCTCAAACTTTACAAACGCTTTGAAGGCCTCAGTTGACCTGGCCAGAAAAGTTTGCTCTTATCATCAAAGCTGGCTAGGCTTCGTGTAAGGACTTCTGAGCCTACGTCTCAACACAAAAAGATATGGGGACTGCTTGATAACTGCAGATTGTGATCTAAATAGGTTACAGGAAGTAAATCTCAATACCTTTTCATAGCGTGTCTCCATGCAGAGGAAGATGATGTAAGCTGAGGCGCAGGCCAGACAGCCCTCCAGGTAAGAACGACCACCAATCTTCTCCGCTTCTGCATAGTAGTTATTAAGTGTCTTTATAGTGTCCTCAAACAGTGTCCTCTCGATCTGTCAGCACAAGCACTTTAATAAACTACAAGAAACGTAAAACACAAGCTGTCAAGCTATCAAATCATGCAACTCTGCTCCATCTCCAATCCAAAAATACCAAAATTAGAAACACTTTAACTGTTGGGATCAAAACAAAAAAAAAGTACTGGAATATGTAAGTAAAGTAATCTGAATAAAGTAATAGACCTTGGTCTGTGATCGAAGGCACCATTAAGTATGCTAGAATGCTAATTTTAGGAACAAGTTTGAGAACACTACTTTAGAACATCATCAATAAGGACTATTTTATTCACATCAGCTAACAATTCTGCTTCCTCTAGAGTACTGCAGTCTCTAAAATCTACTTTATGTAATGCATTGACCAACTGTGTTCCCTTTATTCAAATCACTTCCACATGAATAACACCAGCAGTATGTACACTGAAGGACAAAATTGTGTTGATGCATAATGTTTTATTCATGACTCAACACCACAAATGTATAAAATTGAATCAAGTTTATTTGATACATTCATGATGTTTTAGTCTGTTGTCTGTCTGGGGGACATTTACTTTTGCTGTCATGTTTTGTTACAGCCATTAAGTAAAAGTAAAAAAAAATGAGCAGAAAGTATTTATTTTCAGAAAATGTCACAGAAGCCCCACAAATTAAAATGTTAAAAAATATATATATTTTTTTTTCAATTATTAGTGTCTCTGCCTTTTACCTTCATTACAGCTCAAATTTGCATATTGGTACAGTACTAGAGAGAAACGAACTGCTGAAACTAAATTCCTTTTGTGTGTCAATATACTTGGCCAATAAACCTGGTTCTGATTCTGATTCTGATACATGCCCTTTTAGACCTGTACCACTGAGTTGACTTCTCAGATCTGAAGCAAGAGTGAAGCTTTGTCTCCTATCACTCTTTACTTCTGGACTAGGAGATTCCGTCTTAGACGTTGATTGCAAAAAGCTCTAAGTACCGTTTATATGATGACAGGCCACAAAGTCTTGTATGGTTATTGTGAGTCTTTTTCTTTCTATTTGAATACATTTTTCCATTCCATTCATTTTTTTCCACTTATTTCCCATTTACCTTCCAATTCTTTATGCAAGTGCGTTATTGTGTATCTAATCTACTCTGAAATATGTCTAACCATCTTAGATGCACATGAGAAATACATTTGCAAGGCAGCAAGGTGTGTTTGAGAAGTTGCTTAATATAACATATGTTAACCTAACGGTAATGTTATTGAATCCTTTGGGAAGAGCTTTTCTTGGCTGCACACAGCTCTAAAATGTGGGATTTAAGACTGGAAAGATGAAATGTCAGTATGGTGTATAAAAGTAAAGATTGAACCAAATAATTATTAGTCTATACAGTCTACAGGAAATTCTCATCAGATTTGTGCCGGGAAGGCATCCACCAAGTCTGGTTGAACTGCACAATTCTTTGATGCAAGAGTGGCTGAACATTGATGTCGTCTACATCCAGAAACTTGTCCAGTGAATGCCAAATCAAATCACAGCTGCTATTCATGCTCGTGAAGGTATTACACGCTATTAGGTACATTCAGTCAGCAGTCATCATTTTTGTTCGGTGAGCTTATATATACATATATATATATATATATATATAAAACCATTGCTGTTAGGTTTGTGTATTTGCCTGTCTTGTACAGGATCCATAGATAATTTCAGCCCTGGTTGTCAGAGAGCAGCTGTGGTAAATGAACTCAAAAAGCCTCAATCATCTCAAAGAGCCACTCACCCTGCTGTCCAGCTCAGCTGGAAATTTGGTCTGGAACTTGCAGACAGTCCCCTCGCTGTAGTCCCTCTGAATGAACACCTTGGTAGCCAATGAGGCAGTATGCCTTAGATCCTGAAGGTTGTGAAACTGAAACATACAAGGGTTACACTGTCAGAAACAATACTAGACTGCACATGGATACAAAATGCACACGCAAAAACGCACACACACACGCAAAGTGTAAAATATAATGTATTTCTCTGCACATCATAATGTCAAAATAATGTCATCTTTGCAAATAAGCTTGTGTAGTGAAACGAGGAGAACTTCGATCATGTTAAGTGTTTCTTTTCATTATAAAATATTTTCAGGGACATCTGAGTTAATAAGATTATTTAAATATGTTTAAATATGTTCATGAATTCTGCTCCAATGCATAAATCAGTAAGTTTAAATGAAAGCCAAAAACACTCATTGAGTTGTCATAGAACTATGTATGCAAAAACAATCTTCCTAAGGAACTATTGCTATTCAGAGAATCGGTAACACTTATGGGAAAGTGAAGAAATCTGATATTTCCACTGGGATGCCATTTGAGCTTATGCAGCCATTTACCACAATATGCTTTTTACTCTTTCTGCCTAATAGACAGCGCAAGTGGCGGCCAAACGGAAATAGTTCAATACTGAATTACTTTAACAACAGTGGCTTCAGGCAAGTGATCCATTTCATAAATTCCTCCTTCAAATAACATTACAATTTTGAATAATTACATGAATTAGGTACAAGCTCTCTCCGGACTCCCTAAAAGCTTGGAGTTTATTATAATGTATCATGTCACCCAACACTGAGCAGCTTCCCCATCACTTCAAACATACATACATAAATATATATATATATACAAGCATATGAATATTAAAAAAAGACACCACAAATAAATAACATTAGTACTATGTAACAAAGCTGCTGTTGGTCGTTTGGATACCCCTGGTAAGAAAGAATGTGTTTTTTGAAATATTGCTCTTGTCTCCAGTTTCTCATGGTTGCGAAGGTCCCTCTGATGGACTCACAATTTCAAAATCCTCCATAAATCTGCAGAGACTAGGGAGGTCAGGGAAGTATCTTCATCTTCTTTTTAGACAGTAGTGTTGAGTTATTTAGGATGTATGTTTAGAGTTATTGTCTTGTTGAAACATCCATCATCTCCCCAAACTAATTTCTTGGCCAATGAGATTCAGTTCTCCTCTAATATCTTCCAGGACAGTGTTTACCTCTGTAACTTGTAACGCCCCTGTACTGTTTGCAGAGAAGCAACTCTGCCCCTACCTCCATGTTTCACTGCGGGTATGGTGTTCTTGAGATACAGTATATGAGCATATGAACAACCTTCTTTCTCCAATAAGCCTGAATTGCTGCCAAAGGGTTCTGTTTTTGTTTCATGTGATCAGTGTAAATTCTCCCAAAAGAACTCCTGTTTTTGGTCTAAATGCTTGTGTGGTAATTGTAGTAGTGCATTTCTTACTTCCTTTACCCATGTATGTTTAGCCAAAATGTCAGATAGTTGTTGGACAGTTGGATGCACTGATCCGATGCATCTGAAGAGGAGGTAAGCCTGGGAAGTGCTATTTAAAAGGATTTGATAAGATCTATGTTATAATATGTTGTGTTAACATGACCAAATTATTACTTCCTTGTCATTACTGCCCTAGAATGCTGACTAATGACCCACGCTGATCAGTGCCAGGTATCTTGCTAATGTTACCTAATTAGCACTCACCTTTGCTCTGACAATGAAGAATTTCTTGTGCTTTACCTCCTAATTGGCAGCATTTTTGACCCATCCAATTACATTTAATACATATAGCTGAAAATACATATAGCTGTCTGTACTTTTGAAGCTGTCACCCTGGCGGCAGTGTAAAGGAAGTGATTCTCCACAAGATATATGTAGCCAAAGTGGAGCTTTGGCAAGGACTTTGCTGTTTTTAGCAACTAAAATACCAGTCACATGAAATGTGAAAACTTTGACCTACAACTAAATAAGATTCTTCAGGATGATTTGATACCTCACTATTCATCTGCTATATGAATTTCAGCAGGGATCATACCCCTGACTTTCCAGAGCCCTACTATTATGCAGCGCTAATGCTATGAAATTGTTTCATGGCTCAGCTGAGAGCTCATCAAAAAGTTTGACCATAAGGCCTGATTCTCACCCTGTACTCTATTTCCCCTCTAGTCCAGGGAGACTAATGTACCCTACAAGCAAATTACTCTTTTAATGGCTCGACACATTAGACGAGACTCACAGAGTGCGATACAGCAAGGGTTCATTTTCTGAAGACATGGCCTTATTAGGGTAATCAGTGTTCAGAGACTGGACACTAAATAAAGCAGCTGTCTACTGATAATGCCTGATCAACTATGTGCAGTATTATAAATACCAAAAACTAATACTAAATACAGGGAGTATTCTTTTCCTCTAATAGCCTTACTGACTAGAGACTGAAGCCTGAGATGGTCATTGGTTGTCTTGGATGTTGGCTTAAGTTCATGTGGCACTAAAAGAACCATAAGGAGAGTCAAAGTCAGGTTACTAAATTGTAATTAAGGTGTGTAAAGCTTAATTAGTCTGCACTGTTGCCATGAGAAACATCAAAGCAAATGAGACGAGCTTAATTAGACTTGCACTTCTGCATGCAGAAGCGTTCCTCAGAGAGATCCTCAGGAGATTTGTACTCTAACATAATGTGGGGAGTTGGGATATTAATATATGGCCCTACCAGCCACATGATTTTGTGAGGCTGGAGTTCACATCAAAGTTCCTGTAATTCAGCAGGTGTTATGTGCTTGAAGACCACCCATTCACAGAGCTGTTAGCACTGAATCAAAGATAGCAAAGTTGAATGGTCCATGTTCAGGCCAGATGAGGATACAATGGCACAATTGTTACATTCTTTACTCAGGGTTGTGGGTATTATCGATCTTTAGGATTTCCCCTCAGCGCTGATGTATTCTCAGCAGAATTACAACACAATGGTTTAAACTTGTCCAGCTGAAATTTTAGAAGGCATCGAGGTTGGTCCAGTATGCTGCCAGCATTGAGAAGCAGGGAAGCTCTGTGGGGTGTATATGAGGTAAAGTGATGGGTAGCAGCAGACACTCTCAAGCATTCAGGGCGCTTCCTCTCTCTTCAGTCAGAATGAGAAAGATCCTTTCAGTTTAAACAGATGCAGTGAGCGATGTTGCACATTTACTGCTCTCTGGTTACTTCGCACGGGGAAATGGTAATAGCTTCCCAATGCACAGTAAGAAGCTGCACTGGTGCCAGAATACGAAGTGCTTTCTCACAGCTTCACTCTTATTTCAGTTTATCAGTGTTTGGCATCTCTGTCTGGAATAGAGGAGCATGCTGATCAGCTAAGATGGACAGTTGTTTTCCTGTTCTGCTCAGCTAAGGGGATAGATGTTTTGATTGAAATTTGACTTGCAAATTAGCTGAAAATCCACAAATCCATTAAAGACAACAGACGTGTAAAGGTGTAATATGTGACCCAACATGTTTTGTACTGTAGCAACCATTTTAGTGGACAACAAATCCTACCCAGTCACTTAGATGCTTTATTTATGCGTAAACCTTTTTTGGTTATTATTCATCTCTGAAATATCTGGTAATTGTCTTGTTATGTCTGAAATATCTGGTTAGATTAGTGTTTATGTTTCTTTACTTAAATAAAATCATGTAGAGATGGGCGAAAATGTTTGGGAACTCCTGACCAAATTATACATATGTATGTATGTATGTATGTATGTATTATTATTATTATTATTATTATTATTATTATTATTATTATTATTTGAAATGAAAAGAAGTAAACACAACCTCTGTTTAAAAAGATAAAAAACAGTAATTGTGGTATGTGCAAAAGTTTAGACACCTTTCCAGTTCTTCAGTTTCAGAGAACCTTATTGGCTTGTCAGGCCTTAATTGATTCATTAGGACTGGTTAGGCATGCCAAGAATAGTCCGCTGCTGACAGTTCCAGAGAGTAATATATTCTCTGGCTCTTTGAATCTTGCTAAGATTCGACAGTAATAGGCTCCTCTAAGCAGATAAATTGGAATCTGAAATTGAATCTAATTCATGTCTACAAAGCAGACAGTAGAGATTATAGATTGAGTATAATAACAAATACATGTGCTTTCATCTCACTGTTTCAACTGTCAGAAATGTTACTAAGAAATTGCAGTTAAGGAAACAGTGTAAGTCAAAGTAAGATCTGCAAATCCAAGAGAACTCTCTAACAGAGATGCTCATTTGCAGGCCAGAAAGGCAAAGCAAAACCCTCATATGACAACCAAGTACCTGCAGGAAGGTTTAGTTGACGCAGGAGTGGTGCCACACCATTTTACTGTGCAGTCTTGCTTGTACAAACATGACTTGAATAGAAGAGTAATCGGGGGAAATCTTATTTGTGACCTCATCACAAAGGTCAATGTCTGAGGTATGCAAAACAACATCAAGATAAGCCAGAGGCATTTGAGAAAAAAGAGATGTGGACTGAAAGTAACAATGGAATTCTGTGACCACAATCACTAAAGGTATGTTTAGATAAAAAAGGTGCAGCACTTGATGAAAAGAACACTTTGTCAACGGTTAAGCACAGGGTGATTTATTATGCCTTGGGGTTGTGTGGCAGCCAGTGGCACAGGAAACAATGCTGATGTATATGAAAGGGATTTCACTACATATCAGCAAATTCTGGAGCTGTAAGATGGTTAGCAAGTAAATTAAAGCTAAAAAGAGGCTGGGTTTTATGGCTAGGCAATGTGTTTCTGGGTGGACTGTAGACCTTAAACATACTCTACAAGTATAGGAAAACTAGAAGCATTATGCAAGGAAGAATGGGTGAAGTTCTAAAACAAGAAGAGAAAAATTCATGGCTGTAGCATCTGCCAAAGAGTACTGATTTTTTGCATATGCCAAAGATTTTTTTGGTTTTGAAGTTTATATTTCAAGTAAATCAAAGATAAAGCTGCATTGACATTTACAGAAAACATCATTTAAAATGTTTTACTGCAGACTTGTGTGTCTATTTACACTTCAAAAATGATCAAGGTAATTGATTAATTTGCCTGTTTGTGCCCAAACTTTTGCATACAACTGCACACAACACAGATCCTTATGGATAATCAGTGATTCCAAACCATAAGTTTGGAAAAAAGTTCAAGTAGGTCTACACTACTTATTGTCAGTCTGAGAGCACACATGTCCTTAAGACTGTGAATCGTAATATTTAACATATTTTTGTTTATTAAGTGCCAGGAAGGGAGTGAAACCTCATGTTTGATCTCCCTGAGGTATTCTTGCCTTTCAAGGGTTTTGTCATCCTTCTGGAATCTGTTTACAGCAGCTTACAAATGAGTTAAGGTCATATCGGGGTTACAAGGTCACTTACACACATCAAACTTGTGAGGGTATCTTAAATATATGTTGAGAGAATGCTCTAACCATTTGCATTCCAGGCTTATTAGTCAGTCAAACTTAAGACTTATTATTAATAATTACACAGTAACTACTATAAATTATTCAATTACTAACATGAAATTAAAGCTTAAGCAATTTAAGTGTGGGCCTAGATGTGGTCTCTCCAGAGGGTTGTGTGTTCAGCTGAGTGCATCATTCTGCTACAAGTGGTGCTGGACCAAGGCCAGGAAGATTGTGAAGGATCTTAGCCATCCCAACAATTACTCTTCTCTCTGTTGAGGCTAGGGAAGCGCTTTCACTCCCTGAAGGCAAACACATAGAGGATGAGAAGGAGCTTCTCATTTTTCATATTGTTATTGTTTCATATGCAGGCACTACTCAAAGCATTTCGCTGCTAGTTGTACCATGTATGTATGTACTATGTATGTGACAAATAAACCTTGATTTGATTTGATTTGATTTGCTTAGAGTTTAAGGGTTAGAAAAAGCAGTGTCTGTGACGTCCACCATGTCATGAAAATGTAATGCCACTGAAAAAATAATTTCCACTAAAAACATGTCACTTTAAGCAGAAAGAAAGAGAGAAGAAAGGTGTCATTAGCTACCATGTTTGAGCATGGGTGCATATGAATGCTGCAGTTCTTTATAGACCAGCAGAATCTGCAAAAGCCGAGGGACCACACATGACCACCCAGTCACATTCAACAGACGAGTTACAGCTCATGTTAGTGAAAAGCCGTTAGTGAAAGTCATTATATACTGTAGTGGAACTGTTTTGTGTGTTGTTGTCTCATGCTCATGGCCTTATTCTCTAACTCTTTCTCCCTTCAAGGGGCAAACTTGCCTGACCACTTCTGTCACTCTCAGTTTTACTAGTTTATGATTAACTGGAAATCAGCATGACAACTTTCCCAGTTTTGTCATTCGAATTTGAAAGATACCCAGAAGGACTATATGTATGGTGACAATTACTATTCAAGTTTCACCACAGAAGGAAAACTGCTTCCACAATAAAGACAGTGCAAACATACTGAGCCCAGACTATCCATACCACAGCAGTTCTTGCCTCCTGGGTCTGGCAGGAGGTTCCACAGCATCAAAATGCTGATCGCAACATTTAAAAACAGCTTTTCCCTCGGGCAAAAACCATTATGAACACCAAATAACACACACTTATAAGTTTGCAGAAGCACAGTTACTTTATACACTCTCTGCTTCTGTTCATATGCATACATGAGTTAATTATGCATTTACTCTTTAATTATGTCTATGTGCTCTCATTGGCAATTCTTTCAGATGTATACACAATATAGATTTCATGGGATATGATCATCTGTTACTAAACAGTTTGGCGATCGCCTTGTCGCCTTGTTATCATTGGACATATGCTATAACCTCTAACTTCAGAATGATCAAACAACAACAAATAGTCCAGAACTGGCCTGTGAATAACACATTTAACACTACACAGTAAAAATGTAAGCACAAACAATTAATTCTTTGGTGAATCTCTGCATCAGTTGTCCTAATTTTGATCATAGCAACATCAATACTAATTTTCACTATTGCCACTATGTGATTTGCACTGTTGTGTTAGTGTAAACCAGACATAATGACACACATACACAATGGTGTACATTTACACCATTCAGCTGACTCTCCTATCAAGAGTGACTTGCAAAAGTTGTATCCTGGCTAGTACAAAAAGGATAGTGTTCAAAGTGCCCTTGGGCCACAATGCTGCCAGAAACAGGTGCCTGTGCTAATATCTAGAAAGGAAGATACAGAATTAAGCACAGCAAAACTGCTTAGATTATGGCTTACTTATGTGCTTCACAAAGAGATGGGATGGCAAGATCCAAGTCTTGATAATTGTCTTTCATGGATCCTAAGGAAAGCAGTTAAAGCTAAGCTGTATTTAAAGTTTGAAGGGTTTGAGTTAGGGTAGGACTAGAGACTAGTCCTAGCTCTGTAGGCAAGCATCAGGTTTTTAGTCTGATGTTAGCGGCTACAGAAAGCCAGTGAAAGGAACCCAGCAGTGGAGTGGAGTGGAGTGACATGAGTGAACTTTTGAAGACAGTCCATGTTGCTGCACTCTGGATTACTTGCAAGTGCCTGGATAGGAAGACCAGCCAGCAGGCAGCTGGAGCAGTGAAGCCTTGAAATGACAAGAAACTAAACAAGCACCTGCATGGCTCAGTGAGGAGAGAAAGGGATGTTGTGGAGGAGAAACCTGCATGATCGAATCAGGTTTGCAATATGAGATCATGGGCATCTTCACTTTTGATCATGTACATTGACTGTGAAGTCAATGTAACTAATAAGCCTAGATGTAGCCTCTTCTCTCTCAGCTATGTGCACTACAATTACTTACTTACTAAAAGAGTGATATCAGCCATGTAGTACCCAATATACAGAGAGAAAAAAAATATAAATGAAACCATTCCTCCCACTTTCACAATGTGAGGATCCGTCAGTGATCCAACAGTTGTTGATGGGACCCTTATTATTTTAACAATATTCTACCATACCAACATACCATATCAGCATCTTTATAACTTCTCTGTTAGTGTCAATACGCCATTTTGTGCTGGAACTGTAATAGTGGAAATAAATATTTCCCTAAATATTATCAGTAACTAGAGGAAGTGAAAACATTTTTGGTGAAAATGGGCCAGTTTGTGAGTGCTAATCAATCAACGAACCTCTAATATGAGCTATCACAGCTAAGTAACCTGGAAAGTAACTTTAATTGAACTTTAACATCATTACATCATATTAGTTAGAAAACCCACATGAATTCTCAGTAAAGTGTCCATCACTACATTGGATGACAACAGCACCCAAGCACAACCCTCACCATCCTAGAAGATTTAGTCCTCCACAGTGTTCAATTCATGGATACAGCCTTGCATTAAAGTAAAATTATTCTTCACTTTTGATAATGCAGTTTTACCATGAGCCCTTCAGTAGATTCAGTAGATTAGCTATGTCTAAGTTAATGCCAGTTTCTTCTCTTTCAATGTGAGGGCAACATACTAGTGTCATGAGGGTATGCAGACAGTGTAGTAACAGAAAAGGCAAGCCTCTGTAGCCTCTGGCAAGCTCCAACAAAAGGTCTTCCAAAACAAGCACCTCCACCTACACAGCAAAGTTTCCAACTATGAAGCCATCTGCCATCACTACTTTCCTATACAGCTGTACAGCTTGAGCTATGTACATCCTCACGTGTGAGGTGTGAGAGTGTTCCTATCTAAATTGCCTGCAGCCAATTCTGGGGATCACATTGTGTGTACCACATTCCCCATCATGTGCCCCATTCTGAAGTGCTTTCTAGGAATTGCTGCAAGAGCATGGGGACAAGTCTCAGTCACAGATGCTCTGCCCGCACATAGACAGACCGTCTGATATCTTTAGTGCATTAACCTGGACACACTGTCAGGATTCTGCCAGTATTATTTTGATAGGCTATGCGCAGTTCCATGTATACACACTTCCATGTATATACACTTCTGTGTATTCTTTTGCACTGGTCCTACATGAATCAAAGTTTTATTGTTGCAACTAATTTCAGACTAGCAAACAGTAAGTCTCAGCCTGTGTTTCCAAAGGGACTGTTTATGTGGTGACTCAGTTTTCAAGGTTGCCTCCTTCTGTATGCCATGCCAAACAACAGTCTTACGACTGATCACTTTATCGTGCGAGTCCAATTTTCCTTTTCCTGCAGTAGTAGTCAGTGCATACAAAATGATACAAAAATCAGCTAAACACATTTTTAAACATAAGGAAATGTCAGATTGACCTCTCATGACTACCTCTCTGGCAGCAGCTCTGCCACACAGGTATAGGGCCGCTGTAATTGGAGAGGGACATGAAGAAACAGCAATAAAGACTAAAGAGTTACAAAGTCATGCATGCCTCCACCAACACAGACTTCAGATGCCCAACATCCAATAACATTTGTGGATCAAGGTTTGGACTTCATAGCCATTTATAGCCTTAAAATGGGCAGGAATGTCATCATTGGATACAATGGACTATCATACGCAAGTAAGCATATAATGTGCACTTATGGTAGCTTTCCCTGATAAAATGGCTTGGTGAATGTACCTAAGAAACTGGCAGCTCTGGCAACTGGCAAACTGGCAACAATGTACATTATATTATCTGTTCCCATACTGCCCCGTTTTGAGGTAGCTGCTCCTTTTTCTTTTTCGTTTGTTAGCTTTAACTACTAGGACTTCATCCATGCTTGTCATATATATATATATTGATTCACTAATGCTTGCCTCATTTCTCCAGCTTTCTCAGCAGATTAGCCTATCAACCATCTGATGCTGTTCTTCACAACATCTGTTTTGCAGCATGGGACTGAAAACAGAAATCTTATTGGCCTATTTCCAGCTCAATCTCTGTACATACTATGTGGTGTTAAAAACTACTTAACGCCTTCGTTTCTGTTCCTCTGTGTTTTCAGTCCTAAATACATAACACATAAGTTGATTAAACACACTAAATAACAAATGGCCCAACATATTTAACTATCGCCACTTATCATTATCATTTCTCTAAGCATCAACACTCCACCCTTCCCCCAATCCCCAACCCCCCATCCCCCCGTGTACTTCCACTATGGATGCTTTTTGTGTAAACTGAGGTACAAATCCATCTTTGTAATGCATTGGTAAAATCCGATTTTAAGAAGCTATCTTTTGCCTTTCATCCTTCATTTTTCATTGTCACAGATACGTTTGTATGGGAGCAGTAAACATATTCAGACATTCTGGGGTAAATTAACCCAGAAAAATTCTTAAAAAGGCTAAGTGAAAAACCCCAGAGAGAGTCCTGTTGAAAAATGACATGCATAATTAATTAGATGCTGGCATACAACCAGAGATAGCTGTACGTGTGTGCTTGTGTGCACACTACTATCAGCTCTGTAGCCTGGAAATGCAACAAATCAATAGGCCAACCCTCAACAAACCCTGCTGTTTCTTCCACATGAACAGATGGCTCAAGGAGTTCACTCAAAGAAAGCAAACATCCTCAAATGCAGTCCGATGTAGCAATACTGAGTAAATACAGTGTAACGCATAGCATTATCGAAGGTTCCTCGCTGTGTTGTCTGAAAAAATCAACACAGATGGAGTGAAGCTTGCACACCAGTTAGCTAAGAAAGCAGAAAAATAAAAGTGAAAAATCTGGACAGTACATTCTATAGGAAACAGGAAATCTTCTAAGTGGAGTTGCAAGATAGTAGAGAGGGCACAGAGTCCGAGAACTCAGAGAGCGCATTACACTGAATGCTAGATTAACCAGTAGGCCAGAGGAGGGTGTCATTTGGAGCATGCAGATGATTCAATGAAATATGCTCTAACGATAATGAGATGCTGCACAGCAGAATGGGAGAGGAAAAAGGTAGAGTTGGCTTGAAAAGAATGTAGGGCAACAAGACCATAACAAGCCTACAGCGATAGAATGACTTTAATGTTTATGACAGTTTACTGAAAATATGAGCATTTTTCCAACAAATTATGAGTTGCTTTGAGTTAAGAGTGACCTTTTCTAAGTGAGGGTACACTGGCAAGTTAATTAGCCCTAATACATTATGAAAAGTCACATTACATTTGGAATAAGATCTCCAATGCAAACGAACATGCAGGTCAGGAAAAGTAGTAGAATCTGTATAAAACATGCATGAGCACTGCACTGCAAGCCCGTAAGTAGGAAAGAAGGATAAATAAAACAGCCATCAAAGGTGTTTTAAGTTCTAAGACTCCTTTTATCTCCTTACATCAAAACACCTTCAGACATGATGTCCAAAAACTCTGTAAGATATAGGATCTAATGATCAGCTATCATACTTTATTTCATCAGTCAGTTAAGTAAATATTGGAATATTGGTTTATTAATGTTTAATATTGGAAATATTGGTTTAATATTGTTCAATACTGGAAATATTGAAAATATAGGTTTAATATTGTTTGATATTGGAAATATTGGTTTAATATTATTTGATACTGGAAATATTGGTTTAATGATGTTCAGTACTGGGAATATTGATTTAATATTGTTTCATTTTGGAAATATTGGTTTAATATTGTTTAATATTGAATAGCCAGATGTTAATGGGTACCCTACTTGGACAATGCTTAAACAGGACATTTCTGTATAGTTCAAATACTGAGATGTAAACAGTGTCACAAAAGTGGTTTGATGAAATGGTTAACTGCAGAGGAACCTACTGACTGTTTTTTTGTCCATTTTTACTTTTATGAATCATTTGAGCCCAGCAGCTGCCGTTTACATTGTGTAAAAATTTCATGATCAATGGCCCAACATTGCTTGCGGGAAAGTCTGGTTCCATTGACATTACATTAAATTAAATGGCCTCTCCTGTTAAGTTGCCATTTTGGAGATACTTGTTTTTCTTTTGATAGTGACTATAACAATGATGAACAATGATGTACATATGCAATATTGCTAAATCTGAAAAAATAACATCTTTGGGGGCTATTTTGCCTCATGACTACCTGAAAACAATGAAACAATTGTGAAACAATGCCTCAGGCATCATGCAGTGTGTTTGCGAGGAAGCTTTCAGAGGCACCTAAACAACAACGTATCTACAAGATGTTTGGTTCCCATCAGCAAATTGTTGTGAAGAACTCAGTAAGTTTCTCTAGGAGAGAGTATTTCCCTTCACACAACTCTGAACGACTTTACATCTGACTGACATCTGCAGAAATTCTGAAAGAGAGGTGGAGTTCCACTGGTAGACGATCCAGACGCACTTGTTCATTTTGTCTAAAGGGTTTGATAATACTTTGTCCTTCATATGTGTTGTGTGCACACTGAGCATCACTTGCAGTCATGTTCACCACCTCTGAGCATCCATAGCATGTGAGGCTTCAGTGCTTCTGTCAGAGTTTTCAGTGGCTAAAGCAACAACACTGAACATACAAGTTCCTATTTAACAGAACTGAGGATGGTGCTGTTTACTGGGTGCCGGTCAGGACGTAGTGAATAGATAACAGCAGACCGAGTGTGAAGTGGAAGCCCCTGTCCACGGTGCTGAACACCCCACCTCAAAACGAACCCAACCTCAGTTAATCTAGCCTGCTTCTCTATTCTGTGGCAGCGGCGTGGGCTGGGAGCGTGTTTAACCTCGGCCATGTACTAACACCAGAGAGAATACACGACACACGAACTTACACCATGTCTAACGCGGAACTGTTACTTGTTGTGGTCTGGGCTGCCTCACTCCCTCAGACCTTCAGATCACGTTATCGCGGTGATCACGGCTCTCCGAGCGCGGCAGCACTTTTTCAGGAACTTCGTGTTAAATCAGGAGATGAAGGCGCGTTTTCTCCTTCGCTCAGGTTCTCCGGTAAGATCTCAGCGCCGGTAATCTCGGAAGAAGCTCAGAGGAGAGTGTGTGTGCGTGTGTGTGAGTGCGTGTATGTGATTAATGGTCTCTTACCTCTGTCGCCATGTTGCCATGAGACGGTGGCGGATCTGTCCCGGTGCTGAAACCGTCTCCACTCGTGGGACAATAGCACAGAGGTTGGCGCGAGGGAGGGACGAGCTGAGTGGTGAGGGTGGAGGCAGCAGCGAGCACAGCTTTAACCATCACGGAGGAGTGGGGGTGGCTGCCTGCTTCACACCAGCTTCAATTAATTTGGGTGAAAGCAGAATAGCTCATCTTCAGAAATTATAGGGGGGAGTCCAGCGCCTCAGACAAGTGCTCTGAAGGGATTGGTGATTAGTGGTTAAAGCTCTGGGGAAACAATGAAGTGTGGGGGTGTTTCTTCAGAAATCTCAGAGCAACAGTGACACTACAGGATGCTATATAGGATTCCTGTATTGCATTTGGACGATTACAGTAAGATACCGCATATACGCTTTGGGGAATATTCCTGGGAATTGTATTGTTGTAACACTTTTTAAGTGGTCAGTATGCTGTAATGTATTTATTTATGCTTCTGATCATCACTGCTACCTTGTTAAGCAGTCAGTTTAAGCATTTTCCATCACACTGTTATTTGTGTATGAAATAATCTTTTACACATCATGTACCTACTTGAAGACATCCAGCCAGTGCTTTGCCCAAACAAGCTGATGGGACTCAAGCTAGCAAGTTGCTGTTACACTATTACACTAACTTAGTGACTATAAACTATGCTTTCAAACACAGGTTCATGCAGACCTTCAACTTGGAGTCCTGGAGGACTGGTGTGTTTTCCTTCCACAAACCCACCTGATGACCACACACCAATTACCAAACTGTGCTGAACACTGGGCCACCAAGACTGGAGTTACATATCAATACATGTCACAGAAGTTGTTCTTCTTAGGTGTAAATGTTAGCTATTAAACCTCAGTACCGGGGGTCAGTTTGTTTTCATTTACAGATAAAAGGTCATTTACTGAGGTACTGATGAAAATCCATTGATGTTATTCTAAAGTATCTATTGATGAGAACCGAGTGAAGATCGGCTGATGGTTTTAGCCAACTACTGATCACATTAGGAATCACATTAACAGAGCAATATGTAAGATGACCCAATCTGGCGAATTCATACTCCACACCATTCCACCTCCTCCCTTCTCACTGCAGTGTTAGCTATTGCATTGCTGCTATGTTTGTCTTTTACCACCCATGAATCTAGATTACCTTTTCTTTTTCTCTTCCTGAGAGGCATTGTAAATTGTAAATATTTTGGTATAATACTTGTGCGTTTAAATAATAAAAAAATAATAACGCAGTTTCTTTATATTGTGACACAAAAGATGGTGTTTAGGAGATTAATTTAAATGTAAATAAAGTAAATGTACAAAAGTACCAAAACAGCACCTGATCACACGTCATTCCATGCTGCTTATGAAAGAGCTTTTTGGTTTACACTGCTGACTGCAGTGGCAGCACACACAGCCCTGAGAAGCTTTCAAGATGTATTAAGAATGTACACTTGTAAGTTACATGTACAAGCCAACCAATGAGGATCTGGTAGATCATTCAGAAGTTCCAGCACCAGATAACTTGCATTTACAGGTGGAGACTAAACAGTAGGTTTCTTAGTTTTCCAGCAGAATTTAAATGACAGTCAGAAGTACAAATTATAGTGGAAAACTAGTTACTAAGACTCCAGACTCTTCATCTGAGAAAAGAGGCAGAGTAGGTCCATCTCCAGCCTTCAGGCTATGGGTTTTAGGATAACTGCTATTCTTGAGTGAAATGACTGAAGCTGTTCTCAGTGAAATGTGTACTGCATATGCTGATGGTTTTGTAGATGCTGCCGCTGGGTCGATGAGGTGCTGAACCTTTATCCAGTTTTTATGTGTCAATACCTAAAACTGCTGGGAATTTACTCTCAGGGAATGCTGGCATAGCTGGGTGGGTGAACTCCAGATATACCCAACTCACAGATAGATAGATGGAATGATAGACAGTTAGGTAACAAGCTACCCCACTAAGGTGCTTACAAAGCTTTAGCTTTCCACGGCCAGAAGAGAAGGCAGAGCCATATTATCCTTGTGACTGGTTAGGAAAAAGCTGATACTGGAAACCTCAGCACTTTTAGAATCAGCCATTTTACATTGAAAGGGGAACAATATAGGTGCAACACAGCAGAGGTTTATTAGACATTGGGAAGATATTCATATTCATAAGTAATCTGAACTAAAACTAAAACAAAATTAACACATTAATTGCCTAAGATATTTTGCAACATTACAATGATATAAAATTCATTTACACTTGTAAGATGCTGGACAATAACAAAGTGCAAACAGTTATTGTGGGCTTGTCATATACAGAATGAATGGCATAACTCTGGAGATGTTGGTGGTCCCGGGTAGTTTATGAGGCTGTGGAGAGCCATTCTTTATTATTATTAATATTTATTTACTTATTCAAGTATTTATTTAGTCATTATTTATTTATTTACTGCACCAGGACCTGTAAGACTCTGTTTTCATTCTACACCCGAGTTTAGTTTAGGAAATGTGCTAAAATTCCTTTTCTGGTGCATATTTGAGTGCAGCATGGGAGCCAGTCCAACTCATACATCTATGAAGCATCCTGCATAATTCACAAGGAAGAGCAAAGCCTTTTAAAAATGTAGCACTCACATGCATCATCGGATGGTCCAGAGTTTGAACCAGTTCTTCAGGCCGAACATATTAGTTGAGAATTCTTTATTTCTTAAAGGACTGATGTTGCCGGGTGTGGATGAGGAAGATGTTTTTCAAAGTGGCCTCATATGACACAGGTAACTGACCACACGTATCTGTCATTGTGCTTGGAGTGAATAACATCAATTAGATGAATAATTACTCACAAAGAATATTTTACTTTACACATATGAATTATGCAGGATATCAGCTGAAGCTAGTTTGTGATATGCTTATGAATCTGAAAGGAGCTTGTAGAGGATTGTTAGAAGACATCAGTGGGCTATAAACCCGTAAAGCGTATAGCTTATTTCTATATAAATGTCTTGTCTTGTCTATGAGATCTGGCCTACTGAACAACAGAGTTGCTCTCTTGGTCCAAATGTCTACAGTCATATCTATACACACAGGCTTTTAACCCTCTTCTAATTCACGTCGTATTACACTGATTGCTGAGTCTAGGAGGTGCCTGCACAGACTGATTTATTTGGGTGAACTAGGGAAGAAGGCTGCTGAGTGCAGGAAGAAAGTCTATTATACAAACCCAATTCCAAAAAAGTTGGAACAGTAGAAAACATGTAAATGAAAGCAGAATGCAGTGATTTGCAAATCATGTTTTGACCTGTATACACTTGAAAGTAGTGCAAAGACAAGATATTTAATGTTTCAACTAATTTAGTGTATTGTTTTGTTATATTTATACAGCTATTCTTAACTTGAAAACATTGGGACAGGAGAATGTTTACCCCTGTGTTACATCACCTTTCCTTTTAGCAATGTTCAAGAACCATGGTAGTAAAATTGATTTTTCATACAGTGCATATGTTCATGTATTGTGTCAGGGTTTTTTTTTATCAGTGAGGGGTCTTGACATCAAAAACATCCTTTCAGACCCTTAGCACTGAGATGGCTTCTCACAGTGGAAGGATTACACGGACACCATAATTGACCCCTTCCAACAAACCTTATATTCACCATTTTAGCCTTTATTTTTGGATAATTAGTCACTTTGTTTTCTTTTGTGCAATATTTTATACTAAAATGACAAACTGTGTTTTAATTACACTTTAGTGATCTCTTCATGGAAAATTTACTTTATGGAGATACGTTTTTTGGACAGTGATGATATGTTTCATTTGTTTTTTTTATTTTGTTTGTTTTTTTCAACACTGAAACTATGAAAAGTAATGACCAATTTACATTATTCTGACACAACAGCTGACCTTCATATTGTGTGAACATTTCCTGATCAATTACCCAATAAAAATATCCTCAGGTACTCTGAATAAAGCCTTGTTACATTTAATAACATTTAATTTTTTACAATTTCATGGGTAATTTCATTAGGTGATAAAATATGTAATACGTTTTTTGATTTTTTTTTTTTTTTTTTGAAAACTGGATACCTCCATACACTAGTAAAAGCTATGAAATTCTTTTCTCCTGGCTGGTTTATGAAAAGTGACAGAGCACACATACTCTTCCACACAAAATACCATCTCCTTCTTAGAGCTGCAGTGTTTACTGGATGGGTGAAGCAGATAAAAAAAATGAAAAATAGAGTCAGCACATTGGAAGGCAAGCAGAAAAGGGAGCTTTGGCTGATTCCAGCTTGCTCCAGATTGCTTGCAGGGAATGCATATCAAGCCAGTGGAAATTTCTTCCAGAGTGTTCCGTCCTCAGCATTTCACTAAAACTTGAGTTCAGTTAAGCTGTCGTGAGTGTTCCTGGCTCCTCCTAGTGATACCTGCATGTTGAATAAGAAGCATTTTTTGCCAGGAAAAGGTAATTCATGTTTCAGGTCACTGTAATTTATTTGACTATGCTTTGGAATTTGCTTTGGAATATCAGCAACTAGTTTCCATTTAGATTCATGCATTTCATTGTACTGTTTATCTTACTGTCTGTCTCACATAGAGAATGAATGCAATCAAGTCATATGTGTGCTTTGCATAAAAAGAAGAATTTTACCCAAATAGAAGCCCACATCTTAAAGGGAATAAAAATAGTTAAAATGCTCAGTAAACTCACAAATCCCACTAATAAAGACACACTTGGGAAACAGCACCTGTAGAATCTTTGGTAGCATTGCACCCTTTTTACTTGAGATCACACTGTTTTGAAAGAAGCATGTTCTCTTATTACCACATGGAACGGTGTAAATAATTATTAACTGAAAAAAACCCCAGAAAACTCTATTGTACACAAAGTAAACCAGACTGTGGTGTCAAAAGACAAAACAATAATGTCGCAACCTACTACTTGCTGGTGCTGGCCTCTAGGAGCTTGTGAGGTGTGGCCATGCTGACGGCCACGCCAGGATGATGCTTATGTTGCTCTTGTCAGTGTTCATTAGCTAACCTGGAGCTTCTGGCCCAAAGACCGTTAGTGCATAGACACGGTCTTATTTTAGCCATATTCCTCTCTATATTAAAGCAGCAGGGGCATCCCGTATTATTTGTTAATGAAAGTTTATTAATTTACTTTAATAACTTTAGTCTAAAGTCCAAGTCAGTGAAAAGCCCAATATGAACATTTATATATATATATATAAGTTTAAATTAATAGAATCGAATTGATAATATATACACATGTAATATATACACTGTGCAGAAAAACAGCACCTTAGGTTAGGATTTAATAAAAGGCATACACACATGCACACACACACACACACACACACACATGCATACCCCTCCTCCTTGCCCCTCCCAATACACACACATCACACTCTGTGGTGTCCGGTATACAAGCAATTATAATTCAAAAAGCATCATTTTCAAATAATGTAAGATTCTTGTCTTTGATCTAAGCTGTTGATTCAGTCACACTCAGGGGAGCAGGGTGCCAGTGCTGGGAGGATTTCCCAGACAGTAGAAAAAGAAAACTGGAGACAGGAGGACAGTGGGTGGCCGCTTCTCAAATACTGACCAAGACACACTCCCTTCATGCTCTTTGACCCTGCAGGAATTCTAAACTGTCCGCACAACATGATGGCATCTGGCAGTGAACTCCACCGTAATGATACTGGACCAGGATCTTCCTCTCAAAACTCAATTACAACTTTTGAAGTCTTGTGTTCTTTCAATAAGTGACTTTATATGGGGTGTTATGTGTGTGCGTGCGCATACGCATGTGAATGCACGTACATATGTGAGGCTGGTCAGGCTCTCCGCCATTACAAATATCTTCTGCCTGACTGTTGACTTAACAACAGGACGAGCCGGCTGGAATCTGATCAAATCATGTTCCGTTCGGAGACAGGAAATGAGAATTCTGAAAATGCAAAAATAAAATATTATTAACTTGGAATCTTTGGAAAAGCAAATAAGCACTGATCAGAGTCTCTATGTCTGGAAACCCATGGGTCAAGTAAACTTTGTCTCTTTTTCCCTCTGAGGTATTCCGATGGGCCTGGAGTTGGCAGCGCTTGCAGCATGTCTTCATGAATGTGTGGAACATTTGATCATAAATCGCTGAATTATGCTATCAAATCTCACTGGCTGTTAAGAGGAAGCAGCAGAAAGCCCTCGCAGACATTTTTTGCCATTCCTCTTGAATTACAATGACACTGCTCTTTGAGGGGAAAAAAATTCAAAACAAAGAGACCGCAGAGAGAAAGAGTGTTGGGGACTGAAATTACTCTGTATATAAAAAGGGGACATTGCGGCACAGAGAGCGTGTTAGTAGCTGGAAAAGTAGCGCCATGGTTGAATCTTGAGGAGGAGATGTTGACAGTGTGGGATAGGACAGTTGGCAAGGAAGAGAAATGATGACTCGGATAGTGGAGAACGGCGTTTAGCCGTGAGAAAAAGGAAGCGATAGAGAAGCTTTTTACTCTGCTTCATGGACAAAAACAGCAATCAGCCCTGAGCTATTATGGGGGTGAATCTAATTAACAGAGATTGTGCTGGGATTATGCTTCATAAGGAATTGTTTGGGAAGCTATCTGAGTCACACGTATTGCAGTGGGGTTATGACAGTTTCATAAAAGTGTCCTACATAAAGTGTCCCATCTATACAGATTATATCAATCTCACACTTGCAGATCAGGATTAATTGTTTATGTTATACAAAAATATCTTTAAAAACAATCTTATGCTGTTACAGACCTTTCATGTAGACTTCTTGGAGTCTTTAGTTGGAGATACAAAGCCAAACATGATCCTGAGGAAATTTAATAGGACATTCATGTAATGAGAAAGAAAGGTCAATGATTTTTATGTCAAACATGGAACATTAAGAAGCAAGCCAGGAGTTTGTGCTAGGGTTTAGAGTTTCTGAAGCTGACTAAGAGTTCTAGAGCAATTTAATTGACAAGACAATGATTGAGTTGACATCAGTGTCTGAAGAGGTGAACATATTGAAGGCTGAGGCATACAAATTGTTCAACATAATCAAGCATATCCAAAGACAAAGGAACCACCAAGTAAAGATTGCTCACTGGCAACACTTCATTGGACCAGGCATAAGACTTAATAATATCTAATCACTTTGGCTGCCTTGTCTTTTCAGCTTCAGCCAAATAGTCCTCCAGAGAGTTTTAATACTGGGTCATACCTGGGAAGTATCTATGTAGAACACTGATAGTGATGTTCTTATGAAAGAAATGAAAAAATTGAGGCATACATTTATTTTCTGCTTAAAAGTGAATATCATACAGTTGACTGAATCAATCTGCTTTGTTTGTGTATACAGCTTACAGGGGAAAGTATTTGTGAGGTTAATGTAAAATCCTCTTATGTTTACTGAGCTTATACACTGTAGGTGGAGTTTAAGTGACAGAATGGTGTCATATAAAAAACAAATAGCAATAGTAAAATATGTGAAACATGTCTTGGTTGTCCAATATATTAGGAACTCTAAAAATGCACATAAGTAAACATATATTCATAGTTACTCAAGAACTGCTTTTGAAAGATATATGTACAATATGTAGAATGATTGAATAAATTGCAAGATAGACATAAGCCAATAGCTACCCTAATAGGGCAATGAGCTATAGACTTACTATATACTGATGTACAGTCATCTTTTCACTGCATGTCTTTCTTGCTTAAGCTTGCTGTAATGCGTTTCCTTCTAGGATGGTCTATCACCGTACCATTCTGCATGCTGCACACCACTGATCAGTCATACTAGGATACATACTACTGCCTCTGTACTCCCCATTGATGTCACAGTGAGCTTCATCTAAACCAGATGTGCTGTCGAGCACCAGCTGTGAGGAAACAGCGTAAACATTACAGCTTCAAAAGGTCATAACACAGAATCATACTGTATGCAAAAATGATGCACATAAACTTAAATTCACTAGAAGGTACACATACAGGTAGTTCAGTAAGAGAGTAAATTAGTAAGCTTTATTTAGAGAGCATGTTTAAAATGAGGTAAGTATGGTGGCGCAGTGGGTAGTGCTGTCATCTCACAGCAAGAAGGGCCTTGATTCGATTCCAGGGTATAGGGTCAGCTAGGGTCCTTTCTGGGAGCTCTGGTTTCCTCCCACAGTACAAAGACATGCAGTTAGGTGAGTTGGAGATTGGAGTCCATGGTGTTTCCAGCCCTCTGCCAATTGAGTGTTGAGATATGCTCCAGCAGGATAAGTGGCTCAGATGCTTATCCTTTTGTGTCACAGGCATGACATTAAAGCTATGTAGGTGAACACAAAATAAACTGAGTAGGAAATGGGGAAAGCATATTTCAGACCAGTATTGTTATTAAAGCCCAGGCCTGCTTTTCTGCCCAAGAACACCAGTTTATCTGCTTTTTCTGGCTTCAGGCTCAAATAGTGTGCCAGATGGCCAGTTATGGCATTTTTCCACTGGGCAGTACTTACAGTACAGCACAGTATGGCAAATCCAAACTCAGAAGTATATGTTCCCTCACAGAAGTGTTAACAGTAAACACAACAGTAGCAACAAATACAGAAGCTTCAAGTTCTGATTATGTTTCAGGGACAAGACCTCAGCAATTACAAAAATGGCCACTGTAATTATAAAGCGGGGGTAATAATTGTCAAATTGTTTGGTGAAATGAACAGAATATTTCCCGCTAGTATGTAAAGGGTATTAGGTCTCTGTTGAGGATGGGTCCCTCCCTCTCTCTCATCAGGGACATGACTCACATAGCATTCATTCTATCTGGTTTTATCACTCAGTGGTTTTCACCATTACTAGCTCCACTCACCGCCATTAATAGATCCAGTCCCCACCATTACTAGCTCCATAATGCCTGTAACCCCAGTGAGAAGAGCAAGCATATTCAGCATGGGTACATGTATGGTATGGCCATGGAAATGACAATGTGTGATAATATGGATTTGTGAAAAAATGCCATGCCAAGTGTTTGTATTGTCATTTATGCATCATACAGAGGTTACATCACTTCACAAGTTCCTTCAGGTAAAAACCTAACCACCTATCACAAACATTTAATAATTTACTTAATATAGTACTATTATACTTACTGACATTTAAATTCCAGATTTTGCAAAAAATGCATGCTTTCAAAATTGTAGTGGCAAAATACAAATGATGAATCTTTCACTTTTCATAATACTTGAGCTGCTTTAAAAAGCAGAAAAATGAAACAAAATTCAATGTTTCAAACGGAGCTATGAAAATGAAAGCTATGTATAAAAAAGCACGTCTGCAGATGAAAAAGTGAATCATTAGTCTCTGTCTCTATCTGTCAGTCCTCTGATATCCAAGCAGAGATCATTCTCACCTCATTAAAAGAAATGACATCCTGACCAAAGCCTGAGCTTCCTTTTGGTTAATCCCCAGGAGTCCAACACACACACACACACACACACACACACACACACACACACACACACACACACACACACACACACACGTGCACACCTTCAGATGGTGTGGATTCAGAAACAGCGTAAAGCTGGGGCTACATAAAATCAAGGCCTTTCACAGGGCCCTGGAGAGCGCCTTAAAAGGGAATACGGAGGCTAACTGCACTCTCTCGCAGGTTTACATTTCCATTAAGGCGAGGGCAGAGCAGGGGGAAATGTTTTGCTTCCGACTGCTCGCTCCATGCTCCTGCAGGAGGACACTGCAGTTTAAATATCTTTAGGCTTAGGTATTGAAATGCTGCATATACTGTTGCTATGGTTTCAGCTATAGTAGTTCTTGCCGCAGACTTCATGAAGAGAGAAGAAATGAACAGGTAAAACGTGTCATGGGCCAAAAATAGAACTTCCATGAATAACTAATGAAGATCTGGCCAACACACTGACAAACAGGAACACAAACAAGCCACACACAATCCCACTGCACTGTAAGGCAAAACCAGGTCCTATTGGGATAAAACAGGAACAATGTGAAGAAATGAATGACATTCTGGGGTCCCCAGCAGGGAGCTAATCATCATAATGACATTTAATTTCATGCCTTGGTTATACAGACATTGTGTCCTGTTGTGATCCTGAGATGTCCTGCGTGGATTTTCCTCTGGCGGTTTGCGGCTCACTGAGCTGCTACACGTCTGTTTCTGATTAATCCGATATGATTACTTCAATATTTTCTTTCTGCTTGAATGAACTCAACAGTTGCACAGCTCCAGAATGGAGAAAGAACATAAAATAGCTTCACTTTGTTTAGAAAATTGTTTGAAATTCTGTACGATTTTATTCGACATAGCAAACATCCTTATCGTCTATAATCCCAAAAAATTCCCATCAGTTTTCCTTGTCAAACAGATGTTAAAAGCAATCTGTATTCTCATGCATAGCATCACGATCTACAGAGCAGCACACACAGGCTACACTTGAGAGTTTAGTTTGTGTCTGTTTGCCTGTCAGTGATGAGAGAATGCATTTAAAGAGACAGAGTTTGGCATGGCATGCAATAAAATGGGATTACTGAACTCAGAGAAAGTGGCCTGTTTAGATCCTAATGTCTAAAGGTGTTTTGCTTGGGAGCTCGGAGCTGACAACATGATACAGCAAACCTTATGAAACTGTCTGTTGAAATACAATATGCTTGTTCCTCAAGGCCAGTGTTTCCCAATCCTGTTCTTGGAGTTGGAGCAAAAGCAGTGCAGGAACACAGATGTTCATGACAAGGGTTAGTGACTCCACTTTAATCAGCAGACCCAGTTAGAAAAGAGCAATATGTTGCACGGCCAAGGAAAAAAGATGTCCTTTCACAGTCAGCGTGTGGTAAATACAATATACAATATCACAATGATTAAAGATTAATAAATGTTATTTGTATACTACTGGAATACAATCTACAGACTGCTTATTCAAATTTTCTATATTTCATTGGATATGTCACAGTTACTACTGAAGGACTATTGCAACTGTCAGGTCCGGTTGACAGAACTGACGCACGTGGAGAGTAAAACAATGAGTTTATTTGGGGAATACTGGAAGGATAGTCGTAGTCACAGGCAGGGTCAGAACCGTAAGGGAAAAACAACAAGATAAAAGGGCTGAGCAAAATCGTCAAAAGTCAAAAGGGCAAAGAAAGGGTCAAACACAAGAAAGGCAAAATCGGAAGAAGGCTCAGAGATAAATTACAAAACCTTGCAAAGAAGCAGCGCAAACAGAGGCGAATATATACACCGGTGATTACAAGCAGGTTAAGTTAATATTCTGGTGACAGAGATCGATAGGCTGCAGGAGGAAACGTGGTGGTGACGTCATCTACTAGGGGACTCTGGGGAATGTAGTTCCCAGGCGGCGCGGACTTACCAGCGGAGACAGGCAGCGTGACAGGAGCTAATTGCTGTATTTGTAAACTCCTTTATTTTGCATTTGTGTTCAGGGGTTTAACAATAATGTACTACAATATTGGGTTATAAAACAGATAATGACTGAAAATTCACACAAACAAATGTTTATTTTGTTATTAAATATTTATTTTTTTAGTCATCAGCTGTTACAATATGATTAAAGCTGTTTGCTGTAAAAGAAAACGATATTAATGGTAAAATAATGTTCTTGAAAAAATATAGTAAGTTTGAGTCATGACAGACTTTGGCAAAGTAGTCAGGCAAGGTTCCATACTATCACTATGCATGTTCAATCTGTATGCAAAACTATAACAAGTGAAGCAGGACTTGCGAGAGAGACTGCTGACAATGATGGAGAAGATGTAGAAATGTTGGACAGCTTTTGCCTGTTCAGATCAATTTACAGCAGCAGAGGATCCAGTATTCAAGAAATATGATACAGATGACACAGATGAAGGAGCTTGACAAGATCTTCAGATGCAATGATTTGTCTCTACTAACAAAGATTAGAAATGCTGAGGATATGTTTTCTTTGGTTTTTATGGATGTGAACGCTGGAATACAAACAAGTGAGACAGGAAAAATATAGATCCCTTTGAACTTTGGTGCTGGCAAAAATGTTCGAGAATACCTTGGACGGCAATGAAAACAGACAAATGGATCTTTAACTAAATCAAGCCTCACTTTTTACTCAAACTCCAGATAACAGAACTGAAGCTATTTTATTCTGGACATATTCTAAGAACTTATTCATGGAAAAGACCCTATACTTGGAAGAATTGAGGGTAAAACAGGAACAGAACGGCCAGCTACAAGGTGAACAGATACAATCAAAGGAATCATGTAACAGCAATTCAGAAGCTAAAAAACAAGATATTCTGGAGAAACATTATGCATATTGTGGCCAGGAGGTCACAGTGCTTAATACAAACCCCATTTCTGGAAACGTTGGGACATTTTGAACAAGGGGGTGAAAACAAGAATCTGTAGTTTGTTGATTCTCTTGAACCTTTGTTTAACTGACAAAGTACAAAGAAATGATTTTTAATGTTTTGGCAGTCCAACTTTATTGTACAGTATGTTGTTAATATGAACAGATGCTTGTAATACACTTAAAAAAAGTTCTACTTTGTGCCAAACCTTGTGAGAGAATTGTCAAATGGTTCAAAAAAAAAATTCTCAATGCAAGATGGCAAAGACTTTAGGTCTTCCACCATATACTGTATGTAACACTGTGAAAAGATTTGGTGAGTCTAGAGAAATCTCAGTCCATGTAGGGCAAGGATGGAAACCACTGTTGAATGTACATGATCTTTGATCCCTCAGATAGAATTGCATGGGAAACCACAATGCTACTGTATTAAATACAGCCGCATGTGCTCGGGAATACTTTGGAAAAGTGTTGTTACTTAACACAGTCAATGAAACTCTGTTATGCAGAGAGAAACCGCACACATCAGTTGTGTGTAAAAATGTTGCCAAGTCCTCTGGGCCCGAACTCATCTCAGATGATCCAAAAGTCAGTGGAAATGTGTGTTGTGGTCAGATGAGTCAATGTTTCAGCTTGTTTTCAGGAAAAAATTATATTCAGACTTTTATCAGTGAAATGTGCAAAAGCCAACATTTCTCACTTCATGCCATCCATCAGTGCTCACTGCATCTTTTCCAGGATAGACAATGCCAGGCCAGGTGTAGATGGGCCAGATTTCGTGGATACCTTCCTTGGTACAAAAGGAGCCATATATGACCATACGCTTCCATACACCTGCAAAGTCAGCTACTTCCATCACACTATGGCATTTGGCATGCCCAAATGCAGTCACTCCTTTTTGCCAAGCATTAAAATCTACTTTGGACCCATTCTCCACACATCGAATGAGATATTCACTGCACTGTACCACATCTTCTCAATCTATGAATTCTACCACACAGCCCGCAGGTATTTATAGCCCGATCGTTCTTGTGCAGCGCCATCTACAGGAGCCTGAAGTAACTAGTATTTTAAACACAAAAGGTGACACATTTTTTGCCCATACGTTTTAGTAGTTTAGTTCCCAAATTATTAAAACAGTATAATTTAAAGGAAAGGTGATGTAACACAGTAGTGAACATGTCTCTGTCCCAAAGTTTTTTGAGTATGTTGCAGGCATCAAATACATTATTAGCTTATATATATATTTTTCATATATATTATATATATATAATTTATATAATAAATTAGCTTCTAATTACAAAATACAATTGATTGCAATTCTGTTTGCAGGGAACATAAAGGTTACCAGGAACAATAAATGATGATAAATGTAGAGTGATATGGGCAATATTTATTGAGCTACACATAAGTAGTATTTCTCAGTATGGTGTCAAGTTGCCATGTTTGCTAATGCAACATGCAGACATCTTGGCATGGAATTGTAGAGGTGCCTAATGGTGTCCTGTGATAATTCATCCATTACAGTTTGAATATTCTCACACAGTTCCTGTAGATTTTGCAGTAGGGGTGGAGGTGGAGTGACACCAGGCCTTCTGAACGTGTGATGCGTGACAACAAACCGTTTATCTTGGCCCTGACCACAGTGCCTCCATGCATGGATTTGTTGGTCATCTCAACCAAGACAAAAAAGGACTCGTCACTGAAATGACCAGCTACCAGCTGAGTCTCTCCAAGACAGTCTGGCGACATTGACGTGGCGTTAAGGGCAGTCATCGTAACGATCTGTGTGCATGTAGTTCTACATCATGCAGCTGTCTGCCAATGGTGCTGGCACTAACAGGATGGAGGGCATCACTGCTCGCTGAATGTACATAATCGTGGCTGTTGGGTCAGTCAGGTACAGCCATAAGGCCCATCCTTGCTTATGTCACATGTGTGGCAGAGCGTGAAACTTGAATCATTTGCATGTCTCACAATGTCAAACCTACCCACCAAGTTTCATTCCAGTCAGTTGATATATTTCAAGCTTTAGTCATAAGATCACAGATTTGAATCACAACTATTTATCTTTGGATTACAAGAGGCTGCAATGCTACTGCAATGCTAGATATGGCCATCTGTTAGCTTGCGTAACGCAATAGTCATCACATGAGCTGTTTTAACGGTGTTACATGAGCAGGAGTTCTAAAAAAGATACAATAATGACACAGCTTTGCTACTTACCTATTAAGTAGAAGCTGAAATAGCTATGTGTAAACGTAAAATGATATTTAATACAGACAACTGCATAGCTTAAGATCTGTTATATATTTTAAGTATGGAGTTTCTGCATGTCTGCTAGAATGATTACTTCGTGGCCTAACCACTAGCAGTCCTGCCTCTGGGAGAAAAATCACTCTGTCACAAATATCTGGCCAAACTGCTCGCATTATGATCTGTCACTTGGCTCAAAAAGTGCTTCTAACAGCCAGAGCAATCCATGCTCCTTTTAGATTATGAAATCATTATTTCATCAGGAGGTCATCAAGATGCTGGACCAGAAAAGGCACTCTTCTAACACAATGGAAGAGCTCTTCGAGATAGAACATCACCACAGCAAGAGCATTCAGCAAAGGCAGCTATTTTGGTACATGTCCTATGAGGTTTAAAATCTACAGTTCTGACTATTTTTAGGTATCTAAAATTAGCCATCCTCCCACCTCATCAAAGACCCACGCACAGCGTATTTCAGACCACTATCTTTTAGAGCTAAATATGCCTGTATTGCAGACGGTTTCCTAAAATAAGTGCAGCTCAATACCAAACAAAGAAGAACAAAAATCCTATTATTTGGATCTGAAACACACTTGACAGAAATCGATGAGGTGAAGATTGCGTGTAAACCACTAAGAATAGCAAAAATCCATGCAGGAAGTGTCAGTGAACCGTAGAAGATTTCATCATTTTCACTTGTTCAGTATCAAATCCTGAACTGGGCCCAAAATCTGAGCATTAAAACGGAGCATGGCAAAATCATTGTTGGTTTCCTGATATCATATGGCGGGCCAGATGGACACAGCCTCAGTTGAGGGCCATGAAACACACCAGTGGCATGTTTCCATCAGCCCACGCAGAGCAGCATGGGTAAGAGTAAAACTGTATGGAACATTCTGCTGCTTGTCCAGTCAACAAATCGCAGCCAAAGGACGGCATGACAGAAAGCTAAGAGTTTCTATAATTGGTGCTATAGCTTAGGTCAAAGAGGGCTAGAGGCCAGACCAAAGGTTCAGCGCCCTCCAGTGGCAACAGATGAATTGAGGGAGACCACATAAACAGGAAGGCAGCGTGAACAATCATCACAGGTGCTCGAGTTTTATTTTCCGTCTTTGCTTTGGGCACTAAATCACATAACTGGACATCAGCTGCAGGAGGAAATAACAATGCAGTGATTGAGTTTCAGCATTTAGGAAACAACGAAAGACCAGATGCGGTATCATATTATAATAATATCACATATCAAGTCTAATAAAAAAAAATGTATATAGCAGGATTACTTTGCCTGTTATTAATCATAATTAATAAATCTATGGTTTCTTTGTCAGGAAGGCATAATTGGTTGCTTAATCAAACACAAAAACTGGACTATTAAAAGGAAACTTAATACTGCTACGAAGAGAAAAATGAAGCCAAGGCCTTCAGAAGGGAAAGGCATGTAATCACAGATGCTAGAATGTAGAAGGAATCGATTTATACTGTTGGTCCCAAAATGTAGTTTGACAAATCATTAAATCAAATCATTAGATCATGGTCTTAATCATTAGAAGTACGGCATATACACTCACAGAGCACTACACTTGTCCATTTTATCAGCTTCACATACCATATAGGTGCACTTTAGAATTCTACAGTTACAGACTGTACTTCATCTGTTTCTCTTTATACTTTGTCAGTGCTCTTTTACCCTGTTCTTCAATGGTCAGGAACCCCACAGGACCACCACAGAGCAGGTATTGTGTGTGTGTGGTGGATCATTCTCAGCACTGCATTGACACTGACGTGGTGGTGGTGTATCAGTGTGTGTTGTGCTGGTGTGAGAGGATCAGTCACAGCAGTGCTGCTGGAGTGTTTAAACCGTGCCAACTGACGGTCCACTCTATTAGACACTACTACCTTGTTGCTCCACCTTGTAGATGTGAAGTCAGTGACAATAGCTCATCTGCTACTGTTCAGGTTATGTTCCCATGATCATCTAATCCTTTATCAGGGTTAACAGGACACTGTTGGCTGGATAGCTTTGGTTGGTGCACTATTCTCAGTTCAGCAGTGTCACTGAGGTGTCTAAAAACTCTGTAATAAAAGGATGATCATTTCCTGTTTTGTTACATAACATTTGTAAAAATATTGCAACACCAGCTAAATAATAACCAAAGGCAATATTAATGAATATATTTGTTCACTACATTTTGCATTACATACGCACAGAATATCTCGAGTTTGCATTTTTTAAACATTAAAAACATAAGCTCACATGACCAACCAAGAACTCACATCTGGCAACACATCTGTCAACACCTCAAAAACAAAAACACCATAACCACACAGTAATTTGCAGTGTTATTAAAGAAAACATATGAACAGTTTGTGTATAATGGTGTGCGATCCTGGAGGTTCTTTACAGTGAATCTACATATAACATGACATTTTACATATGTTTATATGACATGTAAGTTTTTTTTCATAGCTCAAAAAAAGTTTGCATCTGTGCGGTGAAACCAGCTGGGACAATCAATCAAGCTCTGCAAGCTGTCATTGAAAGCGAAAGGAACATAATAAGAGAGAGCTCTCTGCTAATGTGCACTTCCAGGGCACTGAGACAGATGTGAAGTCCAAGTCAAACGAGAAATGGTGAGCTGAACTCTTCAGTAATGAGGTACCAAGAGGACTTTGTTCTTCGTTCTCTTTTTCAATCTTATAGCCGTTCCTTGTGAAAGGTGTAAGTCATGGTTCATTAGCCTAGCACTGGACTCCATATCATGGATTCTATTAGTGTCCTTACAAGAATGTAACACAGGCCAAGTTTCCTCCCTGTTCTCGGAAGCACTGATTTTTTTTCTCTCCCACCTAATCAGTTAGAGTTGAATGCTAAAGGCATTGTACACGTTCTTCTCATACGTTGGTCTCCTTGTACCGCGAGGAAGAAAAACGGGCCTACAGTCTCTTCTCCATCACCATGCTTTAAAAAAAGTGAAAAGGACAGACCCTCAAAAGCATGTGAATGGTGGGGGCAGGGAATAATGGATTGGAGCCCAACCACCACCCCCCTTTCCCTCTCCGGATTAACTTGTCAGACATCCCCCTCCCCTCCCCTGCTTCCTTTCCCTTTTTTTTGTCCCTCTCTCCATTTTATGAATGATTTGCCAACCGCTCCATGCTTTGAAGTCATGTCTGTTTTCCAAACTGTCAGAGCACACCACCCTTTGCCTTGGACCTCGCCCGTGGCCAACGCGCCAAAATCTGGGCGGCCTCATTATGGTGAAGAGGCTGATAATCACAGCAGTGTGCGCACAAGGAGATGACACCAGGGAACCATTTCCTGATCCTGTGCTGCGTGCTGACACACCCATGTTCTACTTCCCTGTCTCCTCTCAGCACTCAGGAATGGACCATTAAAGAAAGGTATTGTCCCTCATTGTCTGTGCTTGGAATGTTCCTTAAGCCGAGGCTCAGACATCTTCCTTATTTGCACAGAATCCATCAACAAAAGTTCCTAATTGGTTCAGTGAATATACGATTTTGTACATGCATATAGCGGCCACCAACAAAACTCCCGAAAGAGTTACACAGTCTACTTGTGCCATACATAATTGATTTTGAAGGTCCTCAGATCAGCAAACAAAAATTTGCTTGTGGTCCCCACCGCTCGACTAAACAGTGGCGAGGCAGTATTTTGCTGCCATAGCTCTAAAATTTGGAACTCTCTGCCAGATGCCCTGAGGGCACTTGATGATTTAAATTCATGCAAAAAGTGAAGGCATATCTATTCTATTAGCCTTTTAATTGATTTGAATTGATCTTATTTATCATACTTAATTATTACCTTCATTCTTTTACTCTAGCTGAATGTATCGTCTTCTATCCTTAAACTTTTTACTATTTCCATGCAATTTATTTTTACTCACTTTATTTATTCATGAAAGGAGGGACCTTGCAGCACCTCATTTTAGTTCTTATTTGATTTGGGTTGAATTGCCTTTGTATTTTATACTGAAACTGTTTTTTTTTTCTCTGTGAAGCACTCTTACAACTTGCTTTTGTTTTAAAGGGTGCTGTAAAAATAAACTCTAACTGATTTTTTTTTACACCGGTGGTGATGGACACTAGAGTGTCAGCAACAAAAATATAGCCATTTTATTTGCTATCCAAAATGACTAGTGAACCTAGACAAGTTTTCATTTATGATGTTAATAATGGTAGAATCATGTGAAATCAGAAACAAACGTGTTTTCTTTGGATGCAGTGTAAAAAATAAAAGTCTGACAGCAGTGATGCCATTCAGACCAAAGAAAGGTTTTTTTTCAATGATGGTAAAAATCTGTAAATTTACAGTCATTTAATGTCTATAAATACTGCCATATCTGTAATACAGCAGTTTCACTAGTTCAAGCAGTTTGTATAACACATAAGAAAAATAATTCTGTTTCTAAAAATAAATACATAAAGTACAGCATATGTACAGTTTATTTTTATGTGTTTAACCTTTCAAGCTGAACTTTCACAGTGAAAAGAAAAAATTCTGACTGTAAGTTTCCTGAATGACTATTCTTTGTTGATTTGCTGTAAATGTTGCTCTCCTGTTCAATCTCCCTACCACAACCCAGGACCTCTGTAATTTTTAAATGCTCCACTCATAATCAATTGCTGGCACCCAGATCTTCCTGAGCATATAGTAGAAAAGAAAAAAAATGCATTAGAGCTTTACATTATCTGGTGGTTCTACTTATTCACACCTTTCATTCACAAAATAGTTCTTTAAGGAATCATCCATTTAAAGTTTCTTTAGGGACTCAAAAGTACCATTGCTCTTTTGAGGTTTTTTTTTATAGATTTTCAAAGATGTTTAAGTCAGAGAACTGTGAAGGCCATGGCAAAACTTTCAGCTTGTGCCCCTTGAGGTAGTCCATTGATGATTTTGAGGTGTGTTTAGTATCATGCTTGTTTATTTGTTACCAAAATGCATCAGGCTTGTTTACTTATTTCCGAATGCGCCAGGCTTGTTAAGATGTTACTTTTGATGCTGAATTTTGTGATGATGATGCTGCTTAGAGAAGCCCACGGCTGTTGAATGTTGGGGCAAGGTTTGAGAGTAATTATAATTATAGGAGTCAGAATAATTATAAGTCTTTGAAGTCTTTGATCACCTGGCCTATCCTAATAATGATTGTGAAAAAAATAACCCTGACAAGCTAATTAGAAACTGCAACCTTGCTAAAAATCATCTGAGATATCAAATCTCTTGGGGTGCCCAAACATTGGCATGGTTCTCCTTTCATTTTTTCACTTTTTCCACTTTTTTCCACTTTTCACTTCAAAATGTTTTATCCTTAACTTTATGGCTTTTGGAGATCAGTCGATCTTCTATTCACTTAACTATTCAAAGTAACATAAAATTTGACTGGGGTGCCCACACTTATGCATGCTGCTGTAGTTCTCCTATGGCACTGCTCCAAAGAAGCCTTTTTTCACCATGAAGCTAATAAAAACATTACTCATCATTAAGAGGTGCTGGCATAAGATAGTAATGTGGTGAAGGTCCACCAGTTTCTGTGAGTCTGTGTTCTTCCTTCTGTTCAACATCTGTTCCAACATCTGTTCCAGAGGCAAAGATTTTAGATGAAAAATGTGTAACGACATGAAAAAAAAGCTTATCAGTCCGCTTTGTATCTCTTCAAAACCATATGCCATGATTGCAGAGCTGGAGCACTTGCTGTATACCAGCAGGGGTGCTTTTGAAGCTGAACTTTTCTGTTCACAATAGGTAATGCCCTCAGCTGCAGTGATTGGTCTGATGTAGCAGAGAATAAATCCAGCCCAGGGTCTCTGGATATGTGCACTAGTGCTCTCCATGTGATGGGATAACTTCTTTCCCATTGAAGAAACTTTTGGCCAAGGTCAAAGAAAAAGGGTGAAGACTACATTTTTGCAAGCATTTTTTCCCTCAGTTTCATACTGTCCGTCTTTTTAAGTTGCACAATTTTAGATGTTAAAATAAAATTGCCAATAAAAGAGGTTTTATGAGTTTCAGAGTGCAGTGAAAGCCCTGCGTGGGATCGTGTTCTGCTCTTGAAGCAGAGCTGATCTTAGCCAGGCTTAATATCCAATCAAATCTGCAACCCAGGAAATTAAAGGAAATGACAGATCTGATTGTGAGCACTAGCACATCCTGGACTGGGATCAAGAGTAAAGGCAGCCATTGTCAACAGGATGAATCTGTTCTTATACTCATGGGGTGGATCTACTTAGTGACTCCAACATGGGTCGGTACTTCTGTTGTCAATGCTCTCGAAAAACAGCTTGTAGAATAAAGACATGCAAAATGGTTGTGTAATTACACATGAACAGATCTACTTTTCCTTTTATGAGCATATTTGGCGCTTTCACATCAAAACCTTGATTTTGTTCAGTTCATGTCAAATAAACAATTAAAGTACTTGATAACTCCTCATTGTATTTCAATACAGCACTGCTCTTATGAGCATCACAAGCTATTTGAGTGATAATAGCACAACTTGTGTAGAATTGCTACAGCCTGCTGAAAATGAAGGAGTTTAGTGAGTGAGTTTGTAAATAGGTGAGTGCATGAATTATTTATTAGTAATGCTTATTATCTAACTCTATCTTGAGTAGGAACAAAATATCGATACTTGAGTTTTATGTCTTGTGATACTGTATTGATTCTTGTAAACACAGTGTTGATTTTTAACTCAGCCTTTTGGTATAGCACATTTTAAGTCACTATATCTTAATGAAGAATGTGTTGAACTTAACTTAAACCTGATTGTGCCATCTCTACCAATTGGCAGAGATGTGTTAGGCTAAACGAAATCCACTAGAGTCTTTTCAGAGACACGCCTTACTGTTCTCTTCCATAGAGGAAGCAAGCAACAAGTAAATCAGTCCACAGATATGGATTAGTTTTGGTAGAATTTTCATAGAATTTAGTAGATTTTTCAGCATATTATAGTTCCTCTTTGTTGAACAGAATTATGTAGCTGTATACAATAAAATAAGGGTAAAATATTTTTTGAGAAATATGCAATACCAAACAGTCTAATCGTTTCCTTATGCTAAATGTGTATATGCTAAGCTAATGTAATGTAAGTAATGTAAGTAAAATTGACTACTTGTTTTGTTGTAATTGCCCCAAACAAATGCAAAAAAAAAATCAGTTTCTTTTTTTCCTGGTGAGGATGTTGAAGGGTTAAATAGTAGTTTGCATGCTAAGATTGGTGGCAGACAGTGGTTGGTGTTTGCTGATGTATGTGTTCTAGTGAATATTTTTAGAAGTGAACTACAGTGAACTAAAAACCCAGCATGCTTCTGTTATGGATATCACATGGACTCAGCAATACTCTGACAAACTGTTGTCAGCACTGCATCCACAAAGGCAAGTTAAGACTGTACAATGCAGAGCAGAGCCCATATGTCAATAATGTCCAGAAATGCTGCTGACTTCTCTGGGCTTGAGCTCAAATGGACTGATGCACTTAAAGAAACCTAACATTTTTTAAGCCTATGTTTCAACGCATCTACACTGAGAAGAAATACATTACTAGATCAGTTGAAGAGATTCTGGTTGGGTGATAATGAAACACACATAAGTTTAAGGACTTAAAAAGGTACTAATGCATCACAGTTGTGGGCAAAAGTTAGTAATCAAATTACACATTTTGAGATTCTGTAGATGTGATTGAGGCACTGGCACAAGATTAAAATGTCTTAAGACAGAGATACAGAACAAAATATTGCCAGTTGATTCAGTTTAAAAGTGCAGTTTGAATGTATGTATAGCCTATATATATACAGTATATATATATATACTGACTATGATCATTCCATAATTTTATACATCACTGGGTGTATATATGATTAACTGTAAATTAACTAAAATATCAGGTGAAAGCAATCATAATACTTTATGGATTATGTCATATCATAAAAGAACATCAGAATAGGTACTTTTTCTTTGGTTGCTGTCACTTTGGTATAAGAAATAGAGAAGCCGACTAAACTAAATGCAGCATCAGTAGACTGAATAAGCTTTTAGTCTATGTGTGTTTTTCTGAGCGTATCTATGTTACATTGCACCTTGCACAGTGTTCTCGGCACCTCTTTCAAAATGAATTTGATTTGATTACATTTTTGCATTTCTCATGCAAACTTGAGCACTTGGATTACTGGTTTAAGAAATATCTTTAAAACGTGTTTTTGGACACCTCGGCAGAACGTAACGTATAACAGATTATCAGAGTAAGTCCTGAAGTTCTGCAATGCTTTAAGAAATAACAGTTCACACAATTTAATGTCCAGAACAAATGAATAATTTTTGAAACATAATATTTTTCACTTGTAGAGAGCAGATAGTTCAGAGGTTCTATTCTTATCTCTGCTCAGCCATCCTCATGTTTACCACATCCAGCCAAAATGACCATCCGTGTTGGAGGGTTGAGTCCGTAATGAACTTATCAATATGAGCACTGCAAAGGGCATCATTATCAACAGTAAAAGGGTAGTGTAAAGAGAGATCAACCTTAAGATAGAAGGTTCCTCTTCCCAGGGTTGAACCTAAGTTAATAGATGGAAAACAAAAGACAGGTTAACATTTCCCCAAACACGACCAAGACAGAGCAAGATTTCATGATAAGATAAGCATTCTTTCAAAATAAGCAGAAGTAAATGATTGAAGAATAGCTGGCCATTTATCTTATCGCCCCCCCAAACCCTCTCAGAACTGACATGGGAATGCAAGTGTAATGTTATATGATTATGCTGTTTGTGTTGACATGGTGAAATGTCGCTCTGGACAGTGTTACATACTGACCTCCTGCTAGTTCTCTCCATCATGGCCTTACTGATTGACCAGATAACAGCAGATGTCCTCATTTTTCTGCGAGGGATACATTAAAGCTACATACATCTAGACAAATGTAGGATATTTTATCAGATATGGCTGATTTCAGACCCAGCCATATTAGATATCTCTACTATCTTGTCGACAGCATAATGCCTTAGTGCTGAAAGTAGGTCAGACTGACACTGCAAATAAGCTCCAGCCTGACATGCCATATTACAGAAACAATATCCGATTCTTTTCATTAATTCATCTTTCAGCACAATACTGTTCAGTTTTAAAAGCCATGGTCCCAGAAAAAAAAACACAAAAATGGCCATAGCCTAGTCAATAGTACACTAAAGGAGCAATATGCCACATTTTCCCCATGCGTTATTGTTTTCTCTAAGGTCCACTGGTGTGAGTTTATGCAGCTTAAACAGGTATAATTCATTTTTACATGGCCATATCCCATATGTTCTTGATCTCAAGAATGAAACAAGCTGTTTATGTTAGTGCAGATGACCTGTGTTCTAATTGGCTGCCCTGTTGTGTGTAGTCCAGACAGGGTTAAGTAATGTACATTGAAAAGGTGTACGTGAAAAACTTGTGCTAACACTTATACTGTCACTTGGTTTTCTGTGAAATAGGATCTTTAAGCTGATGGGCTAGGTTGAAGATATATAGTTTTTTATATATTACTGTGTGTTAAATATTGTTCTAAGTTTGCTAAACCCTCATCTAGGTGAGTGTCGTTCTCAACTTCTCATCACCTGTAGAACGCCCTAAGGAATTCTTTGTTGCTGCTGTATGAAGTTATAGTTCTAATGACTTTTACTATGAGTTGCCTGTTCTAGTATTTAGAGTTTGTACACAATAAATGAAGCATTTTTAACATTTGGACAGAAGTCAAGTCAAATGTATTTTTATAGCGCCTTATTACACAAATAAGGATCAGAATTTACAATTATAAGGAATACTGAATAGGATAACTGTTAGTAACTGCTAGAAAGAAGACTACGATGATGGTCTATTAGAAAGAATAGATATTAGAAAGCAGCGTTCAGTGTTTTGTGAGGCAGAAGAAGAAATGTCTGATTAGTCTGTGATTAAATAGCAGGATCATCAGAGGGGTGCACAGGATCCAGACGAAGCCCCTTCACAGCACAGGGCATGAAGAAGCTCCATATTAAACAAATTGTTCAGCAATGCAGACAGGCAGTGGTGCCCAGCCAAAGCAGATGAAGCAGCAGCATCAGAGCGCACAGGATGGGCAGTAGCTCCGCATTAGACCATACAGCTCGGGCAAAGAAAACACAGACACTTGCTCTGACAGAGGAACTGAAAACACAATATGGTGTTAACAGAGTGCAGCAGTGACTCCAGCAGGCTTGGCTATTACAGCATAACTAAAAGGTAGAGTCAGAAGGTAACAAAGACATGAGAGCTCGGTTCATAGTACAAGATAAGTTCACAGAGGTACTGAGGAGCGAAACAATTTAGAGCTTTATATGTCAGAAGAAGAATTTTATACTCAATGCAGAATTTAACTGCCAACAATTGCTGCCAGCACATTATTCCATACCAAAGAGCATCTTTATTATTTTTCCTCGGATCTCCCAAGCAGTGCATTTCTTTGTGATATCTGATAATTTGGAAAATTATTAATACAGTCATTTGTAGCAAAATCCTCACAGTCATTTTTGCAATGTCACTGAGCAATTATTTCCAGCCCTACAAGACCAGATTCCTGTCTTACTCCTTGAATGGGCAGACACCAAAACACTCTAATTTGAAGGTCATTATATGTAAATACACTTTATATGTAAATCTTACTATATTTTATTCTGGTTAGATGCTAACTGCATTTCATAGGCTCTGCACCTGTACTATGCATAATGACAATAAAGTTGAACCTAATCCAATCTAATCTAATCACTTTTTTGCAAAACATATTTGACTGACAAAATCTGATAGAAAATCTCATAAATTTGCAGACCTCCATAATGAGGGGGGCTTTCCTTACTAACGCCACAATATTGTCAACACTTCCCTGCTCATGGTGCAACCAACAAGCTGACTGGCTCTTTTTATTGAGGTGCCGGCCTTTTTCAATGAACAGGCTTTCCCAATTACTACCTTCCCATTCAAATTTCAACCAGTGACCAGTCTCCTGATTTATGAAATGTACAGTTGGGAAGTGCTTTTAGGTATTAATGATATCCACTATATGCTCAGAATAGCATAACATGACATTTTTTGATGGAATCTGTCACAATAACAATATTGCTGTATTGCCCATCTTATGTGAGGTGCAAATGGAGGGCCATGGTAATTATTTTTCTAGCTGTGTTCATCCCTCCACTAGGTAAGTATGCACCACAGAGGCTGTAGCTTTACTATTACTATTACTATTACTATTACTATTACTATTACTATTACTAGGTAGCTTATTGTTAGAGTTTGCATGCAGTAAATGTAGCATTTGATTTCTTTTTCTTGGACAGAAGTGTGCCTTGGTTGCCCATTCGATCTATCACATCAGTCCCTACCAGAAAGCACCTGCTTTATTTTGTCTGGGTTCTTCCAAACACTTCAATTCAGTTTTCTATCACATGGGCATTTTAAATAAAATGACAGGTGGAGTCCAAAAGGTTATGCTAACGTGTTAAATATAGTTCTAAGTTTGTGAACCCCTCCAGTAGGCGAGTATGCATCTTCAGTTCACATACCAATCACTAACGTTCACATTCTCTTGCTGCTTTTGGAACGTCCAGCATTTTGAAAAGGAAAAGGGTCATTTAAACATCCCCCTCATACATGCTCTCAGAGAAACAGACTAGAATACTTCCTGCAGAAAAAAAATCCTGTAGGTGGACCACCTGGCTGTTTCAGCAGAGTCAGAGGAAAAACTGTAGCGCTTTATATTTTCATCAATAAGCTCTTCTGTCTTTTGAATACTAGTCATGAGAAAAGTGCTTATTAGAGGCATTATCAAGGCTTGGTGCAGGTCCAGTTTCCCTGAACACTGGTCTCATTTCATTTCTCCTCAATGTGCTCTGACCTCAGCAGACATGACTACACAGCAGCTGTGACTGATAAAATGTACTGTAAAAGCACCCTCAGTAATTACACAATTGGGTTCATACATTGATGGTAAGGAGTGCATTGACTGATTCTGTTCCATACCTTGGACCATTTCTAACTGGCTGAATAAACTAATATGGAGTTGGCTTGCCATACTAATCACTCCCAAAGAACTCCATGATTTCAAATGCAGCAACTTGTTAAGAAAGGGCGCTGCAAAATTGTCTCTGAACAGAATTGTATAATGACAGCAACAGAACTGGACATATTTAAATGATCTCACACAAATCCCAATTCCAAATAATCCTATTTAATCAGCATTAGAAAACACTGAAAGTCTTATGTTTTAAAAGCATGTCTTTCATCTTAATCTCTGGCTGCCACATCTGTACGTTCAATTGATTATTGTAGATGATAACTTTAATACCTTTTCCCTGTACTTAGTAAAGGAAATGAAAACCTGCTGATTCAAAGCATCTTTATAGTAGAAGCCAATGGGCAGATGCTGAACCACGCAATACAAATGTAGCAAATGCTGGTGCATTCCTTTAACAGGTCTTCCAGTGTTGCTCTAGTCAACCCTCTTCACTGCAACTCCATCTTGTGGTGGAGGTGGGACATGTGTCTCCTGGACCGAGCCCAATCAGGCCCTCGGAGGGGTCATGCTGAGCACTGCACGCAAAGCCTTGGAGCAGGAGCCAAGATGCATTTTTAACCTTACAGTCATTCCTCGCCTCGAAGCAGCTCCCTGGCTCCTCACACTTCACTTGCAGCTGTAGGACCCAGATACAGAGAAAGACAAAAAGAGAGAGCGAGAGAGAGAGAGAGAGAGAGAGAGAGAGGAGATAATGGTGACAGTACTATAAACAACCTAAGTCTTTCTAATGAAAGAGAGAAGAAATCTAGCAAACAGGTGAGTTTTTCATATTTTCCATTGCATTATGATATTTAAACCCTGAAGTGAAAACCTATAAAGGCAACCACTGAGGCAAAAATATCATGGCTTACTATCCATTGCTTAGTCACTTACTCACTGCCGAAATGATGATGTGATTTCAAATTATGATCCCTGTACATTTAAATAAAGAACCCCGCAAGAGTCTGCTTTTTTAAGACTGATAAATGCCACTCCACATTTCTTCTAAAATCAAGATCATTAAACTTGTTCCCCACTTTTAACAGCCTCTGTTCTTCTGGGATGCCTTTACACTAGATGTTGGACTGTTGCTATGGGCATTTGCATACATTCAGCCACAAGAGCATTATTGGGGTCATCTGATGTTGGCCAATTAGATCTGACTCACAAACAGCCCTCCAGCTCATCTTAAAGGTGTTTGACAGTGCTTCATCATGTGCAAAAGACATGCTTACATTACGCAAAAAGGCTAGTGGCAGCGAGATTTACAACATTGTAGCCAACATTTGTTCCTGGTGACCTTAGGCTTATGTGTAGCTGCTCCATTCTACTGTCAGTGTCTTTTCAGTAGATGTTATATATGACTGTGTACATGCAATTGAACACCAGCCGCTAATTAGAACAACAGTTTCAGACATATATTAATTTACAAAAGACGTGAAAGGTGAAAAGGTGAGGCAAAAAGTCAAAGGTCAGGCAGAAATAAAGAAATAAAAAGGGTTACAGAGTCAACATTCCACATATTTCCAGCTTAGTGGGGAGTAAGCAATTCATGCTCAAATAATCGTAAGATTGTATCAAGCGCTAAAAGCCATATCTTATTCATGGCTACAATAATATTAATTCAGTGTTATCCTGAATACAGAACAATGACAGTGCTGGATTCTGAATATTGGGTTTATGTTAAACTCAGTATTGGGCTCAATATTGTTAGATTCAGTATTTTCAGTTTACCAAATTACCAAATCTAAAATAAGCCCAAAATACACAATAAACAAAGTAACATACATGTTAATGCATATAGAAAGCTTTAGATAAAACACTGTGATGTTGGCAAAGAAGCATCTTTGAAAACATGCATGCCTTTGGAAAAACCAGCTTGCTCACTCTAACAGCACTGTAGCAAAGTGCTTGCTGGCTAACCAACTGACCCACTAGGAAAGCAACAGGGCTGAGAGGATTTCAGCGGGTCTACACGTGAACGGGGTAATTAAACACTTCTGAGACTCACTGGCTAATTAAACAGACACATACATCAACGAAGTGCACACAGTTATCATTAGGCACAGGTAATTATGGCAAGAAGGCTAACTTTAGAACATTAAAGGGCTACGCAAAGAATTCTGGGCAAGAAAATGAACCAAATATACTCCTACATGGCTCTAGCCACCACAGTGTGCAAACTAGAACTATCAAAAAATGTTGCTCTACCTTGTGTAGTGTTAACATGGCACAACCATAACCTAACAAATTGCCCTCAGCAGTACTATAGTGGTGTTTATTCCTCTTTTTTTCTTTTTTTATTTATGTTCTAATTTTTATGGACCAAATGGAAAGTTCAGCTGTGACGGTCATGGGCAACAGCTAATGTTAACAGCTAATGCTTACATTTGTGTGTGATTGTAGTCTGGTACAGAATCAGACAAGATGGAGTAGTAAGTAACTTGTAACATTTTTCCACAGTGTGGATTTACCCTCTATTGCTTTTTCTTGTGTTTGTTGTGCTAAATAATATAAAATATTGGTTCTCAAACTTCTTACAGCACTAGCATCAATGTTCTAGCAATTTGTTCTACCCATCAAGTGGTCCTGCCTAGCATGTGGATATCATTAGGATAGCATGGTAGGCTAACTCTGTGTTTCAGGTGTTTGGTTGTGTTTTTAATCTTAATTCAGTCCAAATTCATTTTAATATCACTACTTACCTCTTAATATGCTAATTTAGGAAATCAAAATATCCAAATGGTTATTTTAATGTCAGTAACATTTTCTGATAAGGACATTCGCCCGCTTATTATTTGAATTTTCCTGCTCCACCTTAAACGGTACTACAGTATCATTCTGGAGCCTCAGCATTATATTAGCTGCTGCACTATTTAAGGTGGAAGGAGAATGTTAGTAGTATTTTTGATTAAGAGGTTTAGGCTATCAAGTATCCTACCTGGAGTTTTGTGCACTGATAAATGTGCTGTGGTAGGATATTTCGAAAGGATTGTTCTTCTTCAGACATCTTCCAGCCAGTACTATAGTGCCACCAAATTTAAACAGCTGCTTCGATGTTAAAATGTGAAAGAAATTCACCACAATGTGTGGTTTATCTGTTCTGGGGTGCATTTCCCAAAAGCATTGTTGAACAATTACCTTAAATGATGACATTCTGAATGGTCTCTTTCCATACTTACCATAGTGGTTGCCTAACAACACTTGCTTTGCTCGCTGTAGGAACCGCTTTGCTGAGCTATTGTAGCAACACTGCTGCTCTACATGGCAGTCTCCATTGGAAGACCACACACTCCCTATGTAGATATGAAGGGCTCATTCTACGCTAACAACAACACAATGATTTGTAGTTTCAGGTAATTTTGTACTAAAAAAATAGATCCCCCTAAATCTTAAACACTGCTCCTTTAAGAACCAAATATGACTATTGCTATATGCAAACTTGCACTATGGTGCACTGAATTGGCATCACATGACTGGCAACCTTACCATAATACCCTACGCAAATCGGCAAGCATTGTCAAATATGGTAGTTACGTTGCATTGTCAGTATTAGTACATCGTTTGAGTAGCTGGGGCTGGTATATCACGGCTTTAAAGTTATAATAGTAGACTTACTTACTTATGGTAGTGTTAGCTTGCATGTAGCATGTAGTATTATTTATATTTTGACTGCTAAAATGATTCAATGACATGCAGGAGGAACACAGAGCTTAGCTTTGACTTTGAAAAATTCATGCATGAGAGGCACCATTCCACCAATTTAATTCAAAACGCAGTTCACTGCTAAATTTCCTTTGGGATCAATAAAGTATCTATCTATCTATCTATCTATCTATCTAACAATAAAAAAGAATAAAAAAATATATGTTTAGAACTTAGATATAAACACAAGGCATTAATCAAGGTAATGATAAGTTAAATATATATAAAATCACCATTTATAGGGTATTTTTACCCAAACTCTTAAATCTAAACTTTTTCCTGTATTTGAAAGATTGTTTTGAATTTGGAAGATTTAGATTTTCAATTAGTTACATTTTTAAAATTGAACTTAAAAATGTAATATATATTTTTTTAATTTCATAAAATATGCTAAATTTCCGAATAGGAGTTGAGACTACATCCCTGTCCCTCTTGGCCACATGGTATTCCAGTTAGATCCTATTGTTTTGTTTTAAAGTTTGCAAATCTGTGCGAACATTAAGAACTGTTACTACAAACATACACTTTCAGCAAAAGCACTTTAAAAAAAAATACAAGTAAATCTAGTTTTATGTGTGCACAACAGTTCAAATCTGTGTTTGCTGGTCATGTATTGATTAGCATTTCTGAATTATGCTCATAATTAACTAAAATTGTCACTACCAAAATGAGCAAAACATCTTATCCACCTTTTGTCTTTTCACTTTTTGACATAATTCATAAAAAAGCCACTTGTTCTTTGTACCAGAATTTCAGAAATTTGAGACAAAATCCATCCTAAGAATGAGCCCCAGAGCATTCAAATACTCAACAAAAAAAGAACAGGAGCTGTCAGCACTGATAACATCGCATAAGAGTGATACTATGACTAGCAGGAAAGTATGTGCTACAGTATAGGCAATTCACATCATCTCTGCTCTAGTGTACTGACCCTGTGCACTCTGTTGGGAAATCTATTAGACAAGTGAGAAGAAAACAGACAAGATTCATGAGGATGAGCTATCAGGTCTTTTTACAGTGAATTGGGGGGGGTGCGTAGCGTGGGTTACACTACGCAAACACAGCAAATGCAAATACAGCAAGAGCTTGCAATCTAATACAAGTAACAGCACACAATCCAGCCAAGGTCAGAGTGTGAGAGCCACATCACATCTCTGATCCCTCATCCTCCTTGTATTCACTGCAGAGAGAGAGGGAGATAGAGAGAACAAACTTAGCATGCACACATCCCTTATATAGAGCAGGAGGTAAAGTGGCAGATAAGGGCTTATTGTCACAAGAAAATTATCCCAGTTCCAGGTTCAAATGTAACGGAATGGACAGAGCACAACACAGAATGTGTTTTGATATGCACCCTGTGTGTTTTCTCTTGCTCTCTCAGATCTCAGAGCAAAATCTTAGAGCTTGCCTCACTCAAGTTTCCCGTGCACATAAAGCACACTTACCATGACAGATTGTTATGGTAACAAAGCTCAGACTCTCCTCACAGGGCACTGCAAAGGGAAATGATATTGCTAGAGGAAGAAAGAAAGCACGGTGTGCTCATAAGCCTCCATCTGCAGGCCAACACTGAAACACTGTGGAGCTGTCTGGGACCCAGCTTTGTTTCAACACTGTTGCTGACTGCCAGGGCAAGAGATCCACATTCAATCTGTTGATGCCTCGTTGGTCTATTGTGTTCTGACACTGCAAGCAATTGGCAACAGCCGTTTACACAGCACTCTGTGGAAGTGTTTTTAACACACTATTAAAGCAATGAACAGCATATATCACATAAAACAGATAGCATTATAACGTTAGATAATAACAAATTAGATCATAATGTCTACATAAACACACATGTGAACCCACACACACACCAGCAGTGTGATTTCTAACACCAATGCTTCAATTTGTGCGGAAATCGCTGACACAGTAACCCACATCCCCGGCTGAAATGTTGTGTGCCAAGCACCCCCTCCTGCTCGGATGGTTTGTAAGACAGCAAGACGACATTCGCACTTTCACTCCAAGTGCAATATTCATCATGATGTCTCTCTGAATTGAGAATAATATTAAATTCTTAAATATAATGTTCATAAAACTGAATCTATACAGTCTTCCTATTCATACAGCAGGGCTGCACAATATATTGTTAGTTAATTATTATCATGATACAGGCCTATTCAATCCTCAAAAAGTTCACAACTTCATAAATTGCTTCCAGCAGGTCACAACTGAGTCTTGAGTGTTTGGGGTGCGAGTGCAAATTGAGCCCCAACATCTTTAATACAGAATTTAAGTTTAATCTCATTGCAAGCAAAAAGATTTGCACTGTACAATAATAAACCTCTACTTTATTATATATTCTTCATTCTTTATTCCTTACTTTCCACCAAAAACTCCAGTCTGACAGATTGAACTAAAGTTCAAAATGCACCACATGTGGCGTATAAAAGTAGGAGGCAAAAAACGTTAGCCTGTAGTATGTATAGCAAGTATGCTAGTTAACTAGCATAATAACTAATCCAGCTGATTCAGCTAAATTAACTATTGTGCTAGCTGGCATACCAGCTATTTACTTGCTATCCAAACCACAGACTAAACAACTGTTATAAATTCCATGTATATGGTTCTTCATTCTCCCTATAATACTCAAGCTTTTCTATAACGAAGGCTCATAACCTGAAGCCGCACTGAACCTGAAGACTCTTGTAGGCTGCAATTATACAGCACTGCGTCAATAATTGTGCATGACTCAGTCAAAACTAACAGTCAAAGTGGCATATGTACGGAGCCCCTAAGGTGACATTATTATTTTTAACAAGACGTAGCCACTATTTGATATGTGGAGGTCATAAGTTAAAGGGTACCTATTATGTTTTTTCTGGTTTTCTCTTTTTTTCCCTTTAATGTGTTATATAAGTTTTTGTGCATGTAAACTGTCTGCAAACATATAAAGAAAAGTTGACAGAGAGTTAGCATGAAGACAGCCAATAAAATAATTCCGGTTTGGCTCATTCACCATTTGGAAATAGGAATTTGTTTGAAACTGCCAGAAAAAAGCATCTGCTAAGCAAGAGTAGGCCAAATACTCCAATGAATACAGAAATAAATAAAGACAGAAAACAGCGCAAAACAGTGTCTTGCTAGTTTATTGAGCTTGACCTGACAAAAAAAACAAAAGCAAAGAACACATGAAACATAGATGAGTAGAAGAAATGTCATGTGTATATGTAATCTGTTAAATCACCACTATATTGCATTTATTAATGAACTGACTCCAGTGTAAGAACAGATACAGCAGATATAGCATGACGGCACTCTGGCGATTGACTACTCAGAACAGACTACATAAGATTATTCAGTCTGCTCGGGAATGGTGTGCGTGTATACAACTTTTGGGTCTGATGTACTGTTATCTTTAAAAACTAATATCATTTTTCCCATAGTAATGAAAAGGGTTGAAAAGTAACCACTACTATACTTCTGCTCAACTGACAGACACCATTACACTCAGGGCCGATCCCAGAGCCCAAATTCAGTGTTGTTCTGACCCACATCTGTCTGCTTGTCCTTTTTTGTCATCCCTCGTTCCTCCCATTGAGTCCCATTTCTGTTTGCCCCCTACATGGCAGGCCCAAAACTGTATGTACACACTCAGGGCAGATCCACAAGCTCAAATCCACATCCATACCGACCTGCACTCATCCTTGTGTCATTTTTTCTTCCCTCATTCCTTCCATAGACTCCTATTTATTTAGCCCCCAAACAAGCCCTATTGATTCCTTTACTTGGTAGCCACCAGACTGCATGTACTTCCTCTAACCTTCCTCTAAGTTTTTCATCTCTTGTTCCTCCCATAGAATCCCATTCATTTTACACCTAGCAAACAGCAAACCTGCTAACAACCACTCAGTAAAAAACCCTTACACCATAGCAACCGCCTAGCATCACCTTAGCAACTACCTCAGACACCAAAGAAACTGCCCAGGTGGTTGCTAACACCTTAGCAACCACCTGGGAAACCATGGCAACCACTTAACAATAAATCTGTAAATTGCTTAGGCTGCGCAGTCACTCCGCATTCTCTTCAGGAAATGCACTTCTCTATTTGCAATATGGTATTTGTCTATATTGTGCAGCCCTAAATACTGAATTGCAACTGCAGTATACTGGCATTTTCTCCATGTCCTGCAGCCCTAGCATGTTCTATTCTCTCTGAGCACTTATGGTTTAATCTTCTATATACAGCATGTCAGTGGAAGTTTCACATCCTCCCCAAGTCAGATCTTAGTGGAAATAAAGCCCAAAAAGACACACACCCCCCAGGCCTCCAGCTCTCCTCTGGCCCACGCTGAGGGCCGGCTCCTGCCTTTGAGGCCTCGCTATTCTCTGATCTGTCTTTTTGAATTCTGCTCCATGACCACAATCTTTTCAAGGGCCCTTTAAAAGAGCTCCCCCATGATTGGAGGAAGAACAATCTGAAGTGAAGTGCGTCGCCCACAAGCACGCCTGACTCCTGGCTGCCGTGCATGTGTGGTGACCCTCCAACAGTGGCCTGAAGGCTGCGAGCCAGGCAGGGAGCTTACTAAACTGAAAAAAAAGTGAGCCTGAACTTCCTGGGATAATAAATAAATTGTTTTGCAGCTCCCTATCCAAAACCTGAAAGCGTGTCTCACTATATGTTTCAATTTGAGTAAATGATTCTTTAAACACTGGATTTTAGTCATTTATTAATGAAGCCTATTTGAGGTCTATTCTAAGTCAAACACACAGGGAGAAACTTTTCCAAAGCCATTTCTCCATGTGCTTTTCCATTGCCTTTTCAGTATGTGATTTTAACAGGAAAAAAAAATGGGGAAAAAACCCTCAGGATAAATGTTAGTAAAAAGAATGTTCTCTACCATAGTCTTCTCAGTTTAGAGTTGGATTATAGGCTTTCAGCCAATGAGGGCTCCGACCTCAAACTGTTTGCAAACACCGAGCACAGAGCAGAGGCGAATCACCTGATGTGACTGAAGCAGGTTGGGCAAAAGATGTTAAAGTGTTGTGTTCAGTTAATCCTAAATCGCCTGGCACTTTACCATCATTTTGATCTGCTCTCAGATGGCCACTTATTGTTTATTAACCCACCTTGTGATGCGAATTTGGGTTATGTGCAGACAACTGCTTAAACTCACTACTTCTACAAACCTGCTGCATGTACTTGCAAAGAAAGAATGTGTCATTGCTCACCTACTTAAATGCATCTATATCTATACTCTTTTAGATATGTGTTCCTTTAGGTGACTTGACTCACACTACAGGCTCATGAAATTTCAGCCAAAGAAAAAACGTGGTACAAAAAAAAAGGTAGCTGTCCACACTGGACGTTTGGTGGAAATATACTTTTGTGTGTATTTGTGTTTTCTACCCCTTAAGCAGCCAAACGAAGACTCATTTTAATTTTATGGAAAAAATAGCTGTGTTTCAGGTTTGTTCAACCTGCTGCCCAGTCCTGGGTTGCTGTTGTTGATGCAAGACTGAACCCCTTTTGCTCCAATCACTCCAACTGGCATGCATCATTTTGGCTTACCTTGTACTGTATATTATCATAGCTTAAACCTACACTCATTACGATTCAGGGATTTGGAGGCAACACACTGAGAAACCTTTTGTAAAGTTGGCTGTGCATTGGATCCCTTCAGCAAGTGGATGAATCTGACATGTTGTCTGAGAATGTAAGTGAATTACTGTTAGCATATCTTCATCAGTATAATCCTAAATACCAAGTCAGAACTTTACGTTGGGCCTATGTGTGTGTAACATTAATGTGTAAAGTGCAGCTTTAAGGTTTTAAAAATAAGAAGACTTTATTCCAAATAAATTTTTGCATCCTTTCTATAGGTCCAATCATGATGAAATGACTATCAAAGAGTACACATTGTCTAGTACAAATCTCTGATACAAATTACACAATATATAACACAATATAATTCTAATATTCCAGCCAGAAATCTGATTTTTATTTCTGAAAAAAAAAAAAAACATAAAAAAGCTCTTTTGTGTCTGAGTCTTGAATAAAAATATTAAATAATAAAAATATTAGAAAAATAGTAGCAGAAAATGACTTAGTAAATCAAATACTTGATTCTTATAGCAACGCAGGTTTTCAGAATGGGTTTTTGAGGTGGTTCACATCCTGATGTGTGTTTACTCAACACTGGGGCATCAAAACTGGACTGTTAAAACCCTCTTTTCTTTCCGTCCCACAGCTAAACAACTTAACTCAAAACTACTCTGAGAAGCAATAACACTGATGGGTATTATTTCCTCTGTTAAACATGCATGGCTTCTCCTGTAAACATATTTGAATTGTATATTGTGAGAACATTCGTGTCAATATTGAATAAAGGAATAAATGTACATTGTGAGGAAATAAACACTTCTGCACATCTGCTTGGTCATGAGAACTTTCTCCATTCTTCAAGGTTTCCTTGCATGGCTTATCAAGAATTTACAGAGCATATCTGGGCAGCGGGCCATCCCTCCAGCCCACTGAAACCAGCCCTTTTTTATGACCACCCAAACACATCTTAAATGCAGTTGATTTAAAGTGCTCTTTCAGACCTATTGAACCTAATCTTTAAAATCCACATCCTTATGTTCCGCCCCAGTCATTCCTTACTCACATCTTACATGCTTGTGGCTGAAGTTTTAACACATAGAGGTTTTGGTGTAGGGAGAGAGTAGACAGTGTATTTAGACTGGATAACTAACAATGACTTTCAATGAAAAGTGTCATGGTCCATGGTCAATCCAAGTTTAATACATGCCACAGTAAGCACTCATGGCTGAGAGGCAGAAATAAATATCATAAATTATTAATTTTCCTTTCAACATTTTTGCAAATTGCAGTGTCAGATAGTGAACCAGAACCACAACAGATCGATGTTTATCAATAACAAAATATCATTGTTATTGCATTTTATTATTCAGTCATTCATATTCTAAGCCACTTATCCTGCTGGGTCACAGGGGTGCTGGAGCCTATCCCAGCATTCATTGGGCAGAAGGTAGGAAACACCCTGGATAGGCCACCAGACAGACATACGCATTCATTCACACACTCACACTTTGGGACACTTTGAAAAGGAAGCACTTTGGACTGTGGGAGGAAACCGGAGCACTTGGGGGAATCCCACAAATAGAACATGCAAACTCCACACAGAAAGGACCCCAGATGCCCCAACCAGGAACTGAACACAGTGCTTCCCACTGTGCCACCATGCCGCCCTGCATGTTATTATATTTACTATAAATAGACAGATTATTGTGATGCTAATTAACTAGAGACATTGAATAGTCAAATGTCACAGCTAGCTTACTTGACAACATACATAAACACGCAAGTAATAACCAGACTATTTTAAATGATGTAAGCTCATAAGACACAAATGAATAGCAGCATATTATAGCAGTACAAGAAAATGTGAAAAAATGAAAAGAGACACTTCTTGTTAGAGCTCACTGCAAAGAACTGCGGTAACAGAAAGTCAGAGTTGATTTCCAAAGTTGGAAATAATAGCACAGCGCACATTACATTGCTCACACACAGCACCAGAATGGCTTTCTCATTGTGCTTGTAATTAGAGTAGAACAACAATGAGGTAAACAGTTACAAAGCAGTTACCATGCAAACATCTGAACATCTATGCTCACTTCTTATGTCAGTGAATTATATCATTTTTGCACTTGTACTCAGTTTTGGAAGTCAGGATAAACATAATACATAGGAATTAAACACATATCATGATAAAACACTTAAAGTCATGTTAAAGTCATGTAGAAATAATTTTTTTTGTCTAATGTCCCATGTCATATTAAACATGATTCATCATGTCATATGATTTAAGATACTTTTTGTTTTCCCATAATCTTTGCTTGTTGTGTAGTGACTTTTGTCTGCTATGAAAACATCTGATTTTTGATTACATGTTTATACACAATATAAACAAACAATATCATGTTTCCCCTTCCCTCCACCCCAGTCTGTCACTGAATGAAAACTACTCAGACCCCACATGCTGCAGTACTGTGGCATCAACACAGAGGAAGAAAACTTACCAAAAAATACATATCGCTTTAGATGAGAGCTCTTTTAGGTAGGAGCTCTTTTCTCATGGTGTACACACCAGGCACCCCAGGCCACGCTACACCTCTTTTGCAGTCATTGGCCGAGCTTGGTCCTGTCCACTGGCTGATTGCTGGAGTGCGCAGTTCCTCGCAGTCCCAATAGGGGCCAGTCCCACTTCTGAAACCAATGTGGCGTTGATGCAAAGCATAAAGTCATGGGAAACATAATGGTTAAGACCATACGACTCTCCCTGGCGGTAGGCACCAACACTGTACCACTGCCCTGCTAACCAGTCCCACAGACCAGCACAGAATAGCCATAGCCCATGCAACACATTTACACATCGTTCAGCCAATACCCACAACTATATTCATGATTTAAAGTGTCTCATACTGCGTGTCCGCCATTCTCCATATATGGCCATCCACTGGCAACCAGACAGTAGCAGGTCGCTAGAATATGGAAGGAAATAGTTTTTACATTGACTTTAAACATAATGGCCCTAGTGGTAGGAGATTGTGTCAACTTAAACTTAGCTTACACATGGTTCTCAGGTGACCTAATAATACTCTATTTCAATTGACTTCAAGTATTATAAACTGACTCTAACAGTTCTGATAGTACATACAAATACAAAAATGAATATGCAAACAGTTAATGTGTAAATCTGCAGCTTCTCACTGGACTTAAACACAGCTCATTGAGCAATGAGTTAAGACCTGAAAACAGCTTACACTCCAAGTGTGAAAGTTCACAAGAACACTTAAACTGACAAAGGCTGGATTCACAGTAAAACAGTAAAGAAACTCCACAGTAAAAAAATAACAAAAGTATGTTTCCTCAAAAATTGTTTGCCTATCCAGTCTACTCAGCACAATTAATATTTTAATTAAGATTATTCATGTGTTCACTGTAGTAGTATCAGTATGACCTGATTGGAATGCAATTCTTGATTCTCAGAAGAGCACTCTGCAGTGTTGATTTAAAACGTAAATCCACATTTACATTAACTTCATGGTCAAATTTAGGATTTCAGTACAGATGAGAATCTAATATGATCGCATAATAGAATAGTAGGAAACATTGTTTTTGTAAGCTGAATATAAGGACTACCAAGTCATTAATAAAATCAATGGGAGAAGATCAGTAGCTCTCAGCATCTTTCTTTTATTTTAAGTAAGAGTAAGCTGCTAACAAAAACAGAACCATAAAATGCAGTCCTATGCAGGTGCTATTAATGTAATACAACTCTTTATTAGTGCTTAGTGATTAGTGCTTTTACTGACTGTGAAAAGTCAGTATATGGAGTCTTGAAGGAGTAATAGCGCCTCCCAGGTAATGTTTAATTTTGCTTGTGTTTTTTTATTTTTACTTATAAAGCAGGTGTTACAGGGTAATAGACATTGCAAATGCCTCAGGGTCTGACAATAAACTCATCTAAATATTTGTCCTGATAACATTCCTCATCCTCACTCAGAGAGAATAAGACTCATTTATAACTGCAGTCTCAGTTATTGATTTTTCAGGGGGCAAAGGTTGAGGACACTTTTTCAGCTAGCCTCTGACACAATCTGGGCAGTAGAGAGAGTTTCCATGTGAGAGAAAGAGTGGCTGAAGCACAGCCTCCGAGAGCACTGCTAGCCAAGCACCATTTCCTTCCACTGAGAGCAGCGTAGGAAGGGGGAGCTGCCTTTTATTAACTTCTTCAGCAATGAACCATGGAGGCATACCTGTCTTGATTTTCCTGCGTTTCTGACTGTGTCAGAATGGATGTCACCTGGAACTGTCAAGAGAGGACAGCGAAATGGTGTAATGCTTTCGATCATTATCTCTGCATCGGGTCAATAAGAATTCTGAGTGATTGCCAATCCATCTGCTCTTATCAGTTTTACTGGGCTAAAGGCAGTGTTTTTACTGTTCTGCTACATCTGGAAAGAAGCCTGGACAGACAACAATAGTGTCCATTATTCAAGACCTGCTCCAGTGTACCTTGGCATCTTTTGACTGGGCCCAAGATATTTCTCTGACTTGTGTCACCTGGCTGCATTTCTTTTCTTCTCCAGTGACACTATACAGCAGTTATGTCTCTAGTATTATCTGTCTAGCCGGAGAGACACACATAAACATTCCTCAATCAGGCCCATAATCTGTCTGAACCAAACATTACAACATTACAACTGCCAAATTACAGTAACCATGACGAAATAAACTGAATAGCAAGTTCAATTTGAAAAGGGAGCACTGGAATTGCACATTGCTTTGTGCATTATGAATGAACCCTTGATTTGCCGTTCCTGTACCTTGCATGTTCGTAGTGATTACTTGGGGAAAGCAGCACAGTTTTAATATTGCTTTAGCTTGTTTGTATTGCGTTAAAGCATAGTATGGTGCACAGAATTTTGCATAGCTCAAGACACTGATCAGTGGGTAGTTGTCTAAATAGCAGTGGCAAACTGTGACTATCAGAGCTAAGCCTTCACAGGCTATCAATGTCAAAACCTGGTCTGAAACTCAACAATAATGGTTAAGACATATTTCACTCATTTTCTCAGTTTAATATACTTCCCTGTGCTCTATGAGAAGCATCTGGGCCGAGTGTGTGTGGGGGGGTGCTTTATTTCAGCTTTTGCATTGTGTGTTTTAATCTAGAATTCTCTCATCTGTGAAGAAAGGGTCATGTTCTGGGCATTGATTTAATATACAAATGAGAAGAACATGTTCAGGGGCGGGGTCATCATTGCCTTGCTGTGTAGATCAAAAATAGCTGCAGTGGACCAAAGCATTGTGAGATCGCATGTTGTTATGTAGCAGAATGATGGTAGAGAATACATTTAAACGGAAAAAAGTTCCTCTACAGTCATTTAAACATAATGTAATAATGTAATGATGTAATAACAGCTTCAACATCATTTATTACACTTGGAACCAATTTACTATCTCTTTACAAACTTTCTGTTGTTAAGCTGAAAGATATTAGGAGAAAAAAAGGACTAGGCTAGTGAGATCAACCTAAAAAACTGCATCAGTGTAAATTTCAAGTAACTTACAATCCATTTGATTTTCTGTGGTCTTGATAAATTGATGTTGACTAAACTCTGATAGCATCATGAATAAAATCACAAGTGACAAGCGACTTTAAAAATCTGATTTAAAAATCCATGATGAAGCCAAACTCCACATGTCCGTAGAACACAACGTGCCCTTTCCAATAAGCCCTGGTTTGCATTAACTAAAGATACGGATTCAGTATCTTGCAGATTTGCAAGATTTGCATACTTTAAGTGACCTTGCAGAGACACTTGATCACAGTGGTGGTCCACAGACCCAGAGAAATTTGAGGGTCTCGGCAAAAATAAGAGTAACTAACTTAATACTTTATAGAATATTAATATCTGATCTCTAAAGCACTGTGGATCACAGAAGAAATGTTCAAATGAAGCCAAACACCAAAGTTGACAAGTTGACTAGTCGATTAGTCTCAATATAGCTTTAATTTATGCTAGTAATGGCAAAACGCTGAGTGAAGCATTGAGAAAATGAACAGTGTTTGGAGTACTCTCATGTATCGACAGGGAGTGTTGGTGCCAATGTGCAGCTTCATATGTTTTTGGATGGTGTGTGACATGTGCAGCGTGTGATGGCCTTATAGTCAGAGAACACAAAGAGGCTGATGTGGAGGGCCAACCACCCATCAAGGTGCAGCAAGATGTTTCTGAATTGTGCAGGTTTGTGGTCACAATCGTAGTCTAGTTTTGCTTTGTGAGTGTATGGCAGTTTATTGACAGTGTTGTCCTGCTTACTTAGCAAACATACCGGAATTTAGCATAAACCATTTCTGACCATCAGAAATGTATGTGTGCTTATCTTTGACTTCTCCTACACATCAGATTTGTATCACTAGTCTGATTATGATGTTCCATGTTGAAAAGTTACCTATATAGCCTAAATAGCATTGCTTTCAAGAGCTTCGCCAAGAACTGAGATCTTTACTGCCAAAGGAAGGCAAACATTTGTCGAGAGGGCACATCATGTTACCAGTTAAACTGAAAAACAGAAACTGGCCAGCTGTTTACTTTCCTATACTATCTAGAACTTGAAAGCATTACTCACTGGCATTCACAGTCAGTGATGTATCTACAGCTTCCAGAAGGCCCATAGTGACATTTTTCTCACAGAACTGGTCCCACCCATTGGGGATCAAATCATATATGCTTGATTGCTCTGTCACTTCCTAATTATGTTTCTGGTCAACCAGACACTTCAGGTCTTTAGTTCAGCTCCTAAAGTCCTGAATAATGAAAAAGATATCTTGGCTGTATCCATCTAAATATCACAGAGAAAACTGGATTGGATAATTTTCAGTTGGGTGTTAATGACTTGTACAGTATGTGCAAGTATAGAGATTTGGTGTGAGGTCTATGGTATTAAAACCTATTAACGGCTATTTGGAGTGGGCTGCAGTATGGCAGTGAGACCCCCTGCTGTCCGCTGCTTACAGAGAGCGAAGGCAGGGCCCCTGTGTGTGTGACGGCAACTGATAGAAGGCGACAGAGAGAAAGCCTGACTCTATTCACATCCATTCCGGACATTAGCATATCTCAAACAGCGTGGCCAAACGTCCTGACCACCTGTAGCTATGCTGAATCTCAATACTCTAAAAAAGCACTTCTCTCTCCACATGCTTTACTTCCTAGTAAATGAAAACCTGAAAAGCAAAGGAAGAACAAGTGTGTGTGTGTGTGCGTGCGTGTGCGTGTGTGTGTGTGTGTGTGTGGGTGGGTGGGTGTGTGCGAGTATGTGTGGCTGAGCACACTCCTCACACACACTGTGCTGCAGGCCAGGCCGTGTGACTGCCTGTAGGAGTGTCCGGACTGGGGGGGGATTGCTAGTGCAGGCCAGGGTGCCGCCCACTATGCAGCAGTTGGCTGTGGATTGCGGAGGCGGGGCTACATGAGGACAGGAGAAGCCTGTGGGAGGTGGAGCCGACTCGCTGCTTTGCTAGGGGGCTGTCGGTTGGTAAGGCCAGCTATCCACTCCTCTTCATATACTCTAAGTACACCTCAGTTAGACTAGAAAAGAGCACAGCAGTTAAGAGCTTCAAAAGCCACCTGAAGCACTGAAGGTCAGGAGCCTCCTAGAGTGGAAGATTAACAGGACAACACAGAACAGAAAGCAAAGAGGAGCATACTACAAGACACTTAACATCATTCCACAGCTTTTCCATCATATATTCTTATTCTTGAGCCAAGAAGAAAAGGATTATTTTGGGGTTTATTTTTTATACCACTTTCCCCACTTGCTTCTGGCTTACAATAGAACTTCAGGAGAATGGCTGGACAGAAGAAGCATGTGTGCATGCCCAGGTTGCTAACATTGGCTCTAGGACTTTTCTTCATCAGTTTAGGTTCCTCGGCAGAGGAGTACGACTATTACAGCTGGCAGTCCGACAACTTTCAAAACGGACGCTTCTACGCCAAGCAGCCTCAGTGTGTGGACATCCCGACTGATCTGCGCCTCTGCTACACTGTGGGCTACAAGAAGATGCGTCTGCCCAACCTGCTGGACCACGAGACCATGCCCGAGGTGCAGCAGCAGGCGGGAAGCTGGGTGCCCCTGCTGGCCAAGCGTTGCCATGCCGACACACAGGTGTTCCTCTGTTCTCTGTTCGCCCCAGTCTGCCTGGACCGGCCAATCTACCCCTGCCGCTCACTGTGCGAGGCCGTCAGAGACAGCTGCGCTCCAGTCATGGAGACTTATGGCTTTCCCTGGCCAGAGATGCTCCAGTGCGAAAAGTTCCCCCTCGATAATGACCTCTGCATCCCCATGCAGTTCTCTGGGAACCATGCCACTCAGACCCCAGGTAGGGCTCTAATTGAGCTTGAAGTCATTAGTTTTGAGGTCTGTCTTGTATAATGTTGTCCACTGCATGCAAATCAAAAATTATTCTTACAGGCACTGAAAACAGCTAACATACCAGGTCCAGATGACCTTATCATAACTTTGCATAGTTTATTGCATAGTAGTTTTTGACAGCATGTGCAAATACAAAGAAGCTTATGGGGTAATGCGAGATATATGTAACTGTAAAGCAAATTCTGTATGCAAAATAATGACTAGTCAAGGATTGCATTAAAACAGCCAAAACAAAACGCAGAATAACAAAAAAAGTAATCCTAAAAGAATCTGTCCAAAAATCACAGAAAATACCCCAAGCTCCAACGCTCAGCAACTGTTGTTAATAGGATGATTGTTATCTATGAGTGAACAATGATTATGAGTAAATCTAAACCAAAATGAGCACTGAAATCTAACTTTCAAACAATCAATAGTAACTATCAAACAAACAAATAAGAAAATTGCATCAGTATTTCTGCACTTAGAATAAAAACCCATAACTCAGCATTTTAAGTATTGTTGAGTAACGTGCAGCAGTGGCCACTCATAAAACTATTGGCCATATTTGGGAACTAAAAAAAATGCCACCAAATCTTTTTTCTCATTTCTGCACTTTATCTTTGTAAGCTGTGAGTGTCTTGAGAAACTGAAGTGAGGGAATTCACTGTACGCTTCTCAAGACACTAAGTACTTTGAGCTTTCACTATCTAAAAACAGAATCTCATTTGGAATGTGAAGGGGCAATTCCTGTTGTGTCTGGCCTTTCTCTTCTTTTGTTTAATCTGGCAGTTAGGTAGCCAATTAGCCAGGGAGCCAATTACTGTGGAACACTAATTAGTCTGGATGGTCGTACATTAGTCAGCGTCATTGAAGATGGAAAAGAATGGAGATAGGAGCTGAAAGAAGAAGGACAGGAGAACAGAAGAGGAGTGAGAGTGCACAGCCATGGGAAGTTTTGAGAAGTGTGCTCCTCTTAAGTCGATATTTAGAACACTTGCAGACATAATAAACAAAAATGATACACAAGCATGGAGCATTCTTTTCTTTTCAGAGTGCAGGACTCAGCATTTAAGGGTTTTTCACTTCTTTTAAGAGCTGCATTATAATAAGTATGCAGTATACAGAATACTAAACAAGGAGAGACCTCAGTAAAACAAAGGTACCTCTGTTCTGCGTCTGCAAACTGAAAGAAAGTGATACAAAATGGACAATGTTCATGTAGTTCTATGATATTGAGAAATTATATTATTTTGCTCATATATTCCATTGATCTAAAGGACTTGCTATAATGGAAATTGCATATAAATGTACATATTGTATACAAAACCTTGTATTTCCATTTTTGTTGCTTTCCGTTTTGGACAGTTTGAAAATGCCTGCTGCTCTTTATATTATGAGAAAATTTCATGATGAATGGAGCAAAGGAAAGGGCCCGAAACTACTAGGAAAAATGCTGGTTCCATTAATTTGCATTAAAAGTAAAGTATGTTTTTTCCTTCTCCTGTAAAATTATCATTTTGGAAGTCTGGGGGTTTGTCCCAACAGCAACGATATAGGGTGAACTTTTAGCTCTACCTCTGAGCTCAAGAGAAGTCTGCCGAGGTTCATTTAACTCTGAAGACATTAACAAGACGCTGGCGATTTACTGTGCAGCAGAACGTTGACTTTAGGGGATGTTTATTTTTCACAAATATGGGCAAGGAAGTATATATATATATATATATATATATATATATATATATATATGTATGCCCATTAGCTGGCAAACCTTAAGAGCACATAGCACATTTCCCCTGAGGGAAAATACTATATATGCTGTATGTACTGTTTTATACTGTAAAATATACCTACTTCAGTGTTCTGCTGATATTGAATGTTTTTCAGTAAAGTGGGTTATGAAAATATATATTTTTGTTTTACTCTGTTTTCTGATATTTAACTCCCCATCCCCAGTTAAGTAACTTGCCTTCTGTTGTTACAGTAATCTCTCTTAAATGCTGTGCAGAATTCCCTAACACACATAACCACATAACCATAATCATGAGTCGTCCAGAGTCGTTTAGTGCTCTCTTAGCTAGCTCTATGAGGCCAGGTTCACAGTGTAGCCATTCTGCAATTACATGACATTGCATGGTTCGAGTGTTTGTGTGGAAACTAGCAGAACAGAGTAAAATTCACTTTCCACCTCGCAGCTGGAGAGCAGCCAATCGCTCGCATCAATGTCTGTTTGGGTAAGGGTCCACAATGATCTGAAACAGCAGTCTGCAGATAGCATGGCAACACAAACACACTTGACATGGCCTAGTCTGGACCATTACCAGCAGGGTGGAGAAGAGTATAGCTCCAGCGCACACTAAGCAGCAGCCCGTGGAAAGCGTAGGAATTTTTCTTCTGTGGTCTTAGGTGAAGTCCAGGGAGGCAAGTTCACAGCCAGGATCCATGTTCCTGAGATGGTATCTAGAGACCGCCAGGGCTAAATGATGTATCCATTCTGGTAAATGGCATTTCTAAAGTGGAGGAGCAAAGCGAGGGGGCTTTCTTCAGACATTAATTATTCTAACAGAAGAGCATTTTTCAAAAGTGAGGCATGAGACTTGTTCTCTCAAATCCAAAGCCAAACTGACTGAGTAACAAAAGTGACCACTGTTAAAGCCGTGACTCATCAATTCTAATCAATTTACTGTTGGTTGAATAAGTTGAACAAGTTTTTTTTATGCTTTTCTTTTTCAACAACGGTGGGGAGGAAAAGTAACTGAAGAATGCACACATAATATCTATACACTCTTTAAAATAAAGGTTCAGTGGTTCTTGGCTTAAACATATGGTTTTAGCAAACATCATGAATTGGAACCTTTATATTATGTTGCTGGTAGACCAGAAATATTTTCTACGCAGCTGCTTTCATTTACATTGTGTGAAAGATTTGCGATGAAAAACTTCTACTGGACAGCGACAGTATTAAAAACACTTCCTAACATTCAATCAAAAGGTTCTTTATAGAACCAAAGGTGGTTCTTCTATGGCATCTTTTTGGTACTGTTATATTTGAGACTGTAGGGCTAACTACAAGAACTACAATGTCAAAACAACAGTCAAATAACATTTAGGCTGTGTGGTTGTGCCTGCTATTGCTTTCAGTAGATGCCCTGTATTGTAGTGCACTCAGCTAATTCTTTTGGTTGATGTAAGCCACAAGCACTAGGGACGACATCAGAACAGACTATGGAGAGCACTCTCTATCTTTTTAGAAAATGTATGTTCTATTATTCAGAGGATCCCAGTGAAAGCAGAATGCGCTGTGTTTTTAGGACCCCTAGAGGGTCGCTCGAGGGGGAGATATTTAAACCAGCCTCTGTCTATACACCATACACATTTAAACAGATGCGTTGGGATTTGTGACATAAATTACACGCCATATTTCACCCTAAGCATCGTAATGTTTTATGTCATATGTGTTACTGCTCATAACTTCAATGGTCCAAATGAGCCATAAAATTATGACCTCTGAGTAATCTAAATGGAACGTTTTTCCTTAGGAAAAAAAAAAACTTCTCTTCTGCAGAAATGTGGGGGAAACCTCTCTAAAAACACATACACAAAGGCTTAAAAGGATGCTATGTCTTAAGTGAAGACCTTTGGCTTCGGTTTGACAGCGGAAAGCAGGCCAACAAACCACATTCAGCCGTGGCGACATAGTCAGTGACAGTCCTCAAATTAGACTCCATTCCTCAAAAACCTCCAAAACATCCTTATGGTTCACTGCTCACCGTGCAGCAGCCTTCAGGAAATGTCCCAGTAAACAGTGGGTAGGCTGCAATCTTGAGCTTGGGCTTCGCAGCATGTGATATATAACTAGAGCTTATTACATCAGGTTTCTTATTTCAGCATAGATGTGTTGTAAACAAACCGAGGCAGCAGTGCTGCTGAGTACATGGTTATTTAAATAAAAACTCATTTTAAACAAGATTTTCAGTAATCAAGCAGCCATTTTTGGTACTTTTACTGTATTCTGAAAGTTAAATACCATGTAACAAGAAGTTCATGTCATTTTTAGAGATGTTTCATTTTTTCATTAATTTTTTAATCTCTTAAAGCAACCTTTGTCAAGTCCAGAAGTTTGAACACACCCAATCAGACCACCAGCTTTAGTAGTAATTCCCTTCTGCATGTGCCAAACTTAAAACATAAAGCATAATATATAAAATGTGGTATAACTTTTGCATAGGGCACTTTTAATTTTTAATGTTTATTATTTTATTTGATAAATTCAGCAAATAAACAGTAATTGTGAATTACGTGTATAGTGAATGTGTTATTGTCACTTAGAAATAAATAAAAACATGTAGTTTGACCAAGCACAGCAAAACTCTAGCATGCATAAGTTAGTTTCATAGTTCATAGTTACTGAATAATTCATGGTAGTTACTGTATAAAAATGTTAAGATTATTAACACAACAAGACGTCTGGAGTTTAAGGGGTTGAACATTTGTTGTCATGTGTAATGTGCTTATGACAGAAGTAGTTAGTCTCATTCGCTCGTTGCCGTGACAAAGCTAAGTACCAAAAAGAGAAAGAAAGAACTTTGGAAGAAAATGACAGAGCAATCGGGAAACATCCAACAAAAGTCTTGACCTAATCAGCTGTAAATAACTTGTGTCGGTCTACTAATGTGAATCAATCAGTCAATCCGCAGCACACACAGAAACTCAGTTTGCAGAATTCCCACTGCTTGCTCTTCAGACACATGCCTTGGCTCTGCTTCAAGAAGGCAGACTGCCAATAAACCACCCTGCGAAAGTGAATAAATTACTCTGCAGTTCAAATAAGACGTTACAGCTTCAAGAGTGTGGCTCTCAGGCCGAGTTAGGGATGGTGCCATGAGCGAAATCCCAGAGTTCTCTTTGCTCGGAAAGAGTGTCATCGGCAGACAATCGCATCTCTGACCCACTGGCTGGCAGCGCTTTTGGGGAATGTATGGGAATTTGTGCTCCGGCACCAAATGCTGGTTAGTGCTCACAGAGGGGGTTCAGTTCCCCACAACCCGAGCACTAAAGCCTGCTGAACTCTGACCCTGCTTATTATCTTCCACTGTGGTTGCGCTTGTGACTGAGGTGATAAACCCTGACCCTCGCTTTTTAACCTGGAAGGGGGAATCAGGCAGGGAGCCGTGTAACTGCCTGCCACCAGGCGTTTCTGTTGTCTTAGCTGGAGCAAAGGGTTATAGATGTTGTGGTGAGCAAATGACAAAATCACGTTTATTCACAGTGTGAAAAAAAGATCTAGAGCACTTCCAGGAGGGACCCTGTGACTCTCGCCAACCAGATGATACAAGTGATCATGGTTTGTTCAGCTCAAACAGCCCCTTAGGAATGGGGGTTTCTGTATTTTTAGCTGTTTTAAGGGGTAGCTTTTCCAAATCCTCACTAGCCACATCCTGAGGAGCTCCAAACCTCTCTGTTTAGTAGATCAACGAGGTGATAGAAGACCTAAAGGTCCACAGATGGAGCACGCAACACTTTACAGCAATACTGCTGGCATTAGCAATAAAGGAAACAGCTAGAGGAAAGAGCAAACAGCAAAGAATGAGATTACTTAAAAGAATGTTAGTGTTCACACAGGAAAACGGGGCTCCAGCAGAGGGCACAGTAAAAATGCATGTTTCTTCATACTGAATGTCTTTCCTGCACTCTTAAAAATGAAGGAGCTATTAAAGGTACTTTGGAGCCACAGCAGAACAACTCTCTGAAGAATCTTTCAGTGAATGTTTTTAAACAATCAGTCTTATAAATGAGATGTTTAAAACAACCCCTGAAGTTTAAGGAACTTCCACGTAATATAATTAATCCATTTTTTCCTGGAAACAAACATCTCTGCCAGGAACCAGGAACGTATCAAAAGTAACAGAACAATTGTTTATTTGATTTCTGGTCAAAACAGCTTTAAAGTACACGTAATTTCATTTTCAGGACATATTTCTGGAGACTATATGACTAGTATAAGACTATGGAAATATAATAACCATGCAGGACCTGACACACATTGTCACCATCAGCTTAAAAATGTCATATTGTCATAAAAAATGTCATAACAGTGAATAACCTTCTTGACAGTGAGTATTAAGAGCCATTTTCAAATTAATGAAGGTTGCTGTCTGAGTTTTCCAATGTACTCTACATTTGGTAGCACTTTTCTGCACGGTGCTGTTCTTAAGGCTACATGACACCTACATAAGCTTGTCCTGGCAACTGACATAACCCTGCATAAATATTTCTAAATGTTTACTGGAATACACTGAAAAAATATATGAATTTGAAAGTAAAATGTCCTTCCATTTAATACAAACACCTGTTTCTCATTTTAAGACTGTTGTATGATTATTATTATTGTTTATATTGTAAGATTATTTAATTGTTTTCTAGACATTTCTAGACTTTTTACTTTTGTTTTAAATGATTTTAGTAAGCCAAATAATCTGCACTGGCAGATAAATTAGGTTTTTCTGAGGATATTTCGAAGAAGAAATACGTTAACAAACCATTACGTTACGATGAGTGAAATAAGATTTTACTTATCCAGAAATATTTTTTTTTGACAGATGGCATCATCTGTCATGAATGTCACACTTTTTATTAAAGTTAGCTAAAGCAGTCATTATGACAGATTACGGCTAATGTAATAAGTATTTAAAAACATCTATGTAGGGTTATATCAGTTGTTAGGATAAGCTTACGTAAGTGTCATAGTCAGTATCGTATAGTAAAATGTCATATCACATTCTTATACACAAGTACTTGGCTTTCATTGTGGATATGGTGCTTTGTTAAATGTCAGAAAGTACATCCTTTATCACCCTGTCTCTCTGAATCAGTTGAACGTTTAAGATATGAACATTTCAAACCTTTTCCCATGACTACCAGAAACAAATCCTGTTTTTATACTATGACCTGAGACTTCATGAGGCCAAATATATTTTGGTCAACCTTTGTTAAAGCCTATTAAAACACAAGACTGTGCTGACAACCTCTGGCTATAGTACACTAGTAGACCAGTGACTCTTTGCATTAGTTCGACTTGAGCTGTTAGACTCTGGCAGGCCTGTACAGTACAGCATTATGGATTTGGCAGACCACAACTTTCACACCAATGGCCTGGAACAAAGTACATTTTTGAAGAAAGCTTTCATCAAAGTGTTTATAGCCACATAGGCTTGTCAAGATCTGCTTGTCTTTGAGGAATAAACGGAAGTGCATGGCTTTCCTTTCACACCAAGGAAATCAAACATCCAGTTGCCAGAAGTGGTCGCACTCATTATTCTGAAAGCTATGGATTAAGCACCATTAGCACTGGCCTTTAGCCTCTGTTTGAGAGTTGTAGAGTGGTGTGCCCCGCATGCCTCCACTGCTCTCTGAACACATTAGACTCCATTAGAATGCATAGACACACAAGGAAAGCTGTGGAACAAGCTGGAAGTCACAATAGTTAGTAAAGTACCAAAGCTTAAATAGATGCTACATTCACAATATGGTTTAAAGGTTTGTGAGACCTAAGATCTGTTTCTTGTGACTAAAAGATTAATGGGTTTAATTTTGAAATTGAAGTTTGAAAGTTGCACTTTGACAAAATTGGGCCTCATTGACCAACTGTTCTTAAGAAGAAATTTCTTCTTATAATACACTTTTTCAGGAAGTTTTCAGGCAGATTTTAGGAAGATTCTGACATCCACCACCATTTTCCTATTTAGGATTTGTTCTTACATGAGGACAGAATCTAAACGCACTCAAGAGCACAAAGGTGTGAACAATTCTGGGTTTAAAAACACAGAATTGGACATAAACCATTTCTTAGAACTTTTCTCAAGAAGAAATTCAAGAAAAAAAAACTCAGGAACATGTTGGTGAATGAGGTTCATTGTTTTTGCAAAGGTTTGGCAAAATTCTATCTAACAACACAGAGCTTGTGAAAACAAGGCTTGTGCTTGTAGATGAATTAGTCAATCAGAAGCAACCAATTACCCATGTGCTGTGTACATGACAACATGAAAACAAATAACTGGCAGTCTGGCACGTTTTGCATTCAGCAATCAGCCTCAAGCCAGAAAAAAGTGGATATGCTGGTCTTCCTGGCCAAAAAACAGGCCTAGATCTTAATTTAATCTTAATTGAAATATTTGCCATTTAAATCACCGTCATGATATTGGACAGAAAATAACATTTAGACAAATTTCCCAGATCATTCAACCCTACTGGGGACAATAGGTTAATAGGGAAATTTAAGTACATTTACTTAGAAAGCTCGCTTAAAATAGCTTGTCTTGACCAAAGTGTTGTACATAGTATAAGCCAGAAAAGACATATGGCAAATAAAAGTACAGCTTAGACAGCAAGACAACACACAACAGTACCCTCATCCATCAACCCTGTTCAAAAGCAAGCTTGCTTTTAAGACCTGCCTTGAGAACAGAGATGGAATGAGCTTGCCTAATAGATGATGGTAAACTGTTCCACAGTCCTTGGGTGCAAAGGCAAAAGCATGATCACCCTCCATGTCTTGAAAAGGGACTTCAGGTTCTGTGATGAATATCTCAGAGGTTTTTGAGTAGTCAAAGATGCAAGCAATTTTGTCTGATTGTTTTCATGATGATGGCCCACCACCCGGGAAAGCGCTTATGTTACTTCTTTAACAAACGACTTGTGTCTAACAAAGTTGAATTCTGAAAAGGGCACTTTTCCAGGAGATTTTTGCCATGCCTGTTCACTTAAAACATACAGATATCTAGATTCAAACATTTTCATCACCTTAATTGCAGTGCAAACATTGCAGCACAGTCCTGCTCGACATTTCCTCGCCGCAGAAAATAGCATCTGACAAGCCGGAATTTACAAAGTGCTCAGTGCTGTGGTGAGCTTTACTGTAGGCCTATATCTCTCTCTCATGCTAACTTTGTGTCAGTCCTGGATGAGACTGAAATATAAAGACAATAGATTACTGAAATGCAACACAGTTATAAAAGCATGATGGAATTAAAAACTCTGACAATAATTTTTTCTTCGTCTTCTTCTTCTTCTTCTTCTTCTTCTTCTTTTGTTCTTTTCTTACAGTTTCTAAAGCATGTCCACCTTGTGACAACGAACTAAAGGCTGACACAGTAATGGAACACTTCTGCGCCAGTGACTTCGGTAAGAGGGGTTCCAACACTACACAAACACGTACACCAATAAATGGAGAAATCAAGCCAGATCGGTGGTAGGACAGTGATTGGATACTAGTGGGAAAAGCACTGAGTAGTGGAATCCTGTATGGATAGTACTGGCCAGGAAAATGACAACAGTTGCTTGTCTGCTTAGCTAATTTCTCTAAAGGGATGAAAAAAGCCATGTGATTTGGAAGCATTCAACTGGTGGACTATTGTGTGAAAACCACTTTAAAGTTGTCATAGTTTTAAAAGAAATATAATTTACATGTCATCGGATACAAGCAAATACAAGAATGACAAGAGATTTTGGCCAGATTCTTGGTCTTTAGGCCATCATCCTTCTATGCCTCTTTTAACATATTGTCAGTAAACAGTAATTTCTGAAAGATACAATGCAGTAGTATAATAATGTTGAATGTTTCACAATGTGTAAGCTGTAGATACAGCTCAATCAATCAATCAAACAATCAGCCAACCAATCAGTCACTATCCAAAGATGATGGTTATCTGAATTCTGCTTTAAAGTATGGGATCCTCGCTCTCTGACACGACTCATACTGACCTATCCGAGGTGGCTCTCCTAAAGCTTACATCTTTAGCACTGAATCCATGAATCTGAAATCCATTGGCATGGCCTACTCTAAAGAGACCAGAACATTATAAAATAAAGGGGCTTCATTCATCCCTCGGTTGTCTTTGGCTGTGAAGTGTGTTTCACTTGGATGCAGACGCCCCCTTTGTATGTAGCCACTTTTAAGTATGACAAATTACCCTCGCCAGCGTGTTGAGTGGGAGGACTGACTGTTCCTGCAGAAATTAAAAGAGTGAGAGAGAGCAATCTTATTTAAGAAATATTTGCCCCTGCCCACAACCAAACATTTCAACATTTCAGACCCCCCAATCAGGTATTTCAAAATAAACCTAATTAATAACAGTCTTTTGTTCTGAATAACATCATTTGTCTTTCCTCCAGTGCCATTCTGATGCATTCATCGGTTGCCTGTATGCAATAATCCGTGACAGGATTATGCTTTATAGTAACCGTATGGTCCATTTCACGCACTTGGATGTTGTGGAAATGTTCATTTGTGAAGCGTTGCTTCCAGCTACCACAAGGCAATAACATTTAGCACATCGGTGCTTCTGTGCATGCTAGACAGCTAGCACACTTATCACTTGCTTTGAGGCTGTGCCCCATGTTTAAGCACTGAGAAGTCCATGGCCGCAAAAGAACTTCTTGTTTTTACGTATTTACTGGACACAAACAACATAAACGCCATCATGTTTTATTTTGCACAGATTTGAGGCGCATTGTTTGACTAAAGCACAAGTTTGTTCTTTATCAGCAATTCTGCACTCATTCTGAGTGAGAGCAGCACTCTCTCTCTCTCCCTCTCTAATAAGCCTGAAAAGTCAATGATGTTACTACTAGGCTTTCATATAACTAACGATCTATTAGAATAAAGACATTAAAAATTGCTCTTAAAAGCATAATTACTTATTTTCTCAAAGTAGATGGGACAGAATGTTAGTCACCATGCATGACTGGATTCTAAATGTCACAGAATGCATGGCCAAAAACACGCCCGAATGCTTCCATGGCCAGTTATTGCCTACATTATGGATGAGACAGCTTTCAAACGTATCTGTGTTTGAGAAAATTGTTACAGATTTACAGTGCAGTCCAACATAAAGCCAACATTAATCAGAGATCATAACGTATTATGTTAAATAAAACATGGTATCAGGGAGTCTCTGAGCTAGTCCAGCATGAATGATAGGGTGGGGGTGATGGAAGTAGGAGGTGCACCATGATATAGCCAAAAGTCATAAGAGTTTTTAGAGCCAGGCACAAGTCATTACAATTTAATGGATGATTGGAGGAAAACAAGTGTTATGCAACCATGATGAATCATTCTTAATATAAGTTGAGCTAGCAAAAATGTGAAAAAACTAAGCACTGATTTCAGGTAGGCTTTAACGTGTGAAAAGCCCATTTACTGTAACAAAAGCCTACTAATTAACTAATGAACCATACTGATTAACTACTAAATAAATATTTAACTAACTCTTGATTCCTCAACCTTAAAATCAACCATTCTAGTCTAATTTTTACACAGTTGGCAAAACAGTAGACTACAGACAGGTTACGTGAGGTTACTTGCATCCGATTTTCAAACTGCACCAGAATTCATTATATCCTTCCACTCTTTCTTAAAGCAGAAATAAAACATTCGGTTTGGCTGTGCCTTAGCTTCAGATTCAGATTTACAAAGTACATTTCCTGCCGCTTCAAACTCTACACTTAGAAGGCTAAACAAAACGCTATATGGTATAAACGTTACACAATAAGTGACTAATTAGTGTAAAACACAATTGCATGTGAAGGCATAAGACAAATGTTATTTTCATTAAGACTTTCGCCTGTGGCTTGGAAGCAGACAGGCTTTGGAGCTGAACAGAATCCAGAGCTGATCACAGCAGTGCGTACTGTACAGAGGTATAGCTGTCGGATTGCCAAGAATGACTTCAGTATAAATATACATAGGTTCACGTACTGCATTAGTCATTTGCTCACCCTCGCTCATTTCTCATGTGTTTTCTGAGCGCTTTAATGTGCTCTCCAAAATGAATTTCTTTTTAATAGTTTTATTGGCCGAGGACCACCAGAAAAAAATGGGAACTCGCTCAAGATTCGGTTCTTGATGTTCTTTCTATCTTCATTTGTTATTATAGTCCAAAACAAGTCCAAATTTATGCCTGCAAACAAGCACATCAACCACTAAATGGCAACTGATGCACATAGATTTACACAGATAGGCCAGCTGACAAAACTTACTTGAATTTACTGGCTTTTAAAGAATATTATTCACCAATGGCACAGTTTCAGCATCATATATATATATATATATATATATATATATGTGTGTGTGTGTGTGTGTGTGTGTGTGTGTGTGTGTGTGTATGTGTGTGTGTGTGTGTTTGCATTTGTATTATTTCAAGCTATCCAAGCTCCTGGGTGTTAGCACTGTTACTATATTCCTTCAAAAACCTCTTAAAGAGTGAGATCTGTTTAAGCTCAAGGTGAATACCTCTCCCTACCTGCATTCATCCACCCATCAGACCTACCGCCTGCAATTTAGACCAGCTCCTGTTTATAAAGTGGGTTCAGCTTGTCATCACGATGTTGCCCAGACAAGCTTAAACTCACCAAGCATTATGACTTATGGAGAGTACCAAAATCAGATGTCAAGCCTTTGCACAGTTACACTGTATTGTGGATTGTTAGCTTATGTATGATATAACATATGTTTAGTCCTTATTCTCTTAGCAAAAGGACTACTATGTAGCATTATATGCCTATCTATAAAACCATAAAAGTGTCCTTTAAAGAAGTAAGCAGACTATTCTGTATTGAAAACACATTTCAGATGTTTAACTGACATGGACTGTAGACTAAAATATGTTTGCTTTATATTACCCTGTTCTTTATTTATCTTCATTGTATTATTGTCTGAACATGACGGTTTTGTCCACAACCAAAACAATTACAACACTACCAAAACTTTACCAATTGTTCCAGTAGTGATTGTTTCGGTAGTGACAATTTTAGCTACTTTTGAACAGAACTCAGTACATTAACCAGTACATAGCCTTGCACTGCCAAACTCTCTTTTTACCACTTAACCTGGTCAAGAATAGAACTCATGATAAATCTAGTCCTTCCACTTCACTTCAAAAAGAAATCAAAAGAAGGGAAAAATGTAAGTAACATTTTCACAAGCTGAAATGTATGTGTTAGGCTTTGGGAGAGCCATCTGCGAAGGGTCCATATGCATTGGGTTCCCCGTCATGAAGATTATACATGATAACAATAGGCAAATTTCTGAATTTTAAGAATTCAAAAGGTTCTTTGTGTCAGCATGGTTCTGTGTATTGTAGTTCCCAAGGATCTTTGAAGAAGCCTTTATTTAACAGTGTACACTCCCATTAAAAAATGGGCCAAGTCCAAAATTGTGAAACCTTTTAATCCAAAAGGTATTAACACCAATGCACCAAACACATAGATAAAGTGACTTAGTATGAAGTAGTATTTCACTTTCTTTAATTTATTATTCACCTCAGCACTGATGGCTTCAAACACTTGAAAAACAATGCCAAGTCAGTTTGTGTGTAAGATGATGTCAAATATTCTCTATAGGGTTTTAATCTGGACTTTGGCCAGGTCAAAACAATCAGTAAAAAATATATTATATTATCATATTATATTATATTGTATTTTTTACATGAGAGTGTAAGTCAGATTTCAGAATCTTGGGCTTGGTTAGGGTTAAGTGTTAAGTGCATTGTAAAAAGTGCTTCATTGGTCCAACCTAAAAAATTACTTCATGTGCCACTGAAATAGCTTTATTCAACCTAAAAAAAAAAAGCACTTTAAAGGAACGATTCTTTCAGTCAAAGCAATTTTTTGAGCTGAGTAAAACTTGTTCAATTGCTTGTAGCAACATGAAGTAATTTTTTTAGGTTGCACCAACGAAGCACTTTTTACAGTGTGTGATTAGTCACTGTGCCACCCAGATGGTCTTACTCTGTTCTCTCCACTGCCTGAGAACTTCTCTGCCCACATACTGTCTGTGTGGGAGCTTCAACATGTGCTCTTTAATTGGGTTTTTTTGTTAATCGTGCTATTTGCTTTTCCATTATTGCATTCTCTCAGTCTGATGACTCTCGCCAAAACATTGCTGCTGAAATAATATTTACGCTGTTGCCAAACCTCTCAGAGAGCAAAGCTGGAAATGTATCAGTGTCTGGGTGAAGCCACTTCAACCTACACTGACAGCAAGTATGCAGAGATAATGTATGTGTATGTATCTGTACTGTGTGTTTTTATAAAACAGAAGACGAGACTTGACCTGGTAATGATTTTAGGCATTCCAAAGGCATTTTGTAGTTTTTTTGGTCAGAGTTTAAAGTTAATTCTATGGATTTACAATGCACCATTTAAACTTTGCATCTGACACATGGGTAAAAGTGCCTTTTCCTTAACTATATACATAACTTGTCTGCTGTGGTATCCTGAAAAATATGTCCTTAAATATTTTTTTAACCTTACAACTAATGCTCACCTCTTCAGCTGTAACTTATAATGAGTTTTACAATTTTGCTAAATTGGTAAAATAAACTGCGGACGATTTTCCCATGGGCTATTTCTTCCACCATCACTTTAAGTTTTTGTTACCTAAAATTATCTGATTTTGTTTAACCTTAATTTTGCTGTCCTCAGTGTGAATTTGGTTAAACTAAATAACGAAGCATTGTGTAAGATGACACAAGCAGTCAAATTGATATTCTGAATTATAGTGGGCAATATATCTCCAGAAAGTTGTGGCGCCCACTCCTTTCATAAGATTTACAGTCCTGTCTTTACCGTTAGCATTAACAGCCATTTAATGACCAGTCTAGAAGAATTAGAGTTCAGCATCAAACTTCATCTCTTTATTTGCCAAGGGCATCTCCGGCAGTGGAAGGCAACACCAGTGTTAATTCTTATTTTATTTTAATTTATATTACTTCTTTTGTTTACTGCCAAAAGTGGATTCATACCGAGAACAGACAGCGGTGGTCATTAATAATGGTCACTTGCCAAGAGCTTTAGCCATCAAGACATTTATTCTTCCTTTTATTGGCTGCCTGTTCCTAAATGATCTAACCGGGAGCAGAGCCTTCAGCATCATTGGTAGAGATTACAATATGCGGAGTAGTGCTACTTCTTTAATCTCTCATGTTGGACTGATTCAACTCGAACGCTTCAGTGACTCAGTTTCACCTCTTGAGGCACAAAGTGGTATTATAAGACAAGACAGGCGGGGGCTAGCTAGTTAGTCGGCTAAAGTATACTGATTTCAGTAGATATCTATGTGCAACACAACACAGATGTCTTTGACATGTAGTCAAAACAATTATTTCTTCACATTCAGTTGATAATTGTAGTGAATTTTGGAATGTTGTAAACTAAGAATTGTACAATTTAGACCTTTAACAGAAACTTTTAAAATATGAAAAATATGTCAAATAAATGTAAAATGTAAAATGTAATATGATTTTGGCTGAATAATTACTAATGTTAAGATATGTATTTAAAAATATGTATTTATTTATTTATTTAAGAGGAATTTAACAGGAATTTCTTTTAAAAACATTTCTATGACCTTTTTAGGGTTTGTCCCTTTAGGATAAGGCCCTTCAAAAGGTTTTTCTGAGGAATCCAGCCCCAGGTCTCTTAGTGAAAATATCATCAACCACTTCCATTTGACTTATTTGAGACAGCATGTTTAGTCTTAATTGTTTGGAAAGAAATGTACTGAGCTTAGAAACAGCTGGCAAAGTGAAGGTCAGTTTTTTATATATAGCATGGTAAAATATAGAGCATTTCATTATATAATTGCATGTCAGAAAGAACATTTATAATACATTAAAAGTCTTTATGATTTTCTTTGGCAAGGCTGCTTCTAGGGCTAGAGGCTCTATGCCTCTGTGAAACGGCAGTGAACAAGCTGGGGATGTGCTAGGGCCACTGAAGGGGTATTTCACATCTGTCTTCGAAACTTTCCATTCGTCTCTCCGTCCTCTCCCGGGTGACTGCAATTAGTGCCGTCCACGGTTAAATGATGCTCCTCTGGGGAGGTGTAAACTATTCCACTGAATAGGAATACCTAGGCTTTTCCTGTGCGCTTGTTGTGAAATGTCTTGCTGCTTGAACTAGTACAAATGAATGGAAGAACCAGTGTGTGACACAGGGAGCCCCAAAAGTGGCAGGAGGATTTCCCGGTTTTTCCGATGTGTAAAGATGAGCACATATACACAAAAATGAGGCCTTCTTCCGTTGACCTATGGTGCTCCTTCCAGCTTAGTGAATGTCATTTGTTTTTTTTAAGGATCTAATCCTTTCCTCTCTCCTCCAGTGCTCAAGATGAAGATCAAAGAAGTTAAGAGGGAGAAAGGCGACCGCAAGCTTATCGCAGCGCAAAAGAAGAAAAAGGTCTTGAAGATGGGCATCCTGCGTAAAAAAGACCTGAAGAAGCTGACGCTGTACATTAAGAATGGAGCAAACTGCCCTTGCTCCCAGCTGGACAACCTCGGGAGCAACTTCCTCATAATGGGCCGCAAGGTCGACCAGCAGCTACTGCTCATGTCCATCCACAAGTGGGATAAGAAGAGCAAGGAGCTGAAGTATGCCATCAAATACATGAAGTCCCATCAGTGCCCAACTTACCACACTGTCTTCCAGTGACCAATGATCACACTGCCGGGTCTGCTCTTCCAAACCGTTCTGATCACTTTCTACAGTTAGCACATGCAGTTCCTTTTATTCAAAAGCTGCCTTTGGGAATCATTCATTCGCTAATGGTCTGATACTTCAGCAGTGTTTATATTTCTTCTTTACTGTTCACTGTATACATATGCTAAATGAATGCTTTATGACACAATCAGATACATTCAGATACATGTTTTAGAGAAACCAACTTAATTTCCTTCAATACAGCAAAAGATAAAATCCATCATTCCCAAAGAAACTCTTCTGGGTGGAATGCCATCTTTTGTCCGGTTATCAGGAGTGATACAGAAAAATGTCCAAACCATGTTGAGCTGATTGTACTAATGCCAGAGTGAGGGAAAACAATCAGTAAGTAAATATTTGATTAATAAGCATAACATAGTGCCGGCTAGCTTTTCTTGTTATGTTTTATTTTGTAGATATGGGAAAAAATGCTATACTTTGTATTATGTAGATAAGATTATGGTTATGAAAAACCTTCTAGAATGCAGAGCCACTTGCGCTGTGGTTTACGTCGAGGAGGGAGAAGGATAACTGATTGCAGTTGTCCCTGATTGTTGGTCAGTTGGACTATGAGCTGTACCTGGACCATTTCCCTGTCCTGGGACGTCTCACATGAGCCAGCCGGACGCAGACTGTGGACTGACCTAACAGTTTGGCTGGTGAGATCGCTGGCATCCTTTATTCTTTTTTTTTTCCTTTAAAATATGAAACATTCTTTTTTTTAACTGAAATTATTATCAACTGCTTCAAATGTACTTTTTATAGTATGAAAAGGTCTGGCAGCCATAGCATCTGGATTCACTGTTTCTGAAATAAATGCTAAAATCATTATGGTAGAATTGTCATTGATCAGCATTGCGTATGAGGAAAAGATGATTCTTTCTTTCTCTTTCTTTCTATGCCGTCCTTCTTAAAGGGCCCATATCCTGCGTGCTTCTTGTGTTCTTTTTACCCTGATGATGTGAATGCTTTTTACATGGCCATTTCACAACCTCTCCCTCTTTTTAGCCCTTAGCATTAAACAGGCTATTGAGTTAGAGTGCATTTAGAACTTATATATGTAAATGAGCCTAAGACGGTGGTTCACAAAATGGACCTCAAGGACCCACAAACAGTCCACGTTTCTATTCTATCCTAAGCATTGCAAGTTGGCTTGGATCAAATGTGGACCTTCTGGGGGTCCCTGAGGGCTGGTTTGAAAAACACTGCCTTATACATAAAACACTCCTTATATCATTAACGTGAATGAGTGGGTTAACCTGCTTTAAGCTAAATTCTCTCATAATCAAAAAAGTAGTTGCACCTGGAAGGAAGTGTTGGATTGCAATGCCATTCAAAAGGAAGATAAAGGTTACCAGGTAGACTTTTTTAGACTATTTATTGAGCTACACATATAGAAGAACTGTCTCTCTGTATGGTGTCGGGCAGCTATGTTTGCTAATGCAACATGCATACATATCGGCATTGAATTGTAGAGGCTCCAGAGATAATCCATCCCATGCACCTTGAATATTCTTATGTAGTTCCTGCAGATTTTGTGGTGGGGTGGAGGTGGAGTGACACCAGGCCTTCTTGACATGGCACATGTGACAACAAACCGTTCATCTTGGCGCTGACAACGGTGCCTCCACACACAGATTCGTTGGTCGTCTCCATCAAGACAAAAGCGGGACGCATCACTAAAGATGACCTGCTGTCACTCCATGACAATCTTTTGCAGTCCATGACACCGTTGCAGTCTTTTATAATGCTGATGTGGTGTTAAGGGCAGTCATCATAACGGTCTGCATGCATGTAGTCCTGTGTCGTGAAGCCGTCTGCCAATAGCATTGGTACTAACAGGATGACTCATGTAGGGCATCACTGCTCGCTGAATGTCCGCAGTTGTGGCTGTTGGGTCAGTCAGGTACAGTGACAAGGCCCATCCTTGCTCATGTCACATGAATGGATAAGCATGAAACTTGAATCATTCACATGTCTCACAATGTCAAACCTACCCACCAAGTTTCATTCCTGCTGGTTGATTCCTTCTGGGCGCAAGTATCTGTGCAACGATTCTTTTGATGATGAGTGTAAGTAGATATATTCAAATTAATGGGTTTTGTCACATCTCAAAAACAACAAATTCAAATTGGGCTGTTTTTGCAGCTTGGTTTCCACATATGGACTGAGGGGTAAATGGTATGTTTGGAAACATAAAAAACAGTGAGGAAAATAAGGTTTTCCCTGATATGGGCCCTTTCATTTTTCAAGCAGAACCATTTTTTTCCCCTTACATCAGAGACTTGTTGCCAAAGACATTGTTGAATTAACCAATCACCAGATGAAAGGTGGTAATAAAACAAAGACTAGCAAGATAACATCTGACATGACTTAAATGAAGCATTGCCTGTTTTGAAACGGCTAATTAGACTCAGAGCGCTGACTCAGCACAATTAAGAAAAGACTCCATCTGTTTGCTCTCAGCACCGGTTGTGCCAGAACAGAGGCATGTGAAATCTGCAGTAGCTGGTCTGAAAGTTGCAGCCGTCCCTCAGCCTGACGTCTCGGAGACTTGACCTAATGCCCTCTAATATAGAAGTGGCTGAGGTTCTGTCTGTGGCTGGTGCAGGGGATTGTGGGTGTGAGGCTCTGTCATCATTGGCCTGCTGTCTGGGGGAGGTCCGCCCAGTGCACGGCGGGACCCTGTGCCTCTCATTAGCCTGCAGGCCAGACTGACTCACACACACTCCCACGCTCACATTCATACAGACAGCCAATCGGTACGCACTCATGCTCCCACACAGCTTGCATCACACCTAGCATTCACTGCTGCCTCTAAGCATTACTTTCCTCAGCACTGCCATTGACACTAAAGCTGGACAGTTCTGACAGCCATTCATAAAAATAGCTTATAAAATAAAAGTTCCTCAGTGGTTTTCTTTTCATTCATTCAATAATTTCAGAATCTTGATATGGAGGTTTTTTAAAACTTTACCGCAGAAAGGTTTTTTAGAGAATCAAAGGTGGTTCTTTTCTGGCACCCCTCCAAAGAACCAATTTTTTAGAGTGTATAACTGCTGTAAAATGTGAACGCTGCTTTTAGTTTCATTCATATATTGGTGAGGATTATCCGTGACATATGAGCACGGCAATTTGGGAAATTCCACTTTTTTATGCTTTTTTCAAGTAAATTTGCTGAGAAGTGACATGTGGTTTTGGCAGTATCAGCAGAACGTGGCCATATTTCAAAGGAAATGTCAGTTATCTTTAAAAATGAGGAAGGGAGTAATACTGAGGACAGAATTAGGACATGGAAATGGTCCTTTAAGAGAGTGAATGAACATTGTGAAGTCATTTGCCTGTGGCATTGTAGAGTCATTTGCTTTGGCCCTTGCCATGAATGTATCAAACATAGCCCCTCAAAACACTGTATATACAGCAGACTCACATTCAAGACACCCAAAGGATGAGAGGTTACCCGGGGGTAAAAAAAAAAGAAAAAAGAAAAGCAAATCAAAGGCCGAAGGAGGAGGGGAGAGATAGCAAGTAAGAGATAGCAACGGAGCCGTGAGAGAGAGAGAGTGAAAGAAAAAGATAGACAGAGGGAGCGTCCGGAGAAAAAGAGCCTAGTCATAGGAGCTCATCAAACAAGCCGTCTGTCTGTGGGCCTGGCCCCCGACCCTCGTGCCTCTGTCATCACCTCCTCAAAGGTCGCTTACCATAATTAATAAGAGCCTGACGACTGCAGAAGGGCCGAACAGGGGCCCGCATTGTGCCAGATGACCGATAATATAAACAGGCCGTCACAGCGGCAATCAAAAGGTAATTTAGATCCTCCGTCAGCTTCTGTGTCAGACTGATTTCCCTGGAAGGTTAATATCACTGGGAATGCAGCGCCTCGCCAAGAGCTCTCCTTGCCTTTCATTCTCTGTCTCTCTCTTTCTTTCTCTCCTCCTCTCTTGCTAATAATCACTCTGGCCTATTGGCCAGGATGGAGAATAGGGCCTTTGTATGCTCCGGTTGCTGATGCAGCGATAGCGGGCACCTTTTCACAACTTCGCTAGTTGCAAGCCATGTATGTTTCAAAGGCTTTAGCCTATTTAGATTCACCCTGACACAAACTATTAGTCTTCTATTGCTGGGAAATGAAACCCATTCAGGACAACGTGATTCACCTGTCGCAAGTGTACACCGACTGGTGCATTTCAGCAGTTTGGAAATGCAGTGGGTCAGTCTGCTTGTAATGTCTGGCCTACGAAAGCCAACCCGGGATTCATTACACTGACCAAACATCTGTAGCTCTGGCAGCAAGCAGACTTGCTGATGACAGCGTTGTGGGCCGCACTGTTCTGTGGTTAAACAAGAAGCTCCTCTCTAACCAATAAGAAGGTGAGAGTGCTTCCAGATGGCAAGGTGATTGAGTGACCAGTCGGCCAGCTGAGAGATTTAGTCAGAGACATAAGGGCTGATCCTACAAAAGCATTTAGATGAGCAGTTCAAATTTGCTTTATAGGAATAGCACAGGGCAAATGGGATTACACTGGAATTACAGTTTATTAGTTGTATGCCAAACACTTTACATACACTTGTTATCGCTCACAAATGAGGAGTTCTAGTTAGGCTAGCTCTATTCCCTTAGTGCAGATTTCTGGGTGCACAGAGAAGTCATGTTGAGGTAGCGTCTGAATGGCACATGCGGTAGTCCTGCATAGCCTCTCCCTGCACTCAGCAGGTACCTGGAAAATTCCTAGGGCGACTCCACTGATTTATACCAGACGTATGGGCAGAACACACACATCGATGTCCAACTGCACATACAGTGCATGTGTGCATACATTCCATCCACACAGTTACTTTCTAATGGATATCAATTAATCAAATTAATACATTTCAAACAACTTCAGTGGTAGTCTTTTTTTCCCCATGATGCGCAAAGAGCATAGGCCTAAAAGTATGTGCAAAGTACTCCAATTAGTCTTCCTTGATTGCTTATGCACATTTCAGGACACAGTGTTCGGGACCTCGAATGTTCACATGCACATTCTCAAAGCACTACACACATTTAGCGAATTCTCCCTGATTGAGAGCAAAATGAACCTCTAACATACAAGACACTTCATATAAATGTGCTGAAGTACTGAAAGATGGCTTTGTGATTGGTGTTTTTTTTTTGTTTACTGTCATACACTTTCAAGAATGTAAAGAACAAACCCACAAACAATACAACAGATAAAAAGAAGGCTTATTTGAAACTTTTACCATTTGTTGTTCTGAACTGATCTACACCATATAGTGTGAATATTTTTCCAACAATCTAATAGAATTTGTGATCCAGTCTTGGAAGAACCTAATCCTGAAGTCCCTAAATGCGTCCTCCATAACTTAAAGCAGAGTGATCTGCTGATGAGCATCACGCTCACAGACCTTCCACAGGCAAGACAGAGAAGCGTCTTCATTCTGAAGTTGTGGCTATGGTGGAATGCGTAAAATAGATCTTCAGCTGCCCCAGAAATCAACAGGGTAATACAGGCCCAATGCAGACCAGAGGTGCCAGATCCGCATGTAATGATGGACTTACTAGAGCAATAGCCTTCAAAAGCCTTAGAAATAAATGGATTTTACTTTCTAATTTTGATTGTGTCTGTTGCTATAGTAATAAACAATACCAGACTGCATCTCCCATGATAAGTTCTCCTTATCTACTCTTGTTTCCTTGATCCTCCGCCCCCCCTCCCCTTACCTTAAAAGCAAAAGTGTTTGATCTTCCTGCACGCACGTCTGTTGTTAATGGCTGTCTGCCAGGTCTGACCTGGTTAAAATGAAACTCAGGATTTAATAAACGAAAGGAGTGGAGAGCAAGAAACCAATAAATGGGCAAACAACTCTTCACCTGTTTCTTTCAGAAAACAGGTGAGCCTAAAGCGCCAAACAGTAAATGTGTTTTAGTGATGTAAGCCCGCTACAAGCTCAGGATTCAATGCAAGTAAGTTATTTTTAAGTGCACAGTGTTTCTGTGATCATAAGCAAAACGTATACCTGCAACTTGTAAAAGGCTCGCTGTTAGTTCCAGTAGTCATTGACGGAGAGCGAGTAGGACCTCTTCCTGTTCTGATGATTTTTTGACCTGTGTAGTATATTCAAAGTACATTTTCCTTGTTGTCAACTGCTTAAATATATAACGACCAACATCTTAAAATACAGCAAAACAACAAATAACATAGAACTTTATTTTCTTTTCCTTCATCTTCTGTAGAGGTGCGGGGGAGGTGGGCATATCACTATGTCTGGGGCCCACAATTTGGTGCTACACCCCTGACGCAGAACAGAGATATCTACTGTTCCCCTCTGTCTCTGTTTCTATACTTCTCTCTTTCTTCTTCCCTTTATTGTCCAGCTTGCTTCATCATTAGCAGATAGCAGTGCAGTAACGGCAGCTGCTGTTTTATATTCATTTATATTCTGTTTTGGAGCTGATGGACTGAATGCTGGCAGGTATTGCCAGCTCACACAATACATTACTGTGGGGCTTTAACACAGTAAAACCAGTTTAACAAAATAAAACACATATACACGCATTATACATTATTACACACTCAAGTCTATCTCTGATTCCAGAGTTCCATGCGTGTCCCATTGCAGACTGAGCTCTGTAACTAATTTATGCATTTTGTGTCTTCATCTTTGAAAAAGATGAAAGATTGCCATCAAAGTCAGAATTTCATGCAGATCCTAAATCGCTTAGTAACAGTGTGGAAAACAAAAGGCTTTCAGAGAAATACTTATGAAATACATGTTACATTTATTTTCATTTAGTATAATCATCACACTTGTTTATCATTTATACCCCTTGGTATAAATGTAGGTACAAACAACAAGCTCTCCCATTAGTTTGGCCATCCGGGCCCAACTGAAAGCATAACACATTAGGTTAACTTAATTAACTTAATTATCATAATTAGAAAATGTCAGTGGAACAAATCATGATATTTGGATTTCCAATGGCTAGGACAAAGAAATATGATGGGTAGACTAACCAGGTCAGATGTTAGACGGAAAACAGTAGCAACAACTCAAATCAACTGTCAAGGCTTGTTACTGAAACTCAGTGTAAAACTGCTTCATACAAGGTAAAATATACGTTTCTGCAAAAACATGGAATGTATGATAGCTGAGGAGACCCAGCAAACTGCAAATAAAAAAGAGCTGCAAACACAGAAGACACTTCCTTTAAAACGACAACATACGTAGCATTTTACAAATGCTCTGCAAAATAATAAAATGTGCTGCAAATTTGTAGATGCTCTGCAAACTCAGAAACCACTTAAATCAAAATAATGACACCAGCGTTACATTATACAAACCCTCTGTAAATGCAGGAAACACAGCAGACCCACAACACAATGGAAATGTTTCTCAGGGCCGTAGGAGCCATTTAAGCTATCACATTCTATGCCACACAAACAGTCACCATTAAAGGAAAGTTTGAAGATGGCAGATTTAACATACAATAACTACTGTAACACAATATGCCAGGCAACTAGTAGCAAAGTTAACCATGGACATCCAAGTGGTATATGGGCCTCTGCAGTAGTATGAAGATTCTTCATCACAGATATGTGCTTTGTGTATTTGTAATGCGTTTGTGAAATGCAGCTGAGGTGCAGTCATGTTGATGACAGTGTTTTCCTGTATTTGCAATGCATTTTTAATTGCACTGTGCATAGTGTCTTGATGGCCACAGTAGGAAATGTCTTTTACAAGCTTTAAATGTCTGTGACTAATGGCCAGTGTTCATGTTAGGTGCCATTAGCTAGTTGCCCTGAGTTTCATGTTGACATAAAACTAGAATTCTAGAGGAGCCCCTCTAAAGTTTTGATTTTTTTTCTCATTTTCAAACCATATTTAATGTCTGTGGCCTGAGCTAGAGGTCTAGCTATAACAGTCATGGTTCATCACAGCCTAATATACCGACTCTCTTATGATGTGCATGGATAGCTCTTTAGATTGTCTCATTGGAATTAAGTTTTAAATGAATGATAAGGCACAATCATGCAAAAGATTTTTAGGCTCAAAAAGGCTAAAAAAATCATGACTGAGTATATAGAAGTAGCCTCATAGGATGGCTATTTGCCAGTATTTAATTCTGACTCTATAAAACTAGCTATTTTAGGAACATTAGGCTGAGACTCATTATTTGCTGCAGGGGGAGAAAGTGCCAAAGGTTTATTCACTTACACAGCCAGTCAAAGATTGGCACATGGCTACTCATAGAGGGTTTTCCTTATTTTTAGCTTTATGCTTTAAAATAAAAGTGAAGACATCAAATTATAGAACAACACTCATGGAATTATTCAGGCAATCCTTACTGGAGCATGAAACAGCTTTCTTAACTTGCAATAGAGGCTGATATAACACGATTTTTTCTAAGCAATTTTGGCCAAATTTTATTGGTCTGTCCACCATGAATATTGACAGAATTAAAATGTTAACTACAGTTTTTAAAGTGTGGGAAAAAAGGAGATAAAGGGTTTTTTTTGTGCAACAAAATATATATTTGAGGCAGCGATACAGCAACAATATAATACTGTGATACATTAGGAGAAGAGTATATGTGGTATATCAGGATATTTATTTTTCAGACATCTCATCAGTTGGAACTGTAAGCCTATAGAGTCTTTAAGATAACCAAACACATCTATTTAGTTCTGCATGTCTAAACTTTTGACTGGTAGTGTACACGGTTTAACACATGCACTATGAAGAGTAAGTCTTTCATCAAAGCTAGCGGATGCCGCCATGTGGACTAGGCAGTGTGTATATTGTCCAGCACCAGTTATCTCTGGCAGCTGTTTGAAACAAGCTCTCATGACCCTGCAGCTAAAGGGGAACTAACTGTGTGGTTTGTCTGGGTGAGAATTCTATGGGATGTTTCCCATCTCCCACCTCTGACAGCATAAAAGTGGATCCATTATATACAGCGTCAGGATGGTCTCAGGCTGTGGGCTTGATGGGTATGTTGTTTAACCTAACCTGTCAAATATGAGTCCCTAGTGCACATCACCTAAACGAAACCCTCTGTATGCTAAAATTAACATCATGTGAAGACTGCTGACCAGAAAAATAAATAGATCAAAATTTAGCAAAGTGCACTGAAAGAGTGCTTGTGCTCAGGCCAAAGATTAACCCTTAAATGCATAATATGTACACTTCCCTGCTCTACACAACATTGGTCAAATTTATTGAGAATTGAATGATGTGAATTTATACCGTTTCATTTCATTATGGATTGTGCTGCTTCTTGAAAAGTGCAAAATGTGCTTCTGATATTGTGTATAAATGCCTTAAACACCATTGTGCACATCTCTTCCTGTGGTCTAGATACAGTGTAAATTACTGACCTGTAAAAGTGTAGTAATTAACTGGCAGGTATTTCTCCAGTATTGTGCTGCTTATTTGCAGTACTGACCATGCAGTTCACCATTACAGCATTACAGGTTATCTCTCTCTCTCTCTCTCTCTCTCTCTCTCTCTCCCTCTCTGCCTCTCTAAGTACACAACAAAAAAATAGTTGCACAAATAGCTGCACCCGGAAGGAATTAACTGATGAAACTTGGTGGGCAGGTTTGACATTGTGAGACATGCGAATGATAGAAGTTTCACACTCTGCTGTCAAAGAGTGACTTAGAATGGCAGACGAGTCCCACTAATGTCTTGGTGGAGTCCCCCAAGGAATTCATGTGTGGAGGCACCATGGTCAGTGCCAAGATGAACGGTTTGTTGTCACGCTTCATTCAGAAGGCCTTGTGTCACTCCACCACCACTGTGCGAGAATATTCAAACTGTATAGGATGGATTATCGCAGGACACCATTAGGAACCTCTACAACTCCATGCCGAGATGTCGGGCATGCTGCATTAGCCTGACGCCATACTGAGAGACAATACTTCTGTGTGTGCAGCTCAATAAATATGTATGTCCATATCATTTATTATTCCTGATAACCTTTATCTTCTTTACCAATAGCATTGCAAATCCGACACTTCCTTTTGGGTGCAACTATTCTATTGACAATGATTGTATATATACCATTTGATAATAAGATAATACTGAATAATTTTATATTGATTAGAAAAATAAAGTACTGTACTTAATCCAGTATCTTTTAACACACATATATACAAATATATAGGCGTATCTAAAACATGTATCTAAAATATGTAAAAGGCGTATCTAAAACATGTAAAAGCCGTATCTAAAACATGTAAATGGAACAGCAAAATTTGACAGGTCTTCTTGGTATAGTCAGATTAAAGGACTTCAGTTAAAAATATCCATTAACACTGTAAACGTTTTATATGTATTGTACATCTACTGTGAGCCTAGAGCACCCAAGGAATGAAGTCTATAGGTGGTGCTATAAGCCTCATATATGCCAAAAGGCAACGGCAGGGTACACATATTCAACACAGTGTGATAACTGATAGATTACTGAAGTTGCTGTTTAGCAGTGGGTCATTTTGACCTGTGTTATGTAATGTAGAAGTAGTGACAAAAAAGCACCCCAAAAATAGTTAATAGTAGTTTAAGAGATACAGGTTCCATGTTTTTTAAAATAAGGGTGACCAGACCTCCCTGTTTTTGGTGGCCTCTCCCCAGGAGGGGCTGCCCCTCAAAGGCTACTATACAATCTACAAATATACTGTATAATTTCTTTAAACTGCATCACTTTTTCAGACATCCATATGTAACATATAGCATATGATGCCAGCAGCCGTCTCTGTCTCTCCAGAACTGGAACTAGTCCAGGGCCGTGTTTAGGTCTGGCTGTTGTGATAATAGTGACTTATATACCAATGAGACTTTTTACTACTAAACTAAAAGGCAACGGGTGACAAGAAAGCAAACAATATAAATCTTTTACATTATTATCCTTAATTAAGTGTTCCCTAATTTACCATAGCTTCACTCACCATTGTAGGCTATTGATTTTGACATGTTTTACAAAATTTCTTAGCTAGTACCCAGTTTTTTCAGTTGGCCTTCACCAAGTTTATTACAGTATAACAGTCACCATGGTCAAAATACATGAAACTGGAATTGATAGATAAAAAAAACATTGGATATTTTAATGATATATTGAGAAAATGATATCCCTGAGTCATGTTGACACATATTATAAATGCTGGATCAAGTGAGCAAATGCAAAGCAAACAAATGAATGAAAGACTAAGCGATCGCATGAAAGAGACAGAGCTTTAGATATTTGAAAAGCGCTTCAGACAGCTGAACAGCAGGAGTCTGTAAATGAATCAGCAGCAGTGGGCAGATTGCACGGGCATCCAGCAGTCATATACTTAAGACTGAGGCATTGCTTGACTCATCTATGGTTGAAAATGACTGTAATGACATAATCCTTGCAGGAACACATCAGCTAAGAACAGAGCATCTGTGATGTCCATCACAATGTCCCAGGTCTGCTGTCTGCTTTACAAAACGAACATGTCTGCCTGAGATTTACACCACTGTGGAAAAAACAACATTATCCAATGAATAAATCTATTTCCCAAGCGAATTAATGACAGTCCTGCACTTCTGCCACCTCTTTGTCAGTCTCATCAATGTAGGGCCTCTACGGGTCAAGGTTGTCAGAAAGGTCGCAGGCAGTGACACTGTTGGTTAAGCCGATGTGTTTTGGCAGCAGAGTTGTGAACTTTGACCACCAAGCCCTGAGTCCAGGCCTGGGAAGAGTGGACAGCCAGGAGTTAACGCACACAACCTCACAGCTGTCTTGTCGCTCTATGACTGCTAATTGACATAAACTTTAGACTTTGTCTTGTTAGCCTCCTTTCAGACGTAGAACCAGGTTAATCAATGGGGTATGCAGGATGGGCGAGGGGGAAGTGTTGTGGGGGGCAATAGCCTGGGCCCATTCAAGCCCTCCAAAGCTTCTCTATGTACTGCCTCAGGAAGCTTTGACAAATAAAGCTATTCTGTGGCATTGTTCATTAGCAATGGCTGACTGCCATAGCTGCTCTTGCAGCCCACCTCTTCCAGCCCCCCCTCAAACACAGTTCCCATGTGAGAAGGGGGGTGAGCACAATGCTTCTTTTGGGGGAGTAATACAGCTTTCTATGAGAGCGGAAGAATTGGGGTCATTAAGGTTGTGCCACCCCCATTCTAACCCTTACCTCCCTCACTGCCCTCGCCACACACCCTCACTCCCCCACCACTCTTTCTCATTGATATGAATTTGGTTGCTGTGAAAAGGTGCTGGACTGACAGGGGGCTCGGGGACTGATAACCTGCCAATCAATGTGTCACTCAGACCTGCCAAACAAACAGGTATATGACGGACCCTAACTCTATCTTACAACTGGGTGGCATAATAATCCATGCCCACTGTCTGAAGACTCTGAGGCAATTACAAAGACCTCCAGCAAGCCAGGGCTGGAGTGGAAAGTGGCAGCGATTCAAACAGACTGCCTCTTCTGCACTAGGGTTTAGCTAGCTGCCAAATACAATGCTACATTGTTGTGAGTGATCTGTGGGAACTAGCCTGATGAAGTTGACTGACTGTGATGCCATTGTAGTTGTTATATCAGATTTGAATTTTTGTTGGAACACAATAGAGAATGGAATAAGAAAAACTAGCACTTTCTTTCTATTACTTGTAGAAATAAGTGAGAGAAAAACAAAACATCTGGTCATGACTCAGTGTCTTGAGTGATGGGTTCTGGGTTCTAATTTCTCCCAAAATTATGCATGCCATGTCTGAGTACATTGGCCGAAACTATTGTTTGTTTAAAACTACATTTTCATCTAAACCTGAAGACCTCTGCCTAGATCAATTTGGCCAGTCTTTAAATATAAAATTGAGGTGATGCATTCCAGCATTGAAAGAACTTTTGAGGGTCAATGCCTTCAAGAAATGCTTTGATAAATGGGAACCTTTCTAAAATATGAAGGTGTCATAGAACTGAAAACTGTATTTAGGTTGGCATCATTAAATAAGGAGTCTGGTACATGGAATTGGCATACCATGAATCTCAAACACTGCTGTCTCCTCCTTCAGATACAAATCATGCATTTGCAAAACAGGGCAGAAGAACAAAGTTCTAGACTGTTATGTAACAGTTCTGGCACATTAACATTTACGTCCCCAAAATTGACATTCACCAGCTCATATTCTAGCCCATCCAAATGGATGGAAAAATGGCAAAACAGCAACCAAAATGACGGACCATGTGAAGAAATCTATCATCCCAGTCTATGAAGGTGACGTCAGCTCTCTCTGCGGATAAGGCTCTTATAGTCGGAGACTTTAACCTTTATTTTGAGAATAACCAAGACCCTTTAAAAATAGCTTTTGAAGCTCTTATTGATGCCATGGGCTATACTCAAAACGTGATAGGGCTTACTCACCGCTGTAACCATACCTTAGATTTAGTATTATCGCAGGGAATTAGGGTAGAAAACTTAGACACTTTCTCTCAGAGTGATTGCATCTCGGATCATCATTTAATAATACATGAAGTCGTTCTAGACTATAATGTTTGCATGCCGCCCCACTGCCAATATCAGCAAAATATCACTGCCTCTACAATAGATGCCCTTATAAATTGCCTACCAGATCTATAAAACACCCCTGCCCCGTTGGGCCTTGATGAGCTTGAAAGTAGCACTGAAATCCTGCAATCCACTCTTCAGTCAACTCTTGATAGTGTGGCACCGACAAAGAAGAAGGAAAATTCTTGCACCATGTTACAATGAACATACTCGCAGACTAAAATAAAAAGCTCGTAGTCTGGAATGTAAATGGCGTACATCAAAACTAGACTGTTTCCGAATTGAATGGAAAAACACTGTCATAGAATATAAGCATACCCTAAACGCAACTAAAGCTGTCTACTTCTCATTACTCATTGAGAAAGACAAAAATAATCCTAAAATCCTGTTTATCACTATATCTAAACTAACTAGTAACATTAAACAGTTTGAAGATTGTATTCAAACTACATACAGCTGTGATGACGTCAGCAGATTCTTCAATGACAAAATATAACATATTAGAACACAAACCCAAAATACGCCTGCAAATCTAATGACACAGCATGACGTGTGCCCTGTCGACCCAATAGGGCGAACTGCTATCCTTTAGCCCTATCACCCAGGATGAATTAATCAAGCTAATTAGCTCTTCCAAATCCTCGACGTGCATCCTAGACCCAATACCAACAAATCTACTCAAACAGATCGTCCCCTGTGTGGTTAAACCTCTGTTCTCTATAATAAACTCGTCCCTCAGTCTTGGACATGTACCGAAATCCTTAAAACTTGCAATCATAAAACCCTTAATTAAAAAGCCTGAACTCCAATCTCCCTTTCATAGCAAAGATCCTAGAAAAAGTGGTCTCACAACAACTTTGCTCCCACCTACATGAAAACTCTCTTCATGAGATGTTTCAGTCTGGTTTTAGACCTTTTCACAGTACTGAAACAGCATTAACTAGAGTAGTAAATGATCTCCTTATGTCGCTTGATAGTGGTCATATCTCTATATTAGTTCTTCTAGATCTCAGTGCTGCTTTTGATACTATTGACCACAAGATCCTCCTTGACAGGCTAGAAAATCGGGTTGGCATTGAAGGACAGGCTTTATCCTGGTTCAGATCATATCTGACTGACCGCTATCAATTTATTAGTTTCAACAATAAACACTCTGATCATACACTAGTAAGATATGGTGTCCCTCAAGGATCAGTGCTCGGGTCTCTTCTTTTCTCTCTTTACATGCAAACTCTTGGTAACATAATCTGCAGTTTCAACGTCAGCTTTCACTGCTATGCAGACGATACGTAACTCTATATATCGGCCAAACCAAATGAGGCTTTAAAACTTAAATAATCTTGAAGAATGCGTTAATAATGTCAAAAACTGGATGGCTAACAATTTCCTTCAACTTAATCCAAACAAGACTGAGGTCCTGCTACTTGGACCCAACGCAGAGAAGATTAAACTCTCCCAATTTGTCCTGAATATAAATGGCCACACTATTATTCCAAGCTCAACTCTAAGAAATCTAGGCGTCGACTGTCTTTTGATGCACATGTTTGTAACATAGTTAAGACGGCATTGCTAAACTATGCAATATCTTATGCTTAAAAGATGCGGAAAAGTTGGTGCATGCCTTTATAACCTCTAGGCTGGATTATTGTAACACCCTTTTAGCCGGATGCTCCAATAAGGCTCTACATAAGCTCCAGCTGGTCCAGAATGCTTCCTTACTCAAGGGAATTTTTCCTCGCCACTGTTGCCTCTGGCTTGCTCATGGGGGGCTTGGACCCGGATTTCCTTTCCTACGTCTATACATGGACTCTGAGTTTTTCTTTTCCTTTTATAAACTGCTTTTCTGTGAAGCTGCTTTGAGACAATGTTAGTTGTAAAAAGCGCTATACAAATAAATTGAATGATTGATTGATTGGTTGATCGATTGATTGATGTCAGCACTTATCAAACCCTTCCCAAGGAACTGTCAATGGGCAAAGCTGAAATTGGCTTCCTGTTCACCAGCTTCTTTATCCAATATTCCATTAGATCTTAAATGCTGCAGCTTGTACAGGTGCAACAATGCAACTGCAGTTACCAGTTAAGGTGGAAAGAAAAATTCACAAAACAAGCTGGCAAATAAGAAGCTAGACAACTTTAACTTAGAGTTGTTAGTTTTTCACTCAATTCACTCAAAAACTGATTTTTTCTCAAACCTTGGACAATATCTAGCAGCTTTGCTCAGTGTTTCACACTAAGAGACTGAAAAGACTGAAGTTCCAACTTTATCAACATCAACTCCAGAAGCAACCTGTAAGTAGCAGCCAGGCTGTGTGAGTTTATCCACTTTTTCACAGTTGAAGCAGATCATCTTAAAGTTTCATAGAGATAGAATAACTTCAATTTACGTTGTGCTGCTGTTGACTTAAAAGGCAAGTAGCTGGTTAGTGTAATGTTAGCTACTAGCAGCATTCAAGTAATTAACATTAGCATAGGTAACTAGTATGACCCAGAGGTTCATTTTATTTTCTTGCCTTTGCCTGTTTCAACACGTTGCTTCTGTGTAAACCACCATAATGAGTCGCTTTAAATCAGACCAGAGCTTATCAAATTATTCATGAGCTCATCAAAAACAGGCAACCAGCTCGTTTTATTTTAGGGCCAAATCATAGGGTTGTAAATAAGCATTTATCTGGGCATCAATACCTGTATCCATGTTTCAAAATGGACCATAGAATCACTTTCTTGAAATAAAGAGATACATGATGTTTGTAAATGTTGCTAAAGTCCAAAAACATATCATTAATTCCATAGACCAAGCAGTCAAGCTGGACAAACAGCTCTTTCTAGCACCTCCGATACAGCCTACAGCAGTTTAGCCCAGCCCATTCATGCTGAAGTTTCAAGGACTGTTTCACTCTGGACTGCTTTTTGAAAGAGCCACACTACAAGGCAGCCAAGACTTAATTTGCACGTATCATATTAATGGCCGAAAGAAATCAGATTATGAGTAAACATGCTGAGAAACCTTACTCTGATCTAAGAAATCGGAGCATGCTGTTTACATGGCCATTTAAATAGTCAGTTAACTACAGAAATATAGTTATGATTGGATTATTAAACACACTTAATGATGCATAAAATACCCCAGGAAGCAAAATATCAAGTGCCGCAAGTAGCAATTGGAGCCTAAAATGTACCAAATAAGTATAACAGGTATATTCAGTTTAGCTTGACTGTAGTGAACAAGTGTAGGGCAAGCCTTCAACATGGGTTTAGTTTTGAAAGATCATAATACTGTATGCAATTTAAGCAATAAAATAATCATCAGATTTTTCTAAAAAGGAAGCCAATTACTGGGGGACCTGTCTTACTTTCTCTTTTGTATATTTACTATTGTTGTTTAATAAAGCAAAAGTGTTTCTTATCTGATTACTTGATTAATGGATTGTATAAACAGGAGAATACTCGATTATTAAAATAATTAATAGTTGCAGCTTACTGCATACACAAGGAGTAAAGATAAAGTTGCACCTTCATTGTTAGACAGCACTGAAATACTATAGCCATCCTAATGCTTGTTAAAAGTGGTTCTAGTCAAGAACTGAATGCTCACTGTCTGTAGTCATTTTCAATTCACAGTCATTTCAATTCACAGTCATTTCAATTCACTAGTCATTTTCAAAACACAGCTAATTTCCACTTAACTTATTTCCAATTTCCAACAGTACATCCACCATCTGTTTACAGACCCACATTCATAAAGCCAACAAAAAGAGCATTTGCTGTGCCTCAAAAAAATATGTTCCATGGTCTGATGCTGAATTCTGAGATATACTACAACCATATGACTGAACTCAGCCAGAATGTTTCACTTTTACGTGTCACTGTTCAGAGCGAGAAAATGTGCCAGATTTTGTGTTTGCCTGCGATTGCTAAGGCTGGGGGCCTCAGCAGTTATATATTTGCTCAGGACTTTCATTGCATTACACAGCCATTTAAACAATCTGATTAGGGTTTCCCAACCCAGGTTCCTTGCTCCGTGCATCTGGAGAAATGCCTAATGGAGGAGGTTCTCAGGCACAGTGTGACATTACACAAAGCACTTATCACAGGTGCATCTCTCCTGCGTAAAGGAATAATTCTCAGTGAGTAGGAACTGAATGCTGTGATGGCAAAGATCTAAGGCAAATCACACGTATTGCTGATCTGGAATGATATGCACTTCCTCTTATTCGGAGTAGCACGCAATTTAAACGGCACAGGCAGCCCACATTCAATTCCTCAAACTATGTCTCCCTGGTTCTCAGACACTCCTTTTTGAGACACAGTGGATTAATGTACACAGAGAATAGACTTGCTACTTTGAACTAGCTTCACCTCTTGGCCATAATATTACTACATGCAATTTGGTCTTATCAGAGGAACAGACCTGCTATTGATACAGAGTTTTTAATAACAGTCTATATAGTACTTTTAGTGCCATTTGTTATTGTTGCTTGATTTTAATTGTTGTCTTTATTTGTTCCATGATAAGATTCGTCCTTAGTGCTGGATATGCTGTGTGGTGCTGAATGTTGTCTACGTAGGTCTTACTCAATAGAATATCAGTCAACAGGATGCAATGTCTTTGTTTGCATAACATTGAGCTTCACCTTTCCTTGTTCGCTCAGCACCCAGCTTCCATACAAAACATACTATCTCACTGCAGTCCATGTAGCTGCCTTAAGATCATTAAAGTCAAGCAAGGTCTTATTTACAAGCTACCTCATATTATTCACCGTCTCCTCATGTCAGAGCATCATGCATCCGGTATGTTAAATTAATGAACCCTAGCTACTTTTATTGTACCCATCCTCTACAGAGAAGACATTTCTACACCTTTAATGCATCATTACCGTTTATTTTCTGAATATATTATATTAGGAAGAAATATGGGCTGTTATGGCAAATAATATTTAATAATAAATGTTTTTCCAATATGTTAAAAATAGAAATGATGCCCTAAATCCTGCAGGGGAGAAACATCATATATAAGTTTGTTTGCTGTACAGGATGTGTTCATTTCACCAGCTCCACTTCTCCAAATTCTTTATGCTAGCAATCAGGGCCTCTCACAATTATAGCCCTCCAGGAAAGTGACACATGTTTTTGGGTAAAAGTCAGGTGATATACTATGCATTGAGCATTGATACTATCAAATACTATCAGGTATGCACCAGATACTATTATGTGTGCACTAAATACAATAAAATAACAAACAGTTGCACGCAGAAGGAAGTGTCATTTTGCAATGCTATATGAATATAAAGGTTGCCAGAAAGAAAAAAAAATGATGATAAATTTAGACTGATATGAGCAATATTTATTGAGCTGACACAGTCTGGCGTGCAGCTGATACTATGTGTAAGCACCAGAGGTTTGTAGTTACATTCACTCAAGTACATGTAGTTACATTTTGAACGTTCATATTTAGTTACTATTTTTTGTGATTAATTATAGTTTGTAATTGGTCATATCTCTGACTTTAGAGCTTTGACATTTTAAGATTAAAACAATAACAAGAAAATGTAAAAATCGTGCCATACACACTTTTTTTTCCCTGGTGTTTACCACATAGTATCTGGTGCTCAACACATAATACAGAGTTCCCACCACATGGTTTATGGTGTACATCTAAAAGTATTTGATGCCCAATACATAGTATCTGGTGCTCACCAGACTTTAACCTAAAATACACCACAGTAAATGATGTTTAACACAAGTAGATACAAAAAGGATACAAATGTTGTTTTAATTCAAAGTCATTAAGTAAAAAATAGTTATCATAAAAAAGGCACTTGCCACTGTGATGTCTGTCATTATCAGTTACTGTGACAGCACAGAACTATGAGAGACTGCTTTGTTAAACAACAGTGTGACGTGCATCATGGTGTATACCTGGTCGTGTGTCTGCTTAGCCTTTAACAGCAATAAGAATGCAGCCACCTGGCACCTGGCACTTGGAAATGCTCCTGAATGCTTGCATTCAGGCGACCATGTGCCAGCAGGGCTGAACCCAACAAAACTAACAAACCTGCCATAATGGTATCATCCAACACCTTCCATACTGTAAATGGCCTAGGTCTTTTCTGGATTCCATCTGCAGCACCAAGCACAATGTTCATGTAGGCAAGGATCAGGTTAAAACTAGGATGCTTTTGGGAAAGGGAGCTGGAACGGGCCAGATAAAGGCATTTTAGAACAAATCTTGGAGAACAAATGCTTGTTACTACAAATGATCACGGACAGAATGGACATTAGCATCACCATTATTCAATAGGCACTTCACACAGTAGCAATAACAGCATGGTGCATGGCCACATCTATAGGAAGGTTTTGTTAAATTAATTCCAGAATTTTTATTTGACTATGGATATTATTTGTGCTGGACGATGGATGTGATAAGATTTGTGTTGGAGTAATCCAGCTCAAAGGTTGATGTTAAAATTATAGATAGATAACAAGACATATATCAATATATAGGCCATGAATCTTGAAAATGATGAGACCTGAACTTGAGGCTCCACCTGCAGGAAGTGCTGGCCTACACCATGTCACTGCTGCAGAACAAGTCTGGGACATGGAAAGCACAGACTTGTGATTCACGGCTTTTCATTAAGCACACGGTCAATGCCATAATATCTCCCTCTCACTTTTTAATTTACATCACGGCTCCGCCCAAACACATCCATCTATTCAGGAGTGTCACTTGAAGGTTATCACCTGCTAAGTCATGGTGTGGAATGATAACCATGCTTCTTCAAGATTCTATGGTGAAGCAGACACAGCAGAAATTTGAATCATGGGGGGAAAAGAATGTGGTTGTGGTCAGCCGACACACAAGCCATTTTCTTTGCCAATGTATTTAAGAATAGAAAGTGTAATGAAAGGACTGTATGTGACAGGAACTAGGGTTGTCACAAGACCAGCGTTTTGGCTTCAGTACCAATACCACTATCACCTGGAGTATCAGAGTAGCATACTAAAAGTAAGCGATGGCTCAACAAAAAAAGAAACTTCATAAACACTCAGAGAGTGCATTTACATGCTCTTAATAATCCAATCATAACTGTTATCCGATGTAAACTCATCGACTCCAATTTCAATGCCCAGAAATCAGATTCTGATGTCCAATAAAGAAATCTGAATTTCAGTTTAGTAATCAGGTTTCTCAGTGCATGTACACACTCTGATTTATTTTGGATGAAAAATGACCGCTGTACTGGAAATAAGCAAGCAGGATTTAACATGGTAAACACGAGATGGCAACAAAACACCTCTGGAGCAACGTTAAAACCAACTACATAACTGATGAAATGACCCAAGACCCAAAGTTTCCCCATTATCTGAATATCCAAGTGCATGTAAATGCAGCAAATGGATTAATGACATCTAATTTTCTGCGATTAGTGGATTATTAAGTGCGTGTTTGTTAGATGAGAGACATTACATTATTCAATCCGTTACAGCTTAATAGAGTACAAAATACAATATCAATATACTCTTGGCTTTTGGGCCCATACCCTATGTTTAATCATTAATTTATTTATTCCCTTATTTTTAGCTATAGTCTTATGTTGCATGGGTTTGCATAACAAAAACCACCATTAGGTATTTTTACATGACATTTTCTAACCTCTTTTTAAACAGGCTCTTTTTATTATTGTGCATTTATGACTGATGAATGCAAGCAAGCTCTGTTCTGGTTGGCTGTCCTGTATTGTGCCTCATTTAAAGATTGGTCTATGCAAAAAACATCTAGCTTGAGCATGAATGGGCAGGGCTAAACTGGTTTATGCTAAATCGGATGATAAATGTAAATGTTTTGGGTTTTGTGACATCACAAAAGCAATGATTTTTGCCACTTAGTTTCATATAGCCCGGGGCGTAAATTGTATGTTTTGAAACTTTATTATTTTTTGCATACTATATCAAACTCTTTCACTGCAAAAGAGAGAGGAAAATCCACTTTTCCAAAAAAGTTTTGAAAGTTAGTAGAGAGCTGAGTTCTTTACTATGTAATAGTATTGAAAAGGTCTTGAACTTCATACAACTTTAACAAAGAACAGATATGGACTTGAAGTATATAAGGTTTTGTGATCCCACAGAAAAACTACTTTTGATGCATTAAGGACCTTCGAGTAGATGATTCTTAGAAGAGATTTAATTAGTGAGATGTGTAAATGTGAAAAAAACCCTTTAAAGAACCTTCACATGATGCAGTACCAAGTAAAACTTACTTGGAGAACCATACATCCAAGCCAAGAACCATTTAGGAACCTTTTATTTAAGAGTGGGTTGAAAAGAGGGAGCAAAAGTAGCCATGGCCATGTTGCAGGAGTGAGTAGGTTTCGAACACACACTGAAATGATTTATGATCAACTGTACTGCTCTTTTTGAGGCTTTTTTTACTCAGCTTACTGGGGTTTGGAAACTCTCTCGCCTCCTATTTCCTCCCTTCTCACTCTCTTTGTTTCTACTCTATATATGTTCATACAGGGCGCGAATTTGAGAACTCTATTTATGTGTGCCGTGATCTCTCTCCAAGGCGAGTGATCATGCACTTCAAAGCAGTTGACAGGGTTTAAGCCCTTATCACAGATTCCAAGGCCGACGTGTCTCTCTGTTTATGCCGTATGCTATAAATCATGTGACACAGTTTAAGTGCCACGGGAACTGTTGAGGGCAGTGGTAGGAGCCAGAGCTGGAAGATCAAGCTGAAACCATGCCGCTCTCAATGGCAATACTCAACGAACACACACACACCGTTTCCCCTCCTGTGCTGAGTCAAACCTCCCTTCTGCCTCATAGTGCAAAGACAGCCAAACTTTAGACTGGTTTAGAGTTGTGGAAGGCGGAGAAGTAGTGTGTGCGAGATGGTTGAGGTTTTTTTGGGGGGGGTGTCAGTCACGTGCAGCCACAAGGACAGGGAAGGCTGCCTTCATTTCTTCCTTCTGATCTGACCGCTAATATTCCCAGGCAACATGGCACAAAGAGAGCACACACAGGAAACCAGTTCCAGCCTCTGCTCTCCACCACGCTGTCATGATCTACCACATAAAAAATGTATGTCAAGGGCAATGCTTTCTCATCCAAGAGCTGATCAACTGTACTGGTCTAAAACATACTTTATTCAGATAGTCACATCTATTTGCAGCCCTAATATGTCATTTAAAAAGAATAAAAAAGGATCAGAAAGTGAAAATAAACAAACAAGTAAACAGCCAGAAATGGCCATGCTGGTGGAAGACAGGTGTAATCGTAGAGGACATACAGCTTCACGTTGTGGCTGCCAAACCTCTGCCTTGTGTCCTACTGGCTGCTGCTCAAACCCAAATGGCCTCTTAAATCAGCATCTCGCACCAGATATGTGATATGATCTCGCAATAGCTTGCAGCACACACACACCCTCATGGGTAGGTTAGTATTTCTGATTTGTCTTTGGCGCCCCCTCTTTCACTGTGGCCTCACGGTGCACTGCATATCAGACAGTATGCTCTAATAGTAATTTACACTTGCTGAACTCTTTATGAGCTACACCTACCTCGTAAGTGGAGTCATTGTCTATTTACTATACAGGTGCACTATGTAATTCTTCAGTTACAGACTTTAGTCCATCTGTTCCTCTGCATAATTTTTCAGCCCCCCTTTCCCCCTATTTCTGGATTGTGTTGACATATGGCTTCTTCATTGTATGACACGGTTTTAACTTGCACTGTTGTACGGTGATCAGTATTCACAGACAATGATTTCTGGAGGTGTTCCTGAGCCCATGCAGTGATTTCCATTACAGAATTATACCTGTTTTTAACCGCCTGAAGGCCCAAAGATCACGAGCAGCTAATGTTGATCATCAGCCTTGTCACTTGTGCAGAGGGATTTCTCCAGATTCTCTGAATCTTTTCATGATATTGGTGCAACTGTAGGTACTGTAGATGGTGGGATATCCAAAGTCTATGCAATTTTACATTGAGGAATTTTTTTTCTGAAATTGTTCCACAGATTGGTGAACCTTTGCCCATCTTTGCTTCTGAGAGACTCTGCCTCTCTAAAATGCTCTTTATATACTCAGTCATGTGACTTAGTTACAAATTGCTCCTCCAGCTGTTTTTCATTAGCACCACTGACTTTTTTTAACCTTTTGTTTCCCCTGTCCCAACTTTTTTGAGATGCATCACTGCCATCAAGTTCCAAAGGAGTTAATCATTTTCATGAAATGGTAAAATGTCTCACTTTCAACATCTGTGAGTTTTATGTTCTGTTGTGAATAAAATATGGATTTGCAAATCATTGCATTCTGTTTTAATTAAGATTTACTTACATTTTACACAGCATCCCAACTTTTTCTGAATTGGGGTTATACAATACAGAGTACAATATTAATTTTATTTTACCCAATCAAAGAAATCTGGAGAGGTAATGCTAGCTAGATACTTTGTGCTAAAAACTGTACCTTTTACTTTTTTGTTTTCCACTTTGTCCAAAGTAAAATTAAGCTGGATTAACAATTTATAAATTGGGAAATTATACATTTTGTTATACAGAAAATACCTCTGGATATTTTGAATCTCTGGAATGAGGGAACTGATTGATTTTAAGATCAACTTTTAGCCCTGCTGAGCAGGTATTATTCGAGGTAGAGGTAGTGTCTGTATAGAGTGGATCACAGCAAAGTTGTTGGAGTTTTGCTGCAACATAGTGTTCCTGCTGGGATGAGAATTATCCACCAACCAAAAATATCCAGCCAACAGCATCCTGCGGTGCATAAAATGACCACTAATAAAGGACCAGAGCACTAAAACAAACTCTGCTGCAACAAATGATCTATCTATCTAAATGGGCTCTAATTTTACTTCTACATTATAATAGAATGGACAGTCAGTGGATACAGTGTTTAAAAACTCCAGCAGCACTGCTGTGTCTGATCCACTCGTACCGGCTCAACATACATTAATACACAGTGTCAGTGTCACTGCAGTGCTGAGAATGATTCACCACCCACATAATACCTGCTCTGTTGTGGTCCTGATCATTTATGAATGGAGAAAAGATTAATACATTATGCAGAGAAACAGATGGCATACAGTCTATAATTGTTGAGAGACAAATGTCATGAAGTGAACTGAGTAAATGATCAGTGTGTGTGGATCAATTTTCTGAGAACCGGCTCTGTAAGCCTTACATTTTATTCATAAAGATTTGATTTTTAGGTCGCTGTTGGTGAGCCATTTCTACCAACTTGTTTTTCGGGTTTCAGCATAGCTGGTTGTGTCTTGTTGACTTTACTTTTTATTTCCTTCTGAAGTACTGAATTCTGCACTGTTAAAGGTTCATAAATAGAAAAAAACTCTAATTGGTATACATTTTTACATTATGTTGAGGTTCTATACACTATATAAACTATAAACACATATCACATTTGAAAAAGTTTTTTTCTTCAATGAACCATTCAATGAAAAGTTCCATACAGAACCAAAACTTATTTTTCTACTGCATAGCTTCAAAAAGCCCTTTTAAGTGAAACTATGGATGCTCAGTTAATATAAATGTTAGATACACTCATCCTCAAAAACAGTTGCACCCAGAAGGAAGTGTCAGATTGCAATGCTATTCGGAAGGAAGATAAAGGTTACCAGGAACAATAAATGATGAACAAATTAGACTGATATGGACAATATTTATTGAGCAACACATACTGAATATTCACACGCAGGAGGAGTGACATTAGGCATTCTGGACATGTGACACATGACAACACATTGTTCATGATTAAAAAAGGAATGTAAGATATACTAGACCAGGCAAATCAAGATATAATGTTTTTTATATTATTTCCACTTAAACTAAGTAAAATTAATTAGAAACAATTCAATGCTCAGATTATCTCTGCACCCTATACATTAATTTAGCAAATATGTTATAAGGCATGTTCAATGTAGGCAAGGAAAATGACTGGGGATATTATTAAGATGTTATCAGATTGTTTTTGTTTATTGTTGAGAGGAAGGGAAAAATGATTTAACACTCAGAAGACTACTGGTAAATAAATGAATCGGATCTGCACTTGCATGACAAACATAGACGACAAACCTGCGCCCCCCACTTCTTCCTCAGCATGTTTTCTTCTTCTAATTGTTCCCAGTACATCAGACATGAGAAGCCACCGTGGAGTGACCGGATGTGCGCTCATTAACCAGCAGTCCTAAATAAAGCAGGCAGAGGCAGCAGTGGGCTGAAGGAGAATGAGCATGGGGAGCAGGTCTGACTCCAGGGCTGTTATTGTGAGGCCCTGTGATGGTTCTGGGGATGAGGTATTTGTTTAGACAGTCCAAGTGAGCTCAGGTCATAGCGAGGGAAGCTCTGGGCCACATGGCAGTCTCTAAGACTACAGGACACATGTGCGCTAATTATAATGCAGAGCGTCTTCATTATAAATGGTCTGTTTCCAGACTAAATCAAAACGTTGCATATGTCTGTGATCAGCAAACAGTCCAAACAAAAGTACATAAAAGTTGTGTGCATAGTCACGTTTAGGGTCATTCCAGGGTCTGTGAATTACAGAACAAAAGAAGAAAGAAAACAACTTGATATAAAGAATTGGTTGGTCATTGTATTCTCTAAACAAGGTTTTATGGTCAAAATTCAGAGTTTATATTAATAAACTCCTCAAAATGCAGTCACTTGACCAAGATGGGTTAGCTACCAGGTTAGCACAGTGCAAAAATAGACTACAGTACAGATAAAATTCAGGTTTCATGAAGGGTGCTACTACTGTTTTTATTTTTTATTTTTTTCTACTACAGTGCAGTGAATGTCTTGTTCAATGTGTGGAAAATGGTTTGCAAAGCAGATGTTAAAAGGCCATAGTGTGAAGGAAGTAGCTGAATTTGTAGGTGTATCCAGAGTAAATCAAAATGTTTCATATGTCTGTGATCAGCAAATAGTGCAAACAAAACCACAAAAAAGTTGCGCACATAGTCACACTCAGGGTCATTCCAGGGTCTGTGAATCATAAACAAAAGAAGGTGTATCAAAGTATATCGAAGCATATGGTCATACAGGTCTACCAGCAGTGGTAAAAGTCCCAGTCTACAGGAAATTCTCCTCAGAATTTTGCCAGGAAAGGCATGTACCAAATCTGGTCCAACTGCGCAATTTGTTGATGCAAGAAGTGTCTGAACATTGATGTGGCCTACATCCAGAAACTTGTCCAGTCCATGCCAAATCGAATTGCAGCTGTTTTTTGTGCTGGTAGAGGTATTACACGCTACTAGGTACGTTTCAGTCACAGAGGACTTCCCTGCTGAGAAAAACTGGTCTACGCTGGTTTATCCTGGACTGGTGCTGGTTTAGTTGGTCACCACAGCATGACCATTTTGAAACACAACATATACTTGTTTTGATAGTGTCCAGCAATGCTGGTCTATACTGGTTTTTGAAAGTTCTAATTAGATACATTAGCAAAACTAAAGCAAACTTTCAACACCAAACATGTGTTGGCTAATTGGTTAGATACAAGGCAAATTAAAAGACCTATATAAGAAAATTACTTGTTGCCACTTATTGAAACAACCTTTTCAGAAACTTGCATTCATTTTTTATTGTTAAAAAAACCAACAACACCAACTGCTACTCGATTTACAGTCCTGGTTTGTGTCATGTAGTGTTTTCTGAAACCTTCACTGCTCTGGCAACATTATAACACCATGTCATGATATCACACTGCAAGCATTTAGCGTGAGAAAACACAAATGTCCTGAAAATGACTCAAAACCAAGACCTATGGCCAGCATGGCTCCTGCACAGTGTACATGTCCCTCATTGAGGATGACACAATGATGTCTGATTATTATACTGTTCATGTCCTCTCCTTTTAAAAATGTACCAGTGCATTACCCTGTATTACTATGTACTGAATTTGTAGATATAAAAACAGTTATGGATGATCCTGTAAACTAAACTGGTCTGTTCCTTAATGGGCAGTATTTAGATTGCTATTTTGCTTTCAGCCTAAATAGTAAAGGGGAGTTCCCAATATTTAAAACATTTAATGGCTAAGTCAATCAGAGTCAAAGTCAATCACTTACAAGTCTAAGTGAGAATGCTCACAGTGGTCGTGATGGAAACCAGACATGTGAAGTGTTTAATGCCTCTAAAAGCTACAACTCCACAAAAAACTACACAAAAGCGTTATGAATACGCTGCCTAATGCCTGACACAATGTTTTTAGATAGTTAGAAAGTTTTGTCTTAAAGTGTGTTAGATACATGTAGGGCATTGCAATTTGATATGTCCCCCAAAGAACACTTTTTTTCAGTCACATGAAGACACAAAACAGAAGAAACATGTAGCTTCACTGGTGGTTTTGGACAGTATTTGTGTACTACACATCATGACCCTTGGTTCCCATTACCACCATTGTACAGAAATCTGAGTCAGCAAGTTTCTCCATAATAAACCATTTCATCAAACCACTCCGAATGACTTTCAATGACTCAATTACTTACATTTTTTTAAAGCTGTGGATTTCAAATGTCCGCCAGACCTCACAGAATTCTTGCACAAGTAAACATATTCACTCTGAGTCTTCCGCTGCATGTCTATCTGTAACACTTTTTTGAGGTTTGAGTCCTGAGTTTTCAGATGCCAGTCCCAAACAGATGCCTTTTAAGCTCTTAAAATGTGTTATGAACACTTTTCATACTGCATTATGTTAACAATTTATAATGCATGATAAACATGGCTATTATTTATAATGTATTCACAGGTTCTTATAGACATGGTATTCATAGAAGCTTAAAACATATTACCAAGACTTGCTGGGTGATACTGGGGGCTGGGTGATACTGAAACCTCAAAATGCTTAATTTTAATGAATGCTTCATATTATGACACTGGTCAGGAACAGCATATTGTTTCTAGTGTGATAAAGCCACATATTTAGCCTAGCTACAGAGATACTACAAAGACTACACACTGGATATTTAACTACTGTCTGTGCACTTTGTCTCAGGCACTCAACACCTCTGCATAAAGTAGGAACAGTCTTATGCTAGCAGTCAGAAGCCAGTGTGCTGATGGGCTCTTTATTTTCTCAAAGCACTCTGTCACTGGCCAGCCAAAGATGCTGTCAGCACTTGGACGTTGCAGAAAGGTAAAGTCAACTATAACTCCTTTGAGCTTTCGAAAAAAAAAAAAAGAAAAAAAAAGGGGCCCCTGTACACAGATAGTCAAACACAAACTTGTGCGTCATTGTTCATTGACTATATATATAACATATATATCATGTAGACTTTAAGGTTTTAAAGTTTAAAAGTGTATTACAACAGAACAAATAGAAATGTTCACCTGACTGTAAATGTTGAAAACTGTTTTGCAGTGCAGCCATTTCCACATGTCCAGAGCCTGGCACACACCTGGTAGTTGCAGAGTTGGAACGGTTGCTGTCGTTTCCAGGAAGCAGGACTGGGAACAGGCCAGAATAAATTCCAGCACAATGACCGCATTACCACATCCTGGGGGCACCATGGCCACATGCATCATGAGCCAGAGCTCAGGGGTGAGCACCCTGGCTCCTCTGGACATGGAGACAGTGTGTCCGGACAGGGCGCGGCAGCAGGGTCAGCTGCTCCGCACTGCAGTGTTATCTGTGAGGTGAGGAATGAGCCTGTGTCCTGGAATGTTTAGGAATGTCTTCACCCCAAGGGAATGAATAAGACTTCCAATCTGAGATCAGACCCAAGTAGAGATGTATTAGAAGTGTGCAGCTAAAGTATTGGAAATGGATAATGATGAGCTAATGGGAGGTGAATTTTGAATACCCTGTACATTGTTCTGCAAATCTCTGTAGATGCCTATTCAGGGTAGCTCATTAACATCCTGTGGTATCAGGTACCACAAACGTTTATGAAAGTCTTCCAAAAAATCTGGACTATTGCTCAACTCTACATTCCTCCCATATTTACATTTTTTCAAGATGCTGCCCTTTAACCCAGGAATGGATATGTGGGCCCATATACAACATAAAGTGCACATTAGTGTCATAATAGTTATTGGGAAATGTAGTAGAGCAGGATAATAAATGAGAATATTGATAACAAACTAATACGTCTGAAGGAGTTAAAATCCACAATATGGAATACGCATTGCATGCCCCTGTGCTACCTGGGACGGCTCCCATGACAGTAGGCAGAATTATTTTAGACCTCTGAAGTCTGTTGCACCTCACTTCTGCCTCTGGCTCTTCAGCCACCATAAATCAGCTATCTAATCTGATCTGACCGACTGGCACGACCGTGCCTGAGAAATGCTCTCTTTTGTTTAACCTGGTCAGCTCTTGCTGCCGTAAATCTTCTGGTCTGTGTCTCCATCACCTTACTCACAATCTCCTCGACAACCAAATTGACAAGAACCACAAAGACACCGCCTGCAGCTGAGAAAGAGAGAGAAAGAGAGATGTATGATAGAGTAATGCCAGTTGAAGGTAGCTCAGCCACAATGAAGCAAACAACTCATGACTATAACAGACAGCCAGAGCAGTGCACATCTGAGTTCTCTGAGCTTAAGTAAAATCAATGTCATGCTGTCACTAGTGTACAATTAAAAAGATTTCCAGGAAAAAAAAACATTAAAAGAGAGACCTTTAATTATTTATTTTATAGCTGATTCACTTGCGTAGGAGTAGAGGAAAAACTGCAGTGTGTATTTGCAGTAGTGATACCTAGAAAACAGCCATATAAATACACTGCCTGGCCAAAGAAAAATGGTCACACACTATATAATTTCATTGGACCGTCTTTAGCTTTGATCACAGCACGCATTCACCGTGGCATCGTTTCCACAAGCTTCTGTGTCACAACATTTATTTCTGTCCAGAGTTGCATTAATTTTTCCCTAAGATCTTGTATCGATGAAGGGAGATTTGGACCACTGCACATAGTCTTCTCCAGCACATCCCAAAGATTCTCAATGGGGTTCAGTTCTGGACTCTGTGGTGGCCAATCCATGTGTGAAAATGATGTCTCATGCTCCCTGAACCACTCTTTCACGATTTGAGCCCAATGAATCCTGGCATTGTCATCTTGGTATATGCCTGTGCCATCAGGGAAGAAAAGAATGGAATAACCAGGTCATTCAGTATATTCAGGTAGTCAGCTGACCTCATGCTTTGAGCACATAACGTTGCTGAACCTAGACCTGACAAACTACAGCAACCCAAGATCATAGCACTGCCCCCACAGGCTTATACAGTAGGCACTGGGCATGATGGGTGCATCACTTCAGCCGCCTCTTTTCTTACCCTGATGCGCCCATCACTCTGGAACAGGGTAAATCTGGACTCATCAGACCACATGACCTTCTTCCATTGCTCCAGAGTCCAATCTTTATGCTCCCAAAAAACTGAGGCCGTTTTTGCTGGTTAGCCTCACTGACAAGTGGTTTTCTTAAGGCTACACACTACACAGCTGTTCAGTCCCAACCCCTTGAGTTCCCTTAGCATTTGGAAATGCTCTTACTTTCACTATTAAACATCACTGAGTTCTACTGTTGTTTTTCTACCATTTGATTTCACCAAACATTTAAGTGATCTCCAATCACGATCATTCAAGATTTTTTTCCAGCCACATTCCTTCCTCGAAGATGATGTCTCCCCACTGTCCTTGCAGTTTTTAATAATGCGTTGGACAGTTCTTAACCTGATTTTAGTAGTTTCAGCAATCTCCTTAGATGTTTTCTCTGCTTGATGCATGCCAATAATTTGACCCTTCTGAAACAGATTAACATCTTTTCCACGACCACAGGATGTGTCTTTCCACATGGTTGTTTAACAAATGAGAAGCTACTCACTGCATCAGTTAGGGTTAAATAAGTTGTTGCTAGCTGAAACATAATCACCCATGCAGTAATTATCCAATGGGAGGCTCTAACCTACTTGCTTAGTTGAATCCAGGTGGTGACCTTTTTTTGGCCAGGCAGTGGTGAGATATTGGTGAATATTGGTGAATGAGGCCGCATTTTATTATAGTTATTTTATCCTCAAATATGTTCTTTTTAATAAAACTGTATTGTATTTGTGTACCGTTGTGGTAATAACTTTTTTTAAAACATTTTTCCAAGCAATTTTGCCATTTTCAAGCCATTTCTGTTGATCCATTTATCATGACATTTTTACACAATGTAAAGAACAACTGCAGGGCTCGAATGATGTACAAAACTGGAAAGCAACAAAAATAGAAATTTTGCTCCTATAAAAATCCACAGACGTTTATCCAACACAAGATGTTAGAACATTGCTCTGAGGATTTGGTTGTCTCCAGCCACAAGATGGTAAGTTCGGGAACACAAATATCATTCATCCCAAAGCACATCCCAAAGTTAGTGGATGGTGCTCCATCACTGCTCCATAGCCCAGTGCTAGGGGCTTCATACACCTCTACCAAACGCTTGGCATTAGGCAAGGTGACCATCAGCTCATGTGCAGCTGCACCAAAGCATCCCATTCTATTGGCAGTGCTTCTCCATGGAGATCATACAAGCATGTGTGCACAATTGATCGTCTGTGTTAGCAATGGGAGCACCATATACCCTTTTCACAGTAGCCATAAAATGCAATTCAGTGATACAGGTTCAGTGATGTTGATGAAATGTATTTCAATGGGAATGTGTATGAGTTGGATTTTCATCTATGTAACTCATCAATTAAGTCAACATTTATAACTATGTTTTTAATGTGATTTAAATGCTATTTTTTTTATTGTGACAGTTGATTTTTTTTATATGAAGAAAGCTGAGGATCCATTTTATCCTGGTACAACTAGTTTTGTGGACAAGTTTAGGTGAGGACACTCCTTCTTTGAGTAGAGAGTTTAAAGCACACAGAGAAATTTGTCTTCCGCATTTAACCTATCTGTGAAGTGAAACACTCTCTCACACACACACACACACACACACACACACACACACACACACACAGCTCTATCCACAGTGCCCAGGGAGCAGTTAGGGGTTAGGTCACAAGGCTGGTGCCCAATGGCTGCCCAATGTGAATAGTTTTCACAGTAGGGAGTTCTCACACCTCCCTATTCACTACTTATTGCTCACTAGCAGTTCCACACAGAATCACAAAATTTCATATACAGAGAGCCACCAGTGTCCTAGTTAATCTGATTTCAGAGCTACAGGAAAAAAAAAAACATTTTATTTGATCATATGATTTTAAAATATCTGATGTCATTTCCACTGTCCCAGGGAAAAGGCCACTAGCCAGTCAGCAGAAAGTGGTTAAAGTAGCTGAATTTCTAAATTAGCTGTCTTGATACTTTTGGACATACAGTGCACATGGGAACTTCTTTCTAATAAAGTTTAAATCTTATATAAATAAATTTGAATCTGTCAGTCTGTTTTATGTGTGTGTGGGGGGGGGGGATGGAGCTGGCAGGGTTGTGCAGTTCTGAACTATACCACCAGCAGTGTGAGGAGTGTATGGCTGTCTTGTGCCTGCTGGCTCCTGGCTGGACTGGACGTGCAAACGACACTGATTTAGCAGCATGGCACAGTTCATCTTTTCCGAGCGGTCTCAGACAGACCTGTTGATGGAGAAGGGCAAGTAAACAAATCCGATGCTTCCTGTGAAAACTGACTACGCCACCCAAAATGTGTGCACTCACTTATGTAGTCACCTTTCATTCACATTTGTGTACACACACACACACACACACACACAACCACACACTTTCAGTCCACTTCCAAGTTGGTGTAGTGTCTCGCGCTTTTCATTTTGAGGAGCTAAAAATGTCTTCAGCCAAATCAAACATAAACATAAAAATAATCGCTCTGAAAGACACATAGACAGTGCGGGGCTCCTGGGGGGTTGCTGGTGCAACAGATTCAGCGGAGCCTGCTCTGAAACTCTGACGGATGGGATGGGCATGAGCTTTGTAGTATCAGGGTCAAATAGGCTTCATGTATCAAACATCTGTGTCCATCATTACACCACTGTAACTTCATATATTGTGACATGGGGGGCTTCTCCAAAGAGCCCAGACGAGTCGAAGATCCATAACTGATCCATCAGTTTTACTGGTAACGGAATATAGAAGGGAAAAATGGTGCTCTGTCTCATACTATCCCACTAACTCACAGCTAGTGATCGGGAGTCGCTTCCAAAGGAACTGATTCCTTAATTCTGGCCTGTCTGGGAGCTGGGTTTGACTTTTAGCCAGTGACGGGAGTCTACTCTACGATTCTGTGTTTTTTCAGCGTAATCAGCTCAAGGGACTTTCTGACGGAGGAGAGTGTAAAGCAGGAGTGAGTCTGAGTTTGACTACTGAGAGTTTAATTGCCAGCTTTAAACTCTGTCAAAGCTGCTCACCAGCCACTATGAGCACAAATGCTGTCTATTCTTTTCCAGATTTGGAATGCAGTAAACACTATAGTATTGATTTCCTCAGTATACTTTTCTCCTCACCCCTCAGTATGTGGAATTGTTGGAATTGGAATTGGATGATTTTTAATCTAGCTACTCAAAACTGGGTAAACTACTTTTAGGGTGGGTTAATCTCTGCTGTATCTTTTTATCACTGGCACTGGCTTGGTTAAAATAGAGCTGAAGACTCGATTCCATTGATACCAGCATCATGAGTCAAAAATCAGAGTCGGTTTTAGAAAACCTTAAGTGGTGCATCACTATTCACGGCCACTCCTGCTAGCTGCTCTACACTATGAAGCTTGGTACACAACGCAGCATGAAAATGGTGCTAACAAAAGCGTAGCATGAACAAGCATTTTAATAACAGGGTACATGTTTATTTTTAACTAAGCAGAACACAGGCATCCTCTCATATCACTATATACACATTTCTTAAAGGCACAGTAACAAAAACAACTAATTTAATTCTAAGCAATAGAAGGAAGTTGGTAAGTGGTCATGGAAAGATTTTGTTTTTGGTGCACAACCACATAAACATCAAGTGGACCTCAGGGGAAACGATTGTTTTGGCACACAACCACAGAAACTTCAAGTGGACCTCAGGGGAAATGATTGTTTTGGTACACAACCACAGAAACATCAAGTGGACCCCAGGAGAAAAGTAAAACACAAGAATTTGTTTGTTGCTCAATTCAGTTCTTTAGTCACGTCATAACTTCACGACTTATAGTACTGTGCTAGAATGTGCAAGAGCACCTTTCTTCATTTATTGAATTGCTTGTCAAATCAATCATTAAGTGTGTAAAATAACAAATACATGCAAATAAAACAGAATGCAATTATTTGCAAATCTCTTAGTCCCACATTGTATTGACAATAGAACATAGACACACATCAGATGTTGAAAGTGAGACATTTTACCATTTCGTGAAAATGATTAACTCGTTTAGAACTTCAACTGTCAAATAGACAGGGCCAAGTCTACCCTTGTGTAGCATCACCTCTTCTTTTAACAACAATTTGTAAAGGTCTGGGAAGTTTGACAAATTGAGACCAATTGCTGGAGTTATTTTAACTGCTCAACAGTCCTGGATCTTGTTTGTCAGATTTTTCGTTTCATGATGCGCCAAATGATGTGCCTATTGGTGAAAGGTCTGGATTGCAGGGAGGTTAGTTCAGCACCTAGACTCTTTTTCTGCAAAGCCATGCTGTTGTGATGGATGCAGTATGTGATTTATTGTCTTGCTGAAATATGTAAGGCCTTCACTGAAAGAGACAAAGTCTGGATGGGAGCATGATATTTACAAAACCTCCATATACTGTTCAGCAAGATGTGTAAGCTGCCTGTGCCATACGCAGTAACACAACCTCCTACCATCAGAGATGCAGGCTTTTAAACTGGGCACTGATAACAAGCTGGATGGTCCCTCTCCATTTGAGTCCACAGGGCACGGTGTCATTTTGCTTTATCTGACCACAGAACAGTTTTCCATTCGGCCTCAGTCATTTTGAATGAGCTTTGGCCCAGAGAAGACGGCAGCGGATCGTGTCTGGATTATGATAATATATGCCTTCTTCTTTGCATGATGCAGCTTTAACTTGCATTTGTGGATTGCATGGTGAACTGTGTTCACCGACAGTGATTTCTGGAAGATTTCCTCAGGCCATGCAGTGCTTTCCAGTACAGAATTATGCCTGTTGTTTAATGCAGTGCCGCCTGACGTCCCGAAGATCATGAGTATCTGATACTGACCCTCTGCCTTCTCCCTTGCACCCAGGGATTTCTCCAGAAAATAAATAAAATCTATTTTATGCTGAGGAACATTTTTTCTGAAATTGTTCCAAAATTTTTAGATCTTTTTTTTTTTTTAGAATTTGTAGATTCTCAGATTTTTACAGATTGGTGAACCTCTGCCCATCTTTGCTTCTGAGAGACTCTGCCTCTCTAAAATGCTCTTTTTATATCCAGTCATGTGACTTACTTGCAAATGGCTCCTCCAGCTGTTATTTTTATTAGTACTACTTACTTTTCCAGCTTTTTCTTTGCCCTGTCCCAACTTTTTTGAGATGCCTTGCTGCCATCAAGTTTTAATTGAGTTAATAATTTTCATGAAATGTTCTATTGTGAATAAAATGAGTCTATAAAATTTTACATTTTACACAGCATTCCAACTTTTTGAGAATTGGGGTTGCATAAGATAATCTCTTTGTTTAAGGAAGGAGAAAGTCAACAAGAGCCCAAAACAGGATTTCTAAAAAAGGTTCAAAGAATGAATAAAAATTAAACTCCCAAACACAACACCACCAAATCTGTCACCATCAGATAAACAGTAATTAAAGCTTTCATCTTTGAGAAATAAGAACATCATGTTACTTCTGTCCAACCTTCCACTGTGAGAGGACAATGCTGTGGGTCTGAAAGGATGTGTAGCTGTCAAGAACCTGTAACTTAAAAAAAGAAATACATAATAATAATCAAACAAAGAAGCTGCCGGTGTTCAGTACATGAACTGGCTACACCAGAGTCCAGAAATCAATACTACTGAATGTGTTTAAGATTACTTGGACTCTTCGAACCAACTTCTAAGACTGAGCTTTGGGGGTGTGAAAAGTATTCCTGCAGATTTCTCTGAAGAACTGAAAGACTAGTCTCCTGAAAATAACAGAAGCTGTAATAAAGGCAATAGGTGGGCACAGCAACTACTGTAAACATACTTCGAAAACTAATATTACATTTCATCACTGTCCAAAAAAAGCATCTCGAAAATGACAACTTTTTATGAGAAGGCAAAAATGTTCTTTACTTCTAATGTAAGTTAATGTAAATAGTTCGGATTATATTAGATATTTTGCAGTACTTATGTTGGTCCATTCATCATGAATTTTTTACACAATGTAAAGGACAGCAGCTGAGTTCAAATGCCATAAAAGGAAATTACAACTTGCCAAAAAAAAAAAATTCTTTGGACGTCAACAATTTAGTTGTTGTGTTTTTGAACAATAAATTATTTGTACTTACTGTCTGTTTTGGCTGAAAATTAAACAAATGAAGGGTGGTCTCTGACTCATAGTTCATAGTTACCATATAATTCAGAGTACTCTGTGAATGAGTTAGATGATGTAAAGATTGCCTAGGATTTAAAGGGTTAGACTATACAAAACTGAATTCTTTCATGTGTCTGTCAAAAGCTTTTACACCAAAAAGATGTGTTGTATTTGTGAAGCTTATTACGCAACAAACTGCTCATAAATTGTACATGCCTCACATGCCACAAACTGTTTATAAATGTGCCCTGTCTTCTGTGACTGAGCTTCTGGATCCAGTTAGCAGACATGAAAACAGCGGAAGGGAAGTGTTCCTAGGATTTTTTCAGGCTCAGTTTTGAGTGCATTTCCATCAAGTTGATTGTTCCATTGAAAATTTTACACTGTGTCAGTCGTGTCCTCTAGCTGTTCCTCTCCTACACTGGCTGGTTTCGAATTGGCAGTCTACTTTCAAACGCTTGGCCTCCCTCCTCACACAGCTGTCCATCACCGCTAAATACCCTATAGCTAATACAGGATTTAGGAGCTCTAAGAAGTTCCCCTAATAAAGCTTGTAACTTTTGATGTATGTTTAAGCCAAATGAGCCACATGTAGTAAATCATGCCCTAATGACTGGACCGATTGTTTGAAATGTACTATTTCAATGCCTTTAGCTCTGCTGCACATTTATCTATGGGTTAAAGACCGAATTACATAAGCGCATTTGTAAAAACATATTAGCCATTTCAAGTGTATGACTAAATGCTATTCATAGACTATGTACCATGAAATATTGGCTAATAGAGAAAATATGTCTGAAGGCTAAACGCACATTGAGCCAAGTTGTTCTGCCAGAGTACCTTAGCAAGCTAAAGAGATTTCCGAGGTAACAATTATGAAACATTTTTATATCTGTACAGAGGCATGAATGAATAGGGTACAGCCCTATATATATATATATATATATATATATATATATATATATACATATATATATATAATGCAAATGGAAACATATAGACAGAATGTCTTTTTGCATCTTTTCCACTGTTGCAATGGCTTTCAGATTTGAGACTTGTTTTTAGATTGTGCTAGGACACAGGTTCAAGGACTAGGCCCTGGCTGTTGATTCAGGGACAGGACACTGATCCCAAGAGAGGTGAATACATAAAACGCATGGGGGATTGGAGGGGCTTATCAAAAACAAACAATTCCAAATGCATCCTAATTGCTTTACTGCTGGAGCTGGGGCAGGAGCGGTTGTAGGTTTTATTGAGAGGTTACTGAGTAATGAGCAGGTACTCACAAACCAACCCACCTCTAAAGAGCAAAAGCCTGTCAACTCACTAGGTTAAGGGGCCTCATGGAGAGTCAGGAAAGCAGTAATAATCGATTTATTCACCCAAAAAAAGATGGCTTTATTGGTTTCCTGTCAGGGGCCGCAGCCTTTGAGCTGGATTTATCTCTCCTCGAAGTGAGCAGGAGATAAGGACTGTCTCCCTTTGGCTGAATGCGCTTGCAATGTGTACTCATGTCAGAGTGATTTTGTGCCTGACTGACATTTAGAATCTGCAATTATGTCCTGCGGCTTGTGTCTTTACTGTACTTAGGTTATTCAGTCCCAAGCATTGATCTGGACGAGCAAACTTTTAAGAAGAACAGTCACGCTATAGTTTTCTTACATTCACACCATCACCTCTGGCTGGCAGTGGAAAGGTATGGTGGGTGTTTGAGCCAACAGTGATGCAACTGGTTTTAACATAAAGCTCTCAGAAACATAGGCCTGGATAGTTCAAAGCTTAAACCTGCAAAGTAAAATCTATGTTTTCATGACATCAAGTTTGTCAGCAATTTTTGCCTTCTGGATTATTGATATATCCATGACAGCTGAAATATCAGAGACATTTAATCAAAAATCTTGCACGTTTCATTCTGGACTTTATCCAGCTCTTCTCATCACATACACAGTTTGACATTAAAGAGACTGATGGGAGGAGCGGTTCCTCCTTTATTAGCATAATAACCCCAACAGAAACCTATAAGTAGCAGCCATGCTGTGTTATTTTATCTACTTATTTAATGGATGAAAGTTCACTAACAACTGTAAACTAACAACTTTAATTTGCTTTGTGCTGTTGTTAAGATCAAAGGCAGGCAGCTAGTCTAGGTAATGCTAGCTACTAGCAAGTGTCAAGTAACTAGCATAGCTAAATAAAAAGTGTGAGGATCATATTACACACAGGGTAATTTTATTTCCCTGTTTGTATCCATTGCGACTTATTGCATCTGTGTGATCATCATGGAGCCTTTCTGTAAATCAGAGCAAGCAAATCAGAGCAGGTTATTCATGCAGTCACAGAAAAAACAGCAAGTAAAACTGCATCTGACCATTTTTCACCCTGACCAAACTCACATGCCTTCTATGTAGACGTGAGAGAACAATATAAAATGTTGACTAAATGCGTTCTATGACACCTTTACGATTTGCTTTATTATCTCTTTCCAAGGTGATGCATCACATTTATTCTGGGCCAGTCTTTTGATAAAGAGTGATTCATTGAATTGCCAGAGCTTTATCTCTTCCTGTAAGACAGCACAGGAGCTCCGGGATTTTACCATCTGCTGAATTACTGTCACTGTTTCATTAGAGTGAAGAGGACTAGAGAATTCTTCCTGTGGTTGTCATGATAACCACAATAATTCACCCCAACACCCTAATGAACAGGTTACACACAGTATACCTGTGGTAAAAGAGCTCATGTCAATAGAGTAGCTGTTTAAATAGGATCTGTAACAACACTTACGTGAGTTAATCCAAGCAGCAGAAGATGGTGGGTTCATGTCTCGTTTACTTTTACTAGCTCTATATGTCAAACACTACAGACCAGGCATGTGCATATATAGACTCCTTGAGCCACTGCCTGTTTGACCTTAGACTGTACAAGTGCCTTCTTGCACGGCATTTCTAATTTCTAATTGAGGTGCCCAAGTGAGATCAAGTTTTCTTCGTTGGTTGAAGATATTTCATTTTTCATTTTGTTCTTGTATAGTAACAGCCACTTATGCAGGCAACACCAACCTGTAATACACATACATCACCACCACAGTAATGGAAAGCCTGCAACCTTATTGCAGTACCTCACTGTGACTGCAGACATTTAGTGAGCAGTGATGCCCTCCATGAGTCATCAAGTTAATGAGACGACTGCCCTTAAAACCATGTCAACATTGCCAAAGACTGCAATGTTGTCATGCCAGCCTGTCATCAAGTGACTCAGAATGGCAGTGGATCATCTTCAGTGACGAGTCACGCTTTTGTCTTGGTGGAGACGTTCAACAAATCAATATGTGGAGGCACTGTGGTCAGAGCAAAAATGAACAGTTTGTTGTCACGTGTCACATGTCCAGAAGGCCTGGTGTCACTCCACCTCCACCCCTAGCCGCGAATCTGCAGGAACTGCATGAGAATATTCAAGCTGCATGGGATGGATAATCGCAGGACACCATTAAAAACCTCTACAACTCCATGCTGAAATGTCTGGCATATTACATTAGCAATGTAATGTATGTACATGTTACATAACCAATGCCATACTGAGAGACACTACTTCTCTATGTGTAACTCAATAAATATTGCCCATATCAGTCTAAATTTATCATCATTTATTGTTCCTTGTAACCTTTATCTTCCTTCTGAATAGCACTGCAATCTGACACTTCCTTCTGGGTGTAATTATTCCTTTGATGATGAGTGTATTATCTGCATTTTGGTGCACCGGTGTTCATGTGTATATTGAGTATTTTACAATGGCTTTAAATGTGCCCTGCCCTTTTGCCCAACCTGAAACTATGTATTTTAGAATTACCATTCAAAGGCTCAGAGATGATAAAACACCTCCACATGTAAATCGGCAGCATCGTATATTAAAAAGAAGGTATGTATAAAGGAGAGGATGGTTTATTCTGTGTTTGTTCCATATAGATCTTTGTGGTTCATTTTTTTGGTTCATATTTCAAATAAACTGCACCAATGTTCATTTGGTGCACAGCAGAGCTAGAACAGCAGTGTTTTCAAAGAAACCAGAGTACAAGAGCAATCACACCAGGGTTCATTTTAATCCAAATAAACCTGCCAAGTGCAAACTGCCCCAAAATGACTGTGCCTGCACAGTGCTAAAAGCTGACCTAGGATCTAGAGCAGAAACCTAAAAAATCTGTATAGTTGTGCCTTTTTCATCCCCAAGATGACTCGTAAGAGGCCTCCCTCTGCTCTTTGAAAGAGAGTTGTTTTATAGCATAAATTGGGAGAAACTTAAATCCTTTTTGTGCTTCTCACAGCTATTATTAAACTTAATTTTAATGTGAAATGGCATAAAATAAATCATGGAACGAAAAGACATTAATTATGTGGCTGCAGATGAGGAATCACAAAAATCAAGAATATGACCTCCGTGACTGATTGGGTCATTTCAAGAGTTATAATGTGGTTAAACAGTTCAAGTTTTGAGTTGCTCAGAACTAATAAACATGTAGAGCTTCACAGCTGAATTGTTACAGTAGCTCATGTGTGAATATTTAGAGGCTATAGTAGATGGGGTAGCATTTGCATGCTGCAGAGCTAATGAATGATCAGAGGTCATAGTAGATTATGTAGTGGTTATACAGGGCTAATGAACATTCAAATGCTTTATAGTGTATTCTTAACTCTGGTGTTTCCTGGAATGCAGTTGGGAACTGCAGACGCACACGTTTTTTCCATAGTGATGGAATTCCAATGCCTTGCCATATCTCCCGCTGCTTGTGGAGTGAGGGATTAAGCTCAGCAAATACAGCTACAAGCATGCATAGCCACACACACACACACACACACACACACACACACACACACACACACATTCATCTAATGAACAGGCATGAGGAACAAGCATTTTTAGGGAAAAAAACAAACAGACAAACAAAAGCAAAAGAACAAACAAACAAAAAATAATAAAAACAAAAAGTAATGAATGGTTTAAAGTTGGTTTATCATTGGTTATTGATTATGACATTAATAAATGGTTATGGCACATAAATAAAATGAGCAGCAGTGAACTGTTATATCTGATGAATATGAGGTAAGATACGTAACCAGTAAGATCTTGGGTTTAACAGTATAAATGAATGTGGGCTCTATATTTGGCCAGCAAGATGTTCCAGTTTCCCCTCTTTATCTATTTTATCTATGACCAAATTAATAACCATTAATAAACTAAGGTTAGACCATTCACAAACACTTCATAAGGGCAATCTTACTGTAAAGTGGTACCAGATAAATAAACATAAATAAAACAGAGCCATATGGAGGGATGTGTATAAAATGATGGCTTTAATGTAGGATATCCAAAGACCTCACTGGAATTCCTTTGAAGAAACTGAACTAAACCCATGAATGAAAGAAGAACCTCATCCTTTCCCACTGTCTTCCTCAGCTGAAAAACAAGGCTGAATCCATTGTCAGCAGCAATCTGCTTCATGATTTCCCCACGGGTTCAAGGAACTGCGATGTGAATTAAACTCAGCGTCAGTCGAGCATTGGATGACACTTTCACACACTCTGCTCCAGTCTCAATCTGAAGAGCTAAATTCCTCCTCGCTGGCTCTGCATGTGGCTGATTGCGTGCTGATGAATTGATTCCATCACGTAACGTGGCACACACATTCTGACATGGCACAGAAGGTCTCTCCACCAGGGAGTGACAGGGGCTCTGCTTTGAAGTAGGGTGAGACTCTGGCTATCATGTGCAAGATTACAAGACCCAAACATGAAGGGGAGGGTGAAAGCAACCCACCTCTGGGCCTGGCAAGATTCAGGGCAGCACTCAAACAACTTGCTGACTGAGCTGATCCAGTTGTGAAAGTGTCAATCCTCCTAGCATGCATTCAGGAGATAAGAAGAAAGGCACATAACCTCAGTTCGGCTGTGGCTCAGACACACATGATAATGATGGAAAGAGAGAAGAGCTCAAGAGGATATGATGTTGGTCCACAGTGGAGATCAGTATGTTTTCCACTGTACAGCACTGCCCTCTACTGTCTACAGCCACAACAGACAGATACTACGAGCATGGCCAATACACTTTTCACTACGTATACAATATAGTGAGGAATGAATACATGGTACTATTCAATCTTATTAGAACAGCTCAGTTTTCATGAGAATGACTTCCTTGCCAAAGATTAATGAAAGTATGGGATCACTCTGTAGAAGCTGATGTTTACTATAAATATAAGAGAAGCTTTGACTCTAATGCAGTCTTCTGTCCAGCGAGACCTGACCTATTTGAGAGTTGTGAGAAGAGATAGCGATCTGATTATGCTCTGCTGAGCTGAAGTGAGGGGGAGTTCAGTGTGCACCTTCCCCTACCAGAGGTGCCTCTCTTTTACTCTCTCTTTTTTTCCCTCTCTCCTTTCATTCTTCTATAAAGAGCAAAGACCAGCCATGGGCCCATCTCTGGAAATATCCAAAGGAGATTGGCTGCCATTCAGAAGCAGCATGAGCCATGAGGGCAGAGACAGAGGACAGGAAATACAGGGAGAAAGAAAGATATAGGCGGCCAAAGAGAGAGGTGAAAAAGCCTTGCATGGGATAAAGAGAAAGAGAACAGAAGAGTCGCTGAGAAATGTGGACGAGGCATTAGAAACTCAAAGGAGAACAAGATACAGAGTAAATGGATTGGACATTTGTTGCACTCCTGATGTAATTGTTCACAGTCGAGAATGGGTTATGATTGTAAAAACTGCTCCATACAGCCCTCATGGCTCAGATACTAAAGAGTAACTCTAGAAGCAGACTGAGTTCATCTTGGCCACATTCACGACTCGCTCGTTCAAAAGTCGCTGCATTGCACAGGCATGAGAGCACTCAGCTCTGAGTATTTATATGTCTCAAAGAGAGAGAAAGAGCAAGCAGCCCTTGAAGTGGGGACAAGTTCCTGGGCTGTTACAGAATGAGAGCTTGCCAGAGAGCTTCTATCATTTCGTATAAGAATGCAGTAGATTTGTGAACAGGGACCGAGGGCACAATCACATAAGAATCTGCTGATGAGAGTGTGTACGTGACTGGAGAGTTCCTCAGTAGAATTTGATTAACTCTTACACTGTTAAATTGAACACTGCAATGACACTTCTTGCTCCGTGGCTTGAACAGTCCCATGTTGGCTTGAGGAAGTGCGCTGTAAGGGTTTATGCCCACCTTGGACATTAACCCAAATGACTACAGAGAACGAATTTTAAATGGCATGGAGCTTCGCTTTGGACAGATCATCCACACTGACCGAGGGACCAGACCCTTATATCTCCATGTCTGTTTCCATGACAACAAGTCTCTCTTGAGTCAACAAGGGAGACAATAACTCACAGTGCAGCGGGGCTGGAGGTTCGAGCTACGGTCTCTCAAGGGAGGCTGTGAAAGTCATTACCTGAGCTCCACACAGCCCCGGCACGCAGACCTCTCACCTTCAGCAGCCATGAATTATACAGAACAGGAGCCAAATGACAGCCAGCACAGGGGCAGTCACACACCAGACCTCCGGCATGGAGACAGTCATACACAGTAAGTCAGTGGTTTCCAGCTCTGGTCCTGGAGTTCCCATGCCCTCCATATCTTTCTGCTTTTTGAAGCAATGCCACATTTGATCTTTCTGTTCTTTGGAGCAACAACCACTTTTGGTCTTTTATAGACCCTTTAAAATTATGGTTCTTTAAAGACGTGTGAAATTAAAAGACATGCATGGGTGAACAATGGAACTCTTCTCTTTGGAAGAACCTCCAAGATAATTTGAAAGTTCTATGCATTTGAAAGTTTCTCCAGGTCTGTGCACATGCATTTTGTAGTCGAATTTGTAGGGGCAAGAGCTCATTGGACGGGGGAGAACACTTTGATTGGCGAATGAAAGTTAATCTAAACCTTTATCCACAGGGACTGAAGTTGCAGAGGGCTTTCCACAGTAGGGAAAGGGCACCATGATCTCCAGTGTATCTATGCCTGTGCCTCGGTTGCTCTAATCTACCTGTACACATGATTGGGGTTCTCTCTGAACTGTGCTTCCCAGCCAAAAACCCTTCAGTAATCTACATTTTTATGAAAAGTGTGCTTTAACACTACAGCTCCTGAGTGGGAAAGATCATTTTTGCTGGTTGCGAGGAGGCTGTCAAAAAATATATATCTCCAACACCAGTACTATCATGTAGCTATTATCAGATAAAACAGCTCTCAGGTGTAGCCAAAAAAAAAAAAAAAAAGCCTTCAGCTGGCAGTTGGTGGCAGAGTGCAGCAGCACCCCTCCTAGAAGCTTAAACTAGCAGATAACTTTGGCTGTTACTGTTATTCAGCTTATACATATTGCTGAATGACAACTGGACTGGAACTAGGAATTATAGAATGTAGCCACAGAAAGGCACACAGCCAATCACATATCACATGCTATGAAGTCAACATCTCATGCACAGAGAAATGTGATGAAGGAGCTGCAGTGTATCACAGGAGAAATGTGAAGGTTTCATTTGAATCAGTTTTTTTTCCTGAGCCTTGCATGTGAATCTCTATTGCCAGGTCACTGCACCCCATCAGAAATCATATGCAAATAAGGCTGTTTGCAGTTGCTTAATACTACTGTGCAGATGTAATCTACGTTTGGCCAATTAATATTTAGAAGAAGTTAAAAAGGGCAATTTACAAGATGACGCACCCTGTGGAAATTATACTACAAACAATAAGGGAACACATATCACCAGAAAACATACAGTCCCTCCTCCCTCTTCACTGCTTACCAGTGTAGAAGAAACATTGCGAGTTCAGCATCAAACCTCATCCCTTTACTCACAAAGAGTCT
>CM067478.1:13041592-13097864 GCA_034552555.1 Semaprochilodus insignis
AGTTAAAAAGGGCAATTTACAAGATGACGCACCCTGTGGAAATTATACTACAAACAATAAGGGAACACATATCACCGGAAAACATACAGTCCCTCCTCCCTCTTCACTGCTTACCAGTGTAGAAGAAACATTGCGAGTTCAGCATCAAACCTCATCCCTTTACTCACAAAGAGTCTTCAATGGTGTAAAGCAACACCAATGTTAACTCTTGTTTTTCTTCTGTTTATATCTCTGCTTTTGAATGCTGTTTTCCTTTCATTGGGTACCTGGCCTTAGATGATCTAACAGGAGCAGCCACTTCTCATGGAATTAAAAGTTCTCCAATACTGCTTATGCTTTTTCCACCTAATTACTACTGGCTATATAATCCAATGTATTTAAATGTACAGCTAGAAGTTTCCTAAAATAAAGCTATAATGCTTTAATTAAGTTTCATTTTCAAAAGTCCAAAAATGCTATTCTAGTCCTGAGTTTATTCAAAGAATTCACCAGGCTAAAGGTTTTTGCTAGCGCTTTCTGTAAGTGCTCAAAATGGTTAAAAACATTCAAAAAGGTGAACAAAGAGAATAAAAAAGGATAAACATGATAACGTAACTCAATAGTACATTCGAAAATTAAAAGGTAATTGAATTAAAGTAAAATCAAAATAACCAAGCAACTCTTATTAAAGTATCTATTAAAGTAACAATCTGTCATTCTGTGCAAGGTGTGGAGACTCCTTAGTCTCCTAATTTTTGGCCTTCCAATCAAGGCCTGGGCAATAGGCCTTCCCAAAAATGGTGTCCCGAAAACTCTTTCAGTCTTCTCTGCCCTAAAACTCTTCACACCACAACACCAACTACTCACACCAACTGTAACACTCTCTGTTCTGGGCCTTCCAGATAAAGCCAGGGCTCTCTGTCCTCAACCAATCAGAGTTGGTTGATGTCATGCTTAACCATTCCAATAGCCCTCGCTATACGTCAAATCTTTGTTGATGTCCCAAAAGATGTTTGTTCAGGAGAGTCACAAGGCTGTAGATTATCTACAGAGAATCATCTACAGACCAGTTGTTCTTACCATACTACATTATGTGCGTAACTGCTATTACCTCCAGCCTTGCACAGAAACTCTCAAGACACCCAGATACACAGAAAGGAATGCTCTTGATTAATTCTATCGATTATCAGTACAGAGTAAAATATGAGTATATATATATATATATATATATATATATATATATATATATATATATATATATATAATAGGACTCCACACTCCTTACAGTCTATATAAAATTCACTCACTAACGTTATATGCCAACCATGGGCAGTATGACTGCAATGGCACTGACCCTTGAGTGCCACCCACAGTGACAGATCTGGGTTGCTATGGTTTGCTTCAGGATAAATTTGGAGGGTGGACCTCATACAGGAACAAACACCAAAATATGCAACACAGGGCTGCTCCAGAACCAGCACTGGAAACCACAGAACTGGGGTACAGTATGAAGAGCACATGCAGTGGCCTGTAAAGGGAGAGAAACTGAACATGAGCTGTCAGATTCACACCAACAGGCACATAAATAGTGAGTCTCATGCAATACGACAGCAGAGACACATAGTGTTCTTAAGTAATGACAGATAACAGGGCCTGGAGAGAACTGTCACAGGTCACTTAATTCTGTGTGAAATTTCCTGGAGTGACATAAAACTTCCTTATAGTCTTAAATTGTATATTCTTTGCAGGGTTGCCACATTGTTATTATAGTTTCTGGTCAGAAAAGCTTAAACCATGCCACAATTCTTGCAAATAGTCACAAATGTTTTGAAAAGCCATTAATATAATATTAAATAATAGCCTACAGCATTAAACCACCATTGCATCAACGATAAAATGATGGGGGATGTTAATTGCTAATGTCTTGTGTAAGTATTTGTTTGTCAGTCTTTTTTCAGTCTTATTGTCAGCCTCCAAAGACTAAAATAACAAAAAAAATATGATGAAAGAAGCATAACTACTTCTCATATACTTTTTAAAAACTTGCTTACCTTTAAAGGCCATGCTAAACAGATCACTGGCCATTCCAATTTTCATCTAACTACTACAGAGCTATATACTGACAGCAATGCCAATGGATAATCCATGCTATGTCTTGCATTTGAGACTATATGCCTGAATATAATTTTATGTAAAATTGGAAGTTTTCATAACTGAGTGGTTGTGGGGACATTTCGGCTACAATTTATATATTGGAATACTTTTAAAACATGCGTTGTGGTGCAGTCTCCTCTCGGAGCGGATGAATCTGATGAGTGGTTATATATAGCATCCGCTCAGTTAGGTATTTATTTAGATGGTCGTATAGTTTGTGTTTGCAAAAGGATAGCACTCAAAATTGTATGAGATTGGTGACTAGGTATGCTAACAGCATTAGCAAGCTAACCGACAGGTACATCACATTATAGGTGACAAAATCCATAGCAATTGTAGCCTGCCTATTTTAGTATCTACTCATAAAAATCTTACTTGTTCAGCAAGAAAAAGACAAACTCACCATCACCTTTAAACCCTTTCAGGTCACAGAGCTCTCACCCATCGCATAAACGACCATTAGCAGCAGTACAAGGAATGAAATTCAAAGACAAACAATATTTTTTTCCTCACAGGAAAAAGAGGACTGAGCTGAGATTTGCTACATTTTCAGTTTCTTATTTAAATTTCCACTCCACCTTAAATCACGCTGCAGTTACATTCTGGCGCTTGTGCACTCTGAGACTGCTACAACACTTCAGGTGGGCTATCTTGGTCCAAATTAAATGAGGAAGAGTCGAGGAGTCCATTCCATCGATTCCACTGGCAGGAGTCGAGAGTCGGAAGTGAGTTTAGAAAACCTACTGTCATGCATCACTAGTTTATCCTTGTTTTAGCAAGGACTCTGTCACACCCTCATTTGGTTTGCCAGTTGTCTTTACTTCCATCTCTGTGTTTTATAGGTTTGACAGCAAGTGAATGAGCAGATAAATACAGTGTTTGCCATTCTGGTATCTCAATGTTCGCAATAGCCCTCGTATTCTATGCCTTAAGACGTAGCAAAACGCTTAAAACGGTGTTTAAATTGGGTGCTACGACTTCATCAGCTTTCTAAGGGGAAAAACCCAGTCACTGCTTGAGAGAACACTTTTTGCACAAATTATTCTTCCCCTTACAAATGGACTGTCCCAAATACAGCATCACCGCTGTGTATATGACTTGTGATAGGTACTCAACCAAACTACACGTTAGGAACCAAAGGCATTCCATATGTATGTTGTGTTACCTGCAATGCACTTGATGAAAGTTTATGGACGTTTTGGATGAGATACTTTCCCTGCATTGACACACATCTGCAGTTTTGAAATTTTGTTGGCATTAACGCAGAAATAAAAAACTCAAGGTTTGCAGAAACACTCCTTTGCTGAATGTATTGTGAGTAGTTTATGGAACGTGAACATAATGCAACCTTCCATTAACACATGCACATTCATTTTCTATTGATTAAGTACCTAAGGGAGGAGTTTGGAGGAATGCTGGTTGCGCTCCATGAATTCACTGGGGAGTGTGACCCTATAGACTATCAGAGGTAGGGGAAGCAGAAATTACAGAACACAAAAAGCTGAATGATAGTCAGCACTGTGTTGTGCCAAGTGTGAGCTAAAAGGGCTGTCTGACACATGGCTTTATATAGTAAAGGTTTATGTTAAACCCCTGAGAAGCAGGAGAATATAAGAGCAATTGTTTTTGTAAGTAAAAAGCAGACACTGAGGATAGGAGAGAGTGGTAGGAGAGAGGAAATGATGTGTGCTTGTGTTTGTGTGCACGTATGTGTGTCCTAAGTGTGAGAAGCCCTGTTTTTTTCATTGTTTGCTCTGGCCTGGTATCCTGGCTCAAAGGAGGGTTCAGCTGGATGAGCTTCTCAGCTGGACATGAAATTCATGAGGCAGTCTGTCATCACCCTGCCCATCCTAGGCCATTCTTACACACCCCACAGAGCCACATTCGCACATGCACATTTTTGTTTTTACCCTTACTCTCTTTTGCAACTTTACCCCAAGTTGTACATACACATGCAACTCATTTCAAACCTTGTTGGTAGCGAGAGTAAAAGAAGCGAACAAAATGCATGAAATTATTAGAAACATCTCCTCTGTTTTATCAAACATACCATATACCACTTACCATATAGGCCCACTTTGTATTTCTGTAGACTGTGGTCCATCTCTTTCTCTGCATACGTTGTTATTCCCCTTTCACCCTGTTCTTCAATGATCAGGACCACCACAGAGCAAGTATTATGTGGGTTGTGGATCATTCTCATCACTGCAGTGACAGTGACATGGTGTGTTGTGCGTTAGTGTGTGTTGTGCTGGTGTGAGTGGATCAGGCACAGCAGTGCTGCTGGAGTGTTTAAACACCTCCGTGTCACTGCTGGACTGAGAATAGTCCACCAACCAAAACTATCCAGCCAACGGCATCCTGTGGGCAGCATCCTGTGACCACTGATGAAGAACTAGAGGATGACCAACACAAACTCTCCAGCAGAATGTGAGCTACCATTTCTGACTTTACATCTACAAGGTGGACCAACAAGGTAGGAGTGTCTAATAGAGTGGACAGTGAGTGGACACTCAAAAAAAACTAATAAAACTCCAAAAGGACTGCTGTGTCTATTTCACTTATACCGAATAATATCTGCTCTCTGGTGGTCTTGTTGGAGTCCTAACCATTTAAGAACAAAGTATGCAGAAAACAGATGGACTACAGTCTGTAATTGTACTACTACAAACTGCACCTACATGATAAGTGCACCTACATGAAACAAATGTCTAAAAGAAGCATAGTCATTCAAGACATTCAAGAAGCATAACCTAACAATATGAAGTAATGGAACCTGACCTTAAGGACATATCTAATTGCATTAAGACCCCATGAGGCCCAGCTGCTGCTGCTGCTTTGGCCCGGTCTAAACTCCCTCAGTCAGGCTGTAGATCCACCACATCTCCCTGGAGGCCCCAGACTCGAGGCTGAAGGAAGAAGTCATGTTAAATGGCACATAACAGCCATCTGCTCAGAAGCTACACACCTGCACACATCTGCAACCCAGAAACAGAATGCAGTCTGTATGTCAGCATTTGTGAGGCTACAAGATACATACATAAGCCTTTCATGACAACTAACAAATGTCAGTATCAACATTTATAAAGGCCTTTTCAAACAAGCATCAGTTGTCACAATGATTTCTGGGGTAAAATTAACTAAAACATGCTTTATGACAACTGATTGTTGGAATTAGCTATAATAAATGTTAGTACAAATTTATTTCATGAAAGATTAATGTTGGTGTCATGTAGCTTTATGAATTCCATCCTTCAGTAAAAAGTGCTACTGATGTGTTTCCGCCGGTGCTTTTTCCACAGCAAGGCCACAGCAAGGTCATAGCAAAGTAAGACAAGCCACCTGTGGCACAGGTGATTTTCCTCTGCTATGTCCAGAGCTTTGACTTCACATGCATGGCTAAATGATGCGGTGCTACATAGATGCATACATTCTTATATATAGCGAGCACACTGTGGACAGCAAGCAAGTTTATGAATTCGCCAGTACTATTTGTGAGATGTCTGTCACATTTGGGTCATTTTAGGAATCACAGCATATTAGAAACATCAGAACCTGCAGATTTATCATTTGGTGCTTGTTTGTTTAGAACAGTCATGGCCCTGTCCTAAATTACTCAAAGGTTCATCAGACAAAGTCAATGGCTGCTTTACAGGTTAGAAATATATTCATTAACGCTAATCCACCATATGAATTTCTTCATATGTAAGCCCTCTGTTCTTCCACTCTTTTTTTGAGCCATGACTGCGCTGATGGTCTGGAGTCACGTACTTACACTTAAACGACATTTTCATTTCATCAAAAAAGGAACAACTGAACCATGAAAATGGGAAAATCATTCAGAGGTCTCTTATGGCATCAGTAAAAGTATATTCACAAAAAGAGCAAGCTAAGAAATACAGGCATTTTTTCCTTTCATGCGCTTTATTGGATGCCATTAATCACAGGGTTACATATGATCCCACAGAGCCAAGTTAAACATGGAAACCAGAGTAAGATTTACAGTAGGGCCATTATACAGACATGGAACACAAGGAAAAATATCTGATTGAAACATGATAAAAAAAAAGAGCACCGAAGGAGCAGCTGAGAGAAGGAAAAGAATGTTGACAGTGCATTAGTTAACCTTCATATTCAGCAACATGTATCTGTAATAGCACTTGCATTATTTGTCTACCAATCTAATTATCCCATAAGAAGATAAGTGTTTCTCCATGCAGGGAAACTCCACAGAGAATACATTGTTGCTTTGCATTTTGCTTATCCTATCAATTACTGCAAAAAGTGAAGCATTACATTCCAAACATACACAGTAACTGTTTTAATGTATCTTATTCAAGTGGAAATTATGCACACATCTCAAGTCAATTAAATACATCACTTCTATCAGCGTAAAAACAGTCAGGAACACTTTAATTGTTTAGTGTAGTCTCATGGTGTCTCCAATGGAAGCTAGAAAAGAAAATCAGGACTGCGGGCTACAGCTGTGTGCTTTCATGTCCACAACACTTCAGACCCCCCAAGCTGTGTTCTTTTCAAATGTGAGCGCTGGGGTTCACTCTTAGTAACAAACAACACATGTGTCAATCCAATGAAGGAGAGATCTCACAATGTCAACATTCATGACTAGCTTTCTCTTTATGTGCATGCCCAAAGCTGTCACGCTCAAGAAAGCCTCCAGTACTCTGTCACCTAAGCTGGACCAAATGGGTCCTTCCAAAATTGTGTGAGGCCAAAGCTGAGGCTTATCAAGGCCATTAACACTGGAGCTTTTAACTACTTGAGCTTTATAATTGACTAGGGGCCTGTTAGCAAAAATCAAAATCACGTTCTTCCCACTCCCTCTTACTTTTATGAGACCGCTGACTCCAGCCAAAGCAAGGAATTTGGAAGGCATGGAGGTCGGTACAGGCTTTAAGGCTACAATATAGAAGCACTGCCTGCCATCTTAGTGGAGAAATCATTTGACTCATTCAAGCTAATTATGGTTTGCTCCCCAAAGTCAGACTGTTGGGGGGTTAAACAGAGTAAGAAAAGCTTTTAAGTGGTGTCCTTGTGGCCCAACACATAAGCTGTTTCAGTAACACAATGACTGACAAGGCACTACTGTTGCTCTAGCAAAAGAGTAATGCATCCTGAAGCATACTGCTCTAAGGAGACTGCTGACAGAGGCTGGAGCTACAGTTGTGTTGAAAGGGTCTGGGGCTCCTTATACAGTTACAGAATACTGGAAGATGGCCCCTAAAGCTGTATCCACTGATTAGAAGCAACACAGGGACTCATTTTTCAAAATCAGTAAAAATATAGCATTTTGGTCTCTCTGGGTACGTGCGCATTAGAAGCCTCATTGCTCAAATTGGATTTTTTGCTCAGATCCGATCTCTCTAACATGATGGTTCGCATTCATGTAAGTGACTCAAATCATTAATGTGAACAAACCAGCGTTCTGAAATGACCCACACACACATGTCCTAATCAGTAATGTCACGTGAATACATTACATGAACAACCTCTCACTGCAGATAATATACAGTGAACAGATCTCTGCTCTGCACAGCTCAATGCTGCTCATTATTAGAGCAAGACAAAGATAAAAAAGAGCTGGATCTGTTGCATTTCTTTGTTTACTGGCTTCACATTTGCCTCTGCTGACACGTTAACGCTGAATGATGGCTCATTCTCAAGAAAAAAACACATGACATCTGATCTGGACTTGTACATTCAGACCTCACGCCCACGAATCGGATATGTATCCGATCTAAGACCACATACGAAAGCGACTCAAATGTGATCTGAAAAGATCTGACCACACAGCCCTGAAGATAGGATAGGTAGGATTTGACTGTTATGGATGGTTCTGTATTTGTCTGTAATGTGTCCGGATCACATGAAACAGCGTGCATGTGCACACTGATACATTTATGCACGTCGCCTCTGTTACCAACAAAAAAAGTATATATATAAAGTCATATTAATCTTATATTTCACACACACAAACTATTCAACATTTGTTGCCTCATGTGGTATATAAGTTTTGATGGTTAAATGGCATAGTGGATGACACTGTCATGTTGCACATAGGTAAAAAATGCAACTCTCTGCCCAAGCAGGGAATTCCACTGCTACACCAAGCACTGCTATATAGTCCATGGGCAACACTCCTACCATTCTATGTTATATTTTTTGTTTGTATTTTTTGAGATTACAAATTAATAATAAAGTTATAAAAGGGAAACCAACAGGACCATCTAGACTCTCTGAGAAGGCCTAATTATGTCTGGGACCTAAATGCATGTCAGTAATTTTTAGTTATCATAGTAGTACTACTCTTTCATTGTTAGGTATGATGAAAAGGGTTAAATTCTTGAAATGCTAAGTGGAAAGTTGTTCAATCAGGAATTGTCTTCTGTAAATCCTAGATGTGTTACAGACTAAATATGAGTAGCAGAGTAGTCAATTGGTTGGTTAGATACAGACGACAGCAGTGACAGCTCTATACCAAAGCCTCTCTACTGAAAGAGACACTGTGAAACTGCTACAGGGTAAACTATATGCTAATATGTCTGTTCCAAGCTTCAAGTAAGACATTAAATGTCTTTAGAAGCTTCAAATGTCTGTGTTTAATCAAACCCCCTCCATCCCTACTGCTAAATCTGCAGGAACTGTTTGAGAATATTCAACATGCATGGGATGGATTATCGCAGGACACCATTAGGAACCTCGACAACTCCATGCTGAGATGTATCCATGTTCTGTTAGCAAACATGGCAGCCCGACACCATACTGTGAGACACTACTTTTGTATGTATAGCTCAATAAATATTGCCCATATCAGTCTAAATTTTTCATCATTTATTGTTCCTTGTAACCTTCCTTCCATCTTCCTTCTAGAAATCATTCCTTCTGACACTATATATAGGCTACAGCATTGCTCACCCTGAGTTTATAAGTTCAACTAAATGGCAATCAGATTTCAGGTTTCAAAGAGCCCATTAGAGCGCAGAATTTCTCCAAGCATTCTCTATAGCCACATTTGGCCCAGTCGCGCAAAAGCTTTTTACTTGACTTTTCAGTAATCATGCCCTATACCATGGTCCGAGAGAGCTGAGATCCTGTACAGTTTGTTGGGTCCCTTATTTAAACATACTGTACCTACTAAACCAGTCAGTTAAAAGATGAGGTGTGGAGGGCCCTCCAGGACCAGAATTGTGTGATTCTTTCAGGTTTCCTAAGTTTCTTTTTCAGATCATCATGGTATTACTTTTCAAAACATTTTCTCAATAATTCCAAGCCAAGTGTCTGTGAAAAAATCGTCCACTGAAGTGGGTTCACTTGGGACATAACCTGGCAGCAGACACTCAACATCAATACCGAGCCTGCTCTGCAGGGACATATAACTCAGATTGTTTACTGTACAAGGACAAGACAGAGAGTAGAGAGCAAAAAAAAAAAATGTTGACAATGTTGAGAGTTGTCAGTCATCATTGTGCAGAGAAATCCCTATAAAGTGAAACTGTCTACCAAAACCATGGCTATTGGATTAAGAGGCTAACAGTCTTAGCACTCAGAGGTAATCAGATTTGATAGTTTTACCAAACAAACTGTACAGCATCCTGCTGAAGTATTCAGGGCCAGTCTACCCCACCCCCACCGCAGAGCAGGAGCCCCAGACAGCAATTCCTGAAACATCCCAGCAGACACTCAGTTCTCCCAAAACCACTAATGCAATTAGGTTATGTGCTGGAGGATAGAGGTGTTGGGACTGGATCGAAACGTTCACGCCAACACACGGGGTGCATGCAACCAGAGATGCTGCCCTTAAAGACTCCTCATAAATGTTTCTACTTTGTTCCAACTGCATAATCATAGTTTTACGAGCTTTACACACTTGGAAGATCATTCTGAGATGATGAATTCCATGTATTTTCTTGTATTCCATGTATTTTTTTAGTTCTTGGGTTTGTTGTTTTATACTCTCATTTTACAGTTAGTGCACAACCAAAATTACAATGCACTGTTTTTTTTAATCATTTATTTATTGTTTTGCCTTTGGATAGACTTTGCTGAAATTTTGGAATGGAAAAGATGATACGTAAACAATGGGCTCAAATGCACCCTAAAAAACAATGAGCAGAAAGCCCTGCACTCCACCTTTCCTAGCCTCTGCGATGCGTATTACTTGGTGTACGCTGGTGCCAAATCTATCTGCTCATCACTTAGGTCATCTTGCAGACAGCTCTGACTGCGACATTAAGCAGATCGCAGTCAGGCTCCACCAGTGATGAGCTGGAGCTGGAAAGTAGCAACACACTGAAGCTTCATCTATTCCTTTAGAGGATCAGTCACTGAGGCCAGTACAACTGCTTAATAATGATCTTAGATGCATTAGCATATGGTCAGGAGAAACAGAAGTATTGCGTATCTACTAAAAGTGCATCAAATAGTGTGCATCGTCATTTAAACTTGTCATCAGAAAACAAAAATGAAACATTTAAATGAATAGAAAAATGGATGGATTAGTGGTCATTAGGACAGTACATTATACAAAATTAAGCCTCTCATTTTATGTGGATATCTGAAAATAGACTTGCTAGACAGGCCATGGGTTGTTGCACTTTTATTTCAAATGCTGAAAAGTTGGAAAGCACTCCAGTTCCATCTAGTGGACGACAGTACAAGAAAAGAATTGACTGAATAACTGAAACATTATTGCCATTTGACTACACTTCTCAGTTCTCTGAAAACTGTACTATGCAATCAGCACTCTTGTCTCTAGTCTCACATGGTCTCTACCCCATTTAGCCATTCCAACTTCTACTCAGTGTACTTACAGTATAATTCAGTAATATGACTCAAATATGTCATATCCTCCCACTATCTAAATTTGCTTTTACTGATTTTAGGCTAAAAAATATTAAAGGGTTTTAAGACATCAGAAGTTAACGTAATAAACCATACAGAAATGTTCCAGTATCATAGACACAGAGAGTCCACTAGATGGCAAGAAACACCAATCTTTACTCTGCAAACCAGCCTGAATGGAATGGGACTGGAACAGCAAACAATAAAGAAGAATGACCATTTCTTGTTCAATAACCGTAACTGCAAGTAACAAGTAATATTATACTGCTACCCTTTATCCATATTTTGATAGATTTATCTTGGTTTAAAAAAACAGATTAGTAGGTAAGTTCTTTGTTTTACTTACAATAGCCCTACAATGTCATTACAATTAGAGATTTACAATACAACTATCACGTCATGTCTATTTTGCTATTCCATTGCAGAGCACTGTTTAATTAACAGTGTGGTAAAAATGCACTGTATACTTTAATGTCCAGAAAGCCAGTAAAAGTCTGCCGAGCCTTGCTTTTAAACTGTTACACATAGCAGAACTTTATGGTTCAAAGCTTCCATCCTTACAGACTTCATTACTTTATGAGGTATCCATCTAAATAAACATTTTTTCCAGTTATGTTACCAAGTGCTCCCACAGTTAGAGCTGCAGCATGAACTGTCAATGAACTGAACATGCGGTTTTAGTGACTTCGATTAAAGCCAAACTGCTTAGTGTCCCACTGGCAGAACACACTGGAACAAGGTTTCACTCCAGGGGGTGGCGATGGGAGGATAAGACATATTTTTAAAAGCACTTGGCCACGTCTTTATTTTGTGAACACATTAAGGACCTATGAATATTAGATGAATACCTGACATTTTCGCTACAAATCTGCCATGTCAAAATAAATGTAAAGAAGTCTAAATGAGATGAAATAAGTGCATTAATAGAGCCTGGAGTAGAGAGCAGTCTGTACTGCTCATTCAGCTTTAACTGACATGCAGTGACAGGCCACCATTAGGGGCTTTACAGAGAGACAGAACGAGAGCAAGAGAGACAGCATCAGTCGCTGCGCTTTTGAGGAAAAGAAAAGCGCAAAATAAAAGTGCTTCACTCTAAGAGCACTACAGCTTAGACGATATCACACGGTTATGCCACAACATTCACTTCTGTGACAATTCCGTTGGAAAAGCAAAGCTGGTAAAATTGCTGGAACTGAAAATCGATCTGTGCGTTTGATAGCAAGCTCTGTGGTTTAGCCCTGAAGCTAAAAAGCAGACTCCATTAAGCTCAGTCCCTCCGTGGCCCTTTTGGAGGGCAAACGGGAGTGCATCTCTCTGTTTCTCTCTTTCTCTCTCAGCCTAATGAGCTGGGTCTTCTCCTGGAGTGTTCAGCTTTAGGGCAGCATCAGGCGAGGTGCAGGCGGTTCTGGGATGAAGTCCTTTTTGACCTCTGCACAGCGGCAGGTCAGTGTTTTGGCAGCACCTGCTCTCAGCGGCTGTCATCAGATTTCAGCCACTGCCCAGACAGGGTGCCCTCCACCTCTAGTCCTCTCCCATGGCATGGTCACGTGAGCGGCCCATGGCCTCTGATTCAGATGCACTGCTAGGCTGCATGCCAAGGACACCAGCGCGAAGGAAAATGTTCATATCAAGTTGTGGGATATTAGCCTTTTCAACTATGGAACTTATTATTTCGTTAGTACTATGAATTTCTCTCTCTCTCTCTCCCTCTCTCTCTTTCTATCACATAGCCACGTAATTTCCACAAATGCTGGCAGTGGAATGGGTTATACTGAAAAGCTTAGTGACTTTACATGTGGCTCACAGAATGCCATTTTTGCCACAAGTCAGTGTGAAGTTCAAGTAAAGTTCCTGAACTTTCTGCTTTGCTAGATATACATGCTATTATTGTAATGGAAGCATTTAGGAGCAACCTCTGTAAACAACATTCGAACAGTGAATAAGGAGCTTCATATTGCTTTTTTCCCCCATTCATTATCCATTGCACACAAGCCTAAGATCTCTATGTAGATTGGCAAGCTTCGGTTGGTGTGTTGTAAAGCAGGCCAACACTGGACTCTGAAGCTCTTTAACGTATTCTCTGGAGTGATGAATCACGCTTCACTCTCTGGCAGTCTGATGGATGAATCTGGGTTTGGCAGATGGCAGGAGAATGCTATCTACCAGAATGCAGAGTGCCAACAGTAAAGTTTGGTGGAGAAGGGATAATGGTCTGGGGATGTTTTTTATGATTTGGACTTGGCTCCTTAGTTCCACTGAAGAGCAAGACAAAGAATTTTAGATGAACGCTTGCTGGTAATAGTTTGGGTAAGGGTAATGCTGGCATTGGAGGACACTTACAGGTTCAATTTGACGAGTGACGGATTGATGGATTGATGTATAGATCAACAGCAAAGTTTCCAGTCCGGAAAGTTCATCAAAACAAGGATGTAAGGAGCACAGGGGTATAGGAGCATATTTATAGAGGATTTGGAATACATGGCCACTGTTGTTCTCACTTAACAGTGATGAAAACTGTGAGCGGTGTTCACCTTCTTTTCAGATTCACCCTTAGTTGAGTGATTTTAATGTTCAGGTTGGTTCAAGTTGAATTACTGAAAGCAATTAATACCTAGTGATTATATTGTCCATTCATATGGCTATAACAAACTGCAGTGCATCTTAAAGCAAATAAGGAGACAAATGATGATTGAATACACAAATTAATGCAGTTAAATACTATATTTGAATCATTTGACATCCCTAATATATACACATCACATTTTCTTAATTCATACATTGCACCTTTTTCCCTTTTTTTAGGTTATTATTACTAGAAGTACATGATATGCCTGCAGTAGGCTGGTGTAACGAAACCTTCGTAGGAGTACAGCAACACTTTAGCAACCTTTCCATGAGCATTTACACTATGTTCCACTGCTGATGCTCCTTGAACAGCCAGCAGAAACCAGATATTTATCTCTCAGCCTCCTAATCATACAGGAAAAATCCTCTGTACTGAATTTGCACAGAATCATGTGTCATGGCTAATGCAAATCCTGTCGTAAGCAAGCATTAGCTTATATCACCACCGTCCAGCTGCTCAAACTCGTTACTTATCACTGTGCGGATTCATTTACACTATAGATTGCACATAACCCCATAAACTTTTACAACACAGCAGAGATGGGCCCATTTTCCCGTTTTAGCATCAGGATGATATATTCACAGCCTAACACTCCTTGCATGCTACATATGGTAGGCCTATGCTATTTGAGGGCAAATGTGCACTATTCAGTGAAATATATGCCGAAACAGAAGAGCAAATGTCTCTGCCAAGATGGATGGTATACATAAGCAATGCAAACTGCCACTGCAGATTCACAAGCCTGCTCCATTAGCATTCTGCTAAATTTGGCTTCCTTTGCCATCTTTGCATTGACATAGTGTTGAGCTGGAAGTATTTGGAGCTTGTACAAAAGCAGCTGTCATATCAGCTGAAAGCATGTAATAGGCTGTTGTTATTGTAATTCAATGCAAGGCTTTACACATGAGAGAAAATGTGACAATTTCATGAGTAAATTTTGGATGAATAAGCAGTGCCATTGTATTTCACATAACCAGTTAATAGACTTTAAAAGCAGATGAACCCATTTAGGGAACTGTGATTCATGCTGACCTTGTTTAGAACAACCTAATCTTATATGTGCTATCATAGAAGGTATTTCAGTGGAAGATACATATCCACATGCATTTTTTCTGTATTAAAAGTGTCATAGGAGCCATTTATTTAGTATTTAAAATTGCTCTCTGACATCTACATAGAAGGTATGTTGCTAGTCAGGGTGAAAAATACCCAGATGTGGTTTTACACGCCTGTTTACAGCCCTATGATTTGGCCCTAAAGTAAAACGAGGAAAACGCTTTCCTTTTTTAGTATGCTCATGAATAATTTAATCAGGTTTGCTCTAATTTCCTGGTTTGCAGTGAGACAAAACCACACAGCATGGCTGCTACTTACAAGTTCCAGTTGTGACACTAGTAAAGGTGGAACTGCTCCTCTCTTCATTGTCAAGTGAAGAAACTGCCCTAGTGAAATGTGCCGCTGAGCAAACTAACAACTTTAGATTATCTGTGCTCTTGTTAGTGCTGATAGTTGACCTTCTATTAGCTAGCTTGTTTCGTGAATACCTTCCGTTCCTAACCTTAAATGGTGTTGCAGTTACATTCTGATGCTGCACAAGGTGTAGCATTTTAGATGGAGCAGAACATTTAATTAAGCTGCCCAGATAGCAAAATTATCATCAACCACGTCTTGACTGTTCCTTCGGAAGGATAGGAAAAGTGGCAACATTGCCATCACAGCCAGGAACGATAGGTTTCTCCACACAATCTGACATTTTCATTGTTGCGTGTTGCTCTGTCGTCATTGTTTTGCTGGGCTATAATGTGAGCCGGTGCACGTAAATATTGGGAGCATAAATATTAAAGTCAAGACTGTTATGTAATAGTCTAGGATTTTGGAATTGTCCATCTTATCGGTCTGTTTTGCAAAATGCTGGGTTTGTATTTGAATGAGAGGACAACAAATGTTTGCTGTACACTGTATGTCAGCCGTACGTACCGAACTATACTTATTCCACCACATATGAATGTAAATACAGTTGTCCAGTCTATGGCACCTTCAGTGCTGTCAATTAAAGTAATTTCTTCCAGTGATCCCCTTTACCTTCTTCTTTGCGGCAGGTAATACAGTATTGTATTGAGTTCTCTTGAAAGCCTGCTGTTCTTAACTTGCTAATAAGCTTGCGGTTCATTTGATGGTGAACTTCATTGCACTTTTTGTCAGTGGGAGAAAGCAATAATGAGTGGTCTTTGAAAGCAGGGTAAAAGCATGGGTAAATGAACTCCTACATAATGAAATGTACACCGACTGAGTTTATGATGATTTGGATAATGGTGTGTGCTCATGAGTGATGGCATGTGTGAGAAAGAGAGTGTGTGAACAAGCAGCAGCAGCACTACCAGCAGCAGCGAGTAGTACTCAAATGAGCTCTTCAGTATGTTAAACTATGCCCCGTGCTACAGATTTTTTTACGCCCGATAAGAACAATAGATGGCGGCAACTCATTATATCCTTCAAGCACGCGGCTCTACTACTAAGCGCGCACAGAGCATCATTGACCTTAGTTCTTTATATAATCTGCTACCTGCGTGTGGGTGCAGTGTAGGCTGAGCTGAAGCCCATGCGTAACGCCCTCCTCCTCATTTCACTCGCTCCCTCAGCCGAGGACGGTTCACGCACGCTATCGCTCTCCTAGAAGTGGATCAAGAGGAAGCGAAGCCTTTAGGGTGACGACGACTCTGTCCATCTTGTCTCCTTCACTATTCAAACCCGCACGCGTTCCAGCAGCAGCAGCAGCGGCTCGAGTCTACCTGTAGCAGTTTGGGCGGGAAACAGAGGCGCGCGCGCGACTCCGTTACAGCAGCAGAGGCGCTGAACTCAAAACTTTGCCGGGATACACGTGCAGCCTGCCGGCGGATGAGTGCAGCAGCCGGGCTCTGGAGCCGCGGAGAAGACGAAGACAGCGTAGTGAAATGTGAGTCTCCTTTCCTTTCACAGTCTTCACGGTTTTTTAGTTCGTTTTAGTTTCTTAAGCAGCCTCTCGGTGTCTTCCTCCCTCTCTCCCTCTCTGTGTCTCTCTATCTGTCGGAATTTTGGTTTCTGTCTTAAGTTGACTTCAGGCTAGAATGATGACTGTTTCCCCCAAATTCCCGCTCATTACTTTGAAGTATTGGTTTGTTTTCTCTTAAACAGTCTGAGATTTTGCCTGTTAGCTGCGACTGCTGTTCACCTGCCTATTATCCGTCCTTTCTCTTGTAAACGTCACTTTCTACAAACTGGCACATCCTCCAGGAAGCGAGTATGACAACTTGACTCAAAGGCCGAAAGAGATTTACCTGTGACTAGCATTTCACTGCCTGCTGAAATCACCAAGACTAACAGAAACAAGGTAGGCGTTCATTTACCACTGCTAACAGTGAAGTAAACGCTCATTAAGGTGGGAATGCTATGTGATGAGACAATAATGATAAAAAAGGAGTTGTTCTTATTGACTATGTAAAACCTTCTGAGAAGTGTCCAAAAAGTACTTTGAATTCTGCGTCCTTGTCACTGGCATTCAGATTTGTACATCCAACAACTTGTGTAATCTCCATAGAAATTCATTGTCCATTGAATGTGATGCTCTGGAGCAGCTGCACATGAGCCTAAGGGTCAACATGCCCAAAGCCCCCCATCCCCCCTCACCAAAGAAGTGGGCTCTGAAACTGCGTTCTCTGAAGTGATGAAACACCATTCCTTTGGGATGAGCTAGACTGACATTTGTGATCCAGAAGTAATCACCCAACGTCAGTACCTGACCCCACGAATGATCCTTTGGCTCAGTTCTGCCACATCCTCACAGTAATGTTCCAACATTTAGTGTAAAGGTCCCTATTAATGACCATGAAGTTGGAAGACATGTTTCTGATTGAAAGGTGTCCACAACCTTTTGGTCACATTTCATAGAATCAAGTTGCAGTGAGTGCCACAGTGAAGGTTCCAAAAAAGAGGGATAGCTGGCTTAAACAATGCAACTTCTCAACATTATTGGAATGATTTATGGACTGATTTATGCCATTTCAGGCAAACAAAAAAATGTGTTTAATATATTTTGTTCTGGAGGCTGTAGTGCTGACCCCGGTTGGCTAAAGAAGTATTGATTTTGTTTACTTTTTTCGTTAATGTCTTCACAGTGCTTATCCTTCTCTGTGTAATACTAGCTTGCCTGTCTGGATGAAGGCTCAGAGAAACAGTATGTATGATTTCGCTTGAAGTCATTGTAGCATATCCTTTTCTGTCTGATTTCACTTTCTATTATTTTGTGAAATTCAATGAGCAAATAGATACTGATAAATGAACGTCAAAGCCATAATCTCCAGTCAGCAAGTGTGGGATCTTTGGAATCATTTGCATTTGGGTAGAGGAACAGAAAAATCCTTTAAACCAAAACCAAAGATACAGGCGATAATAATAATCAGTAATTGATTATAGTTTAGTTGTTGTTTCCTTTACAGTAATGACTCACTGTCCCTCCTCTCACTCTCGTACGGGTTATATGCTTCATCTGCTCCTTGGTTGGGGATTGGCTGTACGTCTTGTGCATCTGACTGGCAAGATCATTGGGCTTGGATGGAGGATTATATATTTGTCTCCAGCCCTGTCACCAGTGAGCAGAGATTCTTTTGTGGAGTCGTGACATCCTTCAGCCGTGAGTGATGCACTTGGCTCTACTGTGCTGGAAAGTTTATGGTGCTTCACACCATGCATTACTGATGATTTGTTGTGCTGTGAAGGATGGTATATAGTGACTCCTCTGCACAGAACCACAGAGTTACAAATGATAACAAACATTCCATAAGAGTCCATTTACCTGAAAGGATAACTAGGGTCCTGCTAGGTCCTCTACCTTTGGACTTAAAATCCAGACCTGTGAAATTTGATTTAGGACGGTATTATTTCCTAATCATCATAATTGGCCATTTGTAGAGGATTACAATGGGATGATAATTATGGTTCATTCAGAATTGCATGTGCCTCTCTGACCATGCTGTAGTTTCATCAGTCTTTTAAGATTCCATGGCAACAGGCAGCAACTCATAACTGAACATCCATCATAAATAGCATACTGTAACCACAAGATGAGGATTACTTCTTTTTTTCTATTTCAGACTCGGTTCTAAACCTGGTTCTGTTTGGGTACTATGTGGATGTAATGATATACTGTAATTAAATGATCAAAACAAGAAGAAGTGTGGTGATACATAATTAGAATACATAGGTTATTTAAATCCCACAGATATAAAAAAAACAGAGTACATTTAATATCAATCATACTTTATATTTGTATATGTGAATGAATTAATTAATGTGCATTCATTCATTCAAGGGTTATATGGAACATCATGGCATAGAGGATGTGTTATGTGTGATTATTCTGTCATGAACATTGCATGTTGTCACAACCTTTGTTCAGTAGTATATCTACAACTAGTTTAGAACAAAAATACATAAATAAAGAAATAAAGATATTATTGATTGACATAAATCAATATAAACAGTCATGGGGAAATTCTCCTACGAATTAGTTTAAATGACATCTAAATTATGGTCTTGTCAGAGTAGACTGAGCAATATGTATGTTAATACCACCTCTTGGTATGGCTCATGATTCACTTTATTTACATATTTGTACATTCTGTGGAGAAATAAAGTCCTGTGTGGTTGGCAGCAGGCCAGGTTCTGCAGAGCTTTTAGTCGATTAAGGACAAGAAAACACAAACGAGTGGTTTCTTGGTTATATGACCTGCCTCAGGCTGTCTATTGATTACTGTAAGCTCCCGGAGAAGCCGAACTGTATATGTATATGTGTGTGTGTGTGTGTGTGTGTGTGTGTGTGTGTGTGTGTGTGCGAGCAAGCACATGTGTGTGAATCCACAGATTTCACATTAGCTGCTTTTGACAGCTGTAAGTTCTAAATGTATGAACGCATGTGTTGCCTCTGTCAGGGAGTGCCCCAATGGCAAAGTACAGTTCTGTGTTTAATTTCAATCCCTCTCCTTCATCAGCCTGTCAAAGGATGCGTTGTTGTCATTACTTTACCCAGTATTAAGCAGTGGATTAGAGAACACAAATTTCAAGACACACATTGTGTTATTGTAGTTTGCAGATTTAGTTTGAAAAATTGGATTGTTGGGTGGGGGATTCACATGTTGGATACAAGATAATGCATCATCTACAGCAAAAAACATTTCTGCCGTAATGAACCTGATATGTTCATTCATCTAGTAATGTGAGACTGAAAGCAAGCAATGTTGCATATCCTAGGTAAATAACAAGAAGCTTAGGCCAGAATAAAGTATGAGCCACAGAATAGCAAATTCTTGTAAAACAAATTGTGACAGTTTATGCATCAGAACAACTGGAAAAATCCTTTAACATGTAGTACAGTTGAAATCGGCACATCACTATCATTATCATTTTCCTTTTTTCCACGGGTCAGCATACTGTTTCTTTTGGAAACAGTCTTTGAGTACATGTTATGTATATGGCGATAACTGTATTTGATTACTAAATGTTTGCTCTGTTTTAATGTTGGCAGTGATTACTGTGTTGATCACTGTACTGGTAGACAGTTTAGCTATGACACTTTATAATCCCTGTGATTCAGTTTTGGATTTCAGTGAACTTTCAATTAACTATAAAAACATTTTTATTTTCCCCTGGAGACATCCTCTCTACTTCCATCTAGTTCTGTACAGTGTTTCCCCTATCAGAGGTGTATGGTTGTTGCAGTATCAGAAATATCATTAAATATCAGTGCCATAATGGCAGGATTTTGCTGAGATTGATTCATTCTAGAGAATCTCAATCTGGCAATCAATTGGGCCCTTATGATAGTGAATTACAAGTGTTCTGGGAGAGTGTAAATGTAAGGTAATAGTTCATCCTGTTGCATTGGTAATGTTTGTCCCCATTCTGTTTGGGTGGAGATTTCCAGAGTTTGGTGGTGGTGTATTAGGCCTATCTGTTCTTTCTACTGCTATTCCCACATCACACAAAGAGCTAAGATTGAACTATTGTTTTTCAACAACATACTCTGTCTTAACTGGGTAAAAGCACAGCATGCCTTCTAGGGTTTTCAGGTATGTTTTTACGTTGTTATTTTTATTTTTTAGATATTTAGATATTTGTTTGGAGAAACTTAAAACATGAGAGCTGGAAATATGTGTCTTTTTATATATACTTTTCACACATATCAAGCCCTGTACTCAGGCACACAGATCTTGGTCAGGCAGTCAGTAGATGCAGTGTGGTGGCCCGGGCACCATTGGCTCATCCTCCTGACCATGTCTGGTGCCAAAAACTGTGACGTAGGACTTCAAGGCCAGCCCGTGCATCTTGGCAAACAGGACAGAACATGCAGAACTACCCCAGTGGGTGACTGTGGAGTGTTTTTTTTATTGTCATTCTTCATCGTAGTACCTGTTACAAGATGGCACCCTATAGGCAAGTAACTGGTGTGTAAATGCACACAATTACACAAACATTTTTGCTTCTTCTCTAGGAGTGATTTTGTTTTGGAGAGAAAAAAAAAACTCTCTGCGATTGACAGGTTATGCAAACAAGTCATTGCGAGGTGTGTCCACAAACAGCAGAAATTGAAATTGGTCACTGAAATGCATCACTGAATTTCAGGGTTGCTTTCAGTCATATTTGCTGTATGCATATGACATTTAATTTTTGACTGTCTGAAATAATGAATGAATGAATGAATGACATGACTGGATATTATAACAGATTCAATGTATTGAAGCAACAGGGAATTGTAATATAATTGTTCTCTCTCTGAAAGAAAAGATGACAGCACTGAAAGGTATTAATGTGACATCTTTCTCTTTGTGTGTGTGTGTGAGAGAGAGAGAGTGAGTGAGTAAGCGAGAGAAAGAGAAGAAAGAATATTAAAATAATAGAAATATGAAATATGAATATGAAAAAACGAAATTTAGATAATCAGGCATTTCTGAAAACTAAACAGGTAAGAACTGGTAAGTTTACCTTTGATCCTGCCTATCTTTGTTTTAAAATTATTTTTCAGTTCCTCTACCCAAAGGCAAAGCACTCCAGAGATCCCACACTGACAGGAGATTGTATCTATACATGTGTGCTAAAAAAAGTAGAAGGATACCCTTTAGAAAATACACATAAAGAGAAGCATTTAGATGTGACACTGGTAGTTTCTGTAGCCTTTGAATGTTTGCACCTAATTTAGAGCAGATCAGTCCTCTCATTTTCAGGGCAGAGTTAACAGTGGTAAACAGCAGTGGTAATCCTCTGTCAAATTGAAAATGAGGTAAAATACCAAGTGCTTGGGTTTGTTGATATCAGCTGCTACCCACATTTAGCCATAAACCCTAGAGAGAAAATATTTTTTTTAGAATTAATGTGCTTAAATACAGGCTAAATAAGGGAAGAGATAAGAAATGTTCAATGCTGCACAATAACGTCAATCATGAGTATAGGCAGTGAGATACAGTCCACTAGTCCTTAATCTGTCCCTTTCTCTGTCTCTCAGTCTCTGAGGGCACAGTTGGACTGAGAGGTCCTGGTGGCTCTGATTGCGATTGGGGTTGACATGCTGTTGCTCTGTAGAAGGGTGTCAGAGATCTAGCTGGAGGCTTTTGGTGCCTTGTCATCCTCATCTTTCCTCTCTGCTCAGAAATTGCCAGTCTCACCGAGAGCTTGGTAAAGCATGATGAATTTAGGAGGTACAACTGAGGTACTGACAAAGGTTAAAGACACAAGAGCAGAGCACCACAGTAAAAGCAATGCAAGAGCAGCCTTTTTAAGTCACAAGCTTAAATAGAAAAAAAAACCCTAGGACACCTTTTAGACACATATTGATCAGGACTGTGTTTTGAAGAGCCAGACTGATATATCTGTGACTTGTACATACATGAAAATCCTGGAAAAGTCAAATACAGTCAGATTTGTTTTTCCAGTGCTGGAAATTCATGTAGTTTCCTAGACTTTTCCCCCATGTGGTTCTTCATTTCATTGCATTTGAAACACTAAATAGTCTATATTGAAAAAAACGTTTTCTAACTTGAATATCGGATAGATAATGGGTAACATTCGGGACATGCGCATTGCAAACTCTGTAAAAGATGTTTTGACAATAAAACACGGGGGAAGGCAAATTAACAAGCCTATTGCAAGAGGAAAAACACACTGCTGCCGCTTCTCACACAGAGATGTGTGTGACTAGCTTCTTAACTGAGAGTCACAGTGCTCACTCTGCACCATTGCTGCTTAGCCATTATCAACTGATGCAGCTACATTAGGAAATGACAAGCTAATTGCTGTGGTGATCTCAATGCACGTACACAGTTGCTTGTACTCTGGGTACTTCAAGGTGTGACCTCGCAACATTCATTCTCATGCATACTGTAAAAAAGTATGTCAAAAGTAACTGGCATTGTGAATTCGGACAGGTCTAAAATAAAATAATTAATTAATACATTTTATATGTAATACTAATCCCTCCCAAACAGAACTTCAGTTAGCTGTCCCACTTGAAATATGTCTTTGTTTTTGTTAACTCTTTGAATTCCATAGCAAAATATAATGAAATTGGGAGCTATGTCAGGCCAACCATGATGTGCATGCATGCACAGTGTAGCTGTGTTAGGCTATGTGTCGCTTAACCACTCTCCTCTCAGAGCTGTAGGACAGGAGTTTTGTGGTCTTAATTTTTTTTTCTTAAATAACTCTTTCTGCATGAGGAGCATATATTACTGTTGTGTTGGAATCGAAACACAAGTGATGTTACACTGTCTCCCCCAATATTTGAATTTTTTAAATATTACTGTGAAGGTGTAGATGTAATGGGTTTTCAAGTTGATACATAACCACCATGTTTCAGGTAGGCCTTTTTGTGTAACAGCTCCCTGCATTCTTTACTTTGTGAACCACAGATTTTACTGTTCCCCAAGGGGCTGAATAATGAATTACATTTTTATTGGTATCACAATATAAGCTTCTGAACCTTCTGTGGTAAACACATTGTTAAAGCAGCAGTGACAGTACAGATCAAATAACTTCATGAACACAGCACCAGAGAGACATCATTACATTACTGGCATAAGCCGTTAGCAGTCTAATGAGTGCTTCTCTCTGATGCAGTTGAACCTGGCTCTCCCACAAGCGGATTACACAGCACAAATGTGTACAACTCCATACGATCTGCACAAGCGATACAAGCAATCTGTAAGATGTCTCAACTTGTTGATTTCATACTTGAAGCAATAAGTAGCAATATTGCACCAGAATTCTCCTCAGTCCCACCTCCTCCCCCTTTAATTCTTACCAGTCTAGAAGAAACGTTGTGAGTTCAGCATCAAACATTACAATATTGTTACAATATAATGTTACAATAATGCCTAGTCAATACTAGCCCCCACTCCTAGAATATGATGAGAAACATGGACATGTACTTGTTCTTGTGTGCCTATAGGCCTAGTTATTTGTTTTTGTAACCCTTTTAGAAAGAGCTTCTTATATTGCCATTGTGATGATATAACAGCTTTTATGTTATATGCATAACCTTACAGCTTCACATTTTTTGCCAGTATCAACCAACTCTGGTTCCCATGCGAGTTTTTTCAAATAGCTTTTGAACCTACAGGTTGTCTCCCCACATATCTCATATCCCATTTAATTTCATCCTGAAACCACTGAAACATTATCATTACAAGTAACTACAAATGTATTCAAACAAAAACAGCCCATGCATGTGAAATACACTTCTCTGAAATAGAACATTTTTTCAAGGTAGCCAACTTCAATACTGAAGCTTTGTCTTTTTACTGCATGTTTGACAGAGTTGCAGTTTTTGTGCATTTTTTCTAAAGAGAAAGGATTTACTGAGAATCCCTTCTGCATACTCTGAAATGAGAGATACTGAAGATATACCAGATACTGAAAAAATACTATTTGTACTAACTTACTGACTGTGTGGTATTTACGTCAGGCTTGTATAAACAGACAATATAAGGCATTGCAGGCACAGTGCTATGTCACTCAAATGGAAATGCCAGCAATTTCTGTAGTGTTGGGTGAATCTGGGAAAAGGTAATGTGGGATAATTTAGGCTCAGGGAAGATCAGGTTGTCCTCCATGAAAATGAATGGTGGTGATAGCTTTATAGATATAGAAGTGCAACCCTCTATATTTTATACTGATAATTACTATGCTTTTTAAAATACGCTCTTTCTGTCCTGTGTGGGCATTTCAAATGGTACAAGAATGAAATGAGCTTTAGATAAGATAAGTGACTTCTTTTTTGTTTGACACCATGGGTAACAAAATAAGTATTTTAAGTTCAGGACAAACAGTTATCATAGGATACTGACATTTAGGAGCCAGCCTCATGTACTGTTAGTCAACCCCATTATTAAAGAAATGCTACTTTTGTCCTTTTTTTAACCATTGGATTATATTAAGTGAAAGCATTTGCATTGTGGCTCTGCTCGGGACGGAGCGGCACACATTGACTTGGAAACCTAACGAGACGCTCAGAGACACACACACTGGTGTGTACCCCAGTGTGCATCAACCAAGGAGCTTCATTTACACGTTAAAGGTGAAAATTAAACCAAAACGAGCTTGAATATGCAGATAAAGAGTTCTTTTACTTTTCCTTATTTAGCTCTCACTGTCTCTCCCTGCCACGTGTGTGCATCAGAGAGACACCAGAGAGAGACAGTCCTTAAACTGTCCATGCTCCTCCTCTAATCGCACACACCTGTGCTTAATCACAGAGGAAGCACGGGTCGTATCCCCGGGGGCAGCAACTCTGCCTCTCAACTGCCACAAAATTTTACCTGCAATTTCTCATTTTAAGGGTTTACCGACAAATCAAAATATTTAGTCTAGTTGTAGTGTCTTTTATTTTCATAAGGATCCATTAAAACCATACATGTTTGTGTTCAAACATTTCTCCTTGGCAGTGCTTCTATATAGCACATTTTTAAGAATTTTGTATTGTATGACTTTTACCTTGCAGTAGGTTAGTATTTGATGACCAGTGGGATGAAGCGACCACTGGCTTTTTGTTATGGTTAGCATCAAGTACATGCTGTACCTACATGATGTGCTGTAAGTCTGATCATCATTTAGTTTATTGAAACAATGTGTATTGTATGAGGTTTTAAAAATATTTGGGTTTTGTTACAGCGCTGACAGAAGGGGTATTATAACTGTTGACAGAAGAGGCTGCATAAAATGCTGTAGATCTGCAATTGTTTTCTTATAGCTGCTCATGACTGAAGTGCATGCCAGAGGGGCATTTTGGTGCATTCAGACCTTTGACAGCTTGAACTGCTCATCATTCATGAAAAAGCAAAAGAGATTTTTAAAGCTGCACTTTTCCACAGGGTGGTGAAAGAAAAGGAGGGTGAAGGGAGCATGGCGGCCCAGATCTCTTTCGTGTTCTTGCAGATGTATTTTTAATGTCCCCCTCACCCAGCCAGCCCAGCCAAAAAAGCACTCATCAACTTTTTAGGGCAATGATGCTTTGAAGAAGTACGGCGCATGGAGCTGGTGCCAGCAGAGGGATCCTCAGAGTCTCTGGCCTGCCAAAATGAATAGCATTTACATACGCGCTTTCTCTACATGCGTATCAGAGTCTGTCTTTCCACAGAGCTAGATACACACGGCAGATACTTAGAGACATTTAGATCTCAGAAAAAAGCCTGCTGTGATAATGTTATCACTGTATGATGTCATTAATGAAGAAGAGCTGGACCATGTAATTGTTGATGATCAGATTACATGATACTGTTACATGGGATGCATATTATAATGGCTCTCTCTAGTAATCTCTACCAGACAGTTTTTAGACTGAGCTGCATCTCATATCTCACACACCCCATTATAATGCATAATAATATCTCTCTGCACAACTCAACAGGGCTTTATATTTAGCCATGGCTCTTTTGTTTGGATCGAATCCACAGGCCAATGTCATCATAAGAGATCTGGATATAAAGTGAAAGTGGCAGCAGGTGCACCCCAGACTTGACAAGTAAGGTGTCATTCTTGAATCGAGGGCCACTGCAGAGGTCAAGCAAAAACAACAACAACAAAAAAAACCACAAACACAGCTGAGTCCAAAGTATAAGTGACTGAATGAAGGGCTGAATGTAGCAAGCCCAGAGCGCTGACATTTTCCTCCCTCAGGCGTTGTATTATGGAGTGGGGGTGGGAGAGGTGCAAAGAGCCCACCTGCAGAGCAGACAGATGAATCAGAGTCATCTTATTCTCATATCTACCTCTGCCAGTGAAACCTGGCTGCTTTGAAGATAGAATTTTATCTGAAAAGCTGGGCTGCGATTAAAAGGCAGTGAGAGCTGCTGGTTTTGTGGAGGTCGGCCAGCTCTCTCTATCCATCACCCTCTGTGTGTCTCTCTGTCTATCCTAGCCTTTCTCTGTCACTGTCCCCTCATCACTGAGCCCTGATGCTGTACAATACAACTCTTTATCACAAAGAAAGTCTTTATTCACTGCCTGACAGAGACGGGAATGGTGCACCAAAATGAAAATGTTTAAAGAATAGACGTTGAGGAGAGAGGAAAGACAAGAGAAGAGCATCAGGGGAAGAATATGCTCTCACTGTGCATAGTGTGAGGACAGCCTGACTAGGTCCGCACGTCAGCCAGAATAACATTACGGTGAGCTCGCTTAGATGCTCTCTCTGTATAGTCACACCCAGCAGAAAGGAGTGCATGGAGACAGATGGCAGAGGGAGGAATGATGTCACATCACAGATGAAGATAAGGCCTTCACATGAGTAACCTGTATGCTGATTATCGTGATACAATATGATCACATACTGAATAACAACCTGTTTGGTCCCAGTACACTGTTGCTTACAGGCCTTGACATCTAAGAAATGAGACCCATGAATAGGTTTCCTCACCAGTTATGCATATTTATGCATCATTTAGGCTCTTGAATGGTATTTTTTCATTTAAAATGTTTTAATTACTATCATTGCTTTAAATTGCATTTAAGCATATCTCTAGATCATGTCTGATGGAAAGACATTTTCATACATTGCAGGCCAAGAAGCTGTTGTTGGATAATTGCAGCAAGTGTATTTCTGAAAGAGTTCCAGAGATAAAGTCTGCCTTCCATTAACCCATTCCACACCCCATTCCATTAATCCAGTCTCATGAGCACTTTGAAATGCAAATTTAAAATGTAGATTTGGAATTTAGTCTTATTATTCACACAGACATATGTATGATATCAAGAAGCGTTTAATCCTTTGACCCATCATTAACTCTAACTGTAAATTAAGTGAGATGCCAGCAGTATAATACAAGCTGTTTGCAATGAGATGCAAAAATTATTTTACCACTTAACTGCCACTTAGCTTTTATCCTCTAGCTATATCTCTGAAATGCAGTGCTCATGTGGCTGTGTTGCAAATTGGATAAACATATTATACACTTACCTAGCACTTTATTATGAACACTGTGCTAATAATTCAGAACAGACTCAGTACTCAGTACAGTGGCATCAAATCCACAATATGTTGGAAACATTCCCTTGAGATTCTGGTTCATCTGGACATGACATGCAGTTCCTACAAGTGCACTTACTGTAAATCTCCCGTTCTACTATATCCCAAATGTATTCTATTAGATTCAGAGCTGGTGACTGGATTTACATGATTGTCCTGTTTGCTTTGTGATATGGCTGGAAGTAGCTATTAGAACATTTTAAATTGTGGCTATGAAGGGATACACATGTTCGACAACAGTACTTAAACTGGATGTGGGATTTAAACAATGGTTGAAATTTAAGTGGCCTAAAGTGTGACATGAAAAAAACTCTCCACACTATTACTCTACTTCACCAACCCGAACTGTTGACAGGTTGGGTCCATGGATTCATGCTGTCACCACCAAATTCTGACCCTACCCTCTGTGTTACTCAACAGAAATTGAGATTCATCAAACTAGGCTACATTTTTGCATTTGACTGTCCAGTTTTGATGAGCCTGGCTGATAGAAGTGGAATCCAACATGGTCTTCTCCTGTTGTTGCCCATCTACCTCAAAGTTTGATGTGTTGTGCATTCAAAGATGCTTTCTGTTAATTAAACAAGGCATTCTTGTCTGCAGAACTGCTGCTGACTGGATATTTTTCTTTGTTGCACCATTCTGATTCAATTTTACATATTGTTGTGTGTGAAAATCCCAGAAGATCAGTTATAGAAGTAATCAAACCATAACCTCCTGGCTTCAACAATCATACCATACTCAGAATCACTGAGATCAGATATTGGTCCTTAGCCTGATGCTTGATGTGCACATTGATTTTATGCACTGCACTGCTGCCATCTCTCAAAAAGGTGAAAACTCAGATGGAACGAATTTCCTTTCCTTGATTTATTACATCTATAGCCCAGAAACTCACCAAATACATCTGCAAAGCTGACTAGCATGTGGATCTATTTATGGATACCAGATCAAAGATCAGAGCAAAATCAAGGAAAGCAGCCAGAAAAAGAAGGTTCATTTAACTATTTAGACAGAGCCCTAGTTAAATGGCACTTTGGAAACATCAAAGTGAGAGTGGAAAACATCAAGCAAACTCCCTTTATGCTCTAATTACATAGAATAAATGTAAGAAAACACATTTGTTAAATTTGTGTGTTTGGTATCTGCTAACTTAGTCTATGCAAGCTCTGTGTTTCCCAGCTTAAAGATATAAGGTAGGTTATGCTGTGAGTAAGCTAATACTGTTAAGTGAGGTGTCAGAAGATTAACATTTATCTATTTTTCCATAAAACTGCCTTTTAATGTGAACCTAAAGCCACACATGGTCTAATATGGATTTTGTGGGGTTTAATATATAGTACAGTGAGGTGATAGTGCCATTAGTTTGTTAACTAGCTAGGCAATCTGTTTGATAAAAGGCTGGCTACAGTGAAATCTGCAATAGATGAAAGAAGCATGTCAGTTAAAGTCTGTGTAAAGGAAATTCAGAGATGTGGTAGAAAATAGCTGCTAAAACATGTTCAAAAAGGTCTGAATTATGTAGTATTAAATTGTCAGACCTTAAACTATTTTTCATCATTTTTTGCATTCAGGACTTTGGGGGCAGACCTGAACTCATCGCTTGTTGACATGCTGGAGCCATACTTAGCTTGACCCCTCCCCTAAAACTATAACATTATAAAAAGAGCTAAACAAAACAAAAAGTAAAGTAAAAACACACACAAAAACATAACGACAGTTTCAGAACTGAAATAACCCTAGTTTCTAGCAAATACTCTAAAAGTTCACACATCAATTTAATTTCCCCCAAAACAGACTTTGCCAATTGTGCATTTTCTCATGAATAGCCTACGCTAGGTTGCTATTTGATTGTAGATATCTCCTGAGAAAAGACATACTGCGTGAATTAGCTTTGAAATCTGTTGTGAGGCTAGTGAATACTTTGAATGTCAATTTTCATCATCTATATAGCAACCAAGTAAGCTTAATTGCACCTTTTTTACTTCGAGTCCCATCTGGTTGCTCCTAAATGGAAATGCAAGCAGCTTTCTTTCCATCCGATTGTATCATTCATTTTCCTCACCATCTCTGTTATGACAGGAAGATGATAATTGAAAAGTGGGGCATGTCTGATTGCAGTCAGAGGGCCTGTTATTGAAGTAGGGACCAAATCAAAGACCTCGCAGTTCATCAAAGTGAATGGAAAATGATATGATACTCATTGCCTTAACAGCATTGTGATCCACTGTCATTTCCATCAAGCTATAACAGCTGCCTCTTCATTAGAAATGGTTTTGGTTCAACACAGTGATGGTTTTGATGTGTTCCTGATGGGAAGAGAATGCGCAGTATCTGTACCAGAGCTTGCATCTGAGCCATTACTTCAAACAGGCTGTTCTCTGTGGTGTTCTCAGTTGGTTCCACAAAAGATCACGTAGAAAATGACTGCTCATTCTGTCGCTGTTCATTCTCTAGCCCACTGTTGGGCTAATTAGAAAGTCCAGAATGTTCTCAACCGTCACACTGAGGACTTTCAGAAACAGGGGGCTAATTGTGCACTGAATGTTTTAGTTGAATGTGTAGAACAGGGTTTAACTCCTTAAACTAAACTGGATAGCTCAAAGCTCTACACCTGCCTGATTCCAGTTGGTTGAATCCTCAAGGAGCAAATATTGCTTTAAGCTCAAATTGAAGTGCTATTGTCAAATGAGTGCTTTGCAGAGACTGGCCTTGGGCAAGCAGCTGGTAGTGTGAAACTGTGCGTTCTGCTTTTCAACACATTGTAGGTGTTAACTTTTTTGTTTGTTTTTCTGCATCATTTATAGTGAAGCTTTCATTACATTTAGATCAATTAAAAAGGTTCAGATAATTTAATCCCTCTTTATTTTTATTTAGCCTTCAATAATTCATCTACAGATCTTCAAATTGTTGAACAACTGATTGTTAACAGATTTAGTGTTAGGAATAGTACTGGGACTACAACAGCTAAAATGCACCAAATTATGTCAGTGTTTGTTTACTGGTCAGAGGTTTTTGCAAGGGTACAAGTGCTCTGTGACTCTCACATTTGCCACTATTTGAAATAAAACTACATTAACATCTATGAGTATCACAGGCAAAGCAATAATAATAGAACTTACTTAATATCTGTGTCTTCATGTTTGGTTTGTCAGTTTGACTGAAACTATTAGGTCACTGATGCAATACATTCTACGATCCATGTGCCAAAATTAAACACTTTACTTCACTGTTATTTTCCTGCTCATCTGCCATTATTAGCAGCAGCTTATGCTGCAAGTACGATATGACCATCTGTGAAAAGTCAGACGTTAAAACAGGCAGCTTACATGAATAGTACAGTGCTGATGTGCTGCTAGAAGAGGAAGAAAAGCATGCGTCAATTTCCTCATCTGGTGCAGACCAACATAAAATGCATTCCCAATGTAGCAAACTGAATCAGGTTCTTTTGAAAGTAGATGGAGACATACACTGTCAGACCAGTGATTAGATATTTGTTGTGCGCTCAAGTACAGGTGGAGTCAAAATGTACCGAATTAAAGAAAATGTTTGATAGAGATACACCAAACAAGGTGGGTGTGAAACTGCCCTACAGCTGTCATCAGTTACTAATTCATTAAAAGGGATGTATTTCCTTCATGGTAACGAAGCTTAGTTTCCTTTATCATTTGGCAAATCCCTACAAACAGCTGCTGTTGGCTGTTTATAGGAGAAGGTAAAGCAGCTAATTTAGACCCATTGAAAATCAGGTCATCTCTTCAAAACAGATATATTTGTGAGGGCTTTTAGTCTGATAATTACAATGCTTTTTCAAATGTGCCCCATCCATTCTGCATGACATTTCAAATGCTATGAGCAGAACATGAGCTTTTAGGCATGATATGCAACATTTTTCAGTTTGCCTCCCTCACCCCATGCAAATCCAAACAATTATTTTGAGTGACAGATCGGTGCAAACAGTTATCATAGCACAGTAAAACACTTTTAGTATGAACCTTATGAGAAAAGTATGAAATATGAAGACCATAGTGTACTGGCTGGACGTGTGAGACCAAGTGTTGTTACAAAGACCAGCCTTTGTGTATTACTGATGTATCTTTCGCATTATCTGTGTATCATCTGTATTTAAATGTATAAGAGTTTTTTTTTTCATATGCTCATGCAAGACATCTTCTAAGACAGCTAAGCACTGACAGATGTTTTATCAAAGATGAGTCTTAGAATAGAGTTACTGAGGTGTCATGCATTTTAAATATCTTGATGATTATCACCCACAGATGAGGTGAGAAGTTGATAAAAAGTTGAAGTTGTTAATAAAATGTGTGTGCAAGCTGACAGTGAAAACGACAAAAAAAATGCAATGTACGTTACAGGTTCTGACTATGTGTGCTGGTGCTCTTGCTTTCAGATGAAGTCTGCAGGGGTTGGAGATGGAGGACTTTTCACAGAGAGCTACTGCAACATCTGCAATGCCCAGCTCATCTCTGAGTCACAACGCGTTGCACACTATGAGGTGAAGCTTCATATACCACACATACATCAGGCACACTTGACAATCTAACTCACTTACTGCTCTTTTTCCTCCCACTTACATATTCACATGTGCTTTACCGCTCAGATTTATGTGCTCAGTTTTTCAAATTTATCTTTAGCATTCAAATGGGGATAAAATTAAACTTATTTTATGTTCCTTTAAGGTTATGTATTAACACACTGTATCAGTTTCAAAACTGTTGGTGCAGTACGTGAAATGCTAATAAAAACAGAAACAAAATATTTGATGTTGTCACACACTACCCTCTCATGGGTCTGTGTGGTACTGCAGAATACTAGTGCCATGTGCCTTTGTTTTTCTTTTCTGGCTTCTCCCTGACTCCACCCATTCCACACACCTGGAGCAGATCGTAGACTCATTAGGATGCTCTTATATATATACGCATCATCAAAAGAATAGTTGCACAAATAGTTGCACCTAGAAGGAATCAACTGACAGGAATAAAACTCGGTGGGTAGGTTTGACATTGTGAGACATACAAATGATTTAAGTTTCACGCTCATCCTGTTATTGCCAGCACCTTTGGCAGTTGGCAGCATGATGCAGGACTACATGCACGCAACACACTGCCCTTAACACCACGTCAACGTCGCCAAAGCCTGCAATGGTGTCGTACCAGACAGTCATGGAGTGGCTCAGAATGGCAGCAGGTCATCTTCAAGGACGAGTTCCACTTTTGTCTTGGTGGAGACGACCAACAAATCCCTATGTGGAGGCACCATGGTCAGCCCCAAGATGAACGGTTTGTAGTCATGCGTCACATGTCCAGAAGGACTGGTGTCACTCTACTGCCACCTGTACCACAAAATCTGCAGGAACTGTGTGAGAATATTCAAGCTACATGGGATGGATTATCGCCGGACACCATTAAAACCTCTACAACTCCATGCCAAGACGTATCCATGGCAGCCCGATGCCATACTGAGAGACATTACTTCTGTATGTGTAGCTCAATAAATATTGGCCATATCAGTCTAAATTTTTCATTATTTATTGCTCCTGGTAACCTTTATTTTCATTCCAAACAGCATTGCAATCCCACACATCCTTCTGGGTGCAACTAATTTTTGATGATGAGTGTATAAATATATCCCTTTGTTTGCTCTGTGTTTTTACAATGTATCTGTCTTTCATGCCTGAATCTAAACTGTGTTTCTTCTGTTTGTCTCTGGTTTTGACCCCCTGCTTTTGTCTCCTGGTTTATTGATTACACATTTGTCTCTGATATTGCCTATTCACCCCTGTCTTTCTGGACTCTGATTACTCTGTGGTGTAAATGTTCATTTTTTACTTGTTCCCGGGTACTAAGTGTGTTTTCCTAATTACTTAGGCCTAAAATGTACAAAAAATGGCTGTAAACAATGATGTTTTTCCACAACATTTGCGATGCTTTCAGGGCAGTAGACTTCAAGTAGCTTCTGGAACTGTAAGAAATCTTGATAAGTTTATAGAACTGTACAGAGGTTTCTAGAACTTTTGAGAATTTTTTAGAACTTTTTAGAACTGTCTGGGACTGTCCAGTAGTGTTCATAATGTACGCAGTATGAATACACATTTGCAGATGCAGCAATAAACTGTTTATTGCCAGTGGTTTGTCAAAAGTCTTCTGAGCCTATGTGGTGATATCCATTACAGAAGCATGCCAGTTTTTAAAGTAGTGCCATCTGAGAGGTTTACGGCCATGGTCATTCATTTGTAATTTTCGGTCTTTGCTAGGTGTTTCACCAGATTCCCTGAATCTTTTAACGAGGGCAAAATATCTATACTTGCAGTTGCTCGCTGGGGAATGTTGTTTTTTACATTTTTAGATTTTTGGTGAAATGGTCAGTCTCAGTCTTTTCAGGATGCTCATTTTAACCCCCAACATGCCTTTGCACAGCTTTTTTAAAATGTGCTACAGGCATCAATTTCATAATAAGTGTATGTTAATGAAATATAATGAAGTTTTTTATCTGTACTGTTGACTTAATTTAACTACATTACAATGTAGATTTAGAAATCACTGCTTTCTGTTTTTATTTGGACTTTACCTATTGTCCTAAGATTTTTGTAATTGGGTGTTACTATTTGGAAGTCTTTGTTTACCTATGGATTTGGGCTACTTTGTCATGTGCAGTGGGACTGTATGATCCTTTTGGGTACCTCTGTGTACATTGTGGAAAATTGTCAAGTAATTTTTGATTCCTCTGGTACCTTTTTGATACCTATGTAAAACCACTGTAGAAAATTACCAGCTCAACATATGGCACAGCATAGCACTTTTCTAAACTGATGGCATTTTCATATTGATTAGCTCTTGTGAAATAGAAAGCCCCGGCAGTCCTGCTCCTTCTAGCATGTCACCTATATTACATAAAATTACATAAGTGACATTAAGAAAATCCTACCTGCAAAGGCAATACATGGATATAAGATGCAGCTAAATTAACATCATAGACACTTCCTTGTAAAATCACATTCTGTTGTCACGTCTTTTAGTCCCCAGTGCTCACACAAACCAGTGATGCACATTAGCCCCTTAAATGGCCAGGAGTTTTAGTACACACTTCTATAACTTAAGAATAACGCGGTTTGCATTGTAGTCTATTACTGAACGTTAAGTCTTAGTATGTAATGAGCCTAGGATTTTAAGGGGTTAACTTAAAAGTTATACTCATCAGTTGCTCATCAGTCTATTATTTTGCATCTGGGGTGATCCCTGGTAATACACCACAAAATAGCTGAATGCTCACCTTGTGCATTTTTCACAGCCTGCTTTTAAAGCTGTAATGTAGTCCACCTCTCTCAAGACTTTCAACCTCACAGTAAGTAATTTAATGAGTGACCATTAAAGAATCATCCCTCTGCATTATTTAACTCCCTCACTTAGGCCTCCCTGGACTACAAAGTATGCAATCAGTAGATTAACAGGCAAGCTAATGAGGACAAACCCTTAGCGTAAGAATCAGTGTAGCAGAGGAAGTGTCTCAGAGTAGCCGTTTGGCTCCGTGAGATTTATTTACAAAGCGGCTCCAGCAGCCAAAGTGCTATATTTAGTGTTGCAGTTTGTGGCTCCTCTTTCAGTGGCTTGTCGTCCCTCATCTAGAGTAAGCATTCTCAGATAGCACATTGTTCAAATGAGCGTGGCTGATTTACTGCAGTCTGCTTGGATACCAGCTTTATATTCCCTGACCAGAACTTCTAAAAGCAACCAAGAGAGCTGTTCAGATTCAGACTTCCCCAAACCGCCCATTCCAGAGCTGCCCAGGCAATGTGCACAAACCATTCCCTTCCTAATCTCCATGTCCAGTGAGAAGCACTGAGTCGGCCAAATGTGTCTCGACACCTGCTGTCTGAGCTGGAGACCACACTGTTGGGTCAGATCATTTAAGGTCTCCACCTCTCTCCAGCTCCCCGGAGAGCAAGGGAAAGAGACACTGAGAAAGAGTGTGAAACAGGGGTGAACCAGAGTAAAAAAAAAATCAGTGAGAGGAGCACACAGTTATAGCAAGGGTTTTTTATGGTGAAGAAGAAAAAACAATTATACTTTCTTGGTCTTTTACCCATTGATTTCTTATTACTGGTCCTGCTGTGTTTGGGAAAATATTGCACATTATGCAGTTATGAAAGCAATAAGACATGAAATTTTTCAATTGCACTGATTTGAGAGATGAACACCTGTGAATTCACAATGTGGTACAGCATTCGTATAACTCTCAATCCCAATTACTATCGAAGATGTTTAAATCTCCAAACAGTTTAATGTTATATTAAGAAAAATGTACTTGGTACATGGAAAGAATATCTTATTTTATATTGTCTTTTGGATAGTGTTAACTGAGTCCAGGGTAAGGCAATGCAGCATAATGTAGATCCAGTGAATAATCATAGTGAAAATGGATTCATGTCAGAACTTATATTGTATATACAGTTTATATTGTACATTATGCAGTCATATAAGTCATGTAAGTCATTGAATTGACAGACAGACCGAGGGAGAGAAACAGAAAGACCACAGAATAGTTGAAGGAGAGCTGTATGATGGAGAGTGTTATGATCATGCATTAGATTTGCTTTCCAGGGATGCAAATGTCATCCTTGGTCTTGCATATCTCTCTTAGAAAACCTCAGGCCAAACCTTCCCACCCTTTCTCTCCTTCTCTATCTCTATTCATTTTGTCACCCATGGGTTTGAGAAAGTGGTTAAGTAAAATATTAATTCATTCTTATTCATTAATGATGTTCTAAAACATCCATAGAGTTTATATACATGTGAATAAAATCAATAAAATAATAATGATTCGAGAAAAATTTGATCAGAAAAAGTATAAACTCTCTCGCCCTCTTGGCTCACATTGGCCATCAGCCGCCTCTTTTATCCTCACCCAATGCTGCAGCTCTTTACTGGGCCTATGTAATCCCGCCAGGCTGCCTTCTTTCCATCAGAGCCAGGCTCTGACACTCATCTATCCAAGCCTTTGCCTGCCTATAGAGCTCACTCTGAATCCAGCTGGGGCCTCTTACTATGCTCACACACTCGCTGTGCCTGACAGAGCCAAAATTAGTCAAATCGCAAGAAACATACCAATGCAGTCACTGGCACCTAGACATAGCCATTTGCAATTTCTGTAAGCAATATAGGGCTTGTGTATTTTACCTACCAACCTCCATCTGTCTTATATTTCACTCATACATTGTCCTACTACAAAATGATTATAGACGTATATAATCTCAAGGCATTGCATGTGAAATATGCTATATTGCAGTGGTCCAAACCTCCTCCTAGAGAGCTGCTTTCCTACAGATTTTAGTGAGACGAGTTGCTTATCCTCCATTTCATGACTCACTACAAAGTTCCGTACTGCCTCTGTAAGCAATATTAGCACAAGAATTGTGCGTCAGGTGCTTCATAAACTGGGTTTCCATGGCCTATCATCTGTACAGAAACCTTAGATCACTATTAGCAATGCTGTATATCAGCAGGAGTGGTGTAAAGCATGCCACCACTGGACTCTGTAGCAATGGAAACATATTCCCTGGAGTGATGAATCACACCTCACTATCTGGCAGTCTGATGGATGAACCCAGTCTGGGTTCATGCATGCCAGAAGGAGGCTACATACCAGAATATATTGCCCACAATAAAGTTTGGTGGAAGAGGGATAATGCTCTGGGGTTTTTGATGTTTGGGCTAGACCCCTTTGTTGCACTGAAGGGTAATGCAATGCTACAGTATAGAAACACATTTTAGACACTTATACGCTTCCAACTTTGTGGCCACAGTTCAGAGAAGGGCCTGCACAGAGCCCTGACCTCAATCCCATTGAACACCTTTAGAATAAATAGGAACGCTGATTATGAGCCACACCTTCTCGTCAGTGCTTAACCTAATAAAAGGTCTTTTGACTAAATTGTGATGGTTGGGTGTACACATACTTTTGGCCATTTAGTTTTTATATAGTTTTTATACACACACACACAGGCCAAAACATGAATATATGCATACATGTTCATAAATATCTGTGTAATTCAAATTCCATCTTAAACTCACCGGACAGAACTCTGTCTTATATAAGGCAGAATTTAATCACATGCTGGAGAATCACTATTTTTCAAACAAACTTAGCTACGAATGAAGAAAGTATACAAAAAAGCAAAGAAGCCCATAGCATCCTATTGAATAACAAGCACATGCATTTTTAATGCAGTTTTAGCGATAATGCTGTTTCTTCTCCTAATAGAAATGAACACCAGACACATCCACACTCCTGGATCAGAAAGAGTCTTAACGCAATAGCCTGAGGTCTCTGGAAGTTGAACCAAGTTTTCACACAATTCTCCACCAACAAAGGCTGTGTTAACTCCAAATTTTCAAAGGCAATGATACCCAGTCCCAATCCTCCCACTTCTCTCCATCCTACATGGATTAGTGTTTCATCCCATCAGGCATCAGAGCAGGGGAAATACTAAAGGGCATAGCAGGTTCTCCAGCATCGTAAAATATTGATAAATATATTGTAAAATAAATATTTTGTAAAGCTCAAAGCATGCTAAGCATTCTGCAATGTTTGTACAACTTCCTGAACAACAGCTGACTTTCTTTGATGAACTGCCAGTTGAAATTGTTTTAATGTTTAATGTTGATAAACCCTATAAATCATTGACAGTTCTACCTATTAAATAGTGATCAAACACATTCCCCTTGTAATAATTCAATTTTTTGTCCCACCCCATTGGATAAATGCATTTTGTGAAGCAGGAAGATAGAGTTGTTTTATTAGCACCATCGCTCATTAATAATAATCATTAATTGGGTATTCATGAAATAACAAATCTAAATTTGAGTTTTTAGGATTGGAAGGTTGTCATAATATTTTATTATGTTTTATTAATTATTGAGTAAATGAACAGACTACCTTCTTTTAGCACCAACTAGAATAAAATATTATGATAGATTTGTGGCAGAGCAGTCCATGACCAAATCTGGTCTAAATCAGAAATATGTGAACACAGCACCCTGTTTAATCCTGCAATTCTGGTGATGAGGCTTCTCAAGTAGAAATGGTGGATACTCCTAACATAATTACTATGCTTTATTTATGCTGTAAACACACCAAATCATATTAAAATGTTTTATATGCTATGACAATAAAAAGTAACCTTTTTAGTCACAGAAAGTTCAGAATTAGCTGTAAGTTTCAATCCACCAAAAAATCCCACATTTGATTGCTGACTAAGTAAGGACAATAGCAAGGACAAAATGTTGTTGGGTTCAGTACCTGGTTTAGGACAAAGGTGAGAAACATTGGCTACATCAGCACCAGTGATATGCTAATGGCATTTGATGTCATCTACATATTTCCAGAATCTTTTTCCCACTAAGAAATCCCCAGTTGTCCCTTCCTCAGTCTCTCCCTATGAATACTTAAGGCTGCCAGTCAATCACAAGGCAGATACACAGATAAACACATTTAAACACACACTTAAACCCAGGGTCAATTTACATGCAGACACCACACAGAAAGGACCCTGGTCACCAGGCTGGGGGAATCAAACCCTACTTGCTATGAGGCAACAGAGCCACAGTACCACGCCTATGAATAAATTGCTTCACATACTTCCATCCATACATAATTGCAGCCCATGCAGTCAGCACAAAACTTGCTAACATTAAAATAAGTCACATCATATGGTGTAGTGTAGCAATTCATCATCTGTGTAATAAGAAAACATATCAAACCTGATTGTACCTGAATGTCTGTTGTACGTTTGCCTATTGTTAGACTGAACTAGTCTGCAAGGAGCTTTTTGTGCTGCTGGCTACAGGACTATAACAGCTTTTCGATTTGAGCCTTACCCCGCAGATCTCAGCAAAAGCTAGCAGCAATCTGTTCTCTCACCAGGCTTTGAAACTGGCATTGATAACTCTCTTATTACCCATATATAAACACATTTCAGTTTTTTTTAATATCAAACATATTGTATATTACATTATAAATTCGAGTAATCCATCCTAAAGCTTCAGTAATGCAACAGCTTCAAAAACCTGACCAGACCTGAATCGCTGTGTTCAGCACTAATGCGCCGCTATCTCAGGTCACAGGGTCCTTTCCCTTTACTACCTGTACTTTTGCTGGCATGGAATACTTCAAATCTTCTCAGAGCATTCGCCGAATATTATTGTGCTCACCTTTTTGACATTAAAAGGACAGATTTAAGCTGTGAGTGATACAGCAATTCTTTGATAACCACGTTTTCAATTATATTAGCAGTAGTCAGAAAATGTATTCGCTACCAGTAAACTCTGGAAATTGCACCTCTCTGCAGAAATAGCCATGAGAGGCAGGCAAAAATACTGCAGCTCATCTTGTGGATGAAGGCTTCCAGGCTATCAAATTAAAATGTACACAGATATGAAATGAAATAAAGCTGTCACACACAGCAGCCGGTTAATATGTTTCACGCTCTCTCTCTCTCTCTCTCTCTCACACACACACACACACACACACATATACACACAGAGACACATGTTTTAATTTAGGTCTGTTGCATGTGCCTGACTTTCCCTGCACCGTCATGCTGGTTAATGAAAATCCCTGGACTAAAGAATCTGTCTCTAATAAGCACAAGAGAGTAATATTGCATAAGAGTGGAATTAATTAGCTTAAGAAAAACAATCACTTAAGCTTAAATAATGCATGAAGTAGCCCAGTAAAGTGTTTTGTAAGGCTCCCTTGCTTTGCTCCCCTGGCCCACCTTGACTATTTGAAACCTGAGGAACCTGTAAAAAGTGAAACACTCGCATGCATATTTCAGACTTTACGTGGCTGCCAACACTTTTGGCATCCTCAGATTCCTATGAAATAATCAAAGTGTTTGGGTGGCGTAACATAAGCCTCAGTGAAATGGTTAATAGTAAATGTGGACCAGGTGAAGGGACAACAAAAGAGCTTCATGAAATATAACTGAAAGCAAACTCACACTTAACTCATGGCCAGGAAATAAATGGCCACAGATGCTTTCCACCATCAACTAAACAGACACATAGAAAGCCTAAACAATTTTTGTTAATTATATGATATTTAATGAATCTAGATGCTTAGTAAGCATAAGGAAGCAAACTATGGCTTGCAAGTCGATGTAGTAAAACAAGTATATTGCATCTGTATTAGCAATTTCAGCACTAAATAAACTATAATGCATCAATGCAATTTAATAAATACTATTCAGGTAAACATGATTCACTTTATTCAACACTGGTTCAGTTAAGGTTTTTATAACATATTTTGTTTTAAATGAAATAAGACAGTTTGCTGACCACACAGAAAGTACTCAAAACTTATTACCCATCAGTATTTACAGTGTCTTGGCTACTTAGGTAATTAAGTTGGCATTAGCATGTGCAGTTTTTTGTATTTTTTGTATAGTGTCTTGTATAAAAAAAACTATGTGCTGAATTATGACATGAGAAAAGTAATGTTAAGATGGCTTTAATTCTCACTGTTTTCTCTATGTATCATCTACCAGAGCAAGAAACATGCCAACAAAGTACGGCTGTTCTACATGCTCCACCCGGAGGATGGTGGTCCACCCTCTAAAAGACTGAGACCAGACAACCCGGTATGTAAATCTTCACGGTAGGCAGCATTTGAGAAAGTGTTTTATGTGTGTAACAGTGCTGGGTGATGTGTGTAGATGGATATGGGGTTGTTTTACCTGTAAACCCTCCAGCAATGCGTGTTTGTTAACCTGGAGAGCCACTGGAGTTAATGGATATCTTTATTCACCTGAATCTGATAATGCACATTGGCTAGGCTCCCACGCTCTTCTGTTCACAAAAATCTCCAAATATCAGCAAAGAAGTAATTGTTTTTCAGTGGGTTAGTGTGAAAATGATATATAAAATATTTTGTATAACATTTTACATTAAAATGCCTAACTATTATGTTTTTAAACTTTTTTTTTTTTACATCAAACACTGCCATACCATGGTTATGTGATTTTTCCAAAATGTTGTGTATACTGTTTTTTATTGCTCAAGGATCAATTATTTTCACAGAAACTAGCAAAAATACTATTTCAGGTCAAAGTGCACAGGTGACAGTGCTGTTTTAACATTGTAAGTACAGGAGAACAAAGGAAACACATTATTGAGTGGTTAAGTGAATCAGCAGAATGTGAAGAAATAACGAGATAATTTCACCTACCAGTTTGTATCATGCTTGTGCATGACCACCCAAAGCTATGATGCTCTGAAGTTGGCGTCCTATTCGCCAGCTTCTTGTTCGAATTCCACCTTTTTTAAGCAAAAAGTAAAAAGTGCAGCAGATACATTCTGGTGCTGTAGATGAGAGTGATCTCTTTGTTGCAATGTTTGTCATGTTATTGGGACAGTCACAGTGTTTATGTGTTTATAGTTTTGTGCTTGAGCCTGGTTAGCAATTACACTACATGCTTACTGTGCTTGAGTTCAACTGAGCCATGCCCAGGCCCACCTCTTTAAGCGGTTCTGTGTGTTTCATCTAGACTGGAGTGAAGAATGAGGAGGAGGTGTGCATTTCTCTGAGAGACACCCCAACTTCTTTGTGATATGTTATTCTATCTTTGTTAAAAGTATGACCGTTACACAGACATGCAGTTGCTGTGTTTGTGTGAATTGTTTCACATTATGAAGCACATTGTAAATGCTAACTGTCTGGAATTCAGCTTTATATAGAATGTTTCGGAACTAGCATTGTTTGCTTGTAAGTCTTGTAAGCAAATGTGATAATGCTTCACACTTTGTATGTGTGCAAGAGCCAACAAACCTGAACATCAAGTTCAAAGCTTTGGAGTGGACTGTTGATTTTCAAATACCTGGAATTGGACAATCCATTTGTTGACTGCCAGCTCTGTTGGTTTCATAAAAGTGAAAAGTGATCAGTATCATATATTTTAATTAGCAGATTGTATAGAATATTCTTTTGAGTCTTGCTTATATCACAATCATTTGGTTGGCTGACCTTTGTGGATTTGCTCTGCTATCTGGGAAGTAGCCTGTAGTATGTGCGTTTGACTATGTGAGTGCATACTGACCAAATAAGGCCATATCTTACTTCTGCAGGTCATAGCTCTGGAGGACCCTGTAAAATCTTGGACTGCAGGCTGTGGTAGACCAGCTTTTGTATATGAACTCTGCATACCCTTTCACTTAATAGAAGAGTTAAACCCTTTACCATGCTCCTCTGTCTCCTGAGCCTCATTGAGCTTACTCATTGCAGCATAGCATAGAAACATTAAATAAGCCCAGACTGGAACAGTAAAAACATCAAAGAAACCATACTGATAAGAATTATAAGGGTGTTCTTAAATGTTCTTCTTTTTGCATGCTGTCTGAAGCATTAATTTCCTAACAGTGTCATTTTCCTAAGACTCGGCTTATGTAAGAAATACAGCAGTTTCTCACCTCAGTTGTTTTCATGTTAACTCACTTGTAATTTGCAGGAAATACTTGACTCTGACTGTTTTTGAGCTCTATTTCTAAATCATATCTTATTTAATTGGTAGGAAGCAGCCACTGAAGGTTGTCACAGTTTTGTATGCATCCTTGCTATCAGGCTGAAATATATAATGAATGCAGTTAAGTTGACATACTCTGAAGGACTGATTTGTATTTCATTTTCTCTACTTAAAGCTAATCTAATATATGCTAATATTTTCCTCATCCCCTTATAGAAAGAAAGATGGCCAAAGAAGCAGTCACCAAGCTGTGTGGATCTTTTTGGACTCTGTATTAAACAGTGATTAATACCTGTTGTTTAGAATCTGTGGAGACAAACTGGGAAAGCCAAAATTGCTGGAACAAAGGAAGAGCTTCTAAATATTGGGGAAGCAATCTTACTTTCTTGCAAGCTATTCCTGTTTTTGACATTAATGTTCAGGATGTCAAGAGTATTTATGTGTTTTCTGGATAACCCTGGTAGATGTTGTATGAGGCCTTCTAGGTCAAAGCCAAATGATGACAGCATACAGAATCACAGATAGTCAATAGCTCTGAAGTTGGACAATTTAATTTCAGAAGACACACTATCCACAGCTTTAAATGGAAAACACTAGGTGATTATTGCTGTGTGGCAAAGGGTGAAGTGAGATAAAGTGAGTTCATCCTGTGAAAGTCATGCTTTAAATTGTTAGGGCTCTATGTTTGAGATGTCACTTGGGAATAGCATGCTATAAGAATGGTAATCCTTCTTGTTTTTTGTGCTTCTTGATTTTTGCTTTGAACAATGTAAGTGAGATTATAACCTTTTTATAAAGGAATCATATTAGATTGTATGACAGGAGATCATGGTAAAAGGTAAAGTAAAGTGTCCCACCCGAGCAGTATTCACACTGTGTGTTTCTTAATCAGTTTTCTTTTAATGTGTTGTCCATGTCCTCTTTTAGTCTTGTTTTGTTGACTGGGTTCAGAATGTTGTAGAGGAACGCAAAAAAGTACCAGTTTTTTCCAAACATTTATGTTGGCTTAACTGACTGACATTGTGGTTCATTTGAAGCTGCTACAAACTGAAAAATAAATATATCCTGTCTTAAATAGCAGGCTACAGTAGTTAAGTACAGTACTTAATGCAGTAAGCAATGTATTATTTTAACAAGAAGCAATTTTAGAGTGTGTAAGTGTGATTTTACCAAACCTGCTGAAACAAGTTGCTGTATAAAAAGTGCTTAAAGTAAGAAGAAAAGTATCTGTACTCTGCTTCACTTGGCGTGTATACCGACCAGTATAAGCAAGCCATTAAGTATTACAATATGAAGTTCTACAGTTAATAAAACATACTAGGAGATATCACTGATGTTCAGAACATATATTTATTTTTTCAAAAGGACAACCATAATAATAAGAACAAGAATTTAGATTTAATAAGATAATATCTGTATGATCTTGTTGTATGTATACATTGTGGTATCATAGCATGACTAATACTGTGAATAATTGAAGTCAATCTCTTGAACAGGAAACAGTCCTCCAAAAGTATCTTGTACAGAGATCAACTGGTAGAGAAAGTGTTCAGTGTTATGCTTGTTCTATCCGAAAATCATCTTTGTGATCAGACTCACTTTAAGTAGCATCTTAGTATAACATGCATTTCACTTATTGAAGATAGTGTTGAAAGAGAGCGGCCCACAAACAAACAGGAACTGTAAATGGCTGCATTTCACCTGGTGGAATGTCTCACAACTGACTGGGTTAACTGCCAATAGGTCAGTAACATAATTGGGTTTAAAAAGCATCCCAACAAGTCTTTCAGAAATAAACGAAGGTGCTTCTGGAAGAATGGTCAAAAATTCCTGTAAACACATTCCTAAACCTTGTGGAAAACCTTTCCAGAAGAGTTGAAGCTGTTATAGCTGCAAAGGGTGGGCCGGCATCATATTAAACCCTATAGATTAAGAATGGGATGACACTCAAGTTTATATGCGTGTGAAGGCAGACGAGCGAATACTTTTGGCAGTATAGTGTATATACAGGTTTTGGAGCTACATAAGGTGCAATCCTGACAATGTCTGTTTTAGGGAAGGCCTTGTTGCCCATAATACAACTAGTGCTAAACTGGCCTGCCTGCAGTTCATACCTGTCACCCACTAGAAACATTTGGTGCAATATGAAACAGTAAATACAACATAGGAGACCCTGAACTGTTAAGCAGTAGGTTAACAGTTCTCAGTTCTCAAACACTTCTTCAGAAAAGAGTTGATGCAACACAGTGGCAAACATTCCCTTGTCCCAACTTTTAGGAAATGTGTTGCTGGCATGAAATTCAAAATGGGTATGTATTTCAAAAGACAATCAAATTTCTCAATTTAAACCTTTAACATGTTTAACATGATTTAACATGTTAAAACTTTAACATAAACAGAATGCATTGCTGATTATGATTTTCCATTAAATATAGGGTTTACATCATTTGCACACATTCTGCACTTTTTCCTCTTAGTCATTGTTTCACTCATGTGTTGGAGTACAGAGGCAAAACAACAAAAAATGTGACACTATTTAATAACTTACTCCCAAGTAACTCCCTGAGCTTGTGTAATTACTGTCACTCTATTAAGGGTGAGGGATAGGGTGCATTTATTGGCCTATGAAACATTCAGCTGATAATAGGTAGTCCGTGGAGGAACGTGCTCAGCTGAAGTCAGTTGGAGTGTGAGTCTGTGTGCTCATAAAGCACTCATTAGAGCAGTGTTTATGAATAATTCTGCAGGGGACCAGACAGTGCTCAGTCCAGCCTGCATCCATTTCCATTACCAAACCACCCTAGAGGACACTGAGAGGGCAGCACTACTGAAGACATGCCACTAATCAAATTGTACAGCAGAGAGTGCAGAACTCAGCACTCAGAGCACCTGCTAGCACCTGAAGCAGTGAATAGAATCCGGCACACTCCATTAAATTGAAGTCTTGCACAGCTTGATCTGCATTTATCATACTCCACTCCGAAATTCAATCTGGACGACGGCTTCCAGATCCTGGACTGACTTATCAGGGCAGGCTTTTCCTCGCCCCATAACTGCATAGCTGTCTTGATGGAAACAGGCCCAAAGTGTGCTGAGTTTTGCTGTCAGTGCTGCCTTCGAGGCTCAACATGATTTACCTGCATCAGCAGCTTCCATTTCACACCACCTCTTCCTCTCTGGCCACATGAAGCCAGCGCTGGCCCCCAGAATAGCCTTTTTATGGGCCGGTTTGTTCCTGCTTACCTCTGTAAAGCTGCCACTTTTTATCGACGACGTGTCTTCAGTGGAATGAGGAGAGCTAGTAAACTTAGGCAGCAGTGAGTGCAATAGTGTTTCCTCTTTTAAAAAAAAATGTCACGCAAAGGTAGTCAGGCTCAGGAGTGAACATAAAAGAAGAAAGTAGGTCAGAAAGGTTCTCAGAGATAAAAAGAGAGTTGATTTTGTGTGTGTGTGTGTGTGTGTGTGTGTGTGTGTGTGTGCGTGTGTGTGTGTGTGTGTGTGTGTGTGTGCGTGTCTGTGTGTGTGTGTTTGTGTGCCACTTTCTTTTTGCTTTAGCGGCTTCCCATCCCAAAGTGTGATTGAGTGTTTGAGCGAGCAGTGGCTTTCTGCTTCTTAGTTTGAAGTGCTCAGACCTGGAAGGAGGGAGGGAAAAGTTTTCTTTCTGTTCTTTTCATTTCTCTAAATCTATATTTTTGTGTGCATACTTCAAACAGGGAGAATTAGCGCGTGCCTCAGTCTGCTTCCCCCTTTCCTTGCTGCATTTATTTTTAGCCATGTTTTCACGCCCCTCCAAACAGTGGAAGAGCTGTATGCGTGGAGTGAGAGGGAGAGATAAACAGACTCTTAATTAAAAACTCTTTGTTAAGAGCAGGACCAGGCCAGACACTGTCACAGCCTTCAAACCTCTGCTCACATGCATTTTTATTATTCACAAAATAGGTCACATGTAAATGGGCAGATGTGTATGTGACAGCCAATTAGTGACAGAGAGAGAGAGAGAGAAAGAGAGAGAGAAAAACATCAGCAGATAAAGAAAGGGTGCATATGAACAACAGCAAACGAAAACTCAGGTAAACGTCAAAGCTCCCTGCATACCTTCCCAGCGAGCATCATCAGTAATGAGTTGTCATTTCTTCAAATGTCACTCTTCTAGTTGTCAAAAATATTTTGCCTTGGTGGGAAAAACAAAATGCCTCTTTTCTGTTCACCTTCTAAAAAAGCAGTGTATGTTTTTAATTTTAGGTCTTGTGGCCTCTCTTTCCTAACCTAACAGAAGCTGTTGACTCCACATTACATTACAAATGTGAAGAAAAATGTTTCTGCCCTCATTATTTTATAAATAAAATGATTACTCTAATCCACAAGCCACAGGCCCTGCACAACTGACTAAAAGCTATGGGAAGCCAGATCTGAAGCACATCTAAAAAGAAAGAAATCAAAAAGCCCAGAGGAAATGAGCAAGCAGTGATAGAATACTCAAGCTCAAACAGTGCTGCCTCATGGGGGACCGCTGCTCCCGTGACAGGCTTATAAATAGAGATCTTGGATAAATTCAGTCTGTTTTCTTTGTGTTCTTCCACATTGGAGGACATTACATGCACGGGTACACATACATGGTAAACAGACTTTTGCTGTAGCTTGGCACAACTTTTCTAACAAACAGGCATTTTCTTCCCCATTTTTCTTTGAACATACCATCACATACGTATGTGACAAACCACACACATGCTACTCCAGTGGGCATGAGTAACAGAGGGGAATGCAGACAACCTGTTTTTTGTTGTTATTGAGCAGGCCAGTGCATCAGAGCAGGCCAGACACTTGCTGTGTCCTGAGGGTAATGGTAGGCGTTGAATGCTTTTCTCTGTAGCTCTGTCTCTGTTCTACTCACCTCCCCTATATACAGCAATCAGAACACACTCACCCCACTGCCCAGCTCGCCAGAATCAGGTCACAGGCGCAGGGAAACAAAACTAGGCCATGAAGTTCAGTCTTATTTACCCTGTTACTTTGAGGTAGAAGTGACATCTAACACAGTTGTCCCCTGGCTCAGACATCAGTGCACGTACAGGGTGACAGGATGGGCCAGCATCCCAGTAAGTTTCCTGCAGAGCTTGAATTAGATTCAATGTGTCACTTCAGGACCTTTTAACAAGATAACACAAACCAAATGGAAGGTGTAGTACTTTGAACATACTTTGTATTTTGTCACTGTCATCAGAAAACAATGTAGCTCCATATAAACATCCGTTTTGTTTTTATACTATTTAAAATGCCAGATGCTCTTAACATTGTATGAACATTTTATGAAAAAAAAAAATGAACTGATAGAAATATCAGTTATCAAAAGCAGACCTTTTAAAATTAAAGGAGTGAGAAAATGAAAGAATGGTAGCTGGGCAAGTTCATAAAACTGATACTGATTTGTCCGTAGGCTTTGTCAATTAAACATGAAATAAAAACAACAATATATAAGCAGATTGTAAACCTTTTTTCCCATCTTCTACAAAGTTACAGTTTATGGTGATGATTAGAGAGTTAAATAAGTGAGACTATGAACTAGTATTCTTCTTCATTTTAATGAATAGTTTTCATTCAATAAAAAAAAAAAAATGTGCAGGGAGCTCATTTTAAAAGACTTGCTTGGAAAGTAGTGTTTGTTGTAAGCAAACTCAAAGAAACCCTATGCTGTGGCAGAGTGTTGGGGGATGCTGGTATAGACGGAGGCGACAAGGCATAGAAGAGCTGTGGTGAGGCAAAGAGCTGCCAATACCCATAAATATTTCAACGTAGGCAAAGAGGGAGAATCTGTGAAACTACTGCCCTTCGGGGTACAACAGGAAGAAAAACACAGCCTCTGTTCGCCTAATAGGATGTTGAGGCGCACACAATGATTTAGAGACTGAGAGAAAAGATGGAATGGAAGTAAAGGCTCAGAAAATGTGACTTGCCAGCTGATACATTTCTCATTTGAGATGTGTGTGTTGGAGCAGTGGGAAACTGTTAAAGTGCAGAAATGGAGCAAATGAAAGGTTATTCTGGCACTAAGGAAAAGAAAAGTCTTAGGGCACCAAGCAAACAAACTGCTCCTTAAAAGACAGAAACACAACAGGAGAATGAAATCATAACCTAGAAATGTGAGTCCCAGTAGCTTTATTGGTAGTGTTTTTGTTCAGTGGTGTCCATTTGGGCCACTTCAAAGCAGGTCTGCTATTTTATAGTTTACGTGAGAAACTTGCAAAGTGCCCATACACACAGATTTCTTTTGGAGGCGCCACCTCCTTGGTAGGAGAGGCCTTTTGATTATAAATAGTTGGTACTAGGTGAACATTATTAGTGCAGCTATGCTGCGAGTTTTAAGACGGTCCGGGGATGGTGGGCCTATGGGTGTGTCTGTCCTCGCTGTGTGTTATGTCCTCCCGCGATACCCCCAGCCTGTGTGTAGTGTTTGGGGGAGCTTTGAGCTGCGGTTCTCTCCTGGTAGTGTGTTCAATAAAAGAGCGTTTGCTGACATCACAAATATTGTAAATTACTCTCAAATATTCATATCTTTACATAATGGGTTGGTTGTTCCTTTGAGTTAAAAATCATAACACCATTTTCTTCTATTATGTTTTATTTACCATGTCTGTTTCTCACAGTAAACTGTCTGGAACTACCTGTATTGGGATTTTCTTGTATATGTGAAATAGGACTTTCTCCTGTATTATTAATTCAGGTGACCTCAGTGTGAACTCACACAGCTTCTCAATCTTTTCAATCTCATATAGCCACACAGATTTGGTGTTGCTATAAGCAACAGATCCATTCATGTACAGTGCTTCTAGCTTCATAGCTCACTTGTCCTCAAAGGGTTAGAGCCTTGTTGATGTTTCAGTTAGCTTTTAAAATGCGGAATGGGTATTTTCCCCAACCAGCGTTATTTAAGCTAGATAAAGATCTAAAGTGCTTTCAGTGGAGGAAACGACTGAGAATACTCAACCCTGGTGTCCTCTGCTTTCGAGTAACTGCCACTGCTGTCTTTATAATGGATGATAAGCAGCAGTGCTGCCTTGAAAACGGGCCAGTGAACAGGGGCAGTTCTTGGCACTTTTTGTGTCTGATTTACTTAAGGCTGACCTTCTCAGCTTTCTCAGTGAGGCTGGTATGGGCCAGGCCTGAGCAGAGCCAGAGTTTGGGAAGAGTGCCAGGATCCGGGCTGTTTTAGGACTGATAGTGGCCCAGTAATCTACTGCTCTCTCTCTCTCTACAATAGTAAGGTCAGGAAAACACGCAACAGTAGTCAAACAGGATCTCCAGAATGCGAGCTAGCTTTGTTCTGGAGCCCTGCTGGAAGTCTCAGTCTGGCCCTTACCTTTACATCATGGTTCTAGACCAGACCATAATCTTAGCACTTGCTGTAATCAGCACTAAGAGAATGCTGCTGATCTTGTTCATGTCTTCTTTAAACCTTTGGCCTTCATTGCATGCACATAGTCTTGGTATAATGCAGTTCAGTCTTGGTCTAAGTCTGGAGGATTGCTCTACTTGTCTACAGCGCTGGTGTACATGTCTATGTGTGTTTGTTTACTGTGATTTATATACTGTGCTTAATGTCCGCTGGGACAGTCTGTAGATGTATCCAAACTTTGCCTCATGAATGTTTTACAGCTGCAATACTGGCAAACACTGAGGGCAAAATGGGATGGCTAAATATTTAATATGTTATGCTGTTTCTGACGCCCATCAGAGGCTATGTGTTCCTTACAGTGTCAGGAGTCACTATTCTATTGTGTATTTGTGACGCTGTGTAAATGAGCATAGGTTCATTACTGATTTTAGTACTTCTCTAGGTTGGAACGCAAAAAAAAATAAAGGAAGCTGCAACTACAACCCTTTATCAGAAAAAGTCAATCAATTAAAATAGGTTCATTAATCATAGTTTCTATCTCCATGCTTTGTGCTTAATTTAATGTAAATTGTAGCCATTTCTCTTAAGTAACCCAGTCTCATTTACAGGAAGTTCCTAAGCCATTAAGAGCAGCATCAGTTTTTTTGTCCTGCTTCCTTATCAGCGTGACCTGATCTTGTCTGTCCTGTGTCTCTCCTTGCAGGACAGCGCTGAGAATGAGGTGGACAGGAACAAATGCTGCACGCTCTGCAATATGTTCTTCACATCTGCCATTGTGGCTCAGTCGCACTACCAGGGTAAAACACATGCCAAGAGAATACGCCTTGTGCTCGGAGAGCAGCCCAGCTTAACCACCCCCACAGGTCAGATTGCTATGAACAGTTTTTGTGTGTGATCATTAACTTAAAATTACTATTTCCTGCTGTGTTTGCTTTCAGTTAATTCAGTTTGACCCAGTGATGTCCATATATGCTGTTGCTGTATGGATTAAAACTTACTTACAGTAAAGAACACAAAAAAGGAGGACTTATGATAGTGTGTACAGTAAAAAAGGTCCATCAAGTATGGTCAGTATTAGCTCTGGTCACCATCGTGATGTAACCTTGCTGGAGCTTTGCAGACAGGGTGCAGAGGCAATGGAGCAGTGCACCGTAAAATACTGTGTGGGGTGGATTTAGGTGCCTGATGGTGTGCTCTTTCACCAAGTAATGAATCAGAGTTCAGGACTGTAAGAGCAGAGGAGGAGATTGGTTTACTGTGAGTGTAAAGCCTATGTGGCATGCAGCTCAGCTCTGGCTGAAGAGCAACTCAGACAGGCAAGCTTTAGTTAATACCCGCTGACCTGGCGCTATATACAGCATTAACACATATTTACTGTAGCTCCACTCAGTGCTAAAGCTTCAGACTACATGGAGACAACGGACCCAGATGTAGCCCACCCACTGCATCATTCCTCTGTGGAGTATCTAAAGCCACACCTTTAAGGCTGAATCTATTATAAGCAAGCAACATAATGTGAACCCTCACAAGCACAAGAATAAAAGCCTGATAGAATGCACACTTGCACAGAATGTTAATGACCTAAATTATGAAATAAAGGCTCAAATTGCAGAGACAGAGTGGGTGTCCTTTAAAGATCATGCTCTGTGTGTGCCATATGTTGTGCTCTTTCTACAAACCTCAAGCTAGGTGAAACTCCCATGAGACTGATGTGTGAGGTGACGTGTGCCAGGTCACAGTCAGCGAAGTGTGTGTTTGCTTGGGCCTAAAGCTTTCTGGCAGTCCCATTGATCTAAAGGGTGGGGCTTATGTCAATGTCAATGTCTCACTCCATTTAGCTCACACTTCTAATGTAAGCTCAGCAGCAGATAGGCACCACCATAAGCAACCCCACCAAGGCAGCTGACACAGAGCCCCCATTTTACCCCCATTTTACTTTTTTTTTTTTCAGATCTTCTAGAAGAACAACCAGTTCCATAAATGTCAGAGGTAGCATTAAACGTATGGGAGCTGGGGCCGTACTCATGTATAGCTTAGTTGAAATTGTGCTGAACTTACACTTGACATATACTCTGAACATCTAAGCGTTTGTAGACACCTGCTCACCCAGCATCTCTTTCTAAATCAAAGGGATTAATAGTGTGATTGTCCCCCCTTTGCTGTAATAACAGCCCCAGTTGCTGATGCTGGATGATTAGTTCCTGACCATAAATAACACACCAACTCATCCCAGAGTTATTCAGTGGTGCTCTATCACTCAGCAGGCTTTATACCCCTAAAGCCAGTGGTTGGGATTAGGCTTGGTGATCTTAGACTCATGTGTGGCCACTGCTGAGCTTCCCATTCCATTGACAGTTCTTTTCTATGATTAAACAGGCTGGGTGTGCACAGTTGAACACTTCTGTCAGTAATGAGTGCCTAAGGGGTGTCTGTATACTTTTAAACGTACAGTGTATATTGAGGAGAAATGAAGAGAAAAGGCTATTCTGGTGTTCACACCATGCTGACAGACAGATTCCCTAGTAGTGATTGATTCACTTAAAGCATGTCAGCATCTCCATTGTCAAACTACTCTTATCTCCAGTCTCCAGCAAGAGCATGTGTTTTCATGATGGCACTTCAGCCATACATTAATATAATGCCTAGGGCAAGTCATTGTGGAGTGTTATTAAGCTTGGACGAGTGCAATCTGCAATTTTGAAACACTCATTTGAGTAATCAGAAGCAGGCAGAAAGTGCTTGTGTGTTTGTTTTGAAACCAAAACTTGAACTGACATTGCATGACTTTGGCATTATTGACAGTTGAAGGCTATTAAAAACCAAAGCTGTCAAAGTGAGATAGAATTGATTCCAGACACACACTTTCAAACACCTCAGACTTGGCCACTGGAAATAGGCCAGTGCTGGGGAAAGCTGTGATTTAGAGTGGGGTTGTTATGTTCAAACTTGGCATCAGTTTGGCTGGATTTGTTTCTGTTTCCTCCCAGAGATGCACATTTATTTTGACACAGTTTTTTTTTTTCAGTTTCCGTATGGTGTATTCCAAAGAAAGCAAGGTCGTGTTTTGAATGTCTAGCACATGTTTTTGGTGACTTGTTGTAGGCAATGCTAAAGGGCTCCTATCTTTAGGCTGTTGATACTATTAAATTTCATTTCCTATCCTCAGACTGTAATTTCAAGCAAGCAAGACAGTGTTTCTCAGACTAGACAGGCAGAACACGCTCTATCAGCATGCACATCTGTTTCCCATTTTCTATCCAATTTACTTTTTGAAGAGGCACTTTAGGATGTGAAAATTAGTTTTTAAATGTAACATAGACTCAATTTACACACAAAATTGGTGTTTATAACAGATATGATGTACATTTTAGTTTTTAACAAAGGCAAAGATAATAAATATCAAACTGTGATAACATATAATAAGTGCTGTCCCCTATTAAATCTTTTTTCTCTCATTAATTTAGAAGGAAAGTAGAGAGGTTGGGATGTTATGAGAGAATTAAAGTTAAAAAAAAAGTAACCTTCATGAAAATTCAATGTGCTCTGCACTCTAGAGAGCTCCATTAGATGAGGATTGCTGGTGACAGTTTAGGTAAAGTATGATGGAGATGCCCTTGAGAGTTACCTGGTCAGCCTCTCTTCCTCTCTCTCTGCCATCTCACCCAGACTGCCTGGCAGCTTCAGACTCATCTCTTGCAAATGGCCCAGTGTGCCCTACCCGGTGCTTCCAGGCCTATTCAGTGGAAACGTGCACTTACTCACGCACCAGTGTGCACGTTATCGTACAACTGAAAAGGAGGAAAAAGAAAGAAATGCAAGCTAACTATTCTTTCTCAATGGTTGCCCCTTGCTGACCTGGATGAACAGTGTAAATTATCTTATTTTCTTCCTTTCTTTCTCTTTCTACCCCCCAAAAAATCTAATTTGCTTTTCATTAGATAAGACATGTTTTGAGCACCGCACACATACAATAATTTATCCTGCTGTTCAAGAAAGATTGTTGGATTGTGGTTTAAATTAATCTATGCACAGTAGAATCATCTTGCTCACAACAGTGCAATGTGGGTGGTGAGAGGAGCAGAGGGAACCGTAGTTACTGTAACTATGTGTTCTTGGCTTCGTGTTGCTCCAGTATGACTAACTAATAGACTAATGCATTGAACACTACCTTAGCAACTAACATTCAACATTCAAGTTCTCAAAGATCAAACTGCTAGAAAGCCCACCAGATATGTTTTAGAACGATATATTAGTTATGCATTAAAGCCAATCTCAGTATTATATGGGTTACAGTTCATTTCTACAGAATATATTTAGTGTTTATTTATATTGCATTTTTGCTGGCCAATTCAAGACTAGTAGACATATCATCAGTCAAAAGTATCAACCTGGCAGGTAATAGAAGGATTCCTTATTTTTAGCTTAATGCTTTACTTTATAATAAAAGTGAAGACATCAAAATACAAAATAGTGCTCATGGAATTATGCAGTCACCTTAAAAAAACTTCAAAATGGAACTTAATAGGAGGATGAAAAGTTTTCTTAACTTGATTTGGAGGTTGTTGTAACAAGACTTTTTTCTAACTAGAGCTCACTAGAGCTTTTAAACTGTGTGAAAAAATAGATAAAAGATTTTTGCGCAACTAAATATATATTAGAGGTGGGTAATATGGCAAACATGTATTGTGATACATTAAGAGCATATTATTAAGAAGATACAGGGGTTGGACAATGAAACTGAAACACCTGCTTTTAGACCACAAACTTTTTTTTATTAGTATGGTGTAGGGCCTCCTTTTTCGGCCAATACAGCGTCAGTTCGTCTTGGGAATGGCATATACAAGTCCTGCACAGTGGTCAGAGGGATTTTAAGCCATTCTTCTTGCAGGATAGTGGCCAGGTCACTACGTGATGCTGGTGGAGGAAAACGTCCTTCTTGGTGGTATGCTGACATTACCCTGGATACCGTGGCTCTTGATACATCACAAAGACTTGCTGTCTTGGTCACAGATGCGCCAGCAAGACGTGCACCAACAATTTGTCCTCTTTTGAACTCTGGTATGTCACCCATAATGTTGTGTGCATTGCAATATTTTGAGCAAAACTATGCTCTTACCTGCTAATTGAACCTTCACACTCTGCTCTTACTGGTGCAATGTGCAATTAATGAAGATTGGCCACCAG
>CM067478.1:13101227-13238100 GCA_034552555.1 Semaprochilodus insignis
TATATATTTTTTTTTTTTTTTTTTTTTTTTTTTTTTTCTGATAAAGCATTAATTTTTAGGTTTTAATGGTAACCATCTATATGTAATGATTTTTTTTTCTTTGAAATATTCAGCTATGGCTTAAATGTGTGAAGCTGAGGAATGTCCACAGAATAGTAATGTCATATCCAAAACAAATACGACTGCCTCAATATTATGCCACAGTCATGCCTTTTATAGCTTGTTGGGTTGACTTAGTAATTTATGCTCTCAACTTGCATTACCACTTTTCTATTTCTCCAGCTCTGCAGAAACATTTCATTTAAAGAATGGGGCTTTCACTGCAGTAAATAATGTCCTACCTGACTACCTCTGAAGCAATTTAGAGTGTTCTTTCAGTGTTCATTCTGCTAATCTTAAGTGAATGCATCCAAAGTAGATGAACTGCCACGACCAAGCAGTCACCTTTATTCTATCTTTCTTTGTCCATTCAACCAGGACAAGTTAAAAATGCAAGGGAATTCTTGGAATGCTCTTTCTGCTTGCTAGCAATTACCAGAGGAAAAGATTTAGATTGATGTTCTGCAGTCTGAAAATAAGTGTGACCCTGTATCCTACAGCCAGGAGTAAAGCACACTTTCCCCTGCCACCTGCAAACATTCATTAGCGTGGGTTTTCTCCCTCTCCTCTCTCTCTCTCTCTCTCTCCCTCTCTCTCACTGTCTGGTTCTTTATGGCATTTCAGGCAGTTTAATTAACAAGGATTATAAACTGCCATGGTGTCATGCTAGACTGGTTTATTAACATCACACTGTGAGGTCATCAGGGGTCCACAATGTAGCAAACATTCATCAAAGACAGCTTATTAACTGAAATAAACACTGAGTGATATTAATAGAGAGGTCTAAGAACCATGCCTCAATCACACCAACTAGATTTAAAAGGCCAATTCTGGGACTCATCAATCTTATCATTAATAGCACTGACTGTTATCCCTCTTTTCAGGGCTTCAGTTTGTAGTGTAAAAGGCTAAACCTTGATTAGTAGACACTCATCAGACCCAGGAGAACAAAAACAGTGAAAGTAAAGGCGTTTATAACAATATGTTCTCACAGCAAGTTCTTTGGCCAGACATAGAGACAATAACTTTTACAGCGTGTACTATTTGCTATGCTTATTATTTCAGTGATAGGTCTCCTCTAAATCTGAAGAGCTATACAGACATGTTTGGGGATTCATTACAGTATCGCCATATGTTGGGTGTGCTGACACCCCACGTTGCCTGAAAACATGCATAACTTAATTCTCGACTCCTCCTAAGTGACTCATAAAACCTAAACCCATTGTAATAGGTATTCAAAAACCTGAATTGATGTGATGTTGTACTAAATTGTAGAGATCTGTGTGCATAAAACAGATAGTGACAGTATAGTGTTAAATCAACGCTGCGAAGCTAGCTTCTGCACTGGAGTTGTACAACAAACGTATATAAAAAGTAATGGAAACTTAGCGATAGCCATTCTATTCGGAACACCAAGCATGTCTGATCATCTACATTTGGAGATTTTTATTTTTTTTTGGTGTTGTAGAGAATTTTCAACAGCAGTAAATTACATCATTGTCAGAAATAACTCTGCAGATGTCTTATAGAAATAAAGGCACTACACAAACCACGTGATTTCTCCATATGTGACGACTGAGTATCGCTACACCTCCTCAGCTCTTGCTCTCTCTCTCTTGTTCTTCTCATCCATCCATCTATTTTTGGGCCACTGCTGGTCTGTACCACCTGCAAACCCCTTAATTAGCACACATCTGTTCTGCTCCCATTGCAGGGCTGTGCACGTGGCTTCTCTCCATTCTGCTACACCAGCCAATCCATTTTCCCTCAAATCAAAAGGTCACTGGGACAAAAGAAATCTTCAAATACTAAAGCACACTTGAAATTTCCAGAGACTGAAAAGAGACATTTAATAGGAATTGATTAGCAAGGGAACTGACTTGATAATTTCTTCAAAAGCGCTGTGTCCTGTTATTTTGAGTTACTATTTATGTAAAAACGTTGTTGCCATCACCATTCTTTTCAAGCTTATCACTAACACTGTTTTCTGTTTATATATATATTGCAGGCCTGCGCAGTAGTTACTCATGCAGCATGTGCAATGTGGTGCTGAACTCCATTGAGCAGTACCATGCACACCTCCAGGGCTCCAAGCACCAAAACAAGTGAGTTAACTTCGCTTACTCGTCCTTTTAAGTCTCTGAGCAAGTGTGATTGAACTTTCCTTACCCTCTTTTTGCAGTCTCAGTGAACTCCGTGTACTCCTCTTTTTTATCTATGTGTGGTTCTCATGTATTCTTTTTTTTTTTTTTTAAGTCAGAGTAAACCCTCCATGTATTTTCTTTAAAATCTTACCGAGCTCAGATTAACCTTCGCTTCAAACTGACCAGGCAGATGTCAGTTCTTCTTGTTCACTGCGTGAATCTGAGTGGGTGACACTTTTATGAAGAAGGCCTTCCAGCTCACCTGCCTCTGTTGTGTTAAGTGAAGGCCAGAACATTTGCACCAACAATAACAACAACTCATTAAAGACTAGCTGTGCCAAAAACAAAAACAACAGCTCATTAAAGGCACATTGTACCAAAAACAATGACAACTCATTGAAGACAGCGCTGTATGTAGCACAAATTAGAGTACTGCCATTGATTGAAATCATGTCTAGATTTAACGGTTTCCTCTGAATTATAAACACATGAATTTGCTGTTTTGTTTTCTGTTTTGTGTTGTGTAGAGGAGGCTGTGATGGTAAACATTGCCACCTGAGAGTACGTAGAGATGATTAAAGTTGCTGCTTATTTTCCTCTGCCGCATCCTGCATGTGACATGCTGCTGTGATCAGATAAGCTAGTGTTCAAATTCTCCCTTGCTGTCTACAGATGGAATATGCCATCCCATCGTGAATTTGCTAAGGGAAGAAACATATAGAAAAAAATAGAAAAAGAAGGAATGAGATTGAACACAGAAGCATGAAAGAGAGAAAGACAGAGAGAAGGAAAAAGGAGAACCCCTGTTGTGCAACTCCCAAAGGCATGCTCAGTTGATAGAGATAGACTCTGCTTCATAAGTCAGGCAGTCGAAGACTTAATGCAAGCCACACTGTATTTTTTGTTGTTTTTTTGTGCCCTTTTTAAGCCAGAGTGCTTTTATGGTACACAGCTGGCCTATTTCTATGCACTACGTGAGTAGAATGTAACCCCTAAATCACTAACAGTGCCCCCTAATTGCTCTTCACAATCCACCAATTGATTAACATGCCAACAGTGCCAGAGGTGGGGGAGTGAGAGGAGGACACAAGCTGAAAGCCAAATCACCACTGTCTCCTAGCTCCCACCACTCATTCACATTAATTGTGGCTACATCTTCTCAAATGAAAAATCGCTAAAGGCACAAAAGTGTATTGGTGAAAGGGCAGAGTAACTGTCTTGTCATTCCAGCAGGTCTGGGTGAATCCAGTCAAGCAAACACATAGTGTATTTCATACAATGGCCTATTTTACATCAAAACACAAAGAAAGGAGAGTTATTTGTTTATGGAGGCTTTTTTTCCTGAACACCTCCGCAGTAAAGTCAGAGCGCAGTGTGAGCACATTCAGTAGGAGGAAGAGTCCTTAGATCTTTGCCCAGATACAAGCAACCATCTGCTAACCCATATTAACCTGCTCTGATCATAATTACACTTCAGCTGAAGCATTTACCTTGTCTGTGTTTGGAATAGTTTGACATTATGATGAAACTCTGCAACACAAAAAAATATTACGGTTACCATGTATGAATATACTTTATAACAGAATGAAGTCTATTTCATTGATCCTGCAACTGTGGGTATTTATCAGTGATCTCATTTGTGCTGTTGGCTGCATTGTTAACAGCTCTGCCTTATTTTCTGTAGGACAATATGAAGAAGGGAGAGCAAGTAATGTCACTGGAATTGTTTTTTGTCTGTTAGCACTTGATTACCTTTCTGGCAGGCTAATTAATAGACCTCACCCACAGTTTCTGCAAGTGAGAATACTGGCTCTTCACTAGCATCATTTTTATTTCATTGTTATATGTTACATCCCCTTATCGATATTTCTCTCCCTCTCATTTTTAATTTATTTAACTGGTTACAAAAACTCAGGACAAGGACCAAAAGGTCTGCACTGGCACAAGAATGAAATTAAACAAAGCATCTGATTTGTGGGTATTGGTTGGATACGAAGCTTGTAACTGCTTTTATTACAAATCCCCATTTTTTGAAAGTAAACCTTATTTCTCACAAATCAGGGAATATTGACGATCAATGTTCCAAATATAGATTTAAATCTGAATAACGCTTTCTGTTGCCTCTATAGGAGAATTGTGTTTCTTGTTTTTTCTTGCCCTAACACACCTGATTCAGCTCATGCCAAGTATCCAAATCAATTTACAGTATGGTTGTGTTAGACTGGAAAAGGTACGAAGTAATGTGTTCCTGCAAGTGTCTAAGTTTGGAGTTGACAATCATCTAAGCAAAATAGAGGCAAATTGTTGCAACTGCACCAGCTATTTAATATCAAAAGCTTCTGACCTCATAATAAATTCTAAATAGATAGTTTAGTTTGGTAGGAAGCACTCCAATTTAGCAAGATTGCTAAGAGCTTGGCAGCTTGGTTTGCTGTCTAGTTTGTGCAGCACAAATACCCACTTACATACCCATACAATGTTAATGTCGCTGCTATACTGAGAATGGTCCACCACCCTAATAATACACCATCCCAAAATGTGGGATTACAGTATGCAACTTGATTATGAAGTGTCATTGCCTCAGGGAACACTGGGAAACACGCACACCTATATAAGTTATCTTGTGACTGAGGCTGAACACTGGCCAGCAACATGAATTAGAATTAGTGAATTTGAATGAGGCATGCAATGCCTTGATTGGGCTCATGTCAAGTGGCTGCAAATGGTCACCAAGCAGTGAAATGTAGTGGGCACTGGTCAATGACGTGTCTAGTCTGACCAGTGCTATGAGTGGTGGTCCTGTGAGGGCCCTAATCTTTGATGAATGGAGAAAACAAATGCAAAACAAATTATGCAGATCAACAGTTGCATACCAGTCTGTGAATGTAGAACTTCAAAGGCCAGTAAGCAATTATATTGCCAACTCTTAAACTGTCATTTGCCTGGCACATTTTCAAGCAGTGCTGCAGAAGTGTTTTAACACTGTGTCCATTTACTGTCCACTAAATTACATAGTCCTACCTTGTTGGTGTACTTTGCAGTCAACTGCTACTGCAGTTTGTGTTAGTCATCCTCTAGACCTTCATCAGTGGTCACAATGATGATGGCTGAACATTTTTGGTTGGAGGGCTATTTTACCAGGAACTAGAGATTCATGCATTTTACATTGACAAAACTCAGTTTTCACCTTTGTATGTTTGTTTATTCTTTTTATTTTTCAGTTTTCTTGTTTTTTTTTTTTTTTGATTTTATTGGCATTCAGCATATGCCAGTAAATATCACAAAGGGATACGTCTCGGATACTGTTAGTAAAAAAGAAAAAAGACAGAAAGAAAAAGCAAACAAAAAGCACAATTAAAAAAAAGAAAGCAGGGATCTTGCCCTCAATTAGTTAAAATAAAATCAGGTCTACGGGGCATTACATAGTTAGTCCATTTTTCTCTAATATGAGTCAATTGTTCCAATTTAAAGTTGACAAATGGTGTTATCTTCTTCATTTCATTGATATCCATCGTAATTTCTATTCATGCATTTAAAGTTGGGCTCTCCTGAGCTTTTTTAGCAGCTACCATTAGTATATTCATTAAATATTTATCTTTTTTAACCATTTCTGAGGTATACATCTAAAATAAATATGCTTACTCTCTAGGGGTATTTCACATTGAAAAATGTCTTGTAGGGCTTTATGTATCTCTCTCCAATAATCTTTAATAACAGAGCAATCCCAAAAAATATGGTAAAGGTTTGCATTTTGATTACCACAATCTCTCCAGCAAACAGTGGGGGTACTATCATAGTGGGATTAAGGGGAGTAAGGGGAGTGGGAGAGGGAGTAATAAAGTACCTTAACAAGTTTTTCCACCCAAACTCCCTCCATTTCTGTGACCTTGTGCATTTCCATTGATGGTTCCATATTACTGTCCATTCTTCCTCAGATATAGTTCTTCCTGAACAGATCAAATCTATGAACCAAAGTTTTGTGTAAGAATCAGAATCAGAATCAAGCTTTATTTGCCAAGTATGTTCACACATACAAGGAATTTGTCTTTGGTTACAGTAGCTCACAGTCCACAGAGAGTGACAACACAGTACACACACACACACACACACACACACACACACACACACACACACACACACACACATTACATACTAACCTTACATTATGTGTAGCTGTATATGTATATGAGAGTGCTGAGTGCAGCAATCCGGATGTAGAGGCAGATTAAGGCTTTAGAAGTGCAGTACAAGAAGAAACACTAGTCTGAGACAGTCAGTACAGAGGATGGGGTGTTGTGTGATACTGTTCATGAGTGTGATGGCATGTGGGAAGATGCTTCTCTGTAGCCTGGTTGTCTTGATCCTCATGTGGCTAAAGTGCCGGCCTGAGGGAAGACGCTGGAACAGGTGATGGCCAGGGTGTGATGGATCAGTGATGATCTTCTCTGCACGCTTCCTGGTTCTGGAAGTGTGCAGATCCAGCAGTATGGGTAGTTTGACTCCAGTGGTCTTCTCTGCAGACCTGATGATGCGCTGCAGTCTGTGAGTGTCATGTTTGGTGGCTGAGCTGCCCCACACTGTGATGGACATGGTGATAACAGATTCTATGGTGGCAGTGTAGAACTGCACCATCAGCTCCCGGGACAGGTTGAGCTTCCTCAGTTGGGCATTCTTGATGATGGAGCTGATGTTGCAGTCCCACTTCAGGTCCTTGGTAATTGTCGTACCCAGGAACTTGTGAGACTCCACAGCCATCACAGTTCTGTCCAGGATGGTGAGTGCTGGAAGGGCTGGGGGGCTTCTCCTGAAGTCTACTGTCATCTCCAATGTTTTTGCTGTGTTCAGCTCCAGGTTGTTCTGGTTGCTCCAGAGGACTACCTGATCAACCGTCCATCTGTAGGCAGACTTGTCATCGTCCTGGATGAGACCAATGACTGTCGTATCATCTGCAAACTTCAGGATTTTGACAGAGGGGTCCACGGAGGTACAGTCATTTGTATACAGTGAAAAGAGCCATAGGGACAAAGCACAACCTTAAGGAGCTCCTGTGCTGGTTGTCTTGGTTCCTAAGATGATTTTCCCCAACCTCACCTGCTGCTTTCTGCCAGTGAGGAAGTTTGTGATCCACTGGCAGGTGGAGGCTGGCACGTTGAGTTGGGTCAGTTTGCTGTGTAGCTGTCCAGGAATGATAGTATTGAAGGCTGAGCTAAAGTCCAAGAACAGAATTCTTGCATAAGTGTTTGGATGGTCGAGGTGCTGAAGGATGTGATGAAGTCCCATATTCACTGTGTCGTCCACCGACCTGTTGGCCCGGTATGCAAACTGCAGGGGGTCCAGCAGGGGGTTAGTGATGTCCTTCAAGTGACTGAGAACCAGTCTCTCAAAGGTTTTCATGACTACAGAGGTCAGTGCGACAGGTCTGTAGTCGTTCAGTCCAGTGATGGTTGCCTTTTTGGGGATGGGTATTATTGTGGAGCGTTTGAAGCTAGATGGTACAGCACACAGCTCCCGTGACCTGTTGAAGATCTTTGTGAAGACAGGTGCAAGCTGGTCTGCGGAGTTCCTCAGTTCCTCAGTTACTGCACAGTTCCTGTGCAGTAAGTAATTTAAAAATAAAAATTCTGTAAGAATTACATAGAAAACAGATATCTGTTTATGCTGGTTTAAAGGTGTCTTGTTACTTGCTGAGTTGCTGAGCAGCATAGCCTGCCTGAAGGAGGGCGCTCTGTCAGTGGAGCAGATATCATCATAAACAGAAGCAGCACCATGTTGTGATCTAACGAAGTCATCATTGTGCCATGTTTAAACTGTTTCAACATGTTTAAACAAAGTCATATTGCAATTACTGATATCTTTTGAAAATCACAGAACATTATTCAGTTCAAAGATAAAGGCTTATAATGTTCAAGATAAACTTAATATATTAAAGTGAGTTTTATCATATGCATCTTGCTATGCTAAAGTGGTTATGAGTGGTTCATATACTGAGTTGTAGAAGTTTTTTTTTCTCTCATGTCATTAAATAAAACAGAAGAAATATTCAGCCCAAAGGAACTGGCGCTAATGTGGGGGAAATTGATTTTTGAAGACAGGGAAGGATAATGATAGTGGTCTAAAATAAGTCATAAATTAATCATGAATTCTTATCCAACTGTGACCACGGCTATGGGGAGAATCTTCCAAATGGTTTTTAAAAAGTGATTGGTACCTTTTCTCTGCAGAAAATAGGCCAAATTAAAGACTCCATGGCCTTTACCATCTACTTTCTGCAAACTGGAAATGACTGAAGAAATTCTCCTTTAGATTAAAGTGAGCTTTATCATCACTTGTTTTATGGTATAAAGTATATAAGCTGAACCCCATTTGGCAGTTTAAACAGCTGGAAAACGATAGTGTGTCCCCTATCCTGCAGAGGCAGCACTTTGCGGATGGAGGTGTTGAATTCACAGATGTTTTTCCTTTACCTATTTCCCCCAGCACACTCCAATCTAGTGTCACCCAACCAACTATTCCATGATGAACAACAGTGACAGTCCAATATGCTTCAGCTATAATTATCTATCTGAAAATGTAAAGAAACACTTGATGTGGGTTGACAGGAAGAGAGCTGTTGGATTTAGTACAGCACTCCCTGCTATAGCTCATGTGTCACAAAGTCCCAAACTGCTACCCATCAATAACACAACTCCTGGGGTGCTTTGTTTCTTTGTCAAAATATAGTGGAGGATGAAATGCATAGTTGGCAGTCATTGCTGGTGAGGTACTGTTAAAGAACTGAGACTTGAAGTGTCAAAACTTTCATTACAGAAAGGAATGGTGAAGTGGCCACCTCAGTATATTTTGGTGTCAGGGCAGTATGTATGCTTTCAGTTCAACACCCCTTTTTCCAGCTTTCCTTCTGTATGAACAGCACCTAACCACAATTGTTGTATTCTGCTTTGCAAATTATTAGTATTTATCAGGATGGGAACCATTCTGCAAAAAAAGCTACATCAGATCCCCATATCCCTAAACACATATTGTCACTGTCCAAAGGAAAGCAAGTATCTCCAAAATAGCAACTTTACAGGAGAGAGCAAAAACCTAATTCAATTTTAAAGTCAATGGAACCAGACTTTTTTTTCCCAAGCAATTTTGGGCCATTTCTGTTGGTCCATTCATCATGAAAGTTCTCCACAGTGTTGACAGCAGCTGCTGTGTTGAATTGATGCAGAAAAGTCATAATTGACAAAGATGGAGATACATGTTTTTCTTTGTACAGCGACGATATGGCTTTCTAACTTATGCCTAGTGTTTAGCAATAGAGTCAAGGAGAAACTGGCACTGAATTCACAAAAGACGTTCATTCAATCGGAATCCATGCCAGATGCTTACTAATCTGACACTGTGATCTGTTTTTGACAAAATGTGACCTCCCACGTACTGAACATGTTTATGTTCATGGGGACAGAGACATGGTCAGTTCTATAACAAGCACTAATCTGCCCTACCTGGCTTTGTCTGCTGTCAAGTCCTGGAGGGCTCTCTATGGGACTGAGTGTCCACACAGCTGTAATTTGGCAGAGAGGGAAAAGTCACTCTGCACCTCCCTTCACTGGCATCCACTGTCCCCTGCAGCTAGTCGGGCAGGTTATTATCTCCGATCATGAACAGCAGGCAACCTGCATAGACGGGCGAGTTTATTTATAACCGCCATCTTCCTCTCCATCCTGCCTCTTAGCTAATCATGCTTACTGACCTTTGTCCAGCTACGGTGGGGGTCTGCTCTCTCTCTGTCTGAAACCAAAGGGCCAGAGGAATAGGGTCAGGCATGGCTGTGCTGCCAGATTTAGTTAGTTGTGCTTATCCGCTCCTGGCCACCACTGCCCTCCACCAGGACGCTCACGGGGTACCACTGGAGGAAAGTCATGTAGCACAACTGACTGACCTCCTTCTGTACATGGCCCCCCTGGTGCCCCCTCCAGGAGTGTTCTGCCACTCAGACTGCTGCCACTAAGGCCCAGGCCATCATTTCCTTTAATGTCACCCTTCTGAGAGCACTTTGGTCTCTGTATATGTGCTGAGTCCCCCATCCACAACCGCCCCCCGCTCATGCCCTGGAGCTCACAATGTTGAAGTAGCTCAGCCAAACACACCTAGTACCCAGTCCCTGTCACTAGAGCACAGGGACACAGCCAAAACAGACACATGGTAAATAGAGATTGAAGTGTTCCTGCGTATAAATAAAGTTTCTTTTTGCTTTTTTTTTTGTTTTTTTAAGACTGTTTTTGCTTTTAAATTTGTCATCTAGAGCATGTTAGGGAGCCATTTTAGCTCATTTCTTTTTGTGAGCATGCATGACAAGTCAGCGTCAGAAATTCTTTGTCCAACCTTTTTTCATTACAAACTAAACAGTTGAATTGGCCCCAAAATAGCTCTCTTCCCTGTTGCATTTACATCCCTTTATCAGGACTTCTGTAGCTGCAGTGGTAGGCACATTTCTTGTATTGGAGAGGAAAGTGAGCAAGAATTAAAGCTACGCATATGGGTGCTGAAAGTACTTGCTACTTGATACCTATCTCTGCCAACACACACACACACACACACTTGGATACACACACTTTTTCCCTCTGCTGAGCATGGGCTCTTATCTCCTTTGTGGGCAAGAGCCACACTGGTCTGGTCTGGAGCGATTACATGCTTGTTATCTTAAAGGCAGTCCAGCTCAGCGCCTGCTACATCACTCTGGAGCCGGGCATGTGTGCCTTCACCTGGGGTCTGTGCACCGATCAGCACTCTTACGGGGATTTTATTGCATGCCCAGAAGCCAGGCATTGGATAAGGTGGTGATTTAGTGCAGGCAGGAGACCAGCTGAGAGCAGGAATGCTGATAGTGACAGAGAATCGTCAGAGAATCTATTCCTGACGTAAGATAAGGTGGGAAGGTATGCTTATAGCAGGTATGGATATGCATTGAGCAGCTTGAGTGAGCGGGAGAATATATGGGAAGAGCAAAAACGCAAAGACAGACAGGATGAAGCAAGAAAATAAATATAATCAAGAAACATGTTCTGTGATTCTGAAGAATGAAAGACCGTATGGTACAGAGAGAGAGAGGATGGTAGGCTGCTTAAAGAGCCTTGCTGATTGATTAGATGAGAGGAGTGTAATCTGAGCCGTTACTACCAGTGTTTAGATTTCCTGATTCTTGCATCGATCCCCTGGGCTGCCTGGAACAAGATAGGGGGTTCCAGCTCATTGGCCTCCCTCTACCTGTGTAATCACTCTTCCTGAGCTGCGTATTCCCATTACGTGATGCAAGCCCCTGGGAGAAGCCCAGCAGAGGCGGCTCACAAGGTGGAAAGACATGGTTCCTGATGCTGAAGACCTGGCCTGTTTTATTCACAGGAGAAGGAAGGCTTAGTGATCCAGATTCTTCTGTGAGCACTAGTCTTATGTCCAGAAAGAGCATGTACCAAGGCGGCAACACAAGCCAGCTGTTACGCAATGCTGCACTGGGATTACCAAAGGAGGCCTTTTTATGTAAAGAAAAGAAAAGAAAAGGACAGAGTAGTTCTTACTCTGAGGAGTTAGGGGTGTGTAGAGCATGTAAAGAAACCCAAACACATAACTATAAATATAAATGTCCTGCATATAGATGCATTTTTAAGAGCCACATCGATTCACAATCTCATTTTGATACAGCCCCCATGTGACATGTAAAAGAATGCACCTTGCTTGCTCATGGGGATAGAGAACTCATTCTAATAGAACATTCTAAAAGACTGTTTGAGGTCAAACTTAATTGAGTTTTACTTTTTGTCTTGTTGTACATGTATATAACTTTGGAATAAGCTGTCTTTTGTGCAGCCGGTTGCAGGCTGAGAGCATAGTATGGGAGATAATACCGTCCTGTCTCTGGGGGTCTATGGGCCATGGGGCTGAAGCTTCTGCTACCCCTACTGTACAGCGCTGAGCAGGCTGGAAGAGCGTCGACTCGTGTAAGGAGCTTTGGCGGACAGACGAGTGCTCGCCTGACAGTCATTGGGGATTAGTTCTTTGCGCAGAGCAGGCATAAAGAGACTGGCTGTAAAAAACGATTTCTCTCCCCGTCCTTCAGCAGTGGCCCTTTAATCTGTCTCTCCCTCTCTTTCGCAACCTCACAAAGTTTGGCAAAGAGAAACTCGCAGCCCTGCATTGCTGACAAGAAGCTACTCTCAGTAGGGCAACTCCCATGAAATTTTTCATCATAGAAGACTGATGAACACGTCTGATAATGACTGAGTTGATGGTAGTAAAAACACTTTTTTAGGGTGCAGAGTCTAAAAAAATCATGGCACTGATCTTCTTTTGTAACCTCAAGGCTCCATACATGTCTCAATGCTCACTTTCTGAATTAGTTATTGTTATTAGTTCTGTCATCTTGAAAGATGTCTCCTTGTGTCGCTCCAAACATAGGCGTGATCAGTGATTCTGAAAGAGTTTTGCAAGTGTTTTCTAACATAATGAATACTCCCTCCCTGTGGATATTCAGCCCACATACTGTTACTGCAGCAAATATTTCACGTCTGATTTCTTTATTTTCCTCATGTATAATGCTGATTTATGGACCTACTGAGAGGAACAATTAATATTTATAGTTTACCCTCATTTATCTAAACAGAGCTATGAGAACATTTTCTGTAATACAGAAGTGAAAAGTAAAGGCATCCTTCAGTTCAGTGAAATTGACTCCGCGAGAGCTACAAGAACTAACAGCGTATACTACTGCATGAATAAGTTAATGCAGGAGATCTTATTTCGGACACCTGTCCAACACCTATACAAAAGCTATTGCCTGCACCTATCATCTTGAATTTTACAGAGATCTCAGATCTTCCAAGATAGTAAAACACATGTTTATCTGCAGTTAAAATCTCATTACCCCTTTATCTCTCTTGTATCTATTGTCGCATTTTTGTCTAGTGTTATTTTCCTCAACGAATCTTAAGAGAATCTCCTGAGCCAGCTTTTAATATACAAAATACAATGCCAAAACACTTTTGCATCACTATTTGTAGTGTGCTGTGCCTTAACCCGATCACTCATTGCCCATATTATTAGCTCCCCTTACTATGTATATGCAATTTGTAGTTCTATAAGTACAGACTGTGGTGCATCTGTTTCTCTGCATACTCTGTTAACCCCTTTTCACCCTGTTCCTAATGGTCAAGATCACCAAAGAGAGGGTATTATTTGGGTGGATCATTTTCAGCATTGTAGTGGCACTGACATGGTGGCAACAGATTATGTTTACGTGCTACCTGCTTGAGCCCCTAGTGGCCCTGTCCTGTAAGTTTGCGTCTGCTGCTTTGTGGCTGAGCTGTTGTTGCTACTAAACACTTCCTTTTCACATAATAGCACCTACAGTTGACTGTGGTGGAACCATAAGGTCAGAAATTTCACTAACACTCTTGTGCCAAAAGTGGCATCTTGTGACAGTGTTTTGTTTAAAGTCTACTGCTAATGTTTGTCTATGAAGACAGCATGGTTCTGCACATTATTTATACTCCTGTTAACAATGGGTATGGCTGAAACACTTGCACTGAAAAAAGTCCACAAAGTCTGCTCTTGGCCATGTAGTGTATGAGGAGTTCTGTTCCAAAATACTGTATATCCATTTTAAACTTTTTGAACACTTTGGCATGTAATGAACATAAAGGATAAAGGTGGTAATAGTAGTGTTGATATTTCTTGCAGGTATTAAGCCCACTTCCAACAATTTATATCAAAAAGAAAGACAATTCCTGAAAGTAGTCAATAATGTGTTTTATAATGTGAATTGCATATATCGTTGCTGTCCAATGAAAAACATGTATCTCCACTTTTGTCCATTTTTACTTTTATGCATCATTTGAACACATCAGCTGTTTACACTGAGTGAGAATCTCATGATGAATGGACCAACAGAAATGGCCCAAAACTGTTTGGAAAGATGTCTGGTTCCATTGACTTACATTAAAGTTAAATGAGGTTTTTGGCCTCTCCTGTAAAGTTGCCATTTTGCCAGTTGTTTTTCTTTGGACAGCGACGATATATTAAATAAGCTGCTGAACAGTTTCAAGGCATGGATTCCCTCCCATTTTTGCCTAGAGGGTCAATGTCAGGTCCTTTCTTGCCCACAGTCTCCCCTGCATATTTAATTAAGTACAAAAGGAGAATGACCTTTTTTGGGATGCATGTTCAGTGGATCCTCTGACTTCTAGCCATTCTAGCCATGAATCCCACTTTCTTTTACTGGGAGGTCAGAGCAACCGTTTCCAAGGTGACTGTTATCTCTTATAGCATCTACCACCTTCAGCAAACATTAGCACATTTTCACGTTCTCATTCTCTCCCTGGCATTTTTCACGCACACACACAGATCTTTTATATAAACTGTTAGCTTTACTTAGTGAAATATATGATAAATACAGTTCTGAAAGTCCCTCTGCAGAACCATTGGTACCCTCAGTTGATATGGAAAAAAAACAGGTGCATTGCTAGGCTATATACATGAAATATACCTAATTCATGAAAAAAATAGTTAAATTACAACCCCTGCTATAAATATAAAGGTAAGTATGAATAATTGCGGTCCAAGTACATACAAGTCTCAAATTTTCAGTTACTCAGTTACTTAAAGGTGGTTTTAAAAGATGGGGAAACTCCACCTTAACAAATTAGCCAACACTATCCACACACCATATTAACTGACTAACTAGTTTGCTCAGTTTAAACATAATTTCTTGAAAAGGGTTAAGTTAATGATAAGATCACCACATAAACCATTCAAAGTTCAGCCAGCTGGACGTTTGATTTTTTTGTGATTTTGGCTGTAAATTTTTGCACTTCATATTTCACCTAACACTTTACAAACAATTCTACAGAAGCTAATGGTTTAGTCATTTTACAGGCAAACCATGGAGCAGCATTTTGAGAATTTGGAAACACTGGATTCTGGTCAGTTTAAGCTCTAGCTGTTTTCACATGGAATCAGTTTGTTGGGAATCTGGCAATTATCTAAATGAAACATATGACTGGAATTGAAAGTAAAGTTAAACTAGCTATTGAAAGCACACAGAAAACTCTCAGTGCTCTGACAGTTCCTGTCTAGATCAAGTCAGGCGTTCGTTTCTTTAAAAAGAATCCCCAAACTAAATAGCATCCAAACATAGACTCAATAGCAGGTCCAGCAGAGAGGAGAGAAAGGTCAAGGTGCCTTCTAAAACTAGGTCTATTAAAATCGACATTTCTGTCAGTTTGATGGAAGATGGGTCCTCATTTATTACTGATCAAGCAAAGAAGGGCGGGTAAGGTATGGACTGTGTGGATATTTTATTGTCTGCTCATTTAAACAAGACCAGGCAAGCCTAGTTTTGCCAGACCTCCATCAGCTGCATAGTGTTTGTCATAAAGGTGTCATTTCAAAATACATATTCCTCTGATTAGACGTCCTTGAGACATAACTCACTCTTATATTCACTCATGTTTAGCGTGACATTGTTTGCTTCATATCAACGTCTTTGTTTACATGGGTTTTTTATTATGTGAAATTGTGCTACAGGAAAATGTAGGGTAGGAGCTAGTAGGTGTAGAAGTGAAATAAATGGTTCATGAAGTTGCAGTTATAAGGGTTTTGTGTGGTTTAGTCCTTGTAGAACTGGTAAGACCGTTTAATTTTAAGTATTCAGCAGGATTTGGATGCATTCATAACACCTGAATGTTTTGTAGTATCAGTGTGCTCTTAGCTCATTTTATTTAAAATGAATCCAAGATGTTTCTAATTCCAAGAACAATAAGAAGGTTTTGTTGATTTAAAGAATCACAATTAAGTATGCATTCCATGTATCATTATTCAAACATTTGAGGGAGAGAACAAAAATGGCAGCCTATTAGTAAAAACAATGTGTGTATTTTAATAATAAATATATAATTTTGTTTGGTTAATAAGTGTATTTGGATAGTGTTGCACATGTACACCATATTGGGGCCTTAACAGTCAGGATTCCCTTTAATGGTGTGCCAGCTCCTAAATGTAACTGCAGGGCCTCCTCTTTTAAATGACAATTTTTCAATACCGGGGCCGTCAGATTAATTCAGAGTTTGAATACAGTTGTCAGCCAGGTACTTAAGGTAGCATCAAGCTAACGTAGGAACTTTAGCAGAGTTTGAATACTGTCGCTAGGTGGGTACTTTAATTAACAACAAGCTAGCATTGACTCTTCAGCAGCCATCAAGATAATGTTGGTTATGTTTAACAGATCTCAAATACAGTCCTGAGTCGGGGATTTTGCATCAACACAGCCAAGTTTGATAAACACATACCACTGTATGGGTTCACATTGCTTCCCTTCACAGTAATGTTTCAAAGAAAGACACAGCATGACTTTAGCCAACCTAATGTTAACATCTCGTCTCTGCAGGTCTGTTGCTAAAGCCAGTCCTTGCGCATGCGCGTTTCAACAAAGTTTGTCAGTCAGTCAGTAAACGAAAATGACTCAGCCGCAATAAGTCAGCCAAACCTCTATCTTCAAACACGCTACCTTTTTAAACAAATACAGCCGTCAGCCAAGAGAGCGTGATGCTTCTTAGATATAGACATATTGCACATCTGGCACTGGGTGTCAGAGCGAGGCAGGCAAATATTACTGGACTGGACTGAGAGAAAGTCTGATTTATTGGTTAGCCGCTATCATTCTGTATATTACATTGGCAAGGTGAAAGTGCCTTCCCTACAGGCTGAAGAAAACCCAGGTGTTCTACTGCACTTTTAATGTTAGAGGCTCTGGAAGTATGCAGCAAAGATGAAAATTCAGTCCCTTGGGGCCCACGATCTGCTCTCTTCCACAACCTTACTGTTCTAAAAATGTCTCTTCATTATCAAACCTATGCAAAGCTATTTTAAAAGTGTTATTATTGTTTGATTGGATGTCTGCAAAATAAATAAAGGTAAAATGTTAATGATGTATTATGAGTTTAACTTTCAGTTGTCTTAACAGAGTACAGTGCAGATGACACACACACACACACACACACACACACACACACACACACAGCTCAGATTTTCAGTACAAAACAGCTGAAGTGTTATATTCTCTTTGACCCAGGCTGGAAAGTTTTACACAGGATTCCTGACTTGGCTTGTTACTGGAGATTTTTTATCTCTTTAAAACAGGGGTGCAAAGTGCAGTGATACAAATTTTATTAGTGCATTATATACACTTTAGACTTAGACTTAGACTTTCTCTTCAGCAGGAGAGACCCCAAGGTGACTCCCTCACTTTTATATAAAAACAGTACACAATGAAATCAGTATAAATACTCCTACAGAGTAAGCAGCATGTCTGAGTTTAAAGCCCCAGGGAACCTAAATCTGTGTTTGTTTTCCAATAAAGTTAATTGTGTTCCTCTCATCGCCATATTTAAACATGTAAACTTGGTTTCCATGAGCGTTTCCTAACCATGACGTCTCTTGCCCCAACCACAGAAAACTGACCTGCCCAGTTACTGCCTTATTGATTATTTAGCTGTTTTCTGTTTACATTATGTAGGCTAATTCTTATATTTCATAGAAACTATTCATTTTTCCACATATGTATATGTTGTCCTGTTCTGGCACACACTTGGTAATCCACCCGCTCCAGAGCATGATATTGAAATTTAGCCCTGCGCCGCAAGATATCTTGGCAGGACCCACGGGAGTCACAAGGGAATGTTGATCTCTACCCAGCATAACCAAAAGCTAGAAAGCTTGATTGCGTGTTTGTAGCTGATCATTGGGCTTTAAGCATAGTTTTATCAGATTTTTATCAGATTTTTATCAGATTTTTGTCTTTGCTGCATGTGTAACTTAACACTGTTCCTCATGAGACTTTTAACGATTTAACGTATTTTTAACTGCCATCTTAAGCGTTCTATAACAAATTCTGGTTGTATCTACTACAGCTTCATTCTGTTATAGACCTTTAATGGTGTTTTTCTGATTCTCTTCCAGCTTGAAACAGCATCAGCAATGAAAAATCATTGTGGATGAAGCTCAGAAGAACAAACAGAAGCGGACATTCTTGTGAGAACTTTCGAAGCCGCAAAGACATTTAAAAGGACACCTGGGACAGGGGCGTCTATTTGTTCATCCTTGAGCTTCTTAATAATCTTGGAGGTTCCTCGACCGTTTTGTGCTTTATATTTCTATTTTAGGTCAAAGCAACAGTCATGAGCTGGGAATACACACTGTCCTCCTCTGCGAATAAGTATGAACCTAAAATCAATTGATGTCAAATGGTGTTACAGTGGTTATAACAATGACTATGACAGTCATAGTATAATTTAACAGCACCAGCCTGAAAAGACAGGGTCACAGAGTATTTTCTTGCATCCTCAAAGTCTTGTGTGCAACGATTATCAGTGATATGTCAACCCACTCTGCTCCTCAAACCTCTGAGCACTGCTCAGGCATGCCTGGAACCTGGAACAGGTACGAAGAAGAGCTTAGGGCTTTGTCGTGTCAGGTAATTCTCCTGCTTGTGTCTAAATGCTGCCAGCCAATTAGACTACCTTTATGTAACAGTTGTCTTGGCCTTGATGAAGAGCTACAAGGAGCATAGCAAAGACTTGAGCATAGCAAAGCATTGTTCCTACACATAGGCCTCAATGCTTTCTCTATAACCAACACCTGTTAAAGCTTACTTACGTCTCCTAAAAAAAAAAAACATTCCTACAGGTTTCTGGTAGAAAGTTTTTATTGCAGAGATTAGCTACTGAGCCACTGTCTATGCGCAAATCTAACCTATTATAAGACCTGCACAGATTCATTAGCAGTACTTTTCCTGGGAGGAAATAAATTCTTTTCCTTCCTTGAAACCAATAAATTGTTACTGTCAGAACCATTTTTTAAACACCATTTTAAAAAGTCAGCTTTTACATTGTGTGAACATTTTGTGAAGAATGAACTTTTAGAAATTGTCCAAAATGACTTGAAACGAATCTTATATTAGACATAAAGGTTTATTTAAGAACATTTCTTGTCCTGTAATGCTTTCATTTTGGACATGAAAGGTTTGGTTATGACAGCGGTGATGTCATTCACATGTCTTTATACTAGAGTGATGATGGCATTTATGCTTACATCTATGCCAAAAGGACTTTCTGTAAAATTTTTCTCAACTGAAATGGAAAGACACATTATTTTTGCTTTATTTTTAATAACTAGCCTACAAAGAATCTGACCTTGCAAGTTAGGTGAGATTTATGCAATTTGTTTGTTTGTTTGTTTAAATGATAAGGTTGAATGATGCAAAAAAAGTCTTCTGTTAATGATCAGAATCAGGAAAAAAAGAAAAAAAAAGTTTTTTGAAGCCTTTGATTGCTACAGTAGGATGAGAGTAGACTTTAGATGCAATTTAAATTGTGTGCTGCTTTCTAAAAATTTTTGTTGTCGAGTTTAAACTCTTTGGCTGTAATAAAGTATTTGTCTAAGTAGCCATCAAATCCAAGGGAATAGCACTCTTTCATGGGTTTGTGTATTCATGCCAGAGCCATTTGGAGTCTCAGTAAAAGGTGGTGATTGCAAAACCACAGAGCAAACTCTTTTCAATGCATGGCAGAAAATTTGAAAGCTGCCACTGACAGTTAATAACAAGCGTGAACAATTGTGAGCTACATCAGAGTTGAGGATTGGGAGAATTGCCATTGAAAGAGCACGGCTTAACCGACTGCTTTGTACAAGCTGACAGTCCTTTACCAACGTGGCGTTGGGACAGAGTGCCTGACACTGGGATACTAAGACAAACCATATATGTCAACTTGGTCTTCATTAAGTTCCACTTGATCTAATGCTCAGAGTCTTTTGCTGTTCATATTGTTGTGATGTTCATCATATGGAATGCCATTTCAAATGAACACACACCAAAACAAAGTTGTGTATTTGGTAATGGATACAATGTGATGTGGGTTAATAAGGGGGCTATTTATATGTCACAGAATATATACTGTATTTGAAATGTATAGAACACAGTACAGATGCACTGGGGGGCTTATTTAAGTATAAAATATGACGAACAGTAATGTAGGTGTTATTTTTTCTGACAATAGAAATGGTGAGAATGTTATGATGTGTGCACATTTGTAAATACACTTGATATCTATTTTCTCTTTCAAACAAGAAATTTGTCTCTGATTTATTTTCACTTGGCTCATTCTCTCTCAGCCGTCAACATCAGTCATTTATATGCGTCTCTGTGGCTGCTGAAGTTCTTTCATCAATATCCAAGGATGGCATATGACACAGATGGAATTTCAGCCTGGATCTGAGCTACAGGATTCTGAGGGATATGCATTTCTCTGTGCTATTCCTCCAAGGTCAGCCTTTTAACATGTGTGCAGTATCTTCTTTATCCAAGGCTCCATGGTCCTGTTATCCTATATGAATGATTTACAGTTTTTAATGCAACAAAAACCTACACATTTACATATATCCACCATCAAAAAAATATTGCACCCAGAAGGAAGTGTCGGATTGCAATGCAAGTGAAAGTTTACCAGGAACAATAAATGATGATAAATTTAGACTGATAAGGGTGATATTTATTGAGCTACACATACAGAAGTAGTGTCTCCCAGACAACTCGGCATGGTGTCCTGCGATAATCCATCCCATGCAGGTTGAATATTCTCACACAGTTCCTGCTGATTTTGTGGTAGGGGTGGAGGTGGAGTGACACCAGGCTATCTGTGAAGTGTGAAGCTATCTGTGAAGTGTGAAGCAGGACAAGAAACTGTTCATCTTGGCGCTGACCAGAGTGCCTCCGTACATGGATTTGTTCGTTGTCTCCACCAAGACAAAAGCAGGACTTGTCACTGAAGATGACCCGCTGGTATTCTGAGTCACTCCATGACAGTCTGGCACGACACCACTACAGTCTTTGGTGACGTTGACGTGGCGTTAAGGGCAGTCTGCGGGCATCTGCCATTGGTGCTGGCACTAACAGGATGACTCATGGAGGGCATCACTGCTCGCTGAATGTCTGAAATTATGGCTGTTGGGTCAATTAAGTACAGCTATAAGGCCCCTCCTTGCTTATGTCACATGCGTGGCTGTGCATGAATCTTGGATTATTCGCGTGTCTCACAATGTCAAACCTACCCACCAAGTTTCATTCCTGTCGGCTCATTCTTTCATGGGTTCAACTATTTTGCTATGAATGTATATCCTGGTGTTGCTTTAAAGGCTTTAAAGGTTCTGCTGTTGGCAGAAAACCTTGTATCTCCATTTTTGTTTTTCATTTATTGACATAATTTGAAATGTCCTATATACATTGTGTCCACATTTCATGATGAATGGACTGAAAGAAATGTCACAAATTTGCATGGAAAAAAGTCAGCGAAATGCAGCCTGTTTATATCGAAGGCCTGTTTGACAGATACTCCATCTGCTTGACATGAGCGGTGTGGCAGCACCGTGACTGCGTGACTGCTACAGCATGCACACCTTGGCCTTTCACACATACAGCCTATACACTGCAATACAGTTCAGCAAGCACATTTTATCCAATTTTTAAATTGAATTAACAGTCCAGTCAGTTATTTTTTTGCCAACAGAAAATGTAGTTGGTGGAAGAGCACAGCACATTTATTTATACTCAACATATTTCTGACTTGTGATTGAGACACTTTGTCAAGTTTGGCAGACCTAATGTGTATTAATGTGCGCTGCTACTTTCCAGATTCTGTGATGCATCTGCCATGTTGCTCGCACAGCCTGTGTAAAAGCTATGATCTATTAACACTGGCACCAAAATGAAAAGCAAGACGTTCTGCACTGCTCATGCCACACAGATGTAATATGTGCGAAACAGGCCTAAGGGATAAAGAAAGATTGGAAAATGGTCATGTAAATTATTTATGATCAATTTTGGTACAAAAACCCACACAAGTGGACCCCAGGTGGTTTTTCTCCTGAGGTTTGTATAGAAACATGGAGTGGAAAAGTGAAGAGAAAAGAAAAAGGACCAGCATTAGCTAGCTCATGCCAGGTCAAACACAGGGTCATTCACTTCCACTGAGGACACGTCTCCAAGCCAGAGAATAAATGCACATAATAAACCACACTACCTAATGTCAGTCCGTGTGCCAAGCCTTGAATATCAGACGTGTCCACTGTTTCTGTCCTGATCATCCCAGACCTACCCTTGGGATGTGTCTGCTTGTCTTTACTGTTTTGCTTTCTTTTAAAATCAGATAACATGAGATTAAAAGCAGGGTTGAGAAACGACACCCTCCCTGAGTGAACAGTCATTCTGTAGATTCAGAAGCACATTTCTAATGTACTCTGTTTTTGTCCTGATTGCTGTAGACCTACTCTTGGGTTAGAGGTCATGTCAGTTCTCCACTGACAATCCAGATGTTGCGTTACAGAAATCAGGCCTCAGAGAGAACGTCCATTGAAAAGGCGTCGAAAGACACTTGATTTGCGTTTGAAATGTGCTATAGTGTGATACAATAAGTGCTATTTCTTGAACATCTGCACATTATGTAATTATGACTTGATGAATCCTTGTTTAAACAGCACCAGGAGATCATAATAAAATAAAAGGTTCACTGACCAGATGTTACCATAAAATAGGTCTTTCAAAAACTTGATCTCAAACCATCTGGTCATGTTTGCAAATTTGCTACAAAAAGTAATAAACAAACACCATGTCTGAATCTTATGTCTGAATGTCTACATGTCCTTTTTAGAAGGATTTAAGGAAAACTGGATACTGCTTGGAGTTCGACTTCTTGTATTTGAGAAGAAAACTAAGGTGAAATGACCTGGAGGAGAAATCTGGCACGTTGCACAATATACAAATCTATAGTGACTTCTTAATTGAGTTGTCTTACTCATTGGGTAGTTTAATCACGCTGGCTTGATCTAAGATAAGATAAGATTTAAAAAAATGTAAACTTGGTGGTAAACACTCATTGTTCTTGTTGTTGATTCAAACCTGGTGCTTTGCTGGAAATGTTTTTCATTGACTTTGTCATGTATTTCCCAGATCATATTATGCTTTGTTTTTATGCCAATTTTAGTGCACAATTTATTTTTATTTGTGAGTTTAAAGCAAGACTATGTAGATCTGTAGATTTGGAGACCACTCTGATGGAAATTTGTAATTGCACGCAATGTGCACATTAACATTATGTCACATCGGTTGTGCTCTGGAGCAGATGAATCTGATGATTGAGAACAAGTTGAAAGAGTATTCAAAGAGAACTCTGTCAAAACTTGGTGAAGGATGTGACTGTTGCAATCATAACTTCAACAGTATCAAGTTGATTTTGAGACTTAAACATTTAGCCAGACATTCTTTTGAGCCTATGCATGTGACATTAACACACATTAAAGTGGTAGGAAGTGGACCGAAAAGTCCTGCAAAAATCTGATTCAACCCATTTGACTTTTACATGACAGTTTCAGGCTTTGCAAGGTGACTGACTGTAAACGTTGTAGCATTTTAGCATGTCTTTGTTTGCTGAAGTAACTCCACTTCTTTCAGTTTTACTCAAAGAGTCTTACATATTACATAAGGTTAACAAAAAGGTTACATGTAGTATGTTCCATAACGTTGGCACCATATTTTGGTGTGCACTAAATGTGTAGATAATGTGTTAACCTACTTTCATAGAGAAAACATCCCATTTGACTTATAGCCTATAACTATGTTAGATGCAAGATTGGAATGCTAAATACAAGGTTATAGCACATGTGCTACGTACTGATTTTAGGAGCAAAGTATTTTCCCATGGGCAACTTGGCAAGGTTACCTTATAGATCTCGGAGGTTGTGAAATCTAACGGCGATTATTGCTTTTTGCTGCTTCTGTCTGTGGGTGCCTTCGGGCAAAATACAGTACAGTTAACCTCATATGACATTTGAGGCGCAATCAATTTTACTAAGCAATAGAAACCATACAGCATATGTGAAGTAACTGGATTCAGAGACCCTAATCAAATGCATTACACTCAATATTAATAATTAAAGAAATGAATTATAATGTTTATTTATATAACCATCTACAGACTTTCTTAATATAAAAGTGTAGCCATGAAACTATTTGAAAATCTGTATGCCTTATGTACAGGTTCTTTAGGCTATTTTCAGTTTACTGAACTATGCCAGCATAGCATGAGCATAATTTTAGTCTTACCTATATGGAAACCTATATGGAAAATATGTGGTTCGTGAAATGTGTGGAAATAGTATGTAAAGGAAAACTCGCTTAACTTCTATTAACTGATTTAATTCAGTTAGTTTCAGCTAGAACTTTTGATTACATGTTCTATGAATACTGTCTGTAAGCATGCAAAAACACAAGGCACTCATGAGGCATTATAAACTTTGAAGCATTATAAATGTCTATAAATGATTAGAAAAATAAATTACACTTTACAGTCATGTTTATTACGCATTATGAATTGTTAACAGAATGCACTGTAAGTAGTGCTAATAATGTTTTATATTGTTAGTGCCGAAGAAGTCAATTCCAGCTTGTGGTGTGAAGTGAGACTAATAGGTTTGTTTATGCCTTGGCATTCGTGCTTTACTTAACCTAAACTTGCACATTAAAAATGATATTACAGCAAGTACCCATCAGGCCCCTGTCCTGAAACCCCATCTGAACTTGTGGAGCAAAGGCATGGCGAATTAAGTTAGTAGAGGGCTATTTTTCAATTTTCTCCCTGACATGTTCTAACATTAAACACTAGAAACCTTCACTTGGTAACATTACATTACATACACTACACTGCAGCAATGCTATTTTTTGCTAGAATTCTATGAGAAATGCTGTGTTAAGTTAGCACCAAGCTAACATGACATACAATGAGTACATTGACATTCCAGCATTGGGTAAAATACTACTGACAGCAGGATTTGTTTAAAATCGGACATTTGAAGCTTGTAATGTGCTTTACTGTATTACGTAGTGTTTCTGTAAAAACTGCAAGTTGAAGCCTCACTCTTAATATTGGAGGGGATTTTATTATAGTAAAATCCCTTTATTATAGTAACTTTCCTTTACAGCTGACTAATACAGCTTACAAGCTCTTATAAGAGGTTATGAACACCACTTATAAAGCATTATGTTAACAATCCATAATGCATAATGAGCATTCCTACAAAGTATAATACATGCTTATGTGCCTTGTGAATGCATTATAACTTGTCATAAATGTGTTCATAGGTTTTTCATAGAAAGTGTTTCTAAGAATTTCTGGGAAAGAATAATACATGACCTCAAAAAGGGTTCTTTTAAAGTTCTTTTAAAAAAAAAGACACACAAAGCCAAAACTAACTTTTCAACCTGAAGCAAAAAACAAGCATAAAAATGATTGTTTCATGTAGAAATAAACATCAAATTACATTGAGTTAGCTTTTTTCACAATCTGTCTGTCTCTCTCTCCCTTTCTCTATTTTCTCTCTCTTTCTCTCTCTTTCTTTCTCAGACTCTCACAGGAAAATTATTTCAGGACATTGCTACTACTGTAATCCAATTATCTGAGAAAATCAAATTGCCCCTGGTAACAATCTGGTAAGGAATACATTTTAATGGCTCTCACAAGGTCAATGACCTAGACACATAAAGCAGCTTGATTCAATTGTCTTTCCTTTTGTCATCACTTTCCAGTGACATACAGCAGGTGACTTTGAAAGTAATACATCTTCGAGCTATTAGGCTAATTGACGTTTTCTGAAGTCTGATCGTTTGTAAAGGACACTGGCAAAAGGACACGGGTATAGGTGAAGATGTGAGGAACCCCGCCCGCAAAATATCACTAAACTGGAAATGTCCTCACCTGCCCCTCACTGTGTTGTGGCTATTTCAAAGATGGTGAGCAGGAAAAAAAGAAGAAAGGGAGCTGCATTAGAAATGCGACAGTGTGGGAGGTCCTAGCTATCAGGTATGCATTAGCCTACTTGATATGTGGCGACAGAATATTTCCATTGTAAAAGAGCATCACTGCGTGAGGATTAAGCTTTGTGGTCCTGAGGTTAAGGGAATGGATAAGCAGGAGCTCGTTGTGAGTTCAGTGATGGAAAGCAGCATGAGGTGTCAAGGTGACCCAGTTGCTGGCTGGGGCTGCAGTTGCAGGCTCCAAACTGGCTAAAGCTGTAGGCAGACACTGTGCAATGATCAGTAACATTAAATGTTTACCAAAAAGCATACTCCAGCTGGGACACAATATTCCACATCTGTCAGAATGTGTTAGATTATGTATCCCTCATATCCATCTCAGTGCACTGCAAAGATTTGATCACTTCGAAATGAATTTAATAATGTCAAACATTTAAAAGTCACCTAACAAATGTAGAGTGGGTGATGGATTGTATGGTCCAACACACAGGCAGACCTCAATATCTTCATCTGGATATTGCATCTGTGGTACTTGGGCAAAATTACCTTACCATGATTCTGTAAATAATTCCTATGTTGTCATGCATACAATAGCAGTAGTACACTTGGAGGGAACATGGATTCCCTTTTCTCACTTTTGCGCCAAAGTGTATTGTTAGAAGTGTTATTTTATAACCTTCATGAAAACTTTAGTCACAAACTCGGAACAGAGCAAAGACCGGAGTTAGAAAGAAAATGTCAAGGCCATATACTGAATACACCATCCTAAATGTATATAATAAGATATTATTTTCCAAAATGTAACTTATAACATATAGGCATAAATGTAACATGCTTCTGTATGCTAAATACATATTTCCAATACATGTATTGCATTGTATTTCCACTATGGCTAAGGCCCTGAATTGAGCATGGGGAACACAAAGCTGCTTTTGCTCTGCACTTCCAGTATATTACCTACAGTCATTCTACCATTTTACCAGGAACAGCTAGGTGCAATTTTTAGGCTTTCACTTACTGACCGGAGCCCTTCTGTTTTAGCCACCCTCTACCCCATCCATCAGTGGAAAGAAACCACCCTGAGACCACCACTAAACAGACATGTTTGAGCTGCAGTTTATCAGCCAGTAATTTTAAACCTACAAAGTGCAATTCTATGATAAAATGGCCAGTGAATGCAGATACAAGTGTCAAATAAACTTGCAACTCAATGTATTTTATAGGAAAGCAACCAGACGCCTATGTGCTGTTCACATGACAACAAAATCACATCTAAGTGACAATCTGACATAGTTCATTCAGCATTTAGCATTTAAACCAATTTAAAAAACAATATTGGTCAGAAAAATTGCAATTATAAATCTTCCCCAAATCATTCAGCTCAAGATAGAGCTGTTTCTGACCTCCATGGGGCCCTAAGCAAAATTCTGCGATGGGGCCTGCCTACCTGACCCATAAGCCATGTAAACCAGTTATAGTGTTATTTTGCAGTTCAGCTCTGCCTCATTAAACGTTTTTTCTTTGAGTGTCCTAATGAAAACCGGTCACAGAGAGCAAGTCTAGCAAGTGTTTCCTCTCAGAACACAGTCCTGTTACACTCTGACGTTTGGGATGTGGTAAGGTCTATGTATAGCCTAGTTGCAACTGGACACTGCCCCAGCTTTTTTTTTAATCTAACATGTCAACTGTATAGTTGTTCTCTCATTTTGACACCAACGCACCAGTGCCAAGGAAACTTGTCACCTTCAAATTACTTACAGACAGCACTTTCATAAAAACCTTCTATGTAGGATATCACTGCAATGATCAATCATCAAAATAAAAAAAATAAAAAATTTAATCACAATATTGGTCAGAAAAAATAGCAATTAGAAATTCTCCCCAGATTTCTGGTTTTGACGTCCTTGAGGCCCTAGGCAAAATTCTGCAAAGGGGAACGCCTACCTGACCAATAAGCCATGTAAACCATATACATTTGCCAGTCACACCTAACTCCCTAGTGATCCCACTACAATGCTCCCTCCTTTAAACCAGTTTACTTCACCTGTCGCTCTAAAAAGAAGTAGATCTATCCAGAACAGAATGAAGTAAATTTAACAATATTCAGCTGCACCAGATCCATTCAAGCAGGTCCCCTCTTCTTTAATACTCTTTCAAATATAACATACTACTTATACTATGGCTTGGCTATGACTTGATGGCAATTATATACTGAGAGATGTGCATTAATATCACCTAGGATGCCCAGCTAATAAACATTTTAATTACAATAATTAATCAGTTAATGTCAATCCATTGCTTTCCATTAGTCCAGAGTCAAACTTTATTGAAAGACTTAATTATTGTTTTTGTTAAACATGATGTGTGCAATGATAGAATGTCCAAAGAAAGTTTCAATGACAAAAGAAAACTCTACTTAAAAATGTAGAAAATGTTTAAGCATTCATATTTAATCAAAAAAAAAAAAGCCTCTGGCTCGCTCAAGGGGGGCTTGGACCCGGTTTTCCCTTTCCCACGTCTATACATTAACGCCGTGTTTTTCTCTTTTCTTGTTCCTTTTAACTAACTGATTTTCTGTGAAGCTGCTTTGAGACAATGTTGGTTGTAAAAAGCGCTATACAAATAAATTTTGATTGATTGATTGATATTTAATGTGACTACTATTTTAATAAAACACTTAATATTCTCAGCAGAATTCACAAGAGCACCAATACTGAAGGCATATTCGATAAAACATTCTCTGACTTAAACTATAAGGAAGGAAATTGGAAATCAGTGTATAAACGAGGAGCTGATGTAGACTATTGTTCCCATCTCAATTAGCTCCACTTGTAATGTTTAACATTCTAGTTGATGTCCTAATAGCGCAATTTGAATTCGTATGACAGTGGACCTGCAGGCCAGAGACCAATGGTGGGCAAAAATATCCCGGAGATAAATACAGATTTTCAATTACCAATTTCAGCTGAGCAGAAAATTATATCTTAGGGACATAAACCACCTTAAAAGCACTAAAGGAACACCTAGAATAATTAGAACACCACTAAAATACTGTTACATTGCCTGCATGTGCAAGAGGCTTGCCTATCCACTACAGAGTCTAGGCTACTGTAATGCAATATACTTTTGACTGATATGAATTTCAGTTTCAATTTATGACCCTGTAAGCTATGCACTTTATTTTGCAATTCAGCTCTGCCTCATTAAGCTCCACTTTTTTGCTCTGAATGCCTTAATGAAAGCAGGTCACATACAACAAGTCTACCAAATGTTTCCTCTCAAAACAAAGGCCTTTTACACTGTAATGTTTGGAATATGGTAAGGAAATACCAGAGACAACAAATTTTGTCACCTTCTATTTACTCACAGACTGAACTGTACTAATATAAAAACAGGCTACATAGGGTATCACTACGATGATCGATCATCAAAGTCTAATCACATTTTATTATGTTGACGAGTTAGTGTGTTGGTTCTAGGAGTCTAAGAGTATTATCATCTAAAACAGTGGCACTGGAAGTCATGATGTTTTCCAAGTCTATTACAGATTTTAGATTTATTTTCTGGAAAAATCCACATTTTATCAGGTGAGCACCAGATACAATGTGGAGATAGTATTTGGTCCTTACCATATAACATATGGTATGCATCTGATAGTATGTGGAGTATCTGGTGCACACCAGATTTTTACCTTAAAAACACACCATGTCCTTTCAGGGGCTCCATATGTGATGGTTTGCTTTAGAAGTTTGCATTAATAAAGTTAAATAAAATGAATAAATCCATGCTTTCTGATATATGGCAACTGTGTGCGACAAGCCTGACATAGCTTATTTTGACTCTGATTATTGTAATATTCTCTCTAATTAATTTGAAACATCTAACAAATAACATATATAGCAGTTCACTAATTGGTTGTTATTAATCAATCAATGCTGAGTTGCACTGATATTAGTTTAGCAGTATATACTATGTATTGTTAGATACACCAAAAGAAGAGCAGCCAGTATCTTACAGAATTTTTGTCCCTTCATTTGTAGTAATTAAGAGCCATAACTTCATCATGGTTAATGAATACAGTTCTTTAGAATTTAGATGCAGTTATTACTATGACGGTTTTATCATTACAGCAAAGCAAAGCATTAAAATCTTTGATAAATTAAAGTCTGTGGTATATTATAGTGGTCTCGAAGCTGATCATTTCCCTCTGTGCACTAAATAAAAAATTATCATATTTTTCAGAAATGTCATGTAGGACATCATGCATGATTTAAGTGTACTTTCATAAGCTTAATTATTCAGTTTGAGAGGACTGGCAGTTGCTCACAAATCTGCAGTGGCACTTTTAATGCGAACAGTTTAAAAAACACCATTTAATTCTGTTAATTTACAGGCCTATTTATATGAGCTAGACTGCAATGGTATCAATATTACATGAATGTATTCCACTGAAGTCTCAGACACAAAACAAGAGAAAGATTCTCTTTGGGGATGCAAAACTTTTTCTGCAAAACATGCAAAAGTTTTTGTTTGTGCTCATAAATTAAGTAGGTTTTTAAACTATCTCCTTTGAGTTGGACCCCCTAATTAAACCTTTGGACACCCTGAATGTCTCAAAATCTAGATTCTGAGAGGTCCCCTCTGTCTATCTTTCTTTCTGTCTAAGACATATTTATCTCTTCTTTTTGATCATACACATCTTTCATGTCTGCAGGTTGGAAGGAAGTACTTCTGAATTAGGATTATGTTCATACAGAAAATCATCAAAGTCAGTTCAGATCTAGAAGTACTGAAACATGACTGCCATACACCTTTACTGTGTGTTCTCTGAGGATACTGTGGATAAAACTGTGGATAACTTCGCCAAGAAGTTAACCTGAGGTTTTTGCAAAGTCATCTTCAGAAAATAGACACCACACTGGCAGCATGCTTTGAAGTTCTGTTATTTCACAGTGAGAGGGAGAGAAAATCAATCTTTTACTGTTCACTTGAACATGACCTGTTTATCTTTTCTGTAATCAGCATAGTTGTCATTGAGTGATGATAAACAGTGCATTGCAATTGGAAAATATCTTCAAAACAATCCAAAGACCAGAATATTTGTTTGAATGTTTGACTTTGATGGGAGAAAATGAGTTTTCTCTGAATCAACAAATGGCCATGGATTTAAATGTGATAATAAATATACTTATATCAACAGTATTGTTATGATGCGCTCTGATGTGAAAACAATGGAGAATTTACTGTTCTGCATTAAAGAGTCTGCAGAAATACAATCAAAATGTGAACTGACGAGCGTTGGTTTGGGCAAATAGTAATTTGGATAATATTATCTAGGCAGTGTGAAGGCACACTAACTGTTCCGGGTACAACACATAGATAGCAGTACTGTAGATCGAGAAAGTGTTGTATTGAACATTTGTGCAAATAGAATATAAGGCATCACTTGCACCGGACGTCAGAACCCACTATTTTTTCTCCTAGAACAGTACAAGCGAATAGGCCACTGGTTTAAACCTTTTTGTATTTACATTGCATTAAAACACAGTCATTGCTTGTTTAGTTAGTACTTAAATTGCTTTTTAGCAGCTTAGGCTGAAGCAACAACTGACATATAGCAAACTGTACTCAGCAATATAGTGGTTACCACATGCAGATATGGTGAAACAAACATGATTCAAACAAGACTCCGTATCTGTGTCTAACTGCAATACTTAGATATTCTTCACTAGAAGCCTGAAAATGGTAGCAAAGTAGTAACTAGTTACATTCTCAGCAAACATCGCAAGAACAACACACAAGATAAATATCATTAATTCATCATCAGCTCCGCATAAATACTCATTTGTCCTGTTATATTGAATATTCTCCATTGCAGAAGAAAGGGTTGTTGACATAGACAGCTAGACAAACCGCCTGGGCCTGAAGAGCAAGAAGTAGGAGAGTGCTATTAGAAGTATGCCATGCTAGTGTAAATGATTATTATTCAGCTCCCTCCCCTCCATTCCGCATCTCCTCAGGTCCCCCTCTGAGGAGGAGCCTTTTCTAATCATGCCCACTCTCATCCATTTCCTATTTCTCTATTACACAGATGACATGCTTGAGTCTCTGCACAGCGCAGATAGAGTTTTGTCATGCTTCACAGCTTACCTTGAAGACTACGATACACCCCCACCAACACCACCCTGCCCCAAACCCTACCCGAGCCCTCCCTCAGAGTGAGAGAGACAGCACCAGCTACAGAGAAAACTGGGGCAGGTAGTATCATTACACCAAACTCAGTCTGAGACCAACTCCCTTTTGGGAGAACTAGGGAATATGAGCTATATTTACCACCCAGTCTCTGCATATATCAGCATTAGAAATTCAGGGCTTTGCCACACACCACGTATTGATAGTATCTCTAAATTCTACTTTTACGCTACTGTATTCTCCAAAATGACCATAATGAAGAAAGTACAGCACCCGTTTGGAATGTCTTATTCTTGCCAAACACTCTTTTGTTTTCAGTACACAGATAACACCACAAAGTCGCTTAAAGGAAGGGTGCATAATAGAAAGTATCCATTTGGGAAACTCAACAAGCTAACAAAGTATATGGTTGGAGAGATACTTCAAACAATGAAAAGACCTAATCAAATGTTATTACTGCCCAAAGCACTGTCTTAAACATGCATTAAAAGAACTCTGTGTACTGGCCTGTCCCAAAGTTCATACTTGCAGTTGTGTGTACTTGTATGCACATTCAGGTGCATTCCAGTAAGTGTCCAAATTACCACAGATCGCATCATAGAGTGCGATGTGTTGGTGACTGTGGCATGATTGTTGGCCAGACGGGGTGGTTCAAGTATTCTTTAACTTTTCAATCAATCTCTACAACTTGCTGCAATAATGAAAAAAAAAACATGTAGTCAGCAGCAATTCTGTAGAAGGAATGGTCATGTTGATGAGAGGTCAGTGGAGAATGGTCAGACTGGTTTGAGCTGACAGAAAGGCTATGGTAATTCAGATAACCACTATAATAGTGGAGAGCAGAAAAGCATCATCAAGTCAAACCTTGAGGTGGATGGTCTACAACAGCAGAAGGCCATGTTGGGTCCCACTTCTGTCAGCCAAAAACAGAAAAATCTGCAGGAATTGCATGATCAGACATCTCAACATCTCAAAGGAATGTTTCCAACATCTTGTGAGGCTGTTTTGAAAGCAAATGGAGGCCCTACCCAGTATTAGTATTCTATTAAAGTGTTCTGTGAGTGTGCACTTAAGCGAAACCACAAAGTGTAAACTTTGGGACCAGCCATACACCTTTGCACCCCTGGAAGCCTGCTTTGTGTAATGGACCAGTTGCAGTCAGCCGGAGGTCTCAGAACAAATGACATGCTAATAACGACTAATAATAATATATAACACCATACAAATGCAAACCACTGTGTGCTATTGACCAAAAAGACGTTGTTTTGCCTTAAAACATTGTTTCTGTTTGAAGTATACTGCCATGTTTTAATCTTAGCTAAAGCTGATGCACTCACCTTGGGGACTTGATTGAATGTCAGTGAAGCTTTCTGTTGACAGTCTTCAGAGTGAAATCTGACTGGAAGCAATCAGAACCATACCAGTCAACTATAAAGTTGAAACTGCCTGTCACCAGATGTCCTTGCAGAAGGCTTCTTGTACTGAAACTAGCTCTGAAATTATTAACAGCTTTGAAATTGAATGCAAAGGCTCTGTTGTTTATGTACCCAAAAAACTGCCTGCTATGCACCCTTTGTTAATTACTGTAAATGCTATAAAAGATGTTCACGCTGAACAGTTGTATGAGACCACATTAAAGCATTTGTATGAGCTTCACTAAGAAAGGGCATTCTTCACAGTAAATCCCCTCCATTTGCTTGATGTTGGAGTTACGCTTGTACATATTTCATTCACCTTCAGATATAACAGGTGTAATCCCTGTCTTGTATGTTTCACAAGCGAACAAATTGGTCTTCATAAAAAACATATACTATACATATCTTTAAATCTTTGTCCACATTTAAACAGTCTCAGACAATAAAGCTGTTTTGCTGTCACAGACGTGTCAACACGTCTCCAGTCGCTTATTCTTCATAATGTCACTGCTGTCACTCACAGAGCTAGCTCAAATCTGAGACAGTGTAGAGCAGAAGACATGCTAATGAGAGGCACAATGACATTTCAGAACAAAGGCACCAACCATAAAATCACACTGAAGGTCTCATCAGAACACCAGTTCTCAAACACTTTGCTGCTCATTGACTTCGCCAGTTGCTGCTCATTGTGTTCAGCCAAATAGACCACATGTTTTCCGTAGCTTCACTGTTATTAACCCCTTAAGCTCCACAGACCTGCCAGCAGATCACTGACTTCCATTACTCATTCTCATAACAATATGGCTACTGAATAATTCATAGTGGATATGGATAAAAAGCCTCAGGATTAATATGTGAATAATAGACCTAGAGTCTCAGGGGTTAACGCCTGGCTTTGCGATATTCTAATGTAATTATTTAAAAGGTTGGTCCATATCTGGTTCGTAAGGGCTGGATCTCTGATAAAATTAGAACGCATTCATCTTTGCAAACCAAATGCTTCTGAGTGTGCCGCACAGCACCGTTGTATAACTTTTAATTATTGTGTAGACTTAATATCAGTCCCAAAGCTTGGAGAAAGCTGGCACATTTCTGTCATGGCTAATGCTGAGAGGAGAAGCCAGCTGCTTAGTAGTAGAGCGCAAACAAGAGACAGCTTTGCAGGAATTAATGGGCACTCTTCTGTCCGCTTCCACAAACTAAGCAATGGCTCAGTAAGCTCCTCTTCTCTCCTCACCAAGGCTGCTCTTCGCTGAACAGTCTTACAAGATTTATGTGGGCCAGGAGAAATCTGCATTTCCACTTCATTTCCTTTTTTTCATCCCCTCTTTTTATCACAGCCATAAACTGCATCCTAAAGTTGCTCAATCACATGTTTAATTTTCTCCCAGTGCTGACAAAGGCCTCTTATCGAGAGAAAGAGACAAGCAGATTTTATTGACTAGACTGACCTAAGACTCCTACTACTGCTACTATAGAGCCTGAGGAAGGCAGTTGTTCTGTCAATAGGCATTTCTAGGGGTGGCCTATTCCAACAGCGCTAGACCACGACGAGCTGAGGCGAAGCAGGGGAGAGCCGGAGTGTGTATGAAGGTCAAGAAGCCGGAGAATGACTATGAAGGCCCTAAGGAGCACACGATGTGCATAAATCAATAGAAGGAATAAATAAGCATTGACACTGCCACAGAGTCCCAGGGGACCAACAATACCTACTGTAGACACAAGAGTGCACACACTCCCAGAAGGACACATGATGAGTAATGCAGCCAAGGTCAGCTATGTTGGCACACTTTGTAACATCTATTCTGCTAGACAAGGTACAAGGAGAGAAAGAAGGTTTTATAAAGTACAACAAGTACATCATTGTATATGCAAAGAAAAGGTGTTTACTGTGTTTATCTGGCAATTTTCTCTAAGCTTCAAATGACTAGATATCTAAATGACACTTACAGGCATTGAGTGTATCTCACTGAATGCATGTTTGTTTATGTTTCCGAAGCTAGATCTGCAAATATTAGCCCAATGCAAATGCCTTTTGCAAAATACAATAAAACTGGAAAGGCCTACACTGCTAAATGATGGACCCCAGTTCAACACTTCATTAGACAGTTCAATTCAATTCAATTCAATTCAATTCAATTCAATTCAATTCAATTCAATTCAATTCAATTCAATTCAATTCAATTCCACTTTATTGTCATTATACCAGTATAGGGATGTACAGTATAATGAAACACAGTGAGGCTACTTCTCCAGTGCAGTGATTTAAATAAAAAATTATATATATTAGTGTAAGCGTACATGTAGGAGAGTACAGTATGTTGAGGTAGCAAAGTGTGCAGTTACGTATGTGGTTGTAAACAGTATAAAGTGTACAGAGCAGGTAGGAGAATAGCAGCTCAATGTTCAGTTGTACAGCTAAACAGTTCATCTCGGCAAACCCATTTTATCTTTTTAACTTGGCTTTTAATTAAAGTTCTACCCTGTTTTACTGTATTTATGTTATTGCCTTTATTCTTAAAATACTACCAAATTTAATTTTATTCTTAGAACTGCCATACAATTAAATTATTAGTCATATTTTTATGTGTAGGTAACAGCAGTTGTCTTTCCTCAAATTTGCCCTTAAAAAGCAGAAATGCATTTTGTTATTGCTATATGAGAGAGCAAAATAGGCTTTCATGTATTAACTGCTTTCAAACGTTATTTTCATTATAAACGAATGCAGGATTCAAATGACCCTGAACATGAAAATCATGTCATTTCTAAAGCATATGAGTAGTTTTCAATCACTGATGTCCAGTGAGAGCACCAATGGCTTCTTTTTCATGATTGCATAATATCCAAAATACCTTGATTACATTATAGCTAGGCTTCAGGCTGGAACTACAAATACCTCAAAGGATCAAACTAGGAAAGTGTGATAACAGTGCCAACAAGTTTGTAGCACACTACAACTGTATTCCATAAGCTAGGCTGGCACCAGGACTTGGAACAACTGTTTTTTTGCATTATTGTGTTATTAGTGTGCTGACATTGACAATACCATGGATTTCATTACTTTAGTTTTTCATTAAAGCACTATTTGTGTAAAAGTTCTCTATAAATAATGTCTACTGTTGTTGTTATTAGCAGAATTCAAAAAAGACAGAATGATCCTTTATCTTCAAAGACGTGGATAAAAGTAGTAATATAAACATAAAAAAACTGTTAAAAAAAAGGTTAACATTAAATGCTCTTCTGCAGCCACAATACAGCAGACAGTTTGAGTTGTATAAGCATAAAAAGACAGACCAGTTTGAATAGGAATGGCGAGGTCCATTCTCACAAACGCCCACATCCAAATAACACGACAGCCAGTTCCTCCAAGGGGAAGGATGTCCGTGTTTTCACAATAACAAGAACAAAAGTGTCAAAAACCTTGGACGTCCAGCAACACTGTCTTGACAAACTGCATGACTGACCTTAGCGACTGATTAGAGAATGTAGCTATAAACAAGAGCTCACTAAGCACTTCTGTACAACACTTAAATACCACTTTAACACCATATGTCAAAATCTAATACAGTTAATGATCTGTTAACACAGATATTTTACTTGTGATATTTTACAAAATCAAAAAGACAAATTGTTAAAAGAGTAATGGAACGTTTCAACAAGGCACATCTACTATGATTAAGTCAGACTGTAGGAAGTATATAAAATGACCTTTTCTCCATCCTAAAACACTGCAAACTGAGCCATGTGTGTGTGCCTGGTGTGTGTTCAGGTTTATATGCTCCAGTGGAGGGGATAATGCTAATGCCAACACTAAAGCACCTTCCCGTATTTAACCTGATCTAATAAAGAGCAGATCACACAAAACAGACAGAAATAAATCAGAGATTCAGATTTTGCTGGGCATGGTAATAAGTAATAGAGGTATATATATATATATATATATTATACCAGACTGCTCAGCACACAAGGTAGTAAGAACTACTTCGCAAACTCTTCATTGTCGAAACTCGCATGCACACGAGTGTCAAGGGACAGTAGTGCAGGCAGTGGCATTTTAGAGGAAATTAAAATAATGTAAATGATGTCCCCCAACACTGTGGCTGCAAAAATTGGAAAGGGCTAATAACTCAACACTTCAGTGGTATATATAATAGCACAAAATAGTCGATTTATTTTGTTGACACACAAGTTTTTTTTCCACTTTCAGCAAGATACCTTTCGTAGGAGCATTTTCAACTAGCAGTTTGGGGTTTGCAGATGCACAGAATAGTAAGTCTCAGAATAAGCCAGTGTCGGAATTAAGCATTGCCTGAGTATCTAAACCTGGTTTATCGGGTGATATAAAGGCTGACTTCTGAGTGGATAACTAAATTACAGTGAAACAGCTTGGAAGCAGCACAATTTATGTAACACTAAGTACAACTGGCCAAAACCATCTGACCTTGGTCAGGTTGGCTGTAGAGAAATTGGAAACAGGCGTACAATTCATGATTGGTGCCCCACTGCTAATTGTGGTTAATAGGCTTGCTAGCAAGCTAGAACAAAGAGTCATATCCTGCGCACTCCATCAAAATTAATCTTACTTAGTGTTTTATTATAAATGTCAGCTTAGTGATAGTAATGAGCCTAATCAACTTGATGATCTGAAACTGATTATGCAGGCTAAATAACAGAGAAACACTTAAATATATCTAAATTCATAAAGTGCAAGATTTGCGATAACAATCAACAACTCAAACACTGGTTGTTTGCACAGTGTAGTTTATGAGTAAACAGTATGCTTGGATATCGTAATGAGTGTGAAGATCCAGGACCCAGAACAGCTAATGATAATCTTCTATAGCTACCAGCAATGCAATATTAAATATAATTTTAAATATACGTTTTAATATAAAGCAGCATTTTAGCTACTATCTCAGATTACAGCTCTGGTGTCAACACATCAGCATCCACACTTATGCTTCACGCCCTACGACCCATCAGCCATTGAATGAATATGCAATCTATTGCTCTCTCTCTCTCTCTCTCTCTCTCTCTCTCTCTCTCTCTGCCTACCTGCCTCAGAAGCTGAGAATGTTGCATTCTAGTGTCAGTCCTGCGAAACACAAGTGAACCTATGACTCAAAGAAGTGGTAACAAATTAAGACTGTGGGCAGATATTTCTGCAACCTCCATTTAGCTCTTCGCTTGTTAGGTCCTTAAATGCCACAGACACAAGGGTATTCTTCATGCGACTAAAATATTAGCAGCAACCTTTTAAGCATCTAATTATGGACATATTAATATGCAAGTGGGAAATTTACATAACATTTATAGGCCTACTTGAACAGTGATTGCATTGTACCTCTCTGGTCAACGTGCCAAGATAATGAAAAATTAACACATCAAAGTGAAGTTGTATGGCAGAAGCTGAAGGTCAGGGGAGTGAATAATTAGCATACACCAGAGTAGCATACATATCATCATTGTATGAAATTACAGTTGAAAAAGAAGCAGAGCATAGAGTAATACCCAGGAGAGCTCAAAAACCAACAGAATTAAACCATTCAACAATTGCATGGTTGAAAGATTCTTTTCAGAGACAGTGAAGCCGCAGTGAATGGCAGTATTACTAAACACAATCAATGAAGGTTGCTACAGCAGCTCAAGGTCTTGAAGCCACATGAATTATGTGATCAAACGCCACCCATTACATTACAAGCCTACAGTGAATGTGCGGTTTGTAATACAAAGGCAAGTTCTGCGCTAAAAATGTGTGTACCAAAAAGGTCAGTTGTCCTCCACATTGCTAGCATGTCTGTGGATTTCGCTACAATAATAATCTTGGCAGCAAATTCATGAAACCACAGCCAAAACAATTAAGCAGCTGAAGAACTGCACAGCACTCTAATGAGGAGCATGACGACCATTGTTTTAGTTCTAGAAAGGGGCATTTTGCTTTATAAAGCAGTTCATGTGCCTCACTGACCTTATACCAGAGGCTCGGAAAATGGGTTAAAAGTAATCCTCTGCTCTCATAAAGTTTTGGATTAAGTAGGCTGCTGATAATACTGGGCAAAGGCTCCTCTCCCTCTCAAGCGGTCACTCCACTGATTAGCAAGCCTTTTCCCCATTGTGGGCCCAGCACCATTATTCTCAGAATAGGCACAGAGTGCCCGGATAAGTCAAGTGTAAGACAAAAGGTTAGAATGACTTGAAGTTAGTGAAGTTAGTCTCCCCACTGGGAGGCTAGTGTAAGACTTTAGGGGTCAAATAAAAGTTTTTGCTCAACAAAATATCATGGTGGTTCTTCATAAAACTGCTGTATCCAATACTTAAAGGCACAGAAAACGATTTCACTCCAATGCATTTTGTGTCAAATTCAGTGAACATCTCCTCACAGTCCATTAGCTGTCTGTTTCTTGTTCGTACATTATCCTGGCTCTGTAAATGGGAAATCAAAAATATTCCTGCCAATCAGTAACAGTAATCAGTAGGGTAGGGGCTATGTGCTGAACTCCAGACATTGTAGAGAGGGAAACAGTCAGAAACAGCCAAAGAGGATAAGATCTAAAGAGCAAAGATTGGGAAACACATTACATTACTGGCTGTGTGGTTGTTGCTCTAGAATTAGATCATGGGTTTTATAGCCATGGAAAAAAAAACAACTTTGCTAGCCCAATGTCACTTGCCTTGCCAACTTGCATCCATGAATGTGGTGGGTGGATTTTCTGAAAGACCACTGAAGGGGGGTGTATTTGGCATGCTTTTAAGTTCAGATGTCAACAATCAGTGTTCTTCAGAGTCATATAATGCACCTGTATGTCCAGTTGACCTTAATGTATGTAATGGAACCATGGTTATTTCAGGACTTTTCTATTCTTTTAAAGGCCATTCACATTTAACAAGGACACACTGCAATAGAAGTGAGACCACAGCGTTTTGCCTAGTTGAGCATATTGAATCAGTGATGCACAAGTGGAGAAACTAAATAAAGAAAAGCAAGCAAACCGCACTCAAGGACACAGCGAGAAAAGCCTCATTTTCAACATCAGGGCAAATACCAAAGTTGGGCATTTTAATGATGCATGAGGCTACAGTGAGCTGACAGAATGTGGCCATCAGTCAGGCTTAGCTGATGCTAGTTCTTCCTTGTAGAGTTGGTGGGTTTGGAGACATCATTTAAAAGTCATATTTGTCACAAAATATTTCTCATAGCGTATCTCCTTAAACTCTATTGGCTGGGCCTACTTTTGCTTTAGTTTTCTTCCAACTTCAAGGTTCCTTCCTACTTGTATTACCTCAAACCGTTTTTAATCTGGCACCTGTGCTGTTGGTAGTGATGTCTATTGAAGCCCACATGGCCAAGATGAGAACAGCACATTAGCCTGTGTAATGTTCCTCCAGGCTAATAACATTTGTTTGGATGCTGTTTGAAATAACTGATTGGGGAGTTAATATGTCCAAGCACAAACAGAACAATACTTAAGATAGCTGATAATTAGGATTGTGTTTATTGCTGACCTGATGATGGCTGTCAATGTTGCGACAAGGAAACTTATCAAATGCTATCATTAGCAATGTGGAGATGGTCTTCACTTGGTGGTTAGACTCAGGTGAGGTTCTGACAGAGTTTAGAGTTATATTTGGAATCAGACAGAATTTTTTGACCCAATAAAAGCTCTATGCTGCTCTTCCAAGCTAAGTCCTGTCTCTGATGAAAACATGTGGGCAATGCAAAATGATGAAAGGAGAGGAGGGCTGTCAGTACACATTCAGCCAATTTCCTCACCTATGAGGATCTTAGTAAAGGAAGGTTCACGTCTGCATGCATGTTGGATCACTTTTCACTTGAAGTCAAATACTGTGGAGTCATGTAGTCTGTTCTGGTTTCCTTTTCTCATGGTTCCAACAAAGTCTGGACCTGGCATAATAAATCTGGTGCCATAAATGTAACAAAACTGTACAGCCATGCTGATGTCAGTGGAAAGTTTTTTAAGGAGCAAATACTTTTACTCTGTGGTTCTTTCAAGGTTACACCAAAGACTGGGCGATGTCTGGAATGTATCCATTTATATTTGACACCTTGCCTAGGAATGTGCAAATCAGACCTTCTTTCTTACCATTGCTGTTAATACTTGAACATTTCTCCAATACTGATTACCAATCCAATGTTTTTATTTTATGTCTTCTTCTTAAAATCTCACAACAAGCTATATTTATTTTTTTATTAAGGACTTTATGGACGTTAAGGACATTATTAAGGACTTTTCAAAAGAAGCAAAGTATATATATTTTTTATTTATTACCTCAGCATCACCCAAATTCCAGGCTGTTTAATCTACTTGGAATAAAAAAGGAAAAGTCTGAAATATGTATTTGCTGATAAAGCTGGTGTAGTGTGACACAATTAGAAAAGTGCTGCTGCAAAGGCACATTTAGCCAAAAGGGACTTTTATTTTGACTTGCAGTGGTTTGTAGAGAAATGCACCATGCATTTCAAGTCTGCAAAGAAATTGGATCTTCTTAAGCAAACAAGTATGTCTATAATGTGATCATTCATTATAATTTGCTGCATGCAGGGCATCAGTTTCATCAAAAAAAAGAAAAACTAATTAACAAAGGATAACAAAAGTTTAATACTATGTCTAATACTTTCCCTAACCACCAGTAGTTGAGTAGTGCTGAGCAAGTAGTGCTGAGCAAAATGCCAGTGGACTGCTAGCTTTGCCATTAGTGGGCCAACAGTGGTCTGCTGATCCTCATGCTATCAGGGTTTGAACAAGAATTTGGCAAACTTCAGCCTCTTCCGGAAAGCTCTCGTATAACTCTTCACTGTTAAAACACCTCACTGATATTAACATGAGCCATCTCTTCTTTTTGACAATGCATGTGGACTTCAAAGCCCCTTACCCTGTCCTGTGCACGAGCACTAAAGTCCACTGTTACTGATTGGCTGGAACAGTGTGGTGTTGCTCTGCCTGAGACACTTTATTTATTTCCTATTTATAAAATGTGGACTGGATTGAAATCATATACTGCAAAGCAAATATTCATAATTAACAAAAATATATGTATAGATTCCAACGTGACAGAAAAGTAAATGCTCCAAAAAATGCTCCCAAAAATCAACTTCCCAGTAATAAGGCATTTTCTCTACATTAGCATGTTTCTTTGGGTATTCCTTTCCTCAGTGCACATCAGCATGTGCAATTTACTTTAGGCTGGAATGGAGCAAGAGTACAGCACCGTTGCGTGTGTTAACTTTGGTCTGACTGTTTATTGAGTCAGCAGGCCTCCAGGGAGGCAGGAGAATTGCAAGAAGGAGGCAACAGAGAGGGTGGTGGTGTATAAGAGGATAAGCGTGTATGAAAAAGAGGAGGAGTGTGAGGAGAATGTAAGGCTGAGGAGAGCAGAGTATTAAAAGCCCTCAGAGGTTTGAAAGCTTAGGCTTCTGATCGATAGTTTCCTTAACAATCATTTATAGGAACTGGTCTACATCACAGGCTGTCACAGAGACTATAACACGTGTATGTATGTGTGCCTGTGTACTAGAACTTTGATGCCCACTACAGTGCTTATCCAAGCCTGGGCATCTAGGGCTTCACACTGACCCAGCGAGCATTCTTCAAACAAGCATGACCTTGAAGCAACCTCAACGCTCTAGGGAAAGTGCTGACCACATACACCCCACCTCTTATAGACACACAGACACACACACACACACACACACATTTGTTTTTGTGAATTGTGGGGACATTACATAGATGTCTGTTTATTTCATTCAGACTTAACCCAAACCTTAACCATAACCACAACCAGCAGAACCCTAACCCATAGCCTAACCACTGACCAGCCTGTGGTCCCCACACAGAGGAAAGGTCCCCACACCATGATCGTATAAACAGATTTTGGCCCCCCAACATAGCAAAACACATATACGCACACCAGTTGTACAGGTACATAGTGCTACTAGGTTAAAGTAAAGTATACTCAAATGACAGCCTTGGTTGTATTCAATTATATTTGTATTTAAACAAATGAATAATCTAATTTTTACTCTCAATTTTTTAAAGGGCCCGTATACTTTTTTTCAAATTTAAGAGAGTATGATGAACAATATATACAAACATACTAGCATGTGCCATACATAAACTAAGATTCAGAAACAGCCCATTTGGAATTCCTTGCTTTTGTGAGTGACGAAAGGGCACTTTTGTGTGACAAAGGGCAGTTAATATCAATAGAGTTTTCTGAATTTGAATAAAGAAATAAGATCCTGTTCTATCATATTTTACCTGGAGACTGATATTCCGGCTGCCGTTAATAACTCTACACACCGCATAGGCTTTTCTCTCAATGTTCTTTGAAGGTAGTAAACAGTTTCCCTTGATAACAGTCAGTACACAATCTCCAAAACATCAGGGTACACAAGAGAGCCTTTTAACACACACCTCAAACCTCTGGAAGCTTTGTCGAGCAATCGCTCTATTGACTGAGTGTAAACTAAATATGATGCAAGCTGTATGTAAGCAGGTCTTTGGGGGGGAAAGCTTCTTCAGCAGGCTTTGAAATGTGTTCCAGACATCTCACCTGGTTGCATGTCCCACTAAGTAGCTTCAAACAAAAGTGAGGATACCTTTTAACATGAAGGGCGCATATAACCCTTTTGCAAATGCCATTTCTAGCGCACAGCTAGAGAAAAAACTTTATGTCTTGTAGTTGAACTTTTCATCCTATGAGACTGTAGCTCAGAATAGCCATAAAAAAGAAGAGAGTTGAAAAAATAATTTAGAAGGTCATCTCAGTTGGCCAGCAGGCTGCATTTTTAATGTTAAGTAGTTAAATGCAATCCCAGCAAATTACACTACTGCTAGACAAAATATCAAATGCTCACATAAACGTGCAGTGAGGCACCGCAACGTTATCACAGACACTTTAAAATATTGTCAGTGCAGTTTCCTCAGAGAAGCTGCATTTTCATGTGATATATTTAGATGCTCAGAGCAACTCTGCTTTCACACTCTCCCATTACACTGTCACACTCTGATCATGTGATACATTCTCTCCTCTAAGAGGATGCAGGTAAACAATCCCAGTGTGTGCAGCCATAACAGGGCAGAAGGAGGATCTTTCTCCACTGAAAGTGTGATCCAAAGCCATAGCAGACATACTGTCACTGTTTTAATGCAGAAGTCATAAAACCAATAGGTATCCTCCAAACATTAGCTGTAACATTAGCTAGGTTGTAGATTAGCAAACTGTTGCTACAATTGCTGCTGTGAAGCTAACCAGTTGCAATCACAAACATTAGCAAACAGGACAAAACAATATTGACCTATTAGTACTGTAAGAATAAGTAATGTTCCACATCTACCAATCAGAAACACCATAAATGGTGCAACATTTAGGCTACAAACAGGCGACTTGGAAAATGCAAACAGGAAGTCAACTTCAGCTTTGTCAACTCTCTGGGATCTCTCCACTATTACAACCCCTCACTGTCAACTCTCAGTGGGCGATCAACTGTTGAAACACCTTACATAGGAAACTTCCTTCTCGTTTTTGGTCTTCAGATCTTATACTCTTTGGCTGTTGCTTAACGATGCATGGAGTTCAGCATATAGTACCCCCCCTCCCCCGTCCTGTGTACAACCACAAAAAACCTTGTTACTGATTGGCTCAAACATTTGTTTTTTCCCCATTTGAAGAAATAGGGCTGTGTATACACATCAGACTTTTGCCAGCACACACATAGGACAGACAGAAAACAGACCGTGAGAAGATATTCATTGAATTTGACAAAAAGTGTATTGAACTGAAATCATATACTTCACCTTTAACTTACAGCAAAAGGAACATTGTTGCCCTCCGCTGTAAAGCAGCCGTTTTGGGGAATGAGTATTTTTAATTAGCGATATTACTCTGACAGGCTGCACGGTGGCACCGAGGGTAGCTCTGTCACCTCATAGCAGGAAGGGCCTGGGTTTGATTCCTGGGTGGGTCACCTGGGGTCCTTTCTGTGTGGAGTTTGCATGTTCTCCCAGTGTCTGCGTGGGTTTCCTCCAGGCGCTGTGGCTCCCTCCCACAGTCCAGAGACATGCTGCTGGGTGAATTGTTAAATTGCCCTTTAGGTATGAGTAAGAACGTCTATGTGTCTTCCATGAAATGGACTGGTGGCCTATCCAGTGCTCCAGCACCTCTGTGACCCAGAAGGACAAAGCAATTTAGAAGATGAGTGAGTCAAGGTGTTAGAAATATTCAAGGGCCTTAGGTCAAAACGTTTACTGAAAGATCCACTGTAATACAGGAAAAAAACATGATACCTGGCTGTCTGTATAAACCTTCTAATGCCTGTGTGTCAGCTGTAGCTCTGCAGTATTAAAACGCTTATTAACCTGATGCTAATTACACTAGTAGAAAATAGCATAGTAACAGTGGATAAACAAATGACATACAGCCTCCACATTCAGCACTGCTATATCATGACATACGTGTCTGACACACATTTACAAATATATGATTCAAATATATTAAGATGTTTAAGAAATGACAAGCTTTTTAATGTGAGGTATTTTACAGCTCTCAGAGGGGGGCACTGCTTTATAGATCCGGTCTGCAAATAGGCCTATATGACAATTATACACAAAGTGGGAATCAATAAGGGGAATTATCTTTATTATTATTATTATTATTATTATTATTATTATTATTATTATTGTACATGTATAGGCACCTACACGGAACTGCTATTCAAAAATGGCATACTGAATACAGGTCAGAATACTATTATTATCATTATTATTATTTTACATCTACAAATGAAACCACAACAGAAGTGACTCATGCCCAGAGACAAACAGCTGTGATAACAGCACTGCAGAGAGAGCACATCATTTTGAACATTTTGGAGATTTGCATGAGAAAAATCTGGGCTCATGCCACGTTCACCCCAGTCTGCTCACCTTAAGCGTGACTGTATCTGGCTCTGCAGCTCTAACTCCACTGCGACAGCTCCCAAATCCCTGTCCGATCCCAAACAAACCCCGCATGAAATCTAACATGGGGATAAGAGAGGCAGCAGAGGCACAATCCTCATGATTAATGACAAACCCATCCATGTCTAAGTCCCTCTTTCTACCACATATCAAAACAAAATCTCTTACTCTCTCTGTCTCTTTAGTTTTCTCACTCTCTTACACACACACACACACACACACACACACACACACTCACAAAAACACACAAGCAAATGCCAGCTTAATGGTACAAAGTAGAAGTCGACAAGGCCGCCTTTGCGTGCCGACTATAAGGCAAGCTTTAATAAACTCTTTCAGTGACTCTACTTGAAGCCATCTCACTGGTGGATTATTTGGGCACACAGTGTCTAAAGGACCTCAAAGCTGGTGAAGATTTGCTGTGATCTTCACTGGTGCCTCCATGCACAGTTCTAGTAAAAACAGTTACCCTGAAACACCAGCTGGCATGAGTGACCTATTCGTATATGGCCAACGTTCTGTTGTTGTAGTGGTACACATGATGCAAACTGAGAGGGAAATGTCACTTTAGTGGTATGAGTGGTTTGATCATACTAAATAGTGTCGTCTGTGTTGTTTATGTAGAACTAAAACCCAATACCACAGAAGCCGTATGAGTCAGAGCGGGTGAGACAGACTGCTGAGACATTGTCCCAAGAGGTGGCAGCTGGTGTGGCATACTATGCCATCTTTGGGTAACAGTGCTCCATAACAATTGCATAACTAGCTGTCTGCCTGATCGGTGCAGTTCTAGCCAGAAACATAGACAGTCTTAGCAGCATGAATGTCGAATCAAACCTATCTCCTGGTTATACTGGCACTCTATCTAAATAATTATTAACAGCTGCACAATATTATGTGTAAATATTAGCACAATATTTGCCTTTACAATACACTGTTAAAATAAGGGTGCCACACTGCAAGAACGATTGGCTGAAATACAAGAAGTAAATACAAGAATCCCAAATAATTTGAAAAGAAAATGACTTAATCTGTCAATGCAGCAAAATCATTTCACTTGACAAGGAATCTTAAAATAATTTAGTTCCAGTCTAGAAATAAGACTTTGATAAGTGTTCAAAAGTTTAAAATAAGTAGAGAATGCTATTAATTACATCAGACAGCACAATAATAGATGAATATGCTGAATATTAGCTCATAATACTTCATTCACTTTTGGCATTCTTAATTTAGCTCACTAAAAATTGAATGCCAAAGAACATCAAACTAAATCATTAATTGAAGTGGAAATTACATATTATTAGTGGACTTTGATTGTACTGTTACTTGAAACAAGATGGTTCATCTTGAAATAGACAGTCCTAAACTCATATTTAATTTAAAACTAATTCTTCATCTCAGAGCAAATATCTTAAAACAGGAAACTGATATTACTGAAACCACAACCAGGACTGCAAGTAGAATTTCCCTCAACATTTACTGACAACTGAACAGAGAGACAGAGTGAGAGAGGTGACATTGGACCCTTGAAGAACAAAAGAAGTTTAACCTTCAGAGAGAAAAATATTCTGGAATGAAATAAAAAAATACCCAATAACAGGGAGTGAAAAAACCTCAGCAGAGGAAACTAAAGAAAAACTGAATGTCCTAGCTGCTCATGTCAGGTACACAACAACGAACATGAGCTGCAATCAGAAAGATGAAGTGACATTAATGTCCTAGGAAGCTGGGGTCGTCTACATTTGTAGACATACCATGAATTCAAAGATAGAAATTGGCAAATAGCTTTTAATTAATGAATAGCTTTTTAATTAATCTCATAATCTCATAGACCTGAGATTTTAAATGTTGGCATACTCTGAACAATTCGCATTGTAAAAGGTGACCAGTAATAGACAACCTGGGGCAAAAATAGGGGTGGGAGTAGTGGGTAGCCTGAAAATAGTAGTGTTAGAATGTCTAGAAGAAATGTTGCAAATTCAGCATCACACTTCATCCCTCGACTCACCAAGAGCATCTCTAATGGAAACAGTAATGTTGTTTTGTTTCTATTTATATCATGTTTTTGTTTGCTGCCCAAGATGTTGTCTTGCCGAGGGAGGGCAACAGCAGTCATTATAATGGTCACTTGCCAAGAGCTTCCACAGAAGCTACCTTATCTCTGCAACATACCATCAAAACTGTTGTTTCTTCACATTCTGTTGATCAATTTAGTTTTGTATGTTTAAAGCAAAAAATCTTATGCCAGACATAGATATGTCCTATATAGTGAGAAAAAGAGGTCTTTTGGATGTTGTTATTAAATCAACTATTCATTTTAGAAACTATTTGGTGAAAGTTCATTTTATGTTTGTCGTAGCTAAGCAACTCTGATATAGCAAATGAAACACTTCTGTTTCTATAAAATAAACCAACTCTTAGACAAAAAACATCAGATACTGGGTTCCAGATTAAAAGAGGAAAACCTCCAATCTGACCGTATTTTGACCAATTTGACCGTATTTGTAGAACCCTTGTCTCTAAATGTTTTTAAAAAAATATGATTCCTGACTTCTCAGGATGGTCCCCCACCCTGACTTCTTAGGATTGTAAATTATCACCTACTGCTTTCAACCCTGGGCTGTAAATTAAATACTGCTCCTAACCTTGACCTATGCAAACAATTCCCTTGACCTTTGGGGTCTGTACATGCTGGAATTATTTCTAGGTTATTAACATTTATATATTCCTTAAATGTTTACCAAATTATTCCCTCAGGTTCTCAGGATTTTACAATATCACACAATTTACAATATCACACAAAAATGCACTCAGCACAGAACACAATTCACCTCATCCCTCCAGCTAATAACAAATTGGAAAGCTGATCATGTGTTTCAAAGCACAAAGTAAATATAATAACACATTTTATCGAGTTTCTGACCTATGTAGAAATGATGTCTTATTTTCTCAAAAAAGTTGCTTATGTTGAAATAATCCTCTTCAATATACCTCTTCAACCAATAATAACTTGTCTTACTTTATTTCAATCATTATTTTTTCCTACTAAGTTAAGCTTAGTTAAGCAGCTTGAACCTGAAACAGAACACGTGTTCATTCTGTTCATTGAAATGTGTTCAGTTCTATTGATGTTCTAAATAGATAAGCCCCTAAAACTGGCTACCCCAACCACGAACATTGTCGTTGCCTCTCTAAGTAAATCTGACCCTTAAAGGATCCCTTGAATCAAGTCTCTGTATAAATTAATGGTCTATTCTAATACAATTAATTCAAGCCAAGGACCATTTGAACCCTTTATTTTTAAGAGTGCACATATCGCACAAGGCAGAGATATGCATATGACTCCTTTAATAATTTAGAAAAATGTTAACTGGGTGTTGTAGTCATCCTGAACAGCTTCGGCCATTCCTGTTCATTGTTATGTGGGATTTTGGATTAGGTAAGGTATTCATATGAGTTAACAATTGTGGAATTTTAGATGAATTTTAATTCATTTTTAACTTTTTCACAACATGATTTTAGTACATTGCAAAGACCATCACAGGGTGATCATCAACATGTAAATCTCAGTCTCTTCCTAAGATCTCTCTCTCAATTCTGTCATAACCTCCACATCCTGTTAAGTCTCACAGCAGTTCAATTTTTAATGTGACTTCTTCTCATCTGTAAGTAATGTGGGCTGGCTGACACCTTGGCGCCCCCAATCTGCTCCACTGGAGAGAGAGCCTCTCTGCTCCTCTCTTCCTCTTGCTCCTGCACGCAGAGCCGGCAGCAGTAGTGGCTCGCACCTCCTCAAGCCCATCCCAACCTTTCAGCGCTCACTCTGTCCTAAGGGAGCAATCCCTCTGGCCAAAAGCCTCCTGATTACAGAAACAACCTACGACCTATACACATCCCATCCCCTGCATTAATGAAGTCTTTTAATCAATAAGTCATCTGCGTCTGATAATTAGGTACAGAGCTTTGTTTCCATGCTGCTGCCTAGTGTGGCCTTCATTCTGCTTCATTTCATTAGAGGTACATATAAAATGAGGGGGTGGATGACTTTACATACGTATGTAGTGGAGTTCTTGGAGCAGACTAAAAATAAAATGAAAAAGGCATCTTTGAAATACCCTAAGTTGTGAATACTGCTCATATGAATATCTACAGTGATCTACAGTGAGACACTCATGATATTGTTCTATATTCTCTAAAGGGTGTGTATCCCACATTTTTTGTATTTTTTTTTTGTAAGGTCCATTTATAACATTCATGTGGTTTTATATACCAAAAATGGCCATAATTAATTTCTTTCTATGTTGAGATTTTCAAACCTATCTTTATCCCTTAAAATTAAATCAACTGGTACTGTGCCTCTTAAGACTGACACATAATTATCCTATTCGGCTGTCCTGTGCCTCAGAGAACTAAATCACTATGTAGAACTTCAATATGTATGGGTGGGGCTAAACTGCTGTAGTCTGATACAGTATGTGAAATACAAGCTGGTATTAGGGCGGTTCCATGTTTGCTCACTAATCCATTGTGATGTAATGCTAAACTCAACGGCAACAACATGTTTGATTTAACCATCTTTTTAGCTAGCCTATGTTTGCCTGAATTCTTGGATGTGGCCCATCAGTATAAGTAGCTACAGTATCTATGACTATCTATGTAGCTTTAGAAAATTCTTTATTAGGGTCCATAATTGTATTAGTGCACTTAATGGAAATAGGTGATATCAGCTATTTGGACACCTATCTGCAATCAAGGGTGATGCAAGGGTCAGTGGACCTCTAGGACTTTCGTCCTTGACCCCTAGAGTCAAACCAATTATCTTTAATTTGACACAACCTCTGTGTGATGTTAAGTTGAATGAGCAAACTGTCTTAAGGTTGCAATGTACTTTGAGAATATCCTCTAGGTCTAATTAGGAAATGTGTTCTAATGAATAAGCTAACACATCTGACCTGACATACTATCCTCAACACTGCTGACAGTTTTCAGACGTTCTTTGCACAAGTCAAAAAAAGGAAGGCAGATTTCAAATGTTGAAAAAGCAAAACAGTCATGTAGTTTTGCATGCACACAGAATTCACTCCTCCTCTGGGCTCCTGCATTGTGCTTTCATCTCTTTAAAGCGTCCATCACTCTCGTCTTTTCCTTCTTCATTTCCTCTCAGTGCCCAGCTGTCATCTGTCTCATGTTTCTGTCTCTCTCTCTGTTGCTGTTTCACTTGCTTGCCGCACTCTTGTACTGGTAAATCAGGGACAGTAACCATCAGCTCTTGCCAGTGCATGTAGCATTGTGTTGAGAGACATATAAACTCTCTCTTACCTCCCTCAAAGATATTCTATGCCTCCTTTTGGACTTTAAAACAGAGAGTAAAGAGAGTAATACACATACACACATCTTTACAGTAACAGCAACAACTACAACATTTAAAGTCTCTCATAATGCTATTGTGTAGTAATGTGCAGTATTATATATTAGATTAGATTAGATTAGATTCAACTTTATTGTCATTGTGCAGAGTACAGGTACAGAGCCAATGAAATGCAGTTAGCATCTAACCAGAAGTGCAAATACAGTATTATTTACATAAAGTGCAGTAGTAATAAATATATACACATAATATAAGTATATCTATATGCATATATAAGTATGTGTGAGAGCAGCATATATATTGTATTCCTGCTCATCAATACTCCCTTTAGTTCTGGGCATCAATCAAGTAGGTAGGGTAACATAAACTCCTGGATACTAGGTAATTATTTTGGGGTTAGTTCCAAGCCAGTTTAACTAAATTACCCCGAAATGGCAAACAGGTCCTAAGAAATATCTGCACAAGCACAAATCCCAAAGTACTGTGTTATTACTTAAGGTAAAATGAAAGTATGTAACCAGACTATTGATCTTAGCTTCATTTTAAGGTCACATGTTCTCTTAGCAAGAAAGTAAATCAGAAAAATCTTTTAGTATCAATATGAGGCAATACAAACTAGCAATGGTTCTTGCTACAGTTTTAGGGCTAAAAAAGGGGAATCCTTGAACTTTTATATTTTTCTGATTTACTTTCTTGCTTAAACATGTGACATGACAGGAAACTTTCACATTGTATGGCTAGTTCTCCTTTCTTGACAGTGCAGTCATAAGGTTCTTTTGGAAACAACAAAAGATTTAAGAATCAAATCAACCACCCTCTGAAACCCCAAACAACTTAGCAAACTTGGAGACCCAAATTTCATATTACATCAATTATTTTATGTTCAATACTGGACAAGTCACACAAACCAACCTTGGTATTAAAGCACATAATACAACACAAGAAGTACCACCCTAAACCGCTTGATGAAAATCTAATTAAATCTTTTATTACAGATCAGGTATCCTAAAATGTCCCTGAGGCATGTTGCTACAACTACCAACCTGAGCAATGTAAGCGTGCAGGAGAAGACGTGGCAAACCAATAGGAGCAAAAGCATGTGAACAGTAATTTATAGTTCAGAAGCAATTCTGAATAATTTCATTGAGTGAAAAAAGACATACATCTGACTGTGATTAACCAAAGGTGAAAAAAAGATTTGGGGCTTTGCTAGAAACATTCAGGTCTTAAGTCGGCTTAAGCCAACCCCTGGTGCCACCCATGCTCCCAGCTGCAGGCCTTTTACCTCCCACTTTACCATTTTAGCTTCTGCAAATAAGTCACCATTCAAATTTAGTTTAAAATATCATGAAAATACTGAATCTTGAACCCAGAGCTGTAAAACAAAATTGAATGGCATGCTTAGTGGCTTGTTACACTCCATATCTTATGGCTTTACTGGCCACAAAAATTACATTACTAGACAGTACTGGAGATTGCTTTATTGGACCACATGCATGTATTGAGAAAATGCTGTACGCTGTAGTGTTAAGGCACACACTTCAGCAAGGAAGTGGATACTCTGATTAATTCTTTGGTTAGCTCCATCTGCAAGAGTATCCATGCCTTCTTCAGACTCTTATAGACTACTCGAAGCAGAGAAAAGTGCCACATTAGTAACATTTATTTAGGTAGTTGGCAGGAGTGCTCTTCTCTTTCACATCCATGGCAAAATTAGTCTTTGTCTCCTGGAATGTGCCTTTGCCTCAACATCTGGGGTGTAGAGCTGTGATTACCTCTGATTGGCGCCAAGAGCATGGCTTCAGTGATTATGTCGTGACTAACTGAATCAAACCTGCACAAAGTTCTCTGTGTGAAGTATTGTGGCCTGCAAATGCATGATGTAAGGTTCCTCCTGCTGTACATCAGTACAACTGCCCACTTACAGACATTTCAGGACTGAGGACGAGAGGGCACACGGATATCCAGCAGAGGTACGTAGTGCTGTGAGAAATTAGCACAGGTGTTCTAGTATACCCTTGATTAAGCAATTCTGGAGACTCTCAACTCTTCTACTAAGCGTAGACTAGATACAGCATATTCGCTCAAATCAACCCACGGTCAGTGAAACACAATAGCACAGACAAGAATGCAAACTTCCTGGTTAGGAATTAAGTACAGCAGAATGTCCTCATCCAGTGCTAGCAACAATGCTGTTGGACTGTCCTCTCTCAGCACCCTTTGCTGAACACCCTTTGCACCTCCCTCATCCCTCAAAAAGCACATTGAACATCTTCTCTAGAGAAAAAGCACCTCTTTTACTCTTTTTACTGTCTGAATATTAACTAGGGAATGATCATTTTCTAAAGTACCCTAAATAAAACTGGCAAGCAGGGGAGCCCAAGCTAGGGTCAGCAGGTGAAGCAGAGGGCACAAAAATAATGTTTGTTTCCCTAGCCTATATCCCAGCATCATCTCTGAATACACTGTTACCAGGCAAATTAAAAACTTGATCTCTGACAAAAGGATGAAAGACACGCTACCGTTGCCGTAAAAAGGCCACTGATGTAATTCAAGCATACCTACATATTCACCAACTTTCACATTAAGCTTTTTCAAATTAAGGATCGCTTACTCTGCAATGACTTTGCAACTCCTTAAAAACTGGCCCAGACTCAAAAGCGACTCAAAAGTATAATCTTGATTTATGAATGAAATGGGCGTGATGATTTATGGCCATGTCCTTGCAGTCAGACAGTACATTGCAATTAAGATGATGCAGCAGAAAGTGCTTAACACTTTTCTCAGAGAACTACAAAGAAAGCTCGGGTCAACAACTTGAGATGATTCAAACTTTCTCTAATGCAAACAGAAAACTCTTTTTGGGGAAATTAGGGACTGGAGGTGATACCAAGTTTAGATTTGCATAATGCAAAATAGAGTGCTGCTAGCGCTACCTTTTTAGAGAATTTAAACCTTATTTGAAGTCACTGTGAATTTTGATTCCATTTCAAATAACATGAGCTTCAATATTTGAAAGTTTTTTTTATGTCTGATATTTCTTTAGTGCTTCTTAGGTGGAGATTTTATTTGCAGACAATTTGACCAGTTTGTATCCAACAAATAATTAAAAGTTAATTATCCTGTAATTAACTGTTGATCAGCCAGATAAATCAAATATAGAATTTTAACATGAACCTAAATTTCATCATCAGTTTCATTCCTACTTTCATAATTGCAATATAGATGCCATGTCTAAAGCTGGTATGAGCCCACTTCAGAACGTATGAGCATGAATGCTTTATCAGCTATTTAAGTCAGAACCGAGTTCAATTCTGAGCCAAGGTAAACAAAATTACTGAGAGGTATAGGAGTGCTATGGACACTACATGTAGCAAACAGTAAACAATGTATGGCAAAAAGGAATTAGAGAGCCATGAACCAGGAGTGGTAATGGTAAAACCAGGGATTCTAAGAGCCAATAAGTGGTGAGGGCACATACAAAAAAACAGGGAACCAAAACTGAGAGGAGCAAAAGGCAAAGTGTAAAATACAGGTGGTCCTGCAGGGTCAGGGACCTTCTAATTAACCTCTTGGACCCATTGCATGTCTCAAAATCTTAATTCTGGGGGGTCTCTGAGAATAAACGTATGATGCCATCATGTTGCCTGTTTGGTAAAAATAGACGCTCAAATACAAATTCAGGAAAAGCTTATTTTTTAGCTGCTTTACCCAGGAAACAGTGATCTTCTGTTTTTGATATTCTGAACTAACAAGTTGGCGCTATCGCAAATTGGTTTATCAAGTTAGTCCTTCATAGCCTTGCAACTGTAACAATGCCCGGAATACCTCTGAAAATTGTAAAATTTGCCAGAGCATGTCTGAAAACTTTCCACCAACTTAGGTTTGGTGGAAAGAGTTTACCTGTTTCCCAAACTGGACACACAAACAAATTAATATTTGGAAAACTGCATCCTGAAACTCAAAATGCACAGCTATGGACAGTAAGTTAACAGTCAATTAATACTGGAGTAACTAGTCTGCATAAAGGGAAGATGTTTTAAGCATCATACTTCTCAGCTTTCTTCATGACTCCAAGAGTATTGGCAATATTCATTCATTCATTCATTAATCTGCTGAGACGCTTATCTTTCTGAGTCACGGGGGTGCTGGAGGCTATCCCAGTGTTCTTTGAACAGAAGGCAGGAAACACCCTAGACAGACCACCAATCCATCATAGGGCAGACGGACAGACACAAACATTAACTCACACTGAGGGGAAATTTAGCGTCTCCATTTCACCTGACTGCATGTCTTTGGACTGCGGGAGGAAACCCATGCAGACACAGGAAGAACATGCAGACCCCACACAGAAAAGACCCTGGATGCCCTGGACAGGAACCAAACCCAGGCCCTTCTTGCTGTGAGGTATCAGTACTACCAACTGCTCCACCATGCCACCCCATCAGCAATATGATGTTTCAAAAGCTAAAAAGTATAGTTAAATGTTAAATACTTGGGAGACAGCCACCCCCCAGTAAGAACTATCACTCTCCTTTCAGGCCTGAACTAATTCTCAATGAACTTTATCAGTTCTGACAGCACTTTGCCTCTGGATTCAATCTTTCAGTGGTCTGGCTAATTACAGTTTCATAAATCATTGTTGAGACTCTGAATAGACCAGATGTGCTGTTCAATGACTCTGGAGAAAAGCACCCATCTGATTCCTTCCTCTTTTTTATATATATCTCTCAAAACATCCTTGATCAGATAAGAGATCCATGAGAGGCCAAACTACTCCCGAGGCCGAGCAATTGGCCTGTTAAATATGTCAAAACCACATGAGTTACGAGCATGATTCAAAATAAAACTGATTTAAACATCACAGCAGCCTGTGAAGCAGCGGTCAGTCAAGCTCAGGGAAACCTTGAATTTCCCACAGCGGTCAACAGGATGAAAAGATGTCTCGCTCACTTGAACCTTGAAGTCAATACTAATGTTTTTCAGGACTGGCATCAATAATGACAAACTCAGAAAGTGGAGTGTGAAGGATCAGTAAAAATAAAGTCAAATAACCAGCACATACATTTTAGAGGGGATTCATAAACTTTAATCTTTCTGCCTTAAGTCAGGTTCTGCTACACATACGCACAATTTGTTTTGGTAAATGCACATATATTACATGTGCTGTACTTAATGGGTTGGAAAAGTACACAAGACTATTAACAAATACTCTTACATTCAATAACCAAAAAAAAACAGATTGTAAATGGAACCAACAAGAGATGTATATATGAATATGTGTAGAATCCGAGGAGACCTTTTTTACAATATACACTCAAAATAGTAGTTGCATCCAGAAGGAAGTGTCTGATTGCCATGCTATTCAGAAGGAAGATAAAAGTTACCAGCATCAATAAATGATGATGATGGGCAATATTTATTGAGCTACTTGTCTCTCAGTATGGCGTCAGGCTGCCATGTTTGCTAATGCAACATGCATGTCTCGGCATGGAGTTGTAGAGGTTCCTTATGGTAACCTGTGATAATCCATCCCGTGCAGCATGAATATTCTCACGCAATATTCAATATGCAATATTCAATATTCACAATTTCTGCAGATGTGGTATGGGTGGAGATGCAGTGACACCAGGCCTTCTGGACATGTGACGCATGACAACAAGCCGTTCATCTTGCCGCTGACCACTGTGCCTCAATATACGGATTTGCTGGACATCTACAATTAAAAAGTGGGACTCATCACTGAAGATGGCATTCTGAGTCACTCCATGACAGTCTGGTATGACGCCATTGCAGTCTTTGGCGACGTTGACATGGTGTTAAAGGCAGTCGTCGTAACAGTTTGTGTGCACATCCTGCTTTGTGCAGTCGTCTGGCAATAGTGCTGGATACTAACAGGATGATTCATGGAGGGCATCACTGCTTGCTGAATGTCTGCAGCTGTGGCTCTTGGGTCGGTCAGGTCCAGCGTTAGAGCCCATCCTTGCTCACATCACAAGTGTGGCCAAGCTTGAAACTTGAATCATTTGCATGTCTCACGATGTCAGACCTACCCACCAAGTTTCATTCCTGTCTGGTTCCTTCTGGGTGCAACTATTTGTGCAATAATTTTTTTTTGATGATGAGTGTATTTGTACAGCAATGCAATTACACTTTTAGGGTAGCAACTTATGATATCCATAATCATGAATCAGTCTATTATATCTTTATTAATTGCTCAAGAGGGTAAAGACAAAGTGCAGCTAGCATTCTGTCAACAAGTAACTCTTTCAAGTCATACACAATGCTTCTTTCAACAAACTTAAAATACAAGGCTTACCTTCTAAGTCACATTTGCTAAAATGTTATCAAGGGCATAGAAACAGATCTTCTGCACTGCCTTAATGAACACAGTTTAGCTCAGTGTGAAATGTGCAGAAATAAAACACAAAGAAATCTTGAAAGCTAGTCCAAGTCCTGCTACAGAGGAAGTCTAACTTCACAAAACCTTTGCACTGCTGCTCAAATTATATGTCCTCTAATGATTTATCTGTTTGTGTAAGTGGTTGGTAACATAGTGGAATCAAACTTGCTATATGCAATCACTCTAGTGATGGGCTTCCAGTTCTTTTCAGAGAGTCCTGATCAATTGGCTTCATGTTCACACAAGGCTTTCAGTTCTCAATGGGCTTCACATTTGGAGGCATTTACATTTTTTTGGCTCCCAAGATTAGCCATTTACAGTAAAACCTTATTCTACCTTCTAATTAACCATTTAACATTGCATTATGTGGAAAGTAGCTTCAGTGGATGCAATTTGAGAGGTAGGGATCAAAAGATCACACACAAGCAAATCCATCAACAGCCATCAACAAACAAAGGCAGGTAAGTTAAAGAATCAGAAGAGCTAACGAAGCACCCTGTGAATCACAGCTAAGAATGACATGAAAACGGACAAAACCAGAGGTATTGGGAATAATGCTGGGGTGGAGCCAGACTGTTTCAATGAGATAACATAAATAACCATGTGTCAGTGCTATCAAAAAGATCCGACCACATGGAAACACCTGATTAGGAGTTTATAAAATCTCCACTATGGAGGACACCTTCTAAGTATTCCATGGCCTAAACTCCTGTTTTGTTGAGGTTTTCAAAAATAATTCAATATCCGTGTGGAGACACACTGTGTTGGTGTATCAGGGCATCATTTTCTGCCACAAATTTGTTTTTCTGGATCCTCACGCATAATAGTTAAGTTGCTGATCATGATTATATTTTAATATGATCTTAAAGTCCCCACATCTTTTTTTTTACTTTCTGGGCCATGCGTAACCCTGAACAGTATTTTGTGTCATCTATGTTTTCCCTTTTTTTAGGCAGTGATGTAAATGGTGCACAAATGTTCGTGTGTGAAATGCCTTCTGGTATTTGGGGTATCTCATTCTGATTAGCTACTTCAACCTTGGCTAGCTGCTAATTTAGTTTTCGTAGCTGCACTGATGCTAGCTTAAATGAGAGGAAGTATCTTCTCTTGGAAATGTTGCATTTCTAATTTGGATAGGCAGTCTTCCAAACATAAACTGATATTTTATGCATGTCATCTTTTCATCCAACAGTTTGTCTTCGGTTTGGGAAATGGGTAGAAATTCAGTCTTTCCACCAAACCCTTAGGAAAGGTTTTGGATATGCTGTGGCATATTATAAAGCTTTTCAGAGGTGTCCTAGGTACAGTTACAGTTGCTAGGCTATGAAGGACCAACCTAGTAAGGCAATCTGCAAAAGTGCCACCCTACCAAAAACTGAAACTCACCATTTTGCAGGTGAAGCAGCTAAACAATGACCTTTTTCGAAATTTGCATTGGATCGTCTATGTTCACCTAACGGGCAGCATAATGTCATAGTTTATTTTCAGGGACCACCTAGAATTTCAATTTTGAGACCTTCAGGGTGTCCAAGAGGTTAATTAGTGAGTCCCAGAACCCCCAGGACCTCTTGTATTTCATACCTTTGCAAATGTCATCAAGCCAGCTAATAAATAACAAGATTCATTGCTGGTGATATTTTTATTGTGAGTGTTGTCAATGATGTTGATTAGTTGTTGCAGCCTGTGGCGGTAGAGAGGCTGAGTTGCGGTCTTTCCTTCTGGCACGTACTGTGTGTTCAGCAGCATAAAGACTAGCTCTCTCCAGCATGAGAGAGAAGGACGCAGGCCACGCAGCCACATGCATGCTAAGATAGCAAGTTAGAAAGAGAAAGAAGACTGGGACTTCTGAAAGGACAAAGGACTCTTTAAAGTACAGCTGAGTAAGGCTGTATTTAAGCTTCGTTGGTGTTGATTTCATGTAACGATGTGTAAATAAAACACTTCGGGTGAGTCACACTGGGTGTCTGTGTGTGTGTCTCTGAGCTCTCATCAGGTTTTCCAGTAAGTGTGCATGGCTCTCTCCCCCTGCTGTGTCACAAGCCCTGGATACATTATGGTGTAAAGTGGTGACTAACAATAGAATGATGGACCAAAGTGAGAAGACCTTCAATCTTAAGTCATTTAAGCCACATTTTATCACTTCTGGAAGTTTCTTTCTCCATTATATTTGAAACCTAGTCTCTTACAGTGAGGCCAGCCTCTCCAAGTGCAAGGTTTGGAGCTGCAGGGGAATTGATAAACTCCAAATATATGATTTTGCCAATTGAAAGAGACAGAAACATTTGGCCTGTAAAGGGGTTGTGCTGATTGCTTTGAAGTAGAGCGCCAGCTTGAATATATGCAGCCGAGTCACTTTGTCAGATTCGATGTGAAAGCTTGAGTTAAAGGGGAAACATGAGCCATCGGACTAAAGGCCCTCTGCATAAATCATCTACGAGTTGTGAAGCCTTCTGTGTTCCCCTAATGAAGTGCATTGGCCTTGTTAAATCAGGGCCCTGATCAAATGCAGATAATAATGCAATGCATGATTTTTCTGATATTTCTGGATGGATTCTGACACAAAAGAAAAAAGGAGAGGTGGGCTGCTGATAGTACCTTCATTATAGGCTTTACATCAAAGTGGATCTTTAAGTTCTGATGAAGAGCTTATACACTTAAACATTTTTTTTCATTAAAAAAAATGCATCCAGAAGGAATCAACCAACAGGAATGAATCTCGTGGGTAGGTTTGGCATCATTAGACATGCAAATGATTCAAGTTTCACACTTGGCTGTGCATGTGACGTAAGCAAGGATTGGCCTTATCCTTGTACCTGACTGTCTACATAAGGTTGTCCTGTTGGTCATCCATTCTGACTCATGCTGGTATGTTGGTAGCATCCTTTGCAAGCGAAGTATGCCTCAGAGAAGAGATCCAAAGCAATTTGAGCAGTCGGAAGAGTTTGAGAGGAGTTGCATCATAGGGCTCCAGGAAGTGGGATGGTCTTATCAATAGATTGTGCCATACTGGTCATGCGGATACTACCATAGCACAGTGTTGGTGACATTGGATAGAAAAAGGCATACACAAGCGAAATTAAGGATTTGGGAGACCTAGATGAACCACAGAGAGAGAGAATTGACAAATTATCCTACAATGACCCAACAGCCACGATTGCAGACATTTAGTGAGCAGTAATGCCCTCCATGAGTCATCATGTTAGTGATAGCACCATTGGCACATGGCCACACGACACAGGAATACATGCATGCAGACCATTATGATGACTGCCCTTAACAGCATGTCAGCGTTGCCAAAGACACAGAATGGCAGCAGGTCATCTTCAGTGAAGAGTCCCACTTTTGTCTTGGTGGAGATGACTGAATCCCTGTGTGGAGGCACTGTGATCAGCGCCAACATGGACGGTTTGTTATCACACGTCTCATGTCCAGAAGGCTTGGTGTTACTCCACCTCCACCCCTACCACAAAATCTGCAAGAACTGTGTGAGAATATTCAAGCTGCATGGGATGGATTATCACAGGACACCATTAGGAACCTCTACAACTCCAGGCAGAGACGTATGCATGTTGTGTTAGCAAACATTGTGGCCCAACGCCATACTGAGAGACACAACTTCTGTATGTGTAGCTCAAGAAATATTGCCCATATTCGTCTAAATATATCATAATTTATTGTTCTTAGTAACCTTCTTAGTAACCTTTCTTCCGAAGAGCATTGCAATTCCTTCTGGGTGCAAATATTTTTTTATTTTGATGTGTATTTTAAGGACTGTCTGGCATTCATTAAGCCAATAATTCTGATCACAGGTTATACAAAAGTGTAATGTAGTTTATCAGTTCAGAATGCTATTTGCACTATCCTGATCCAAATCAAACTGAGGCCGAATAGCTGTTTCAGAAATTTCAGAAGTATCAGTTTTTTACTGTCGGGCCTTCATCAAGGCCTTAGCAATTTGCTTTGGCCAAACCTACGGCATCCAAGATCTTTAAAGAGCTAAATGAGCAAAGAGAAAGTGACAAGTCTCTATATCAAAGTTCACTTCACCCTCTTATATACCCTGGACATATTAATGAAGCCAATGAAATATGTGAAACTCAATAAATATGATTTATTTTACCCTTTCTGGCCTTCTCCATGCACCAGTTTTTATGAAGAGCCACACATTACCCACCCCACTTTGTCTGGTGCCAGTAATTGGTTTGGCAAGGCCTGGAAGGCCAAGAGCCTTCACTGCCTGGCAGTGTGCCTCTCCTACAAGGCAAAAAGCACGCTGAGAGAAGGAGAGAGGGAGAGTGCAAGTGAGAGAGAGAATGAAAGAAAGAATAGGCCCATGACAAAACCCCAGACAGAGCTAGCTCCTTACTGCTCAGCTGAATACAAGAGCCAAAATGCCTTCTCAATCAAAGGTACTAATTGAAGCATAAGAACTAATTAATATGATATTTTTTCCATTCCAAGCCATTAGTCAGTACACCACCTGTTGATCTAAACAATCACTCTTCATTGACTGACTACAGCGTGAACTATGCATACAAAAATATTGTGTGCATTTACAAGCAAGAAGCACATTTGAAGACAAATGCTACACTAGGCACAAACAAATATTAGCATACTGCACACAGACACAATGCTAACATTGGTGATAATGCCATATAAAACTTAAAAATGCACAAGTAACTGATTAACTGGCAACTCTGAGAATGAGTGAAGGGGAATTTGGTTTCAGTCAATTTCCAAGAATATGAAATGTCTGCCTAAAACCGAGCTGTGAGATATTATGATGAAATATTACGCAACAGCTGTCTCACCCTATGAGCACATGGAGCTGTCCATCAGGAAGCATGACCATGTTTTTGAGAGAATTTCTGATGGGGTTTACTGGTAATAAAATCATGAGGCAACAAGATGAATTTTAATGTAATATTCTCCAATGAAAAACATCCTGAAGGCAATGAAGTCAGAAAACACATCTCGTTATAGCTGAATGAAGGCTTAAGGGACATTTCTCCTCCCTGGTGTCTTTACTGTCCTCTTTGAAATTATGATTCACATGCCCAATCTACTTTTTATATTTGATGCACTTTTAATATCCTGATGGTTTAGAAGGTTGTTTGATAGAAGAGTTTGTTCATTTACTCTTTAAATAGAAGAATTTGATTAATGTAATGAAATCAGTAGATCTTTGTTTCTCAGCCCTGGTCCTTGAGCACCCTGCCCTGCAGATTTCAGTGGCTTCCTTGCTTTAACACACTCCCTGTAACTCTGAGAGGGCTCGTTAATGAGTTAATAAAGTTGAATCAGGTGTGTTGGGAGCAGGGAAAGCACTAAAATGTGCAGGAGAGGGTGCCTCCAGGACTAGGGCTGAGAAACATTGCTGTAAATGTCAGTTTCTAGAGAAAATGTAAACCTTATTTTCACTGTCTTTAAACTGTAAGGTTTAACTGATTCCTTTATAGAAATATATGCAATTAAATCATTAGCAATGTAAATCCACATTTTACATTAATAGTAAATCATATGGATAAGCCTTGTTAAAATTTCCAAATACACTATTCAGTCCTCAGTCCATAAGAACCATGTATAAGGCTTACACTGCTAAAACAGTTCATTTTGAATTCATTTTATTGTGATGCCATGAAAAATCAGCAAACACACAGGTGACTGCAATAGGCCTTTAAGAACATTTAGCAGACTCTCAAATGGTGGAATACTGTTCTACTGTGCAGCAACACCTGCACAAATATAGTCAACTGAAGAAAGCCTTTTGTGTGCACTTTCCACAAAGTTCAACATCAGAAATTTGCAAAGGAACTTCTAATAACGCCTGATGCAACAACAAGTCCTGGGGACTGGGTAACTAAAGGTAAAATAGAACTTTTTGACCAGAATGAGCAAAAGTGGAAAAAATGGGCAGAATTTTATGACGCGACCACCTCTCAAACTGTTAAGCATGGCGGGTAGATTAGTCATGCTTTGCACTTATGTTGCAAACATTGCTGGAAGCAAACATCACATCTATAAGAGGTTGACGAAAAGAGGATGGCTTCTACAGGATAATGATCTTAAGCACACTTCAAGCTCCATAATGGATTACCTTAATAGGCACAAGCCAAAAGTTTTTCAATGGCACACAAACTCCCACAACCTGAACAACTTTGAAAATCTGTGAAACTACTAAAGAGCAATGCACTACAGTCTTAGCTGGCTACATGTGACGTAAGCAAGAACGGGCCTTGTCGCTGTACTTCGAAAGCAATTTGAGAGGGGTTGCATCGTATGGCTCTGGGAAGCGGGATGGTCTTATTGCATGCTGTATTGCATGCCATACCAGTCCTACGGATACTTTGGTGTGGCTCAGCGGATAACACCACTAACCTCCAGGGAGCTGGGGAGATGGGGGTTCGATTCCTGGGTCTGGGTAACTATGCTGTGCTACACCAATAAGAGTCCTTGGGCAAGACTCCTAACACTACATTGGCCTACCTGTAATATGAATGACCTTGTAAGTTGCTCTGGATAAGAGCGTCAGCTAAATGCCATAAATCTAAATGTAAATGTACCATAGCATGCTGTTGCCGGCAGTGGATAGAAGAAGGCATGCAACAGCGACTTGAANGCAATTTGAGTAGTTGGAAGAGTTGGAGAGGGGTTGCATCGTATGGCTCTGGGAAGCTGTACTGCATGCCATACCAGCCCTACGGATACTACCATAGCACGCTGTTGCCGGCAGTGGATAGAAGAAGGCATGCAACAGCGACTTGAAGGGTCTGGGAGACCTACACAAACCACAGAGAGAAAGAATGGACAGATTGTCCGACATGTGCAGAGTGACCGAACAGCCAACGTTTGGCAAGCAGTGATGTGCTCCATGAGTCATCCTGTTAGTGCCAGCCCCACTGGCAGACGGCTGCACGACGCAGAACTACATGCATATAGACCGTTATGACGACTGCCCTTAACACCGCATCAATATCACCAAAGACTGCAATAGTGTCATGCTGGATTGTCATAGAGTGACTCAGAATGGCAGCAGGTCATCTTCAGTGACGAGTCCCGCTTTTGTCACGGTGGAGACAACCAACGAATCCGTGTGTGGAGGCAGCATGGTCAGTGGCAAGATGAACTGATTGTTGTTATGCTTTATGTCCTACACACATACCATCAAATCTGCAGGAATATTCAAGCAAACAATAAACAGCAGCTAAATAGAATGGAGATCATTTACATGTATATATCAGTTTTGAAGGCACATCAACAAAAAAACAGTTTAACCAATTTAATAAATATCAAATACATATTGGCTTTAAATGGTCATGCAATTGTTACACAAAACCACAAATGTCCTAAGTGGACTTCAGGGGAACTAATTAAATACAAGAAAAAAGATAAGATATGGGCTCTCTAATGAGCAAAGTAATAAAGTAGGTTGTTTGTGTTCACTGTGGCCAAGGAGCTCTATGACTAATCCTTTAATCATCAGCAGTTACAGATGGCACAGCATCAAGGGACACTTTTCCCACTTTGGAATTTTTAGAAACCTCTGAGAATTAATTAAATTTTGATTTCCATCTAGTTCATTCTAATGCCTCAATCTCAGGCAAATGCAGCCTAAGCCAGGGCACCAGCTGGTCTGAAACCAAAATGAGCACCACACACACACACACACAAAGCAGGAACGCCTCTTCTCTGCTACAGAGATCTGTTATACGTGCTCTATGCTCCAACTCATGAGAGATAGATGAAATCAGGCCTGTCATGCATACTTCTCACTCTTGCTCCCACCGTCTCTCATGTCTGAGCACACATGGAGAGACGTGTCAGTGCAGCTCTAAATGCACTGGGCATGGTGACACGTGTCTACTTAACATGCGCCGGGAGTAAATAATGCTTTGAACAGTTCCATGAATATTCATGACCCCAATCACACCCACAGCCTCTCCACACACCATACAGGTTGCAGGGAGCTGCTGAGCTTTCCCTCAAATCATAGCAGTTTATATTAAGGTTTCGCAAAAATAGGGAATTTGGGACTGTCTGGGACTACAGGAATAAATACAGGGCTCCTGCGGATCCTTCAAAAGTTTCAAAGTAGGCATACAAAATTTAAGGCAAAAAATATGTGAAAATGTCTTGATTGTTTTACCATTAGAAGTGTTACATTTATGCATATTTTAATGAGTCAGATGTCAGCTAAAAGATGTGCGATCCTTTGTTTAGTTGCTGTTTATTTACTTCATTGTTGTAAACATTATCCATGACCAGCAGCACATGACCAGCAGCACTGAGGCATGTTTCTAAAAGCTAATAAAGTGGTCTAAATGCCTCCACTCTGGAACTGCTTTAGGGTGGAAAATGAGAACTGCAGTGCCTGTGTTTGAACTAACCTTCTACATTTAAACAGGGGCACTGAAATCGTGCATGGCTATTCTACACACACACACACACACACACACACACACACACACACACACACACACACACACCTCACCTTAACCTTAACACTAACCTTACCCTAACCATAGCTTAGCCTAAACCTAACCATACCCTGACCTTAACCTTAACCTTAACCGTACCCTTACCCTTACTCTTACCCTTACTCTTACCCTTACCCTAACCTTAATCTTAATCTTAATCTTAACCTTAATCATAACCTTACCCTAACCTTAACCTTAACAATAACCTTCTTACACTACCATTACTCTTACCCCAACCCTAACCTTATCCTTACCCTTACTCTTACCCTTACCCTTACCCTAAAAAGTTACCCGAACCTTTACCTTAAACTTAACCTTAACCATACACTGACCTTAGCTTTAACATTAACCTTAGCCTTAACCTTACCCTCATCTTAAAATGTAATGATTTACATTTTTGTTTAAACAGCTTGTTGTACACAGTTCGTGGTCGACACAAGGACAAAAGGCCCCCATAGCATGCACATAAAGTGTATAGCAAACTGCAAATGATATAATAATTAATATCACAACTGGTTTAACTGGGATGCCTAAGGGTTAATCAAGCACATAAAACCCACAAGGCAGAAAAAACTCACTCTCTCTGTTAAATCTCACTTCAGAGACCACAAAAAGCATTAACAATTTAGAAGTTCAGGAGTTTCACAGCACACTTTTCAGTTTTCAAGGTGATAGAAGGAACAGTGAATATCTCATGAGGAGTCAGCACTCCTATGTGCCTACAGTGCAGCTAAGGACACCTGTCATTCCAAATGCAAATTTTCAGCCATGTGTATAAAATCTATTTTACTCTCTCCACCATCAAACTCCTCACCCATCACATCCCTCAACAGGATTTTTCCATTTCTTCAGGCTCCTAGTCTCAGATATCATACAGCTTCTTTTTGCCCCATCCATGACCTGATTTCTCTGATCACAAGGAAAGCTGTGATCCATGACTCCTCCGGTATCATTTTATTCTTTGATCAGATGAATAAAACATGCCAAATGGGCAGCAATTTTTTCATGTATCCAATCATATTTAGTTTAGATCAGTTTGCTTTCTCCTTGCTTGGCCTGTTGTTAGAGTTGTGGTGTGGAACATGTGAATTATTGAAGAGAACTAGAAGATTTATGAAACTGCTCTTCTGTAAAGTTGTAACTGTCAGCCAACAGTAAAAACAAGCCTGAAGAAATTAGTCTGAGAAAAGTCATCTGTACTTAACTCTCCATTACTACAGGCCTCTAAAACACCTCACCTTTATAGAGCGTATATTTAAATGACACTAGACTGTTTGTAAAACCTCAAATAGCAAAGTCGGGTTTCACAGGAGTTTGTCAGACTATCTTTTCACATTTCTGGAAAGAAAGTTTGTCTCAATGTTTAGGCCTCAAATGCAATAGTCAACATCATACTGACGAAGACAGGAAGACAATAGTAGATCTTTCACATCCTCGGAAGACACGTCCTGCAGGTTTTGACTGAGTTCTCTTTGAATACTCACAATCTGATTAGTATCTGTTTGTGCAAGATGTCCTAAGCACAACCAGTGCTACAAAATGTTCCTAAAATGTCCACACATTGCAAACCATTACACATTTCCAGTATTCTTGCTCAGTTTCAGCCTCATAACTACGGTGTCACATTGCTGCCAAGCGGAATAAAAATAAACCTTTCAGCATCTCATTATTGTGAGAAAATATGTTGTAAAAATGACATAATATGTCATGATTATGAGAAAATATCTTGTTATTACATATAGACATTTAAGATGTTGTAGTTTGGAACCATGAAGCCTGCCATGCCATTCAAGGCACTCTGGCCTGAACCTTTTTACACCTGTATAAACACAGATTATTATTTGGCAGTTTTCAAATACTAATGACAATACCAGCCATGCTGCTCAGTGACGCTAAGGTTTCACTGTGATTTAGGCCAAGCAAGTAAAAGTTTGTTTTTACAACACATGTTCTCATAATACAGAGACACTTTCTTATAATTATGACATATTATGTTGTTCTTACAGCATACTTTCTTGTCGTAATGAGATCCTTATGAGGTAATTTCTCGTTACAAAAGTTCTTTCTCATAAACATGACATATGTTATTTTATGACATATTTATTTATAACAATGATGATGAATCGTTCATTTTTTCTCTGTATTGCAAATAAAATTGGAAAATCACAGACACAACGGTATTTCTTAGTTACTTCATTGCAAAATCAAAAAGAAAAACATTGTAAACATACAGACTGGTCCATATTCTTATCAGAACAAAAGTTTTGAACTACTGATATATTATGGGTGTGGTATGGTCAAGGCTTAATCAGAGAATGCTACTTGTGTCACATGTTGCCTTTAGTAGGTTAGTATTTTAAAGCTGATGTATATCAGTGGATAAAGAAATACAGGTTTGAATATCTCTTACATGGCTGGTCATATACCACTAGTTAAACCCATATGGAAATGGCACAGATAAAACTCTGCCCAGTAATACTCTACAGAACCTTTTTCCAAACATTTCAAAGCACAGTTTCTGCTCAGATAATTATCGGTCATGTAAATGAACAGACTCCCCTTCCATGCATGTTGCACACTCCAGAGGCTCTTTCTGCAAACGTAGTCAATCCCTTTCAAATAAAATGCTTTGAGCAAAAAAAAAAAAAAATGTCCAGAGCAATCAGTTTTCAACAACAGCCAACAGCAAAACAAAGGAACGGTTTACAGAAGGATTTTAGTGAAAGCAGATGGAGGAGATCCTTCCTAGGAACATTCATCACTAATTAGAGCAGGACTATTGGTCTGATGATTTATGGCACCTGCAGGGCGAACGCTCACTACAATGACGCTGCCAGTTGCAAAGGCTGGCTGTGCTGACACTGGTCTGCACCTCCGTGCACCCAGCAACTGCCATGTTCCGGCCAACTTCTGAACCAATATCTATGGTTTCTAAACGCAGCAGAATCCCCCCCACCAACCACCCTCCTTCCTGTATAATAAAGGGCACAGCCGACAATTTCACTGCTGATAAAGCACAAGGCTTTTTCCTGCAGTTTTATCTGGCTGTAGTTCAACTGGAAATAAAACTGCTACACCCACTACAATAGGTTTTAATTGCCCTATTCTGTTTAATTCTATTCAACTGAAAAGCAGCATTAAGGTTGTAATAGCATTCAAAAAGATTAACTAATTATTGAATATTATCAGTGCCATTAGTCTCTGGCTTCCCTATTTTATAATTATTTCCTCCATGATAAAAAGCTGACGATAAGCCACACCTTTGTCTGCTGTGGGGTGGGGGGGAGGAGAAATAATGCAATATGAAAATAAGCCGCTCGAAAACAGGCTATTAAGATTGCTTAAACGCCATCAAATGAATGTTATGTTTTTTTAATTACAAAGACGAACCATAGATTCTGAGCTTCTTTTTTTGGAAGGCAAATTAAATCAACAGAGCGGATTGGGCTAAGGAAATAAATCCTGTCTCCTGGCAAGCATGGAGGCTGCGAGTGGAGATATATTTCTCAGAAGTGAAGGAATACAGCAGCAGCAGCACATGGTTTGCACCCTGCTTGAACGGTTGACAGGCTCGCACAGATGGAGACGTGTCACTTTTATGTGTGATGTTTTATTGTGCTGAATATTGTCAGCTCCTCTTGTTCTTAAGGCTCTGAGGTAGTTGCAGTCTGCTATACGGTAGTGTGGAGAGGTATTGACAAAATTCAGTATCAAATATGTCATGCTATCATGGTAACAGATTGCAATAATAAGGCCGGGCCCCTCCAGCGAAAATCCATGTATATACACCATTGCACCCTTTTTCCCTGTGTTTTGTACAATGTTTGACTTAAAAGCCAAACTAGCCTTGATTTCCATTTTAGTGGTCCCTTTATTTAAAACACAGGACATCAAACAATTAAATGATCCCTACACCTGTTGAAAGGACTTAAAATGACACCAAAGGTAACCTTACAGTGTATTTTCACTGGGGTGAGATTGGTATTTTATGTCACTGAATTTTATCCATCAATGGTGCTAAAACTATTGCCTGATGATAGCGACCAAAGTTACCGCTGTTACAAACCTCAGATTAGTTACAGATTAACACTTGTTAATCATCTGAATTATTCCAAGGAAACCAAAACAAGACATTAATATTCCTACAGTTTGTTGGGTAAAGTGATTACCTACATGAATTGTCTATTGTATCTTGCATTGATGACAATGTTCTAGAAACACGTCTGTTGAGCTGATTTGACTTCATTTTATACCAGTAAGAGTCCTTGGGTCAGACTCCAAATGCTACATTCCATGACTGAATTATAAGAGCATCTGCCAAATGTACAAATATATTGTGTCAGGCAGATAAACCTGTAGAAATGCGGTGTACATTTCAGGACATCTTCAGGCCTCAGTGTCAGGTTCCATACAAACAGATTTGAGTCTCTGGAAAAAAGCTATCAGTTTACACATGAACAACAGGTGAATTAACATTGGAGGAAAGGTATCAGGCTAACACCAAACCTTTCCATGGTTTCTTGTGACCTTCACGCCTTGCATTTTTGTCCTATATTTTCATGGCCAATTCAGAGATGACATTAACCACAACTTTATGAAACTGCTGCATTATTATCTTCTTTTATTTGACAAAGGCTAATCTACACATCGCATGCTATCATCATGCTCGTTTCCGTGTCTCAAAATGAACAACAGAAGAAGAGTGTAAATGCTTTGTGGAAATAAAATAAAACATCTACAACAATAGCTTACCAATTGCTCCACTTACATGGCAAATATCTGTCTTTTTAATGAATCAATTCTCTAATTGATTCTTTTGTTAAATGGTGGACATTCTTTTGCAGTGCTGTTTCTTTATTTCAAATATAACTGCAATCCAATGATATTGTTCTCTGCAGACTGCTGCTGCTGCAACAGCATGTAGATTTAGCAAAAAAAGTATTGATCCCTGAATCCACATTAGGGCAATTACTATTGAGCAATGATGTGAGTTTTCTAACTATTCAATGTCTTTTGTAAACTATCATTTCCCCTTCCATTACAATACACAGAGGATAATATCTCAAGCAGGACAAAAGAAATTACTTACTCATCGCTTGAGGCTACATTACAATACATTACAATTAGGTAGTCTTAAAATGAACTCGGAAATACACTGATGTGCACATATATTTACCAGAAAGATCTAATCACTGTTTCGACAGAAGGCCTATAAAAATCCTGAAACAGCAAGTAGCTTAGTGTGCAGTGTGCAGCTGTCTCTGCAGGACTCTCTTCCTAACTGACCTTTAACTGCTCTGTCTATAACATGAAACCTATAACATGAGCCTTCACTCTTAGTTATCGGACTCTTCGTCTTCTTACTGGAGTTTCTGTTTTTCCTTTTTACATGTTTTTGACCTAAATCTTTTTACCTGCATATTTTGTACCCATCGAACTAGTTTAAATTACTAATTCTCCTTGAGTTGCAGTGCATGCAGGAAAACGTACCCTTGTTGTATTTGTTAACCTGTATTTGTATTTGATACCTGAATTAATGCAAACAATAAATTCTTCCTTCATCTAGCATATATATACCTGCACATATAGATTGACATCTTGTTCATCTTCTATCCAGATATTGTGCAATCTGTTATTATATATATCTCATAGTTATTTATATACGTATCATAGCTTCAGTTTTAGAACTTTTTATCATTGTTATATACAGCTGTATATTTGGATAAATTGTGCTATTCTGGTGTTTAGTACCATGCATATTTATCATATAATATGTGTATTTTGTATTGGAAGGGACTACACACCTAGGATTTGTGAATGTGACATAAATGTGACGTGACCTTAAACGTGATTTGATTTGATTTGATTTGATTTGATTTGATTTGATTTGATTTGATTTGATTTGATTTGATTTGAAGGTGAAATTGTGGTTTTGCCATCAACCTCCTGAATATGAATGTTGCCTAATTAGCGGAGGATTCCGGACTCTTCCTTTGCTGTTATTTGCTGTACTGATTACATACTGTATAATGACGTGGTTTATTATGTAGATATGTAGTATGTTACACTGACATTATATTTATATTCTTTATCAGCAGTTCGAGTCTGGATTTTTCCATTTGTTCAGAAGTCAAGAAATGACAATCATGGTAAAAATGTAAAGGTTGTCAGGTGAACAAGACTGTACACACAGACCAAAAAAAGTCCATAAAATATCTACTCTTCCACTTTCAAAGACAAATGTGTTATTGACTGAATGTTTAGCATATATATTGTAACAGAATGTCTCCAGGTGTTTCAGTGAGCTTACAAGAGAGAAATAATTTCACCAAATGTACGAAGAGCACTTAAAGTCCTATATGCCATGGGTGATCCCCCAGCACAGTAAACAGACAAGAAGCAGTCAAGACTGGAGTTTGTTAGAGAACTAATCGTAAGCAGTTTAATTAGTCATAACAAAAAACAAATGCTTATAGTGTTTATAGCTGAAGCTGTTACAAAGCACAGTTTCCTGTTATTGAAACATGTGTCAATAAACCATTGCCATTTCACCCACACCAGCCTTTTAGGAGCCTGTGCTTGATTTTGCAATCAGTGTGATACGGCTCATCCCCAGCTGCTGTCATAGTATTTCAATGCTATCAGAATCATGCTGTGAATACTCCATGCTACATCTTTAAACATGAGATAATGTGTCTCAAAACATAACCTGCTCGCTGAGATGTACTGATTTATTTAGAGTTTGAGTTAGAGTAGATTATAATGGAAGTTTCTATGAAGACATGCCTCCCACTCTCCAGTGCCGTATGTGCAATGAAACAGCTCTTTTTTCTCTCACAGTGCAAAGTAATGAAAAGCATCATTCTGAATGTGCCTGAATGCTTTATTACTGTGCTGATCAGTATGATACTGACATTGTGCAAACCTTGACAGAACGCTGCCAAAATATATCTACACATAAGTGACTAGGGTTTTTCAGGTTGATGAAACCTTGGAGGGCTGTGTTATGATCATTTCCATGGCGAAGCCAGGGCTTGAGGGACGTAACGTGAATTCACAGTGACAAAAGAAGAAGAAGTCATTCTAATCCAAAACCCATGTCTAGTTTGTTCCCCCCTTTGGATTGGTAGCCTTCAGGGCTCGTTTTTCATTAGAATCCTATCCGCACAAAGTTCTGTGTGTCGTTTATTCTGACAGCTTTTTCCCCCCAACATCAAAGGTGGTTCCATTAATGGTGCTAACAGGGTGCTTTTGTAGCCTACATAGGCTGGCAGAACGTTCTTCCTCAGAATTCCTCTTCTTTCACTAAAAAGCACCAGCTGTCTGCTCATCACGGACAGCTCTCTGTTCAAATTCTTTCAAGGCACCTTCAAATTCACCTTTACTCTCACGTTGTACAGGCAACGAAGGCGTCTATAGAAAAGCCATCATTCCGTAAGAATCTTGTGCTAACTAATTTCCCAGTTCTGCCCTGCTGAGCCTATTTACAGGCAGCATAAAAGAGTGCCCAAAAGCACAGGGGCCTAAAATCAGCAGGCCTGTCCTCAGCACTGGGTTCATTTGTTTCACACTGGATTAGGAGTGGTGCTCCTTCAACTCAACCTGACAGCAGAAGCTCAGCAGGAGAGGCGGTAATGAAGGTTAACCAAACAAAACGCTCGCCTTTGAATACTATTCTTACTCATTTTGTCATTTTGATTACATTAAATCAGTGCACATAATGCCTGCAAAACTCAGTTGATATGTATTCAGAACTATATTATCCTTTTGCAATAGCACAGTGGTGCACGTTCAGGACCTATTTGTCTAATTGCAGTTCCCTCAGAAAATGTTTCCTCTGTTTATAATGCATGGCCCAATTTGGAAATCATATGCAAGTTAATTATTCAGCTTGGTTTTCTTTCTTTGCGTCAGCAGAGTGGCACACATTAGGAGTGCATTAAGCACGGTTTGCTAAGATGATATTTGCATGCAAAGTTACTGACTTACTGAGAGCAACACTCACTGCAACTTCAAATCATAGCTTTATATGGTGAGTAAGATGATGGCATGCAACATTTAAAAAGCTGCTGCTGTGGGATTGCTATTGAAGTGTACAATGGTATCATCATGGACTCAATTAGGGATGAGCATGGAATGTTGCGAGTTCGATCCACTTGCCATCCTTTGCTGGGAAACCAAGAGAGCATAATTGGCCTCACTCTGTCAGAGTGGAGGATGGCCGTCTTTCTTCCCCATCACTCAGCATGACTTACAGTATAGGCAGCTAGCACCCCAGGTGTGTTAAGCTGTCCTATGATGTTGCGTTAGTAGCAGTTCAAAAAAGGCAGCTGGCTTTATTTGAAAGCACTGATTTTCACCTACTAGCTAGATGTATACCTAGCTAGCAGGTGGGAATTGGCTGACTGAATTGTGATTGTGAAAAAAACATATATAAATACATACAGTAAATACACTCATCAAACACCTCCTTGAGTCTATGCTCAGTGTCCATTTTATTAGCTACACTTATCATATAGGTGCACTTTGTAGTTCTACAATTACAGACTGCAATCCATCTGTTTCTCTCTTTACCCTGTTGGCTCTCTTTCACCCTGTTCTTCAGTGATCAAAATCATCTCAGGACCACCACAGAGCATTCTCAGCACTGTAGTGACACTGACACTGGTACGAGTGGATCAGACACAGCAGTGCTGCTGTAGTTTTTAAACACTGTGTCCACTCACTGTCCACTCTACACATAACCTTTTAGTCCACCTTGGAGAGTCAGAGACAATAGCTTTTCTATCAGGCACAGTTTGTGCATCCTCTAGTCCTTCATCAGTGATCACAGGACACTTCCCACAGAATGCTATTGGCTGGCTGGTTTTGGTTGGTGGACCATTCTCAGTACACTGATACTGAGTGTTCTCTGACACTGAGGTGTTTAAAACTACAGTAACTCTGCTGTGCCACTAGTACCAGTGCAACTAGCACTAACATCAGCAAATTGTCAGTGTGACTGCAGTGCTGAGAATGATCCACAATCCAAATAAGCTGCTTTAGTGTTGCCCCTGTGGAGGTCATATTTACCTCAGAGTTAGAGATAATTTACTTGTCAGTGTCCTTATGCCAAGATATAACTTGCAAAACTTTCCTGATCTTACTTTCTTACATTTAGCCAAAGTAGGAAACCACATGATTTTTTCATGTTATAATCGATGTGACCATAATGGATAAACATGGACATAGGAAAAAAATGTTGCATGGTTGTTCCTTACCCCACCAAAATAACAAAAAAGGTGCTTTGCTATGTTAATGTCCATCTGCTTATGTTACTCTGTGCTGAACCCAAACCTCTGGCTGAGCCTTCTAAATACACTGATGATTCCCAAAGCTCATACAAGCCCATATGTCCACCAGAGTGATCAGCGCTTGCAGCCTTCACTAGGGGCACCAATCAGCTGGAGAAATGCTAAGTCACAACGTGAGATTTGAACAGTTCATGAACTTTGATTACAGTGCCCTGGGTGAGGGGCTCACAACTCTGCTATAAGGGTCACCGTTCTTTACATATTTTTAGATGAGCAGGTTTGAATGAGCAGAATTAAAAGTATTCAGCACCTGAGCTGTTACCCCTTTTATGATGTTTATGTTGCTTCTGAGTGCACGGTTATAAATGGGCCTATTTATTATTCGTCTACTAGCTGCTGGCTACTCTGTTTTGAAATTCATCTTGCATTAGCCCACACGTTGCTGGACCTCTAGCCAGTGCTTTTGTGTGCTATTTTCATGGCTTTTGTATTTTGTTGTTCTCTCTGTAATGTGTGGATTGACCTGTTTTTAGATAGGGCTATATCATGTTTGGTTGCTCTGTCTGAGCTCTTTTTGGGCTGGTCACTATGTGGACTCATGACAAATATGAGCAGAAATACAGTAAGATTTGTTGTTGTATTACTTTAATTAGCCATTATTCTGTATTGTTTTATAGAACTGTTTTTGGTAGACTGCTTTACTATGATACATTATTTTTGCTTAACCTCCATAACCCACATTCATTTTTCTCATTTGAATAGCTCTGTTGTAGCAGACAAACACTATAACATTAGGCCTCTCTCTTCGCCATGGTTTCTCACTAACTAGTGTTTTTATTGCATGTAGGCACTCAGACCATGGAAAGCAAAGATATGTAAAGATTATGTCCGAAAGTAGTAATTATAAAGTATGAGGGGGTAGGAATGTGGGAGTCACATCATTATCCTATTATAATTGTTCATTCAAATATTTTCAGGTATGTGATTTAGTGCAATTTACAACTCTTTTGTCAAAAAGGCCAGTCTTTGTGCCATAGTGCCTAAAGGAAATGATGGGAATAAAACATTGCAATCAGTTAAGCATATTACTAACTTAATTTCCGTTTGGACAGTATTTTGAAGTGCTAATAAAAACAGAAACCAATTATTGGTGAAATTTGTCACCTGATTGGCATCTAGAAAGCAACAGATTGTTGTTCCAAAATGTGTACATATTTTTCAGCAGTGATGGTGACTTCACAGTGTACAAGTTACCCATGCCATGAGACGCTTGCACAAGATGACAGCCCCAACTTTATGATGTTCCTTGTCTTCTTTGGCCTGAAAAAAATGATGCTCATGATTTCCACAAAAAGTCTGAAAGCTTGACTCATCGGACCACAAAACATGTTTTCACTGTTTATCAGTCCATTTCAGATGAGCTGATGCCCAAGGAAGTTGGCAGTGTTTATGGACCTTGTTGACATATGGCATCCACTGTGCATAGCACAATCTTAGCTTGTATTTGTGGATGTAACGATGACCAGTGTGTATTGGCAATGTTTGGACAGCGTAATCCCGAGCATGTGGTGATATAACAGAAGCATGTTGGTTTTTAATGTAGTGCAGTCTATGGAATCAAAAGGTTGTTTTTAATCAGTTGTCGTTTTTATCCTTCCATGTAGAGATTTTCTAAGATTCCCTGTTGATGTTATTATGCACTGTGGGAACACTGAGACTCATTCACCGATATCTTCCTAAGTTCTTTCTTAAATCTGTTCTAGAGAAAGGTCCTAAGAAACCGTCTATGTCAGATTCACAATGTGTTTTTTGAACCACAGAATTGTTCACAACTTTATGCTCTTAAGTGTGTGTAGATTCAGTTCTTACCTAAGGATAAATCTTAAATAAGAAGAGAGTGGTGATTGTCAGAATCTTTGTGAATAGAAGTCATTTCATCTTAAGAACAGAACATTGGGCCTCATTCACCATGAGGCCCAATGTTCTGAAATTATTGGATTATTTTCTGCCTAACTTTCTGGCATAGGAACAAGCCTTCAACCATCCTTGCTTAAAATGGGCTAGGCCTTTTCTGGTTGATCCTTTTATACCCATGTGATTGCATTACCTTTTTAAGACAAAGTTGATGAGATAAAACATTACATATGCTGTCTTTGTACTGTTTTAATTGAAGTACGCATCCAAATGGATTTACAAATCCATTTTCATTTCACACACTGTGCCAACTTTTTTGGAATTGATGATTGTATGACTAAACAAAAACAACTATCCTAACATTTCAACATTATGACAGTCTCTTAGTATCAGCCTTTCAAATTACAGCTCCTTATACAGACAGTGTGAATTACTAATTGACAAGTTGAACTATGATGCGTGGGCTCAGGTTCTGGCTGCAGCATTTACCCACCTCAATCAATAAACCTTTATGTACTGTTTGTCACAGAGACAGTAAATGACCAGTTAATCCATCCTATCAGGGTACTCAATGCACTATTCATTAGAAGGACATTACATTTGCTGAACAAAACAAATGAGATGCCGCAGCACAAAGCTCTGAAAAGTAGCACGTTGCATTAAGGAAGCCAAACATTACTAAGCAGCCTTCAGTCACAGCAATATAGCATATAGCAATGTATATTCCATTCCCCACTTAAAAGAGAGCTGACTGTCAGTGTATCTTAATATAAGAGTTAATAAGTGTTATAAACATGTAAGCAATATAAATGCTATGACTGAATTTCACAGTTTTCATGGCTCCTTCATCCATTGTGTTTATGGTCTGAGAGACTTCTGAAACGTGTTGTCATTTTGAGTAAAGTGAAGCGAGGTGGTTAATGTGGTAGACACGTTGTTAATAAGAAAGCCTGTCTATGAAAGTACTTTTGATCTGATTAATGGCTGTGGATTTGCAATGCATTACATTTTCATTAGCTATGCCACTGGACTTAAAGGCAAGCTAATAAGGCCTGCCAGCGTCTGACTGCTGAAACAAAACAGAAGAAAGAGGGAAGTAATAAGAAAGACTTACAAATGAAAGACTTGATCACAATATGACCTAAAGAACATGGTTGACTATGTGGTGTAGACACCAAGAGTAATGCCATCCTTTGTTAAATCACACAGGCATTTACAGGGACAAAGTAATTTGAACTACAGCTTATATATAGGCAGCACTGACCACTCATGCTATTGTAAAATAGAGTTCAGATCATTTTTATGTCATTTTCATTTACACTGCACTGAGTTACACTGCATTCATTACACTGCACTGAGTTACACTACATTAAAATACTAATAACAGAAATGCTTTATTTATATTTGTTATTTCTAAAATCATCAAAATTGCTCATTGTATAGAGTATGGATCAACCACAGTTTTTGTTGTCTTACCTTTATACAAAGGTGCTTAAAAGAAACAAGGGGAATAAAACAAAGACAAAATATTTAATGTTTTACTTAAAAATATATTTTAATTCTTAAAACTATTCCTGTAAATATATGCTAATTCTGAAATTACCTGCAACACTTTCCAAAAACAATTCAGACTGGAGCAACTTAAGACCAGAAATACTGTAAACATTTTAATCAGATCATGCATACTTGCATATATAAGGAGCATCCAGGAAAAGCTTAGCCTTTTATGTGTGTAGATAGGTCAATGGTGAACAGTTGTACAACCAATGTTCCTGAATTAGCATTTGCAGGAATTTTAAATATGTCACTGTCCATCTTCAAAAGATTCAGGGAATCCAGAGAAATTGATGTCAGTGAAGAGCAAGGTCAAAAACCAATGCTGAATGCCTGTGATTCCTCAGTCGGTAGCTAATTAAAAACTGACAAGCTCCTGAAATGAATAGAACCACATGGACTCAGGAACGCTTTGGACAACCCTTGTCAGTAGACACAGTAAATATATTATATTACATGAATATATTAACAAATGCTGCCGGCTTCTGTCAGCTAAAGCTCATGATAGATGGAGTGACGCAGAGTGGAAATGTCTGTTGTCATCTCATGAGTCCACTCTTCAAAGTATTACTGGAAATAATGGACGTTGTGTTCTCTGGGCCAAAGAGGAAAAGGACCATCACTATCATAACCAAACAGCAGCATCTGTAATGGGATGGGGTGTGTTAGTGCTAATGGCATGGGTAATCTACACATCTGTGAAGGCATCATTAATGCTGAGGTGTACATATGCATTTTGGAGCAATATATGCTTTCATCTTTTTCAGCAAGACAGCACCAAGCCACATTCCGCGTGTGATATAACAACATGGCTTCATAGCAAGTCAGTGCTGGTGTGAGTGCTGTTGTGCATGTGAAGCATAATATATGACAACAGAGAAGCTGGACTGCTGAAGTGTTAAATCAAACATGAGTGAAAAAAAATCCGCCTTCATCACTGCAGCAGTTAGTGTCCTCTGTTCCCAAATGATTGGGAATTAATGTTGTTAAAAGGAAAGGTGATGCAACATAGAGGTAAACATTAACTATTAATTATTTATTACTAATTAGTCTAGCTAATATTTCTTAAAACAAATGTTACATATACAACTGTTATAAATTAATGTCTTTGTTTTCATTTTAAAAGGGTCTGAATGAAGACGTGAGAGAAAGCTTCTGGTGTCCTCTAGTGGACACATTTTAAAATCACACAGGAGAGTGCTGATGCTATGCTGGTCTGACTGCTGTTCAGACCTGTCTCCCATTGAAAACTTGAGACGCATTATGAAGCACAATACATGTAAGCAGAGAGCCTGGACAGCTGAAGTGTTATATCAAGCATGAAGAAATCCACTTTCACTGTGTCTTTACTTTCTAAATGCTTACAGTATGTTGTTAAAAGGAAAGGTGAAATAACACAGTGGAAAAACATGCTCCTATACCCACAGTTTTTGGATGAAACAACTTGTAGACATCATATATAGAATAAAAGTATATATATAATAAAAATATATATAGTGCTTTGTTAGATATGTGTTAGACAGTTATTACACATTGAAAGACTGCTGAGCTCTGAAAGTAGAAGTCAGTTTTATATTTTAGGACTCTATGAAGTTATAAGTGGATGAAGAGTTAAAATAAGCAGCAGGAGAACTGGCTCCTAAATTCTTCACTTTCTCAACATTTTGTTTAGTGAAGTCACAGACATGCACATCTCAAGCAACAGCAAGACAGCCGACAGAGAAGTGGTGAAACCACTAACTAGGTGCCAGGACAACAGCCTATCTCTAGACAGCAGGAGATACAGGAGAAAGCAGGGGGGCTGACACCTCCCTGTTCACATAGGTAATGCGGAGGTTGAAAGTGTCAGGAGCTTCAAGTTCTTCAGTGTGCATGTCACCAAAGACACAGAAAGCCTGGACTTCTCTTGGAAACTACATACTGATACCATGGTCATGACTGCATGTACCACTAGTCCATCAGGTTTATCAACTAATAATCTGAATGTTCCTGTCTGCACTGTTTACTGCACTATGTCCATGAAAATGCACTGTCAAATATGACTTCTGCTATTGAACCAGGACTATTGAACATGACTGCTGCTACATTATGCATACCCAACATCTGATGCTGATGTATACACTTGTCACTTTTACTTTTTCACCTTAATCCACATTTTCACATTGGTCAATGGCATAACATACTGTTTACATCTCATCCCATCTGAATTTTTTTATTTAATACTTTTTATGCTAGTAAACTGAACTGAACTGAATTGAATGAATTAAATTATCTAGATTAACAAACTGCTTGCTTATAAAAGAATGAATTTGATGTTATATTTAAACTGCCCTAAATGAAGGCAAGAGAGAAAGCTTCTTGTGTCCCCTAGTGGACACATTTCAAAATCACACGTGAACATCCTGGAAAGAAAATTCCAACAGCAACGGGACTGTCACAATATATAGAACAAGCACAAGCATTTCAGATCCACTTCGACCTTTTTAAGATGTTTGTGCCCACATGGTAGAACTATCCTGAACAATAGGTATTGTACAGACACATTTTGGTTCAACACGGTAACAACAGTGTAAATTTTCAGGTACAACAAGGTACAACAATGGTTTTATGGTCCAACTAAGTACCTTCAGCAAGTATTTTTTGTATCACCCCAGGGCAAAGGGCATATATTTGTACTACTTCATAAAGCACAACAATAAAATAAAAAGCCTTGAGATGAAACCGGATGTGTGAAGTCAACAAAACTTAAAAATATATAATTGCAATTGATTATTGTACAATTATGTTCTCTAACTAAAGGTACTGAAAACACACCCTTGAGGGCACAATCCCAAGGACGAAAGGGGTACCACCCTTGAGAGTTTAGTATCTTTTTTCTGAGGGTGTGTGTGCTGACCTGTGGTCTGACAGTTTGAGCTATAGTTTGGGGCATATATATATATACCAATGCTTAACCACTACAGAACAAGTGAGCGTTACAAAAACAGCAGTATGGAGTCTTATACATTTTTAAAATATGAAGAAAGAAAGAAATTATTTGAGGCATACGCAAGCTGTGGTTGCGCACATCAGCACATCACAGTCCAATGCAACCAATAGCAGGACACTGTGAGAGGAAATATTCTTAACATATGTTATTTACTTTCCTAATATTATATATGTATCTTCTAACCATGTTTATTGTGAAGCTTTAGCAGATGGCCTTTTGTTGCAGTAAAGTGTGATGGCCTATTGTTAATAAAAGTGTCTGTCACCCCCTACCTTTGCAGAAAGAAGTGACCATCTAAATCCATTGATCCTTTGTCTGCATTGAATACCTGACCTTGACAATGGACAATCACCCTCTGTATGTTCACGTCCTACATCTCATCTTAATCCCCCACTTACCCCTCCTTAACTTTATGCTTTTCCTCCACCTTGATTCTACATGCACATGATTAAGACAGTTGATCGAATAAGCAGTACCCTTACAACTCTGTATGTGTAAATAAACTCAAGTCAATGCTGAAGCTCCAGTCTCCTGACTCCTGAATGTTCCGGAATGCCAAATTTCTAACAACTGTTAGAGCTGTGAAGACAAAAACAGAAATAACAGCACAGGAAATAAAAGACTGCAGACAGTCTGTCAGTAAATCCCCCCAAAACAAACAACAACTGAAACAAGCCACAGCAAAAGCCTGGAAAAGTATCTGAGAAGAAGAATGCAACAGTTTGGTGATGTCAGTGGGTAAGGAGTTATAACAAGCAAGGAACACAGAGCCAAATATGAAGTGAACTGTTATTTTAATTCAGCAGACTTTGTTCAAAACCTCTGTTCCAAACCTTTGCTCCCCTCAAAATGGGTCTGCCACCAAAGGCATTATAATACATTATTTCTGGTGACATGTTGTGAGTTATTTAACACATCCAGACACAAATCTCAAACTCAGTGTATCAGTTTTTAACAGTCATATATCTGATCTTTTGTTAAGTCCCAAAACCCCCTTAGTTGGATATCCCTGACATGCTACCGAGTGAACCTTGGCACTATGGCAATAAAACATCCATAGTTAATGATTTATCTCCTGAAATGATTAGTATTTGGAGATAGGAGGAAAAAATCCAGTTTTGCATTTAAAGTGTACATATAAAACATTGTGAAATAAAAGCACTGAAAGGATTAGGATAGAGGGCGAACACTCAGAAGATCAAACAGAGAGAATCCTCATCATATAGCCGTGTACCTTAGATCAGATCTTCCTGTTCCATGAGACATCAAGTCCTCCTCAGCATCTAACATTAATCTGTAGTGTGTAGTCTGTAGAGCTGTAGTGTTAGCTTTAGCATTCACTTAACTGAGGGGAAAGCTTGTTTGATTAATATAAACATGGCTTCCAGATTCCTTTTGGTCAATTTGTATTGGCTTTCAGCCATGTTTTGTCAGCTCTTTAACATGTACTGTATGTCTGCACTATGTCAGCATTGTGTAAAGCCGATTTATTAGCCTGAACTGAAAACTTGAAGGGCACTGCCACAAACACTGTGGGAGACATGACGCTCTCAGAATTCTTAAATTGATTTTTCACTAAAGTTAAAGTAGCAAATAATGGAAGTACTTGAAAAAAGTACTTAAGTACAGTAAAAAATAGTATGTGGCCTACTTTGTGAACGTCCTACTCTCCTGACATTTTGACAGCATTTTGTACATAAGTGCACTGAGACATGTTCCAGCAAAGCAATGTGTTACAATAATTAGACTTACTTATGCAGTAACTAAAACAAACAACTTCCATTTTACCACACATAAGTCAGCAAAAATGATAGACACCTTAAGAACAAGGGATGAAACCTGGACTTGCATTTCATTCCAAGGGTGTTCTCTATGAGGCAGTGTCCTCAATACTCTCTACACACTAAACACAGGATAACAGTTTACGTTGACTGAATTCCTTCAATTCAAATTCCCTACATTTTCATCATTAAAGAGGCACAAATTAATGGATAAGTAAAATATTCTGTCGGTTTCTTGAATGATGATAAACTGTAACTCACTTCTGCCCTATACTGTTGGAAGTTCCTTTTAACGCTTGACTAACTGTGGTATGGAATCTCCCTTATAATGTAATATCCTTTCCACTTCGCAGGAAACTATTAGAGTGATTGCAATGAACACTGGGTGATACATTAAGTGCTCATTAGGGAGTTTCAAATAAGTGGCAACACCCCCACTAAAGTACTAAGGCAGGCATCTTAAACTGGGGTCCTTCCAAGCTACAGCTCTGCAAAGATTAACATTTGCCCTTGTACAATGCTCTGAATTCAATTCACAAAGGCCTTGCCAATTAGCTGATCTGTTAAATAAGCGGTCTTTAATGAGGAAGTACGCTAATACCAGTAGTTCTGTGGCCTGTGCGTCTGACACACGTATTAGAGCATATCATTTTTCTGAACTTTATAAACAAAGACATTAAGTGTTAATTAAAATAGCATTAACCTGGATTCCATGTGTAGTATTTGTAAAAATGTACTTGTGGACAAAATTTCAGATTAAAAACTTGTGTGTGTTTTTTTTTGGTTCATTGTTTGGTTGTAATTTTCCATTACTGACATTAAGCTCATAACTTCGGTGTAAAACTAAAGAAACATGTAAACTTAAAGAAACGTGGAAATCACATTAAATGGCATTTTTGCCATGCTCTCATTTTAACATTATAAACTTTGCCTATAATTTCTACAAATCCAACCAGGAAGCAAAAACTATTGTCAGGCTCGCATCTCTTCATGGACAGTCCCCGACACCTGAAGTGGAAACCTATCAAGACTAAGGTGACCGGAACTCTAGGTCTCATTTCAGAAGTCCTTGGTCATTTCGTCTGGAGATGCAAGAAGCCTTGATGCGATTCTGGATGAAAAGTTACTGTTCTCAGCCCTCCTCTACAACATCTGGAGGATTCTATCCATTTCTCTCAGAAGGTCATCCAGGTGCTTGTTCAGTTACCTGCCAACTCAAGGCTTCTCTACAGTAGCTCACTCTTGGCTTTTCTTCCTATGCAGGCCATCAGTAAGTTGCAGCTGATCCAGAATGCAGCAGCATGGCTTGTCTTTAGTCTTCCTAAATTCACTCTTGTCACTCCACTGCTGCATTGCCTTCACAGGTTTCCTGTAGCTGCCTGCATCAGATTTAAAACCCTGATGCTCACCTACAAGGACAGTCCTTCCCTACCTGATAACAGTGGACAAAAATTCGATCTGTACCTCCAGTCCTTCAAGCCTTAAGTGCGGGTTAGTTTGATCTACCATCTACATGGAAAACAATCATCAAGGCTTTTTTCTGTTCTAGCGCTCAGGTTGTGTAACCAGTGTCCACTGGCTGTCCAAACAGTAAGTCCCTCAATGTATTCAGAAGCAAACAGAAGACCCATTTATTTCTGAAGCACTTAAACAAACATTAATTTTGCACTTATTGAAATGTATTATATTTACATTATGCTACGCCTTAATTATGTATTTCATGTCATCACTGGCTTTTGTTTCTGTCAGTGTCTTAGCTCAAGGGCATCTGCACTAGCTAGAATAAATTCTCTGAGTGAACACAGGCCTGGATCATCAAGTTATTGGCAAATGTTTGGTAGCTCTTCTGGCCATTCTGAGTCACTCCAAGACAGTCTGGCACGTCACCATTACAGTCTTTGGCAACATTTCCGTGGTGTCAAGAGCAGTCATCGTAATGGTCTGCGTGCATGTAGTCTAGCATTGTGCAGCCTTCTACCAATAGTGCCGGCACTAACAGGATGACTTATGGAGGGCAATCTGAACATCTGCAATCGTGGCTGTCGGCTCAGTCAGGATTGTGTTAAGGCCCTTCCTTGTCTACATCACAAGCACAGCCAAGCGTCAAACTCCAATCATTCGCATGTCTCACAATGTCAAACCTACCCACCAAGTTTCATTCGTGTCAGTTGACTCCTTCTGGGTGCAACTATTTGTGTGACTATTCTTTTGATGCTGAGTGTATATAGCACCCTTCATACACTGCAGTCATTCAAAGTGCTTTACAAACGAGCAACATACTTTGAATATATGGATTTTCAAATTCAAAGTACATCAACAGGAACACTAGCTCACTCCAAAAAAGCTGAAACCATGACCTAAACAATGGCAGACAGTAGAATGATACGGGCCCATGAAACTTATGGGATGTTCTAGGCCTGATTGGACAACAAAGCAGTTTTGTAAGTCATTCTGGATGAGAGTGTCTGCTGAAAGCCATAAATCTAAACCAATGTACAATGCTTGCCAGCAGTCTGAAATATATATCTAAACAGTAGATTTAATTAGCATAACATTTTTGTGGAAAAAGCTTTTATTTCTGCATGATTTTAAGGTGTTCATCAACAAGACCCAGCACTTTACTCAACCCAGCTTTTGCAGACACTTGGCCAAAGCTGAATGCCTTGAGTTAATTTAAAACAGGATGTTATTAGCTGTGTTAGGAAGCGAGGGCAGGCAGCCTGCATAATGAAAACTTTACCTAACACATGCCAGGGTGGAAAGTTCCTTTACTACTAAGTGAAGTGATATTTGGAGAGACACCTAAGGGAGTAGTTTTCAAAAAGCTAGCAACCTTAATTATAATGTAACATTACATACATCATATAAGATACCTGAAGGGGCTATTTAGTTTTGACATTTTCTCAGGTGGAAAATTTGCCATATTAGACCTGGAAGATGTAATCTAATTTTAGTTTTGACTACAGAGTGTTAGTTTAGCCTTAAAAGTGTTCCATAAAGACATATTAACTATTAGCTTAGCAGTTTCCTTCTAGTGAATCGGTGATTCAGCCACTCTGTGTTTATTTAATGACACATGTCTGTTTAGTATTCCCGTGGCAGTGCTGCTGTAGGAGCTGGGAGGTGTGGAAAACCTTTGGAAACTTTCGTTTGCTGTTAGATGTTGATTGAGCAGAAAGCTGCGGGGTCAGAGTTTTATTCATTTAGTTAGTTCGTTTTTGTACTTGAATACACAGATCCATGCTCCAGTTCCCCAACTCTCACTTCAACTTGCTCTAAGTTTAATCGTCGTCTAATATCACAGTGCACCCAGACTACAACTTGCAATCTTCAAGGAGTTAATAGCACTTTCATGCCATCTGCTATGGGCTGGCACCAAAACAGAAGCCTTGGTATTTCCAAAATCCTATTAATAGCAAAAGGCACTTCCCTTTGCCACACTTTACTCAAACACAGCACCAATTCATGTACATCAGACACAGGACATGAGGTCATTTCCTTCTGCTTCACAAAACCTCAAAGCCGATTCCGCCTTCTGGAACATATGCTAATTTGTAGACACATGGGAAAATGTCACAGTCAAATATTGCAAAATAATATCACTTAGTACCACCATTAGCACTGAGCAAAAGAGTAACAGTACTCAGACTTTGTCAAAGACTGCATGGTTTGTATTCCATTTAATCATACAATCCTGGATTTTATCCCAGGAGCAGTGGGATAAGTGAAGTTGCCCATACCCTGTTCATTCAGGATAGATGTTAGATCCCCTCAAATGGTTGAATGTAAGTGCACTTCCTCTCTCCTCCTCACTCCCCACCTTTTTTTAGGTTTCTCTGTTGACTCTGCCCATTCCATGTCTCAGTGTGTTCCGTACCGAGTGAGGGTGCGTCACTCTGAGGAATGTGTGTCTCAGCACTGTGTGGAGAGTGTGGTTAGCACTGCTTTGGCGGGGTCCACATGTGCAGCCCTGCTCTTGGTGAAGTACTGCACTAGCACTGGATGAACAGGGGGCTTAATCAATTACTCATAGAGTCACAAGGGCAAACAGCCATCCTGTTGCAAGCACTGCAGCAATGTAGTCTTTGTGAAACAACTTGAATCATAAACATAATGGCATTATGGGAACACATTATAGGAACACTAACAGTTCTTAGTCTGTTCAAATTAGTACTGCGGGGAGTGTTAAAGATTTTCTAATACCTATTTGGCAACAGGTCACTCTTGGTTACCCTGTAACCCTACAGCTTTGCAACTGGTCCTGAGAATGAGAATGCCCCTTTAAAAGTGTTATGCAATCATGCATCCTTAGCCAACACGGGATGTTCTTACAAAGAATTTACAACAATGTTTTAGTGTACCGCAACTCATTCATTCAGGAATGACAGACATCCTACACTTCACGCATCCACTTCATAAATCTGTGCAACTCCGTTCATCATATATTCTGACATGGAACTTGAGTTTTTATCCCCCCTGCTGTTTCTGGTTGGGTCATTATCTGGATAGAGTGTGTCCCAGCTGTTGCTGGGGTTAAAGACATGCTTCAAACATAAAACATTCCTTAAAAATGTGTTAGTATATAAATGAAAAAATGCAGTACTCACATGAATTGTTTGTCCTACAACTGATTTGAAAGCACATTACTGTCTTAAAGTCAGAGACCACCCTTCATTTATTTAATCCCCAGTAAAAACAGGTAGGCAGTACAGATTACTCATTTTTCACCATCAGGATTTAAAAGGAAATCTCTTTCAGTAATTGCTTTGTCTTTATTACAGCCTCTAAACTGTAAGGACTGTTTTTGTACACTTCTAAAGTACAGTCTTAGAAGCTGGTTGCATTTTCTGTTTCTCACACGATCCAAGTAATCCAAACACATTTGCTGAGGTGTGAACTCTGGTGAGGTCCAGCCATTGTTCTGATACTAGCAGCTTCTTGGTTGTAGCTAATTTTTTCTTTTTCTCAGTGAGGGCTTATTGGCAGGTACACATCCTTTCAGACCCATAATTCTCAGTTGTTGTCTTACAGTGGAAAGATGGACAGAAACACGTGAGCGGATGAAGAGGCACGTCAGCTCTCTGCAAGAGCACACATTTAAAAGCAAAGAAAACAAATGACAAAAATAGCAGCAAAGCAAAAATTTGCTTTGTCATTACTTCCCACCACTTGTGGCGAATAAAGGGATACAGTTTGATGGCAAACTTACAATAATTCTTTCAGACTGGTAGTTAAATGCAGGGTAGGTGTGAAGAGGGAGTTGGAGGGGCTGTGTGGGGTATGAATCTTACATATTACTCCTTTAAGCACTTCTTACCTTGTTTGTTTTGGTGGTGCACCAGATCTTGTACAGTTATCCCATTTTCTCTGTATCTATTACTAATTATTTGATCTCCTGTTTTATTATGATTTCACCCTTTCTTATGCGAGATAATTATCTTGTATGTAATCTCCTCAGCACTTCTGTACATGATTGCTTATCTGACTGGAAATTTTAGGTGGTCTCTGACTTTCACAGCACTCTATTATTAACGCGAAACAATTATATATTTATGCATTTATTTTGTGTGGACACCACCATTAAACTGTTAGGGATAGTTATCTATTTTATTTCATAATATATAATCAAGTTCCTATTGCCATATTAAAATGTTCTATTGTATTTGTATATTTCATTGTTTTTATCTACTCAGCAGATCTTTACAGCTGTTCAGCTGCACAGATGATAGAATTTTTTTCTAACTTTAATTATAATTTTACAAGGTGATCACAGATCCTGACAACTAAACAGAAGTCTACGGAAGTACTATTCACTAGTGCTGAGATGAGAATCACTGTCCAAATTAAATGTTCTCTATAGAACCTTTTAAATACCGCTGTAGAGCTGATAAGACCAAACTAGAAATATAGGAGAGAGAGAGAGAGAGAGAGAGAGAGAGAGAAACTCTGACAAAGACAATGAGGTGGAGTGAAGGAAACTTGACTGAGGAAACTTCTTTGTGGCTGAAGGATCGAAATAAAAGTTTTTTCTATCTATCTAAACAGGGTGGAAACTTCGCTTGTATGGATATATTTGGGTGCTGACGAAAGCCTGTTTATGTTGGTTTGTTGTTGTGTGGGGTGTAGTACCTAACATGCTTATAAAAGCTTTTTATGCTAAAAATGCAGAGAGAATAAGAGAGAGAGAGAGGGAGTGAGAATAAGAGAGGGGGGAGAGAGAGGAGAGAGAGAGGAAGGCAAACAAAACAATCTTGACAGAATGTAAATGATCCTGTTTTGGACAATTCCCACACAGAAATGAACTCAACACCGCAAAAAGGAGCCAAGCTAGAGAGTGGATCTGTTTTGGGCTATGACTGGCACACTGTGAGAAACAGAGCCTGCTTTGTGCAGCCTTGCCAAGACGTAGGAATTTGAGCATTTCTTGCCACCCTCAGACAGCCAAGTCATAGTAACAAGTGAGGATATGAAGGTCTGCAGAAGAATTGAGTCTTTAATAAACGTCTCATACTGCATATTTCTGCTCTGCTGTTTTAATGGGGAAATGTCCTTTTCATTCCATGTTGTATCAGCAGAAGATTCTACATCTTCACCTAAAAGGTTATATTTATCAGAGGTTCTATATCCTCACCTAGAAGGTTGTATTTATCAGAGGTTCTATATCCTCACCTAGAAGGTTGTATTTATCAGAGGTTCTATATCTTCACCTAGAAGGTTGTATTTATCAGAGGTTCTATATCTTCACCTAGAAGGTTGTCTTTTTTAGAAGTTCTTCAGCTTCACGCATTCCTCAGAAAGTTGGTCATCCATGCTAAGTATGTGGTGATCTCAGACCACTACTGGCTTGTGCCTTTGTGCCAGAAGCAGTGGGGTTCACGGCAGAGTTACAGACCCTTAAATGGACATACCATATGTGTCTGTTTCAAACGGTGTTAACAGATAAATAGTCAGAGCTGGATTTTGTAGAGTATTTAAAAAGATTCTTACTATCTCTCAAAACAAGTAATCAGCGTGACAAGGCTTAGTGTTCTCCTACCTGTTGGATTTGATTACTGCACTGTGGAAAAAAGTAATGCATTGATTCAAATGTGTTTATGTGTTGATTCAAAAGTGGGCATCACATGAACAGGCTACATCACAATTACTGCCAAAAGAAATCTATTTGGAGTTGCTGCATTCATGCGGAAATTATGCACACATTTGAAACATGAAGTCATTTCAGTTGCATTAGTTTTTCCATAGTGTATACGTAAGAAGAGATGCAGAAAAATTTTGTTCTGTGTTTTGAAAGAATAGAAGGCAGGGCTGCTGCCTAGCTGAGGCCCACAAAGCCTCTGTTCATTTCTCTGGAAGTACACCCCTCCTATCTGAGATTACAGTAAGACACTCCCACTCTTCATTTCGCTGTTGCGAGTCCATCGACAGAAAGGCTTCATGTTTATAACCTCTCAGTTATGCAGGAGTTATGCTTACCCTTACTAAACATGGTGTAATGTATACAGATTGTTTAATGCACAGCTTTTAAAGCCAAAACCAACTGCATTATGATTAAATCTCTCAGTCTCCTGTTGGTACTCACTGCTGGCGTATAACGGCAGCCTGGCTCCAATGGAATGCTATTATGGCTGTTGTCTCACAGCCTTATCTCTGCTTGACTAGCATAACCAAATTCCCCCACAAAATCCCCCTTTCTCATAGTTACAGAGATAAATACTATTCTCAGGCACTCGTTTTCCCCCTTTTTATTCATTATTTGACATTCGCTTTGTGACTGACATTTGCTTCATGTTAAATAATAGAATTTGTGTGTTTTTAAGACAGTATTGTACATACCATTGCTGCTGAGCTCTTTAAGCAAAAAAAAGTATATTTTTTCAATGATATTCTTGAAATGAGGTTATTCATTCGGTAAGTCATATATACACTTGCATATATAAATTCCAACGTGTTAAAGGCACTGCTTTATGGCAAGATCATGACAAAAAACAATGCTACAAAGTTGGCATATTTGCATGAGGCAACAAACTGCTGTAACAGCATGAGGAAAGAACACACACAGAACTCTGTTACATGAGCTGTTGAGAGACTCAAACTCCTTTACAACAAACATACAAACCACAGCCATATAATATATGCTTTTGCGCGGCTGCTGAAGGTATGAGTTTTAAATTACTGTATAAAAATCGACAAACCTGGAAGCCTGAGACAAGGGCATCAAACCCCCTGCTTTAAGAGAAAAAAAAAGATCTTTTTTTCCAGTCTCCAAAAGCCAGTTGTGTGCGAACCTGGGGAAGGGCCTTTCTCCTCTCAGCCAGCGGCATCCTCCCTCCCCCGTCCATCCATTGTCCTGAGCCTACAGCGTGCTGTCACACCACAGTCTGCTGGCCCCGGCACTTTCTGCAGGAGCCGTAGATGGCCGAGAGAAGATAGACGCAGGCAGTGAGGCAGGCGAACACTGAGCCAGTGAGGTAGACGTTATACAGGCACGGCTGCCTGTAATATTTCACATTGCAGAAGGAGTTCTTGTTCATCTTGTAGATCATGATGGCAATGGCAGACAGATAAAGCAAAGTGGCAGCAATGTCATGTACCACGTTGGTTAACAACCAGCGTTGTCCTCCCACGATGGGGACGAGGTCCTGCTTGTCCAGCAGAGTGAGGAAGAAAAGGGCCAGTGTGAGGAGCCAGAAGAACACAGCCACGAACAGCACAAAGTGGACCGAGCCCTCATACTTGTTGGCGGCGATGGTGACCCAAAGACCGGCGCCCAGCAGGATTTGGAGGATCCGTACAATCCCAACAAAGCTCTTGAGGAACTCCAGGAAATTCCTCCTCACCTGTGGCTCGGGGGGCATCTCCTCGCTGTGGAGCAGATCTCCTCTCTTTCTCCTGTTTGGGGTGGAGGCTGTTTGCCGCAAGCAGAGAAAAAGAAAGGAATAGACGGCAGAGCAACTACAGACGGTAGAAGAAGAGGAAAACAATGGTGGAGATTTCAGCAGGAGATGGAAGAAGGTTTAGAACAAGAAGAGGAAAGTGCACAGCACTGCGTGAACACAGCCTCGAGGTTTTGAAATTACTTTTCTGTGTTTCGTCCTTTCCGTTTCCTCTGCGGCAGCTGGAGAGCTTTGTCTCCCTCCCCCTCTTTTCCACCCAACAGCTGGAAGAGGAAGCACTGGAAGCAGGGGGCTAGCCTGAAACCCAAACCATCACTCCCTCTGAGTCAGAGAGAGAGAGAGAAAGAGAGAGAGAGAGAGAGAGAGAGAGAGAGAGAGAGAGAGAATGAATTAAACTAATAAGGGTGGAGTAGGAAAGGATTGAATACTATACATTAGATTTAGAACTTCAGATCGAAGACGGGCCATGACAGGGTGTGAGTGTGTGTGTGTGTTTTGGGGGTGCAGTGACGTCACCGAGTGCACACTATTGAAACGTGGCCATCCCAGGACCCCGCCTCCTCTTTACAAACTCGGACCACTCGCTTCATTCCGGAGATAACCGCTTTTTTGATCATACACGTTTCACTAATAAACCACGGAACGTGCGTCACAGTCCCGAAGGTGCTCAAGTAAAGGGATACCTGATGCACATGTGCGCTCTACCGATCGGGCGGATCCTTCTCCGTCTACACTTCATTTCACTGAGCAGGACTGGTCGTTATTACACCATAGTAAACAGTTATTATTCCAGTGCTTCAAAGGCCCAGACACTAGGCTTGCCCAGGCTATAGCTAATGAGTAGCCAGAAAGGAGCGTCTTCACTGCTGCTACGTACGCGTTTAGGCTTATTCGAGTGTCTGAAACCGATGTTATAAAATATTAATGAACTCCACGTTACTGGTCTGCTTTTTATGCACTACCATTCACAAGTTATTTGGCTGCAGACACGTGTATAAATAAAGGACTCTCTGTTAACCCTGTAACTCTCTAATCCTGTGATGACGTTACTCTCTGTTAACGTCACTGGGTTTAGCGAATTAGTAAGACTCTAGAAAGCTGTAAAAAGTTTTAGATTTGTGCAGACAGGAGAAGGGCTAAGAAAATGAATTTTGAGCATGAGACTGTAATAAAATGAACTGGTATGGTTCAGATCAAAGGCTCACATAACATCTCAAGGCAGAAAGAACCTGCCAACAATGAATATCAAAATATTACAGCTTCGGTTTTGTTCACAGAATTCTTATCACTCATATGTAAAATGCTTTATGTTGAACAGTTTGTAATGCTTAAATCCACACTGTTACTATTGTAAATGACCCCAAGTAGTAACGGCATATGTACTGCACAACTACAGCTATATTTAAAGGAGCAATATTTAAAATGTTTATTTTAAAATATTCCAATATTAACTAAAATTACCGACAGAATGTGATGAAATAACCATTTTGGCAGTACATCAAAGATGTCTATGTATCATTTTGCAGACATATCTAGTGATGGCCCGTCCTGTCTTGTAATACCATAGTATTACAACCATTGATACCATTGATAGTGAGTCACTGTAGCACTGAGTTGAATCAGTCTAACAAATTCAATAAAGATCTGAAAGGATGAAGAAGCAGCACTGCCCTGACGGTATATTCTAGATTCTTGTCAATCATGTTGAAGATGCTGCTCACAGATAAATGATTTAAGGAAAGGTAGCCAATGAAAGGAACTTGCTTTCTTTGGCTACCTGCCACTTGCTTGTGTCAAGAATTCAAGTTTGGCAGTAAACAAAAGAAGTTGTACAATTACCGCTGGATATGCTCATGGCAAGTAAAGGGATAAAGATTGATGCTGAAATCGTTTCTTCTAGACTGGTAAGGAGTGAAGAGGGAGGAAGAAGGGCTGTGCATTTTCTGGTACTATGTTGCCCCCTACTGTTTGGAGTATGAATTGAGAGGTTGTGTTATCTTACAAAATACTCCTTTAAGGGATCGTCGTGGGGTTTACATCATAAAACATCAAAATTTGATACCCAAGAAACTCCTGAAGGAAACACCTATGTTTGCAGTGAGGTTAAAAAAAAAACAACAAAAACAACAACAATATGAATCCCAACTCAGGTTCAAAAACTGAAACATATGCACAAAATTTCCCCTTCCAGTGCCTACCAGAAATATTGATCATTCACTATTTAATTCAATAGATATCAATAGATAGCATTTAATAGATATCACACAAATGTAGAAGACCTACCCTCTCATTACGTGCTTGTAAAACTGGACTGTCAAAAAACCTAGATCTTCTGCACTGTAGAACACTTAAACAGGAAAAGAGAGAGAGGGCTTTCACAGTACAGTATTCCCTGGAGCATTTTGTCAAAATAAATTCTGTATTCCATAAAAAGCATTTTCATCAAAAGCTGGTCACTTCAAAAAGCCCAAATGATCCATGAAGATGAAAGTGGTGAATAGTTAAGGCAGAAAGATGTTTAGAGCCCAAGCCCAGTGAAATAGTGTTGTGGCATTTATGTGAAGATTATCACAGGCTATAGCTGCATGTACTGAAGCTTTAGTTCATTTTAGCTTTCAGACTCAACAAAAACGCAATGCACTCACAGACCCTGCAGGGAAGGGAAGTATTCATTTAATGGTGGGATCTATGACTAGCGTCCAGTCTGTATCCTGCCATTAAAGGCCATGCCTGCAAATCTTATTAAGTGTCTGGGTGTCAGAGTTGCCATGACCACGGCTCTGCTTGCTTCAGTCCGCTCTGTCCCACTTTACTGCAACTCACCTGCAACTTGTTATCCATGTAATCACTGCCTGCATATATAATCCCCGCATTTCCTCACTGTCTGCATGAAGCCTCATTAAGGCTGAATCCCGACTGATCTAGCCAGTCTGTTACCTGTTTGCTTCATTCAAATGTTAATACATCATTTCTCTGTAAACAAAATATACTACATTCATTTGGGCTTTTAGTTTACTTACTACTTACATTTATGCTGCATATAACTGTAGCAATTTTGACATCCAATTGTAGCAATTTTTATTTAATCCAGGTTAGAAATGTTTCTCTTTTCATGTACCTATAGGTTATGTGCCTAAAACATTTTTTCTTTAAAGGACTTTACCTTTAATAAGCTAACTCCAATCTGTTAGCTTAAAACAGACGTATTACTTCCTCCCAGTACTTGGACTTGTGGTTGTCTGAGACAAGGCTGTCCAGGTTGGCGTCATCTGCATACTTGTTTAATAGATTTTAATAGAGTCACATACAGTCAATGTTAGAAGTACAGTTATTGGTGTATAGAGTGGAGCACACAGCCCTACAGAGCACCAGTGCTGAGACAGAAAGGGTCAGAAATGTGGTCACACTGTGTCCTGCTAGAAAATAGTTGTAGATCCAGTAGCAGACAGATGGGGGGGACATTGCGCTGCCAAATTTACCCAGTAGGAGGTTAGGAATGATGGTGTTGAAAACAGAGCTCAAGTCTACAAACAGCATGAAGGTGTTAAGTCTAAGTGTCATCCAGGTGTTGCAGGTTGTAGTACAGACACAAATTAATGGCATCGTCTACAGACCTGTTAGCACTATATGCAAACTGCAGAGGGTCCTGGACAGCATCAGTCATAAATTTGAGGTGCTGAAGAAAAGCCTTCCAGAGCACTTAATTTTTAGGGGAAATGGTCTGTAGTCATTCAGGTAGGTGGTCTTCTGCTTTTTAGAGCCTGCTCTGATGACATCTTAAAGTGTGCTGATCTTAGCAGTGTGTGCATGAATGTGTATGACTGTGTGTCTGCCCAGCGGTGGACTTCTAGCCTGTTTCCTGCCTTCTGCCCAATTAGAGCTGGGATAGCCTCTAGCACCCCCTGTGACCCAGAAGGATAAGCATCTTAGAAGATGAATAAATGAATGAAAGAATGATACCTAGACAGAGGGCTGATTAAATCGATCAATCAGGATAGGAGGATGGGATAGGCCTTGCACCCTTTGTATGTAATTTTGTTTTTATGTTTTCATGTGCTTTGTATCTCTTTTTACTTAGGTTTTATTATTATAAAGATATTGCATTTTGTATTTTTTGGTCATTTTAGGCCTTTATTAGCACAATTCTACTGCTTTTCACTCTTAATGACTTGGTGTTTCTTTGCGCCCTCTAATATAATTTATTTGTGTGAAACAAAGAGAACTGAACTGAAGTACAAATCAATAGAAAATAAAGACACAGAACCAAAGCCAGAGCCCAAACACAAACAAGGCCAAGCAAAGTGCAAGACAAGAACAAGGGGAATGTAACTGGAGGAAAATCAGTGAGAAACACCTATAAACAATTACAGTGTGGGGCTACAGACAAGATGCAGGTGAGGGGCATGAACAGAGGGGGCAAAGCAAGGGAGGAGCAAAATAAGACCAAGCAAAAACATAAGCACATTGCCAGGGGCATGATGCTGGATAAACAAGAATGGAAAACAGCCTGGCAGGACATTACAGTACCACAAATTGTTTTGAGTACTTAGCAGTGTGTATAAGTCACATAATTCATCTATAATATTTTATTAATCTCATCAGATCTCTCGAGGCACATTTAAAAAGGACTCTGATCAGCTGACAAACCAGCTTTGCCTTGAGTGCAACTTGTGTAGTTATGTCTCTTTCTCTGACATTTGTGACAGTAGCATTACTGACTCTGTGAAAAGTGTAAATTAGTCTCTTGCTTGACAGAGATGATTATGCAGTTAGATTTGTGTATCTGGAACTAGATGAGGTTAGGCCAATGAGCAGGGCTTTGACACAATGCTATAAGCTCCAAGTGCATTAGGGAGAGTAAGCAGGCCCTTGACTCCTGCAGCAGAGCCCTTACAGTGGGCTGAATGGGTGGTGCCTCAGTGGCATAGTTGCTAAAGCTAAAGCTAATGCTAAGGCGCTTGGAACTTATAACAGCATGTCAGCGTGAGCCCTGCTCATTGGCCTACCCTCTTCTAGTTTCCAGATGCTAAGCACACTCTCTTCTATTCATGTGTCCAAAAGGTTTGCTCCCACTCAGCAAGACATTGTGATGCCTTTTGAAATTGGCTTACAGGTTATGGACCAGGTTGTGCTCAGAAAGCAAACTGGGCTTTGTAGACAATTGGTCGAGTTATGAGAGCAAGCCTGGTCAATTGTTGTAGCAGCATGTGGTCACTTATATAGCAGTGCCGGACAGTCAGTCATTGACAAACCAGGATGAAGGCCAGACCGACTGTCTGTTAGCGACCTTAAAATGTAATATTTGCTTCCACTCTGTTGAGGCTGTGCCTGTTCCCTGAATCAATCAAAATTTCAGAAAACCTTAAAAAAAAGTTTCTATAATCATATTTAGAGGGGTTCAACCAAACTGCAACTTTTGATCAGCACCTTTGATTTAAAACTAGAATTGCTTAGCACAAGATCTCTTACATCTAAGGCCATCATTATAAACAAAATATTAATGATCCTGACAAAAATGCTTAGATGGAAAGTAGACGATAAATTCTCCTCTTATGAAATTCTTTGTTACAGTAATTTGCAGACCTTCAATCAAATTGAATAGACTCAAAGAAAAAAAAGTCAGAAAGTTTAACGTTCACCTTCCAGTAAGCAAGGCATTTTAATTTATCTTGGACTCTGCTGAATCCACTCAAAATGTAATGGTGCCCACTCATTATTGCAACAACACAATGGCTTAATCCTGACCTTAATGTAAATGTGGCTCATGTAGCTATTCTCCCCCAGAGTACACTTTTAGATGATCTAATCTCATATGAAATCTGCTTTGTTTGTATATATGTCAAATAGCTGTCCATCTGAACCTAATGAATTAGATATTATGACTGCACGCTTAGAGGTTACTTTCTGTTCTTCTTTAGATAATGTGGCTCCATTAAGAAGTAAAAGAATGAGGCAGAAAAAAATGCCCTATAGTACAGTGATCATACTTGAGCTTTAATACAGACTGTCAGATGTCTGGAGGGATAGCCTTATAGATTACAGAAGGACATTTACAGGGGCACGCTCAAACTATCTCTTCTCTCTTGCTGAAAACAATAATCCTCATGATTTTTTATTTAGCACACTGTCTAAAATAACAAAGAACCAGAACAGCAACTGAACTCCGGTTACCATCAGCCTACAGCAGCAATAACTTCATTAGTTTCCATGCAAAAATAAATAAATAAATAAATACTACAAATGCTACAAACATACTGCCCTACAAAGTCAATCCAGATCTTGAGTACAGGCTGGAATCCTTTACATTACTCCAACAAACAGACCTAGTCAAAATTACTACCTTCTTAAAAAAAACCTTACACTATACAAGTTTACATAAAGAGATTTTACCAGGAATAACCAAGCATCTTAAATCAATAACAAAATCCCTTCTTAGCCTTGGCCGGCAAAAGTTCTTACTTGCATAGGGCTGTCATAGAAAATTTATTTAAGACTGGCATATTACAGAGACAGCACTAGTGAAAAATCTGTAAAGGAAATGGTTCTACTTGATCTTCAAATAAAGGCTGATCCCTCATTTGTTTCTTGTTAGATTAAGCTATTTCACCAAAAGGTGAATGTGTTATTATCCATTTTACTCATCTTTACCAGAGGTGCCAATAGTTGCGTAGGGACTGAACTATTAATGTCATATATAAATTATATTTTAATTGTATCATGTTGATTTTCACTGTTTAAATTACATTTTTCAGAGCTTAACAAAGTCTCTTTCACTAATCATACATATTTTTGATATATTCTTTATGCACTTAGGTTGAAAAACTGTGGTGTCAAACAATGTCATTTTACCAGACTTGCCCCTCAGTCTGTTGTAAAATTTGCACTCCCACCAGTTTTGGGTGAACTGTTTACACTAGGAGTTTGAGGGAAAAAAAACAAAGTTTACAAAGCAGCAGAGATGTGTAGATTGCTCATAGAAAACTATTATTAACCTCAACTTTTTCTTTCATTATTTGGCATAATAATTCCTCCTGTAGTCCTCAACAGAGATGGACCCGGTCAAGACTGAATTGCCCAGCAATGTTAGTTACAATGCCATGAAATTATGAAAGCTGAATGCATCATTGTTGAGGGGATTCTTTCAGAGGCCAAACATGCAAGTTTCGTGCTTAGTTGCAAACCCATCCAGGCACTTTTATTCTCTATTCCTCATGTTGCTGCGTCAGTGTTTGCAGTTCCTGACAATTCTGAAGGCTTACACCTGCAGTCTGCTCTTCTCTAAGAGGAATGCATGCTCATTGAGGTTCTGGTCAGTTGGTTGACTTGGCCAGACATACACACTGCACTTGTTTTAATTGTGTGTTCGAAATGATCCTCCTGCTAGTAGGTGAAGATCCAGCCGCTTTTTCATAAGCATTGCATGTATAGTTTTTAAACATCCTTCTCACCAGTGTTTTGCATGACTAACGCTGTTAAATGTCTAGTACCGGTGTAAATCAGGCACTTTCACACCACCGCTTTCAGAAATATCTGATACCGCTGCTTTGGAGTTTTTCATAGCTGGACATGGTGAAGATTATACAGATCTGAAGCCTTTGTCTTAAAATCACGAAACCTGGAGAAAGCGTTATAGATGATGGTACTACTGCAAGATAAAATGCCCAGAAGCCACAGTATTTTCACAGGTTGACTTATCCATAGGGGACAGGCTGATATCCCAGAGTTCGAGTACCTACCCGTACCTCATATCATAGAATGATACCTCATTCTACGATATGAAGTACCCGTACCCATACCCGTACCTCATATCATAGTATCATAGAATGTCTCATCAACTATGATCGGGATACCCTGGAAACTGTTTCCTTTGCAGGACTCTTTTATCTGGACATGGCCGAACATATGGATAAAACAACCTCCACTATGTTTGTTGTAGAACAGTTGACACTGATTCATAGTGACATATCAGGACACATTAGGAGATATTGATGCTTAATGGTATTTATATAATGGTGTTTATATAAAAATTTGCATGACGTGCTATTAGGATGAATTCTGTCTAATGCGTCATGTTGTGCTAGCTTACAAAGTAAACATTCTCTCAGCATCTTTATTTGTTAATTTGTGTTGATATCTGCTGTAAGGCTAGATCATGCTCAGGTACTGTTATCAACAACTGCTAAACACCCGAATGATAGAATGTGTCTAAAAAACGACAATATCCACCTGAATTCCATTCTGGCTCTGCTGTACGTGAATTTTATCAGTTAGTTCTGCCATCCGGAAGCCGGAAGAAAAATCAGCCATCGCCTTTTGCTAGGACAGATTTCCTACAGGGCCATACTCTGTATGTGTTTAATCTCACAACTGGTGAAGAATGAGGTCAACATGTGTCTTTGGTGAAATCGGGTAATATAAGACAGGAGGCCCGTTTCACACAAACCATTCCACACCATAAATTCAGTAACATTGAAGTTTTAGTGGATTTTTATTAACAAACACTTTTAGAGCGGACTGCCATCAGTAGGGGCAGTTGTGGGCTGGAGGTTAGGGAGCCAGCCTGGTAATCAGAGGGTCGCTGGTTAAATTCCCTGAACCAACAGTAACGACTGTAGACACCTAAACCCCGTGGATAGGGCTGCTCACCACTCCGGGTAAGCATGCTCACTGCCCCCTAGTGTGTGTGTGTGTGTGTGTTTGTTTCACTTCACAAATTCCTCTGTGTGTAAACACAAATGGTTCACACAATGAACAAAGTGGCTGTCAACCCACATTTTCTTGGTGTGCTAGCATGCAACCAATTACCAACAAATGTCATAAGGAAATTACCAACAATGGTCATTATTAATACACACACATGCAACCTTCCCAGAGAACACTGGCTTGTAGTCTACATAAGTGAAGGACGTGTTGGGTGTATTTCTGACAGTTTTGGAAACAGACTAGACTATGACATGTTTCTGAAAATAATTAGTGACTTTAAAACATTGTGCATAACACAACAGTACTCTACCAGACAAGTACAAGATTTTACACCAACCACAGTATTGTGGTCAATACAGTGTGTTTTTTCTACACCACATGGCTAATATAGTCTAGATATCTAGATGTCTAGATATAGTTTTGACTTAATACAAAATGACAATATGGTTTCAAGTTTTGTGAACATTTGGTATCTGCATATTTGTAAGAACAGGTTGTTTAAATGTGTGCAGAATGTTCAAACAGGACAAATGTTTAATGTATAATATGTGTCAAACAACTTCAATTCAGTCATTTATTTACAAATATGTAACATGTAAAACATAATATTGACAGTTTTGACAACATCAATTAACAAAAAAGAAAATAATAATAAAAAATAAAGATGTAAATATGAAACAAAACACACAACAAAAACAAACGCTCAAAATTAAAAGTCTAACCATTTTCTTATGTCTATAATGAGCGAGACAAACACTGGAAAAATGTATATTGAAAAAATGACCCTACAAGCTGCTTAACAACAATTTCTTAATGAACCTGCATGCTGGGTTAAGACATATCTTGTCAGGATTCGGATTAATCTTTTCTGTTTCAAAATCATCCCTGATGTATTCTGCCTTCTTCTGACAGCATGTGATGGAAACCCACTTGCTTCCTGCTTGTACTGTAAAATTGTCTTTACGCACTCACAGAACAATGTCTCTAAACTGTCTGGAAAATGCCACACGTCTTCATCATTATGCATGCACTGTGGGTTTTGATTTTCTAGCTCAGCACATGCACAACAGAGTGGCAGCATTACTTTAGTATTACAATGATAAGGTAACAGGATGTAGGAGTTTCCTAGGCTTGACAAGTCCGTAGTGTTCCTCAAGGGGTCTGAAAGTCCCTCAAGGGGTCTGGAATTTTTGAATAATATTTGTGGGTGACCTACAGGGTATTTCTTCCTGGCCTGACAGAATGGGTACGAACTGGTGAAATCCAAGTATCTTATTTTCTCACCCTTGTTAGCCTCATCTGTATACATTAGTTCTACCCCCCAAAAGCGAATCTCTTGGTTTTAATCTTTCTTGGTTTTTAATCTTTTATGTACGTAGACATATTGGCTGTATTCAAAATGGCATACTAAATCTGCCTAAGATGTAGTGTGTATATGGTGTACTACTCCAGTCAGATTTTCTATTATACATGGGGAAATATATTCATGGTGTACTGCATGGTGTACCGCTGCCTCACCAGCTCTGCCTGCTTCAGCCAAAGAAAATGGTGGCGGGTAAACACTGGGGAGAAAAATGCAGCCAACTCAGAATATAAAAATGAGTATAGTGATTCTATGAAATATATGCTACTGTAGTAGGCAGTATAGTAGTGTGACCCTGTAACAATGGAAATGTAAGAATTACTTTTGATGAACATCAACAACTACAAATAAATGAAATAAATAATAATAAATATTAAATTGCATGACAAAATTACCAAGTTGAGACCTTTAAAACCTTCTAATAGCAAGAATTGTTTCAAGCTCAGTGTGAACCCACCAAGGTGGCACTCTCAACAACCAGTCATAAATCTTTGGGGGTGGGGGGGTGGCATATGGACATACTGCCAATCAAAAGGACCTGCCAATCACATCATTCTGTCACAGAGGGTCATAAATCAAGAATCATAAATCAATAATTTTGACAGTAGTCAATGTACAGTAATTAATGTACTGATACGTAATGTACTGATACATACTATTCATACAGCCAGGAAGTTGCTGGGACAGTGGACACCTTTTATCCACTTCTGTGCAGTGACTGTGAGGAAGGTCTCTGCTTTGGACTATGTGGGGTCACCGTGACTTGAAAATGTCCTGCTATTAGCTCATTCAACCACGGATAGACAGAAGTGGTGACAATGCAAAGTGGTGAATACGGAGCACCACAGGTAAAGTTACAGCAGTGATAACTGAGAGCTTATAGATGTGTAAATGTGTAGCTTGTGCTGTTCTGTGCTCAGAGCTGCACATTCATGACACTGAGCATACATAGTGATTTATACCAGAACTTCATTCATCATCCATAAAAATCCACTCATGTAGAGAACCCAGACACGTTAACATGTTTGATTTCCTTTAAAGGAGTTTGAGATGGACATTGTTGGAATCACTACTAAGAAAAATAAATTGCTGATTTTAATTTTAGCACTCAAAACTGAACAGCAGAGCTAATAATTCTATTAAGTAAGACCAGGGCCAGAGTGAGACTTGTTTCAGACCGGGAGCTATACAGCCCACCACAAACAATACACACACACAGCTAATGTCCTGTAATGTAGGTCGTTATATCAGAGTAGATTCCTAACTGCAGTACAATCGCCCCACATATTCCAACACCTCCACCCTGATACCAAACACCAGCAAAGCCCAGCCAGCGTTTGCATTCAAGCAGCGCTGTAAACTGGACGATGTGGCCAAAACCATACAGTCGGGCTGAATTTGAGTCACTCGTCTCTTCTCATCTGAACTCCCGTTCCACCTTAAAAAGTCATGCGGTTACACGCAGCGCCTGTGCACCGTCTGAACGTGACTATTACATTATTTAAGGTGGAACGGGAATGAAAGCTAACTTAAGTTTCATCCAATCTTCCGTAGGAGTCTCAATTACAGTTAGCACACCGGGCTGTATCAGTAGACAGGGGTTGCTGGTTTAACTAAATTACAGATAGAAACTCGGGGGTAACATTTGTAGAGAGTTCTGGTGTTTATGTATATGAATTTACACATTGCTCTCCTAATCCCCCACTGAGGAATATATATATATATATATATATATATATATATATATATATATATATATATATATATATATGTGTGTGTGTGTGTGTGTGTGTGTGTGTGTGTGTGTATCATTAGAATAGATTAAAAAAACTAAATATGCTGTAAAAGCATAAAATCTTAAAATCTTATCAAAGATCATACATTCTAAAATCTTATTTTAGAAACAAAAACTTGTGAGCTACTTTGTTCCAGATGTCTCTTGGACATCCCTATCCATCACACAGAACTGCTAAATTCATAAGAACACCTGATTTAACACAATGAACTATTGCTTACCCTTACCACGTGCTGGATGATAACTTTAAGTAATACTGGGCTGCCATGTGGACGGCTTTAGGACTGGTTATATAACGGTTGATGTGTGTGCATGTGTACATATGTATTTTTTAATATGAAAACTTACATGCTACAGAAAGTGCTCGCCTGCATGCAGATGTTAATGAACAGCGCCTATAGGGGTAGAAAGTCTGGAGTAAAAGCTGTAAAAGACGTAAAACCGGATATATTCAGCTGCCATTGCACTGTAATTTCACCGCAGATGCATATCAGTAACCAAATTAGGCGGAGCGTCGTTGCGCACTTCCGTGTTTCTGCTCGTTCTGATTGGTGGAATATTGAGCGGGCGCTGACGTTTGCGAGAGTCCCGCCAATCATAGCAGAAAAGGGGACATTTCACAGAGCACTCGCAGAGGTCGACTACCTGTGTGTCTCTCGCTCGCTCAGGGTGAACAGTTTTTTTAGTACCTCCACGTTGTTCCTGTTAGCATTTCACAGGACATTTTTCCAAATGGCTGCTTACGAACTAGTTCTGATTCGCCACGGGGAGAGCTGCTGGAACCAGGAAAATCGCTTCTGCGGCTGGTTCGACGCTGACCTTAGCGAAACCGGGATTCAAGAGGCAAAGAGAGGCGGAGAGGCTTTAAAGGGTTTGTAGCTGCGCTTTTTAACAATACTTTTACTGTAGTACATAGTTAATACCGTAAATAGCGCTAGTGATGTAAAGGATTACTGATCCCTAATGAGCGTTTGCAACACCAGCACCGATATGCTTGGTTAGTATGGTTTAATTCTTGTGCAGACTTGGGGTATTTTTTATTTTGTGGTAAACCTTTTCTTATCCAAAAGAACGATTTAATTTGAAATGAGTCTTTTTAGTCGAATCATTCAGACTTTCCGAATGATTCACCACGACTATTGATTTCCTGTAGAGGGGGGCGTGTTTTCCGTCCTATCGCGGAATCCCCGCCTCTTGAAACGTGCTCACTCCGTCTGAACCAATCAGGCTTCGTCTGAGTAGCTACATACCGCCCACCAGTGACGTATGGGGCGTGTGCAGTCTGCTGCGAACGTGCCGTATGTAGCGTTATCCTTTCATCTGCCGAATGGCCTACAACGCATGGCATGATGCTGAAACCCCCATGATCATGATCTGATAATTCTCATTTTTAGGCCAATACACTTATCACACTGTTTAACGGTCTTTCGTGAAAACATGAAATGTACACTTTAATCTGTATGGTATTTAATACATATTTTTGGTTTCTACAGATGCTGGGTTTAAGTTTGATATTTGCTACACCTCTGTTCTGAAGAGGGCCATCCGTACATTATGGATCGTTTTGGATGGCACTGACCAGATGTGGCTCCCAGTGCACAGGACCTGGCGGCTCAACGAACGCCACTATGGGGGTCTGACAGGGTTAAACAAAGCTGAGACTGCTGCCAAGCATGGTGAGGCCCAGGTCAAGATATGGAGGCGCTCCTATGATATCCCTCCTCCTCCCATGGAAGCAGACCATGACTATTACAGTGTCATTAGCAAGGTGAGCCCAAACATATCAGTAAGGTTCACGCAACAAGTTTGTTTTTTTTCCCCCATATTATTATCCCATTATTGGCTGATCTATAACAAAATCGTTACTCAACTATTACAGAACACAGCTGGTTACTGGTTAATAGGCTATGGTCCGAAGGCCACAGCTGAGCTGAGATGCTATTCAGTGTAAACAGCTCTTAAGTGTGGTCACCAGAAAAGGCTTAAGGACGTCACAAATTAGGGCCAATCGGTCAAAAACACATGTCAGGTCTACACAAATATTTTACACCCTATGTTGTAGGACCGTCGTTATGCTGATCTGACTGAGGACCAGCTACCTTCATGTGAGAGCCTGAAGGACACTATTGCCCGTGCTCTACCATTCTGGAATGAAGAAATTGCTCCTCAAATCAAGAAGGGCAAGAGGGTGCTGATTGCTGCTCATGGCAACAGTCTGAGGGGTATAGTGAAACATCTGGAGGGTAAGTGTTGCTACATATCCTTTAAATTTGACTTCTCCATCTTCTTTGTTAGATGTTCCTGTTTTTATTTTTTTAAAACTTGATTTTTTAGAAGTATCATTTATGTGTATAGCATTGATTTTTTCTTTTTTTTTTTTGCTTATGCACTGACCATATGTGGTTGAGCTAATACAGTTTGTTTCATGCTTTTGTAGGTATGTCAGAGGAAGCCATTATGGAGCTTAACCTCCCTACAGGCATCCCCATACTCTATGAGCTGGACAAGAACTTGAAGCCCATCAAGCCAATGCAATTCCTGGGAGATAAGGAGACCGTGCGGAAGGCCATGGAGGCAGTGGCAGCACAGGGCAAGGCCAAGAAGTAGAATCTTGTTCTGTTAGACCATCTTTTAGAAGGGGATTACTTGTCAGCACTGAATGGCTCCAAAAGGAGCTACCACTACTGATGTCATTCAACATCATGATTCAGTATGGGTTAGCATTTGGAATTGTTTTATATGTTAATTTGCCTTGTGTGTCTGAACTATTATTTTAGTGTATCTAAAAACACATAAACATAAATAATATTTATTGACCAAACCTGTACACAGGGACCACTGAGGTTTTCATTTGTCATTCCTCTGCTGAATGCCTTTCATAATTTGTAATGGACCACAAAGTAAACTGAAATTGTATTGGGCTATACAGAGAGGGGATGCAACTTGAAGAAGGCCCCTTATATGGTTATCATCATAGCAAAGAGGCTTTGAAACAAAAGACTATGGTGGTCTCAGTTTTCATATGTAAACTCTGTTCCAGAATGTACAGTCATGGCTGTTCCTCATGTGTTTACATACGTTTTATTTTGGGCTGTGATGACATTATAGAGAGTAAAGACAAGGTGCTTAGATCTCCAGTATAGTTAATGACGGTTATCCTATGCTACTGCAAGAGAACGTGTGGGAGAAAAGTGCAAGACAGCCAAAGTGCTCTGCACGTCATGTATCATATGTATCATTGTGAAACTGTCTGTAAACTGAAGAGGACGAATAAAGCAACAATTCAAGAGTGAGATCATGTGATCCATTTTATAACTACAGTACTCCAGCCAATGAGAGCTTCTGGGCATAAAACATACAGGTCTGATAAAAATCATTTTAATCCAGGTTTAATAACTGCTTAGCAAATACTACATCAAGAGATCATCCCTCATAATTTGTTAGACCTGTAACAAAAGACTTCCATATGAACACAAATCTGTTTAAACATGTCTACATTCAGAAACCCTGGAGCAACAGCGGAGAATATCTACATCAGTGGTAACCAATCACCAACCATCTTGGTCTGCATATATACTTTCCTGTGCAGTTCAGTTCCAATTTGCATCCGACATACTATCACCTCCCCATACATACACTAATGCATCTAGTTCAGCCAATTAGGGGCTTTTAATGACCAGAATAATGCAGAAACAGTATGACAGATTGTGATTCAATCTACACTCCACAGGAAAGTAAACATACAGGACCTTGGTCGATGACCACTGGTCTATATAGGTGGAAGCTCATTCCACTTCTACCACAGGAACAAAGCTATGAGCATGATTTCTTGAATGTCAAAGAAACAATATGCCTTTTAAGGCCCTGATCGATATCTCTTAAAGATCTGATGCGGAAAACATCTTTATCTTCCACAAACTTCTGAAACACATAAAGTCCACCCCCAACGCCAAAATAATGAGATTTAGTTGCCAAATAGACAACTCCACCCTCAGCAAGCAGTTTCTGAAACACGTTATGAAGAGAAGGGTAGTAGTCTGTATTGTAAATGGTCTCAGACGTGAAGATGATGTCATATTTCAGTGCGGGCTCTTTACTTTGCATCAGAGAGAGATAGGTAGTCCAGTCCCCAGAGAAAAAGCTGCAGCGATCTGTGAGTGAATGGTGGGAAGAATCCAAGGTTCTTCTCTTAGGTGGGGGGCTTCCATCATTTTTTCCTTCATCCTCATCATCATCACTCTCTTCCTCACAATTGAGGAACACATTTGGCATTGTTAACTGTTCTATCACAGTACTGTTGTAGTCTTGGAAGTGGACCTTACTGGCTCCTCTCTTTAATGCCAGAATACCAAGTAGTCCAGCTCCAGAACCCAAGTCCAGGACCCTTTTCCCAGAGAACGTCTCCCCTTCATCGTCGAGGTACTCTAGGAGATCGTAGGTGCATTCCCAGATTTTCAGGCCCCCTTCATAGACCCCAGGTATAAGGTCTGTGTTCAGGGCCGCCGTCTGAAGCAATATGCTCTCATCGTCTTCACGCTCAGGGGCCGTTTGCTCAAACACAGATTCATTGAGGTAGTGAAGGGGCGGTAACGAGCCTATGTTGACCGTCTCTGTGACGGAGCTCTCAGTGCGGGACAGAAGTAAATCCGGCGTGTGCTTGTGCTCTACTGCTTCCTTTGGCTTCTCACTGGCCTCCTACAGGAACACACAAAGTACTGAATTACGTACAGGTTTATGACAAGCTGTTCGAAGCTAGACCTTCTAACTGTTGGACAGTCCAGTAACTTACATGTACAAGACAAGAAAAGTATATTTACGTTATGTAGCTGCCTAACCACTGCAGATAGACTTCCGTGGGTATAAAACATGAATGTATATTAATAATAATAACATAAGACCAGATAAATCATTTGGCATCTAACGTCACTGAAGATCGGCCTTTTATATTAGCATATGTGGCTAGTTATCTTTTCCAAGAGCAGGCTAACCGTACACCAGCTCGATACTTACAACAAGCTTGCCCTGCTTCTTCAGAGGATCAGGATTCTTTTCTTTTTCTTTATCATCTCGACTGTCCTCATCATAGTTCTCCTCAGTCTGCAACGGAATAGCGAAATTAAAACTGAATGCCATCACCGGGCAGCGTTTTGACAGCGAGAAAAAGCATGCACGTGCAATATGCACAAACTGGACTACAAGAACCACAATGCCATTCGGTGGCGTGACTTCCTTTTCCTGTAGTAAAACTAAGACCGAATTCTTAAAAAATATATACATATCTATTATCACGGGACGTAATTAAATAAAGCTTTAAAATGTTTTTCTGTTCCGCTGCTTTAGAGTAACAAGTCGAATAATCGCATATATTAAATCGAAATTATTTTATTCACCGCAAGATGTCAGCCACTGGCTCTTAAAAACACCGAAACGGTGAACAATTAAATCACTCTCTCTTGAATCACTGGAAAACCATTAGAAGTATACATCACTAACATCATCTAGACAACAGTACGAGGCTATTAAAATAGACCCTTTTTGCTGTAACATTGCGACGTTCGTTGCGTCGCTGGTTTGTGAAAAGACTCAAATTCCCATAATCCCCTGTTTTCCCAGCAGTTTCAACCCACGAACCTGCGCGTCGCCGAGCAGTAAAAGACGCCAAAAGGGCTGGAACAACTGGCTAATTTGTCTGCCTCATGTCCGCGATGGATTCCTTCTTCAGTGCTATCATGAGCTGAGTTTGGCTTTGTTTACTTCAGGCAGAGGAATACCGTGAGGCGAGACAGCGGAGGTAAAGACGATCTCTGTTTGAGGTGTAACTACCCAGAATGAGGTGCGAGCTTGCTAGCCGTTTGTTTATAGGTGGCTCTGTGGTGAAGTGGTAGGGTCTTTACTTAACACAGTATTAGTCTGAAGGGTTCGTAATGTACTGTCATGAAGGTGAGAAATCATTCATTTTGGATTTTTTCCCTACATATTAAATATACATGTTAGTAGTAGTGGTCATAGTGACTGGTGAATGGGGGTATTTGATGGTATCTCCTCACTTTCGTTTTTTTTGACTCCCTCTTTTAGAGCAACCCTTTATTTCTACTCACGCCCTGTAAGGAATGCAGAATGTCAGGATTTCCTTGTCCCCTTAGATCAGACACTACCCAGTGTCACTCAGATTAATCAGCATTGTGCTTGTCAATGTGTTTGAAATGTGCAAGACTAAAGCTTTAAACCTTCCTCTGAAACCATCGCTCTAAAAATACAGTAAAAACATTCACCAGACGACTGATAGTGTAGTGTTATGTCATTGCCCACGCCCCCCAGCCTCAAGTTAAAGGGTCTATGTATGTGTGTGCATGCGCACTTGTGCTTGTGTCTGTTAATCTCTCATTCAGAAGGGAATTGGGAACGCAGTGGCTTTTCATCAGGATGGTCTGAAGCCTGTCTGTTGAAGATTAAACATCTGGCTAAACCCAGCAATCCACAGAAAGAAGTATTAACTGTGTGCCTGACCCTGTGTATTTTGAAACATTGAAAAGGCTGCTAGATTTGGCTTATTCTTGGTTGATATTGAGCTTGTAAAGGGCTGGATGGGTTAGTGAATAATATAACTTGGTAAAGCAAGACATGATACGACAGCGTATTGATCTGGTGCTCACAACGTTGAAATATAATTCCTCAGATAGTTATGGCAACATTATCTGACAACATTGTAACACCGTAGTGGCGTTGTTGTCTGTACGTTGTCTCATCACCCTAGAATCCTTATAAGTTCTATTATGTTGTGCATGTAATTTCCAACATCCAGTTGGCAACAGGCAGTCTTAATAGCACATAGCCATGGTTACTTAATAATGAGGTTGTGGTTTTCTGGGATAGACCCTAATAAATTGTAATTTTTCTCTCTTATGCTGACAGCTTGCATTATATATAGCTTGCATATATATATGAGTGATGTTTGTTTTATTCCACACACGTTGCAGGTTTAGTGCAGATTGTCAGATTTTACCAGATGATGTTAAACACCAACATATTAAGTGTTTGAGCCCTTAGAGTGATGTGGTTTGATCGTCACACCAGTATTTATTTATGATATAGATTTCTATTGTTTCGCTTTAGCTCTGACTGATCTGCTTAGATAGATCAGATACTTCATCTTACTAATTGGCTTATAAGTTCAGCAGAAGGGCCACTGATCCAAATGCTGAGTGTGCTGAGGCGTCTTAGGGTTTCATGGTATTAGACAGAGCTTGGCTTTCAGTCTTCAGTGCACCTTGCTGAATTTACAGATTTAGTCCTTGTATGAACAGGGAAAATCTACAGAACTGTTTGCACCTTTGTGCTCTTGAGTGTGTGTAGGTTCTGTTCTTACCTAGGAACAAATCCTAAATAAGAAAACATTGACGAAGCTCAGAATCTTTATAAAAACTGCATACATGGGTATTAAGTAGAAATTTACCCCTTAGAACAGTTGGTGGTTGAGGCCCATTGTGCTCTTCGTTTTTGATAGTATTTCTGAAAACAGTGGCAATACTGCTTTTTTTCCTCATCCAACTTATCAAACGTCTTAAAAAAGCAAAACATTATGATGGGTTTTGTGTAAAAACAAAATGTCTTGTTTATTTTTGTCATATTGCCCAATTCTACTAATTATGCAGGTTCCAGTTTCGCAACAGCATCTTATTATTACTATCATCTTAGCTGGTTGAGATTTTTTTTTAGTGTGATGCTCGCTCTACCATTTAGGATTTTTTTTGTCCTAAGATGCTCCTGGGATTTGATTTGAAACAAAGGTAAAATATTACCTAATATAGTTCCACGTCTTATTTACACTTAGGCCTATTCATTACTCTAGAGCTGTTCCAGTAAAGCTTGTCTTGTATTTAGACCAATTCAGTTGCATTCTTTAAATAGGACTGTAAAAGTACAGTATTTCTTTCTGTGTACTTTATTTCCAGAAAAACTGGAATTAGTAGGTTTGCTCATTAATTGAAATTTACTTTAGCTACACATACTGTTTTTTTTTTTTTTGTTGTTGTTGTTTTTTTTTTTCAAAAAAAGAGCTGTTAACAAGATTTATAAGCATTGTATATTCATTCTGTGAATGTATGATGGCAACTCTGAGGGAATTGTATATCTCTTGTTTTCTAGGGTCACAATGCGCCCCTGCCTGAGTGTCATGCACCTGTTCGGGAGATGGCTGAGGGGCTGCTCCAGACGCAGTCGCAACCGCATGCCTCGGAGATTGAGAGAGCCCCTGAGCTACTTTAGACTCCTAATAAACTCCCTCTACTTCAACTCCCTCACTAACTCTGATGTGGTGGTAGATTCCCTCTTTGAGCCGGTCTTCTGGATGGTGGATATTCTTACCCGCTGGTTCGGGAAGGTAAGTCTTTTTCATTTAGATAGATACTTCCTTCAGTAGGTTTGTAATATTTTGTAGCTGGTGTATTTATAAGATTTTCTTTTTCTCTTCTCTGAGGTCTTTGTATTTCTAGTGGTAGCTCTCACCAGCTCCATCCTCTTTATTGCATACTTCAGCCTCCTTCCCTTAGTCCTTCATACCTATTCTCCTGGATGGATAGTATGGCACATCTGTTATGGACATTGGAACTTAATCATGATAGTCTTCCACTACTACAAGGCTACAAGTACATCTCCTGGATATCCTCCTAAGGTTGGGTACATATAAATATGGTTATTGTCTGTGAAAGATATGTGAAACTGTGGATGTCTATATTTAATTGCAATTTCATTTTTTTATTTTTGCTTTTCAGATGAAAAATGACATTCCGTTCGTGTCTGTCTGCAAAAAGTGCATAATTCCCAAACCAGCAAGGACTCATCACTGTGGGATTTGCAACACGTAAGAACAATGTAGTCAGTGTAGTCTCATGTCAGGAATGTTCAAGTCAGTCTTTTGTGTTGTGTTTGTCTGAGATGGACAGACATACTGCTGATACTGCCTTCACATGATGCCCTCTTTGCTTTTCAGGTGCATACTGAAAATGGACCATCACTGTCGTATCCTTTCCAGGAGGCTAGACTATGATTTCCAATGACAAGCTTCCATTGATGCTGCAGTTTAGACTAGGCACAATCCATCTCTGGGAACTGCCCCAAAGCTGGGTTCATAAACTCATTGCACATCTTAGTGTTCCCCTGTTCCAACATGTTTGATTCTTCCTTTCAGTTAACTATTCATTCGAGTTGGGTGTGTTAGAGAATACTAAACCCTGAATTGTGAAGTGTTGTGGTACAGTTTGAGAATCTAACCCAGGAGTATGTATGAAAAATTCTTGAGAATTCATTAGTTAAGATGAAAACAAAGTCATTCGGAGTATTTTGAAGTGTAATTTTGCACTGTAGAGGAACTGAGAAACTTTTTTCCCTGTCTAAAATGAACATGAATGAATGAACCTATACATGTTTTATGATTTTCAGTAATGGTAAAATAGTATAAAGTTTTTTTTCCTTTGGACACTATTTTGCCTCACAGCACTCTACGTGAATGTGTTTTTTTTTTTAAAAAGGTCAAAATATTATCATAAAACTATTGTAAAACAATGTCTCGGGTATCAAGCAACATATTCATAATTTCATGTAGTAACATTTTGTGAGGGAGCTTTTAGTAGCATTAAACTCTAGGCCTGGTCTCTATCATTAACCAATGTAATTCTAACAAATTAAGCATCTTTACAATATAACGTTTCATATCTAACCACTCTGAATGACTTTGATGTTTATTTCTTAATGATTTAGATTTGTAGACATATTTCTATCATAGCCTTAGGTTTCTAATTGGAACTACAAGAACCTATAATTGACACAGAAGTTCTACATTAGGTGGAGATTATTTACACTTTAGATGTGTTTTTCATTCTCATTTGTCCATTTACAGACTCTTAAGGACATGTGCTTTTTCCGTGGCACCCATTTAGCAGTCTTTTTCAGTCCCTACCAGAATGAAAGTAATCACTACTGCTCAATAAAAGTAATAGTAACTATGTTTTTCCCTTTGATGTTGTCCTTCCATTTTTAACCTTAACTGCCCATTTCCAGCTTGGCTTAACAACTGTGTTGGTCATTTCAACCACCGCTATTTCTTTTCATTTTGCCTCTACATGACTCTCGGCTGCCTGTATTGCAGCATCAGTGGCCGAAACCTCTTCATAGATGCGTACAATGCCATAGATGTAAGGATCACCACGTTTTCAGTTTGGGTGGAGGGTGGATTATTTGAAACTTGGGGACAAAAGAACTAACCAGTCTGGTTTCAGTACATGGGGAAACATGCAGTCTCATTTGGTCTATCTTGCATAATTGTAATGCTGTTGCTTCTCTTGCCTTCTTTGTCTTAAATTTGGGATGCTGTGCATGCAATAACTCGGCTGGTTCTGTCTCTGCCATCACTCCAATAGCACTTCAAGCACATGGATGTGGAAAAACAAGGGGTTCCAGTGACAGGTGTAGGCCTGCTCATAGGAATCCTGCCACAAGAGTCCATGACTGGGAAGGTAGTGTAGTGAGCTTTGCATCTTGCTAGATGCATCTCCATCTCTGCATCTGTTTTTAAAGGGGAACTCCACCAGTTTGAGTCTTTTTTTTTTATTATTTATTTTTTTTTTTTTTACAGTGGTGGTCATAGGAACCAGACATGTGAAGCATTTAATGGCTCAAAAAGCTACCTTACAAAAATTTGATACAGATATGTTGCCAGATGGCTGTGACATTGTTGTACAATAGCTGTACAATATGTTTTAGTCTACAGTGTCAACAATCTTTTAAAACAACTATTAAAAGCTATTCGTGGTAGGTTGGGCAAAATAGCTATGGTTGCATTGTAGACATCACAACCCTTGCATCCTATCACCACCGCTGTAGAGAAATCTCAGTTGGTAAGCTTCTTTAGAATGAACCATTTCACATCAGAGTACTATAATTGACTTGGTTTATATCATCCTTTAACTCACCTTGGTGTTTCTGTGGTCAGCTTGAGGGCTGAGGTCCTTACTTTATAACACATTACAGCTTGATTCAAATGCCCTCATTTTATTAAAGCCATAATCAGTTCACTTTTAGGATGCATTCTATTTGGGGACAGTTAGTGTGCTGGTTATTCATAACACTTGATGTATTGTTCACCAAGGACTTTATTTCAGTCATATTGGTGTGTGCTATATTACATGACTTGGTTCACTTTTATTCTTTATTCTCGTTGGTCAAATTGAGAGATTAAATTTCTCCATCATTTTCATTCTTAAAATATCCTAGGATGTAAACACGTTTATTAAGATGGCATATACTTGATGAGCGGTTTGTGTTCTTTTCAGGTTGAGATTCCATTTTTACTGTCATGAAGTTAAATCTTTATTTCACAAATATTTGAATTCACGCATAAATTAAGAACATGATTTAAATGGTATGATTCTGGTTAGCAATAATTATTTTGTGTTTTCTTTTATATTGATAAATTACAATCTAGAAATCAGCCGTAAATGAGATCTGTAAATATTTATTGCTGTCTGTGCTTTTTTCTCTTTTCCTCGATCAGAGTTATTATCACACACCATCACCACCTTACACCTTTAAGGACCGGATGTTTCATAAGAGTGTTATCTACATGTGGGTCCTTACAAGGTACAATATTTTACCAGCTGCCTTCTTCAGATTGTTCAGTTGATCAGTCATTTTTATTGTTGAACAGTAAATTTTTTTTCAGTTGACCATTTTTCACATGACCTGTGGCCCACAGCACAGTAGCAGTTGCTTTAGGAGGTTTGACGGTGTGGCATGCTATCCTCATCTCCCGTGGAGAGACCAGTATTGAGAGACATATCAACAGTAAGGAGGCCAGACGCATGACGAAGCGGGGAAAGGTAGAAACACCAGCACACATCATTAAGGTTAATGCTGTCCACTAAGTGCACCGTGGTTTATAATATGTATTACAAACATTAAATACTGAACCACTAAACTAAGCACTTGTTGTGCAGTTACACTAATGATACTCTGTATCTGTGGATAATGTTGATCACATACTCATAACAGTGGATCTAGGGTGTTTAGAAGTATGGTTGAGTGAATGCTTAACAGCCTGTCCTGTGATAAACACTACTTGAATTACACTGACGATCTGTTTACACTGTAACAATTAAAGGTGCCTTAAAAAGAACTACTAAAAAGATACTAAAAAGATCTAAAGTTACTTTGAAAATCCTTTCCATATAAGGAGATTACTGGAAGAGGCCTTGATAGTTTTTAAGCTCTTGCAGGAGCCTCCAGCTACCTTGCTCATAATATTTACAGTATGTTAGGAATGATTATCGGACAAGTAACCTTCATTTTTTAACTTTCTCTCTGTGCAGTAAATACACAGATACATTTGACTTGTTCTATGAGAAACTGACAAATGAAAATTGCATAATAGTTAACCCATTAAATGCCCAGGACTCACCAACAAGTTCACACTTCTTCAATAGTTTACACACTTCTTTAACATTTTACATTGTAGTCTTACATTGTAGTTATTGAATAATACATCTTAAGAGGCTTATTATGATTTTATTAGGATTATAATGAGATCATAAATCATATCTTTGTTAAATATCTTTATTTAATATTTATTTTGCAATAATTGTAGTAAGCAACTGTGTGCTTCTGTTTATGACAGGTCTACAAGAATCCATTCGACTATGGGAAACTGAATAACTGGAAGGTGTTCTTTGGTGTAGAGAAGAAGAGGTAGGAATGAATTAGAAATGACTCTTACCAATGTTTTAGAATGCAGACATTAGCATATCAAGTCCAATTTACAGTTCATTGCACCATGAAGCATTTCATCACATTGCACAAAACCTGTTGTTGCAGCATTGAGTAGTCTTATTTAATTCAAGATGTTGCATAAATATTCACAATGTAATATTGTAACAATCTTTTAACAGTCATTGGCTGACGAGGGTCTTGCTGCCTTCTGGACATGTCCCTTATGGCGATGGCCTGACATGGGACATCTACCCGCTTAAAAAGGACATGATGCCAGTGTGAGTGGATCAGCACTAGCAGATGTAATGTTGGTAGGGGCCAGTTCGCTCCGAAGGTCACTCAGCACTGCCAAGGCAGCATGTGGGGCCCAAGCCCTGCACGTTTGGAGTCTGCCAAATCCAAATTTGCAATTATGGTTACATGGGATAACACAGAATCATGACGCGGATAAGAACAGACTGGTCTCTTAGAAATATTTGCATTTGTTGCCTATTTTTGTTTTAGGACTTTTGATGACATTTGATACATTTGGTACTGGGGCATATTGCCTTGTAAGGAACACTGGGAATGTGGAGCTGTGCTCCTTCAGAATCTAGATTGTGCATGACAATGAAAATGGGGTATGTTTTATATTCATGTTATTTATATGTTATTTATCATGGGTATCATCACTACTGGAACAAAGCATCCTTAAAATTGTACATTTACAAGAGAAGCAAAGACATCCATAACCTCTACTGTGTCATTTCGGACCATTGCCATATGTCCATTCCTCATGAAATGTAAAGGAAATAATGTAAAGGAAAGCTACCAATTTAAGATAATTTAAAATCAGCCAAATAAAACATTTTGTTCCAGCAGCAATGATATTCACCTCTGGCAAGGTGTGCAGGTGTGTATAAAAAATAAAATAAAAAAAAAAAAAAATATATATATATATATCACCAAAAACATATTGTGTAAGGTTTTCATAAAGAATGAATAAGGTGTTGGTGTTTTTGGCAAGTTTTACAAATGTTTTGTTTGTATTCTCCAAATCACATATATTTATTTAATCATGGATATCTTTATCTTTTATTGCTTTATTGTGAATTTCCAGTGGTTGAGTTTATATTCGTGACACTTGGTCGCTATCCATATTGATATCAAAACAATTGTTGCTAATCCTGAACCAATAGAAATGCTCCAAAACTTGGAATAAAAGCTCTTTCCAGTAAAATGTATTGGGATACTTAGTAAAATGCAATTAAAACAAGAACCTGTGATTTGTTAATTCTCTTGAACCTCTCTTGAAATGGTTTCCATGATTTTCATTGACCAATTTATGAACAAGTTAAAATTTGATTCTGGCAACACACTCCAAAAAAAAGAAAACACCCAACTGTGCAACAATTTGTGGTCATAGTTGTCTGATTCTCTTCTTCAAGAGGCACCGTCTAGCACACAACTGTTTTTTTCCCAAAAGCAAGCTAAGACGTGAACCACAGCATACATTTCCACTGTCTTCCAGATAATCTGAGATGAGCTTGAACCTGGAAAAAGTGGTGGTTTTATGTAGAATTGCTTTCTCGTTTAACAGTTTCAAGTTGCATTTTAAGTGATTTCCTAAATCTTTTACAATTATTACATACAGAAGACACTGAAAGACCTACAGTCTTTGCCATCTTGCAGTGGGAAATGTACTTTTGAAGATGTTTGATGTCATGAAGTGTAACAGACATGACTCATTTGTGCTTGCAAAGAATAAGCCTTTGATGGATGGTTCCTTTTATACCCAGTCATGATCCCCTCACCTCTTACTAATGAACCTTTATTGTAAAATGTTCTAAAACACGGTAACTTACATGTTCTTCAAACCTTTCACTCCTATTTTGCTACTATCCCAGATTTTTCAAAGTTGAGTGTGTTGCACACATCAGATTTTAAGTTGAAGTTGGTCAACCAAAACAGTATCAGTTAAAGGTGTATTTTACTACATATATATGCACTGCATTTAACATATTGTAAAATAAAAAAAACATATCAAATGTGCCATAACCCTTGAACATGCCATGTTCTGTTTGTTTTATTTTTGTTTACATGTTTTATTTATGATATGTTAAGTCCCGTAAATAAAAAGGAATGAATGTGCTGAAGTGTGATTATGGTTCATTTTCATTAAAAAAAACAGTGTGATCAAACCGTGAGGCAAGTGTGCCAGATGAAAATGGGGAATTTGGGCCAGATTGGGCCGGACCATTTTTGTTATCTGAGCCTGCACTAAAATGTACAGAACACTTTTTAACATTACTGTGTGATTCACGCTAGGCCCGCTGGGTGGCAGTATGGCACCACTGAAATGACCACAGTCTTAGTGCGCCCACCATAATAATTTATACCAACTGCAGTATTTAAACCGTTTAGAATATTTAGATAATTTACTACGTATGCTTGAATGCATTTATGGATTCGCAATAAGACGAAAAATAATGAATTTTAAATGTCAGGACTGGAGTTAATCGAGCGGGACTTTTACTTTATAAAGTAGTAGTTTATTTTTGTCTTCACCTGAGTTGGAGCTCGGAGCTCGGACGGGTCGCGTAGCTGCTTTCATCGCTGTGTTTCAGTTGAGAGGGGCTGTGTGGTTTGTGTAGACGGTCATTCTTGCTGTAGATTAACTAAGTTTGATTTAAAAGGCCTATGCTAATTTGGTTGCAGTGGCAGGTGCTGTTCTTCACTGTGGAGTCATATTCGCTAATATTCTTTCTCCAGAGATTAGGAACCCTAACTTTGCGCTTAGCACGTTTGCAGCATCCACACCAGAACACCTGAGAGCACCTCTTGGTTCTGCTTCGCAGTCGGACTTCGTCTTCTTCTTCCTCGCTTTGGACTGACATTCCTCTGATAGCTCAGCTCAGCTCACCGTGTACGGAAATAATTATGTAGGCAGTCGGTTCAGATAGCTGGCTGTACGCGTAGCTGCTGCTGCTGTGGGGATTTATTTATCTGTCTACCTGCTCCAGCACCACCGTTGGGGACTTGTTAAAGATTGGAAATGGCCTCGAAGTGAGGAGCAGACATGGGGGGCTGTGTTGGGACGGTTCGAGGTGCTGGAGCTGCTGCTGGTTCGTCCAGAAGTGCCTCCAGATACAGCAAAAAGCGAGGAGGTAAGTGAAGGCAACAGGTTTGGAGCAACTGTGCTCCGCCAAGTTCCTCGGATAAACAGATAAATCACAGCAGTTTGTCTAAATCAAGGTTAGTCAATCTGTGAGGTCACTGAAATATGACTCAGCAATCTTTGAGACATTGCACATTTTGTGTGCAAATCAGAAATAGTGCCATAAAATTAGATGGTTTCCCATTGGATAAATGGCATCTGGATCCCAAGATCGCCATAGTTTTAATGTCTTGATAGCTGGATCCCCAACTCACCATATTTCACAGTGTCGTGGTATCTGGATCCCTAGATCACCATATTTTACAGTGTCATGGTATCTGGATCCCAAGATTACAGTAGTTTACAGTGTCTTGGTTTCTGGATCCAAAAATCACCATAGTTTAACATGTCTTGTTCCCTGAACCACCATAGTTAACAGTGCCTTGGATATGGATACCTAGATCACTATATTTTACAGTGTCGTGGTATCTGGATCCCAATATCACCATAGTTCACAGTGTCTTGGTATCTAGATCCCAAGATTACCGTAATTTACGTTGTCTTGGTTTCTGGATCCCATGCATGTTCACACGACCCCAAGATTACCGTAGTTTACAGTGTCTTGGTTTATGGATCCCAAAATCACCATAGTTTACAAAGTCTTGATACATGGATCTCAAAACCACCATAGTTTACAATGTGTTGGTATATGGATACCTAGATCTCCATACTTTAGTGTTTTGGTATCTGGAACCCTAGATCACCATAGTTTAGTGTCTTGGCGTCAGGATTCCAGGAATACCATGCTTTACAGTGATGTTTGTCTTTTTTATTGACTTGAATCTGTTTTATGAAGTTTACCTTTCATTTCCAGCTGATATAGCAGTTCACACTGATATACTTTACCTGTCCTGTTTCTTTGGAATTGCTGTGCAGTTATCTGTGTGTGTCTACCAAGAAACCAATTAAGTTAAGTAATTCTTAGATTAGTCAACATCCAGTTTGTTTTTTCTGGAAATGCTTGGGTGCAGTGCCATGATTTGTTGGTTTCTTCAGGATGCCCCATGCTGGGCAATCCTAGGATTTACTGTAGATTTATTTTTGACTCTTAGCCTTGGTCTTAAAGAGACTTGATTGGATTATGCTTCAGGTTTGTTGTAAAGAGGTTGCACACTCTTTGTTCCCAAACAGCTCCAAGAAGTTCCAAATATTGCCACTTGGATTTATTTTTGTGAGCTTGCATAAATAGCTTCAGGAAAACAGGTGATGGGCGTGTACACAGACCAAGGAGAACTGAAGTAAGCTAGTAGTGCTGCAGTAGGAGTGTCACACCAAAATCTGCTATTGATTAACAACAAGCGTTGTGCGAAGAGAAGGCATCAATGGAATGACTCCACACCCATTTTTTGAACCTGTCGGAGGATGTATTGAAGTTTTCCTCAGGATTATAAAGCGATCAACATCTACTGATAATTTTTGACGAATGGAATAATTTTTGATGTACATTGCTGACGTAGAGTCTTCATTTTGCTTTGAGACATACTGCTGGATCTTGTAGCCATGGGAGTTGCAAACTCAAGAGACTCTTACACTTCAATTACGGTTTTGTTGAAAAGTAAGTGCAGTATGCAGGCCTTATTCATAAGATTGTATGACATTAATAAATTAGGTGTTTATATATTGCATGGTCATGACGTTTCATAGTGTAGTTTAATGTGCATTACATAGATCTCTCATGTTTTGGTCTTTAAGCCTGTGGCAAAAGTTGTTTAATATTAATGTGTAATTCTGGTAAACCGTTGCTGCAGTTCGCACAGTGATTTGAAGCCTCTGTCACTCTTTTTTTAATAATCAGGATGACAAGCTGTTCCACCCTGCCACTCTGTCGAGCACAAACTAAAGTCAAATTGAATGAATGTTTAATCTTTTTCCTGTAGTAATTGGAAGGGATTTGTTAACATGCAAGATGTCAGACAGGCATCAGTAGCTTTGCAGACACTGCTGGCTTCATGCTTCATGCTTCATGTCGCTTTAACTAAAATGCCTGTGGCATATTCCAGCGGGAGCTTACTGTTCCTCATTAAGCAGCTTTTGCAATGCAGCGATGTTTTAGCCTATAGGATTCGGTGCTTCTCTTTCTGACACACCTAGGGGATGAGTCACAGTAGCATCTGTCACATCACTGATCAGGTGAAGTGGGAACATGTCAGTTTAAAATTGTATTCTAAAGTAATTAATGGACAATGGCCATTATTTTGCTGTCTGTCTCCCAAATAAAGCATGCAAAAAAAGTTCTAGGCTCTCAGTCTGGTTTACACTGAAACCTCAGTAAGAGATAAAGGCATGAAAAGCAATTGCTCAGCAATATTCTGCAGCGTTCGTAACCTTGAGCACATTACAAAACACTGCCAGTTGTGTGTTGTGTTGTGTTGCACATGCTGGTGGGAGATGCATTACGGGAAAGACACGTAAATCCTGTTATGTGTCACCCGATTAAGGTTGTAATCCAAAGCACTATAAATAATTTGTTGTTTTTTTCCCTCTCTCCATCAGACGAGCCTCTGCTCTCACCACATAGATGGACAGTTGTATGTTGGATATGCAGTAGAGGAAAAAAAAGATCATGCATATTAACCAAGCATGTCATGTTCTCCCTGGGCCCTGCAAAAGCCCAGTCATTCATCACTGCCTATTTTATGTTAAATATTAAGGATTTAATCTTTATAGAATGATACTTTAAAGAATGTTTTAGATCGTTTGTCCTGGCCAGATGCTGATAAACCTGGCGTCTCTGTGAAAATCAAAGGTTCATTTAATTTGTGGATAATCCATTTCATAATTGTTGTAACATACATCCGTATTTCACTTCACATATGCTCCTTTTTAAATTCCCGCAATTCCTCCTCACTAATCTGGGGTGATGTGTTGGAGGCTTTACCTGCTCTTTGCAGAACTCCAGCGAGGTCCATGTGTCTTGGCTGCAGAGCCGCTCAGACATCCTAAACCACAGAGCCAGGACTCGAGCCAATTTGGCATCTCAGATGGAGAGGCGCAGAAAGATGTTCTCTGAGCTCCTCAAATTAGAAAGCTGAATACTATTCCTGTCTGGTGTTACTATCTACCCTTCATGCTTTAGATTGTACTCTTATGTTCACTGCCATCTGTGTTGAGTACTCTGTGTGTTTTTTCCATTGAGACTGAAGCTGGCACAAAGGATAAGTCTGGAACAATTCCATTAAGTCTGTTACTCCATAACTTCATCAAAAAAATCTAAATATGTTGATGTTTTGTCTTTATGTCTTAACTTGATCTTAACGCTGATCTGAACAGCTGAGTTATCCAACTAACCAACCACTTCACATAGAAGACTATATGTTGTGATCAGTGTTGATCAAAGCTATTGTGCTTCCTTTAGGGCGCAACGAACCCCTTAAGAAAGACAAGCCTAAGTGGAAGAGTGACTACCCAATGACAGAAGGACAGCTGCGCAGCAAACGAGATGAGTTCTGGGATACAGCACCAGCGTTTGATGGCCGCAAAGAGATTTGGGATGCCTTGAAAGCTGCCGCTGTGGCAATTGAGTGTAATGACCATGAGCTTGCACAGGCTATCGTCGATGGGGCGAGCATCACACTACCTCATGGTAAGGACAGACGCGTTTATGTTATATTTATGCATGTATTTTTAATGTTCTCTATGTTGGTGTGTGGCTTGTTCTTTACAGAGGTGCATGGATGGATTGAACCCTGTATTAGCTGTCAGTACAGCAGTTTTGACAGCCCTCTGTTTAAGCCCTAACAGTCCAGAGACACATGCATTGGGCCATTTAATGAGGGCTGAAGCTGCTGTTACACTTTGCTGTTGCCCCCTGAACCTCTGTGAAAGCTACCAAGACAAACGGGAACGTTGTGCCAAACATTGGACCTTTGTTCACACGTATTTAAAACATTTGTTTATATTATTGGTTTTTGCTTGTCTGCTGTATTGATTGACCATTTCCACCAAATCCAAGCTAAAAATGTCTGCTGTGACATTCAGAGAATTTGTTGAGTCTCTGGCTTTGGCTTTTGTGCATTTCTAATACTTGCATTAAAAGAGGTAGATGGAAAAGCCTTGACTCTCATATTGCTACACATTTGATTTATGTTACATCATTAATTATAAGTAATTACATAACTAAGTACATAGTTAGTTACATAATTTATTGGTATGAACAGGAAAGAGTCTTTGCTTATTTTACTTGGAATATAGAAACATATGTAAACATGGCAAAAATGCTAATGATCATTCTCTTTCTCCAAATCTGATCTGTACTACAGCAATCATATTTAACTCAAAATAAAATATCTCTCTTTATTGGTATGAATTGAAAGCTTGGAATCTACACTTGCACAGAATTTGGTCAAGTGAGAAATAAGATATTTTAGGGAGAACCTACCAGGGAGGTGGTAGTAATAAGATGGAAATGTTATTTATGAAATACCTGATTATTGACTTGATTACTGACTTTCTCTGACTGAAATGTCTCTTACCCAGGTTCTCTAATGGAGTGCTATGATGAGCTGGGGAACCGGTACCAGCTTCCTGCTTACTGCCTGGCTCCTCCAGTCAACCTGATCTCAGAGCGCAGTGATAGTGACATGTCTGACAATGCCGAGCTGCAGGAGAAGAAGGAGAAGGAGGAGTTCCAGCTGAAGGTGCGCCTCTCCACAGGGAAAGACTTGCGGCTGTGCGCCAGCATGGCAGACTCCATCTGCCAGCTCAAGAAGCAGCTGCAGGTGCAAGAGGACATTGATGCTGCCAACCAGCGCTGGTTCTTCTCTGGAAAGCTACTCACAGACAAAACGCGTCTGCAGGACACCAAGATTCAGAAGGACTTTGTAATCCAGGTCATTGTCAAACAACCCGTCATTCCCAGCTGAGCGAAGTAGTTAAAAATGGACATGAGGAACTCACAAGGCTGTGAAAAAACCTTTATGGGGTGTTGCAGCTCATTGTGTGTACATTGCCTTGTGCTCTTGACTAGTTGGAATGTCCTCTTTTTGACTTGTGGAATTTGAATTCTTTGGACCTCTGTGCTGTCTTTTGCATTGACAATCACACATAGAGCTGCTGTCCAGCTATGGCTGGGAATAGGTGATAAGTTTACAAATGGAAGATTTTCAGGCGTTCATTGGGAAAAATCAAGTAATTGAACGGAATCATCGCTCAGTTGGGTTAGTTTTCCTTGAAGGCATCATTTCAGCTTTATTTCCATGGGATGGGTGGATTATAGTGTTGGCAGGAATGTGGTATATTCATACAAAATTCCAAAATTTACTCACGTTTTTTTTTCTTTTTTCACTGTTCTCTGAATTTTGTTTGTTATGTAATTGTGTTTTTTTTTTTCTTTTATTCTTTCTTTTTAAACTTGTCTTCTAAATTCAGAAGCTGAAATATGTAACCTGTTGTATCTCTTACATATATCCTAAGTCTGTTACTTTAGTTGTTATTGTATGCTTAGTATGTATTGTTATTATTCAAAATTTTATTTTGCAGGTATACTAGAATAGATTTACATGCTCATTACACATTACATCTCATTATTTTTCTCATACTGTACATCTGTATTCACCCTCTGTCTGAGCACTGTTAGAACTCCTGTGTCTTTAAGCCCCGCCTCCTGATGAGCCCACTGTACTCTGATTGGTTAGCTCACCTACTCTGTTCTGATTGGTCAATAGCCAGAGCTTTTGAAATTGGTAATGGCATCCTATAGGTAGCCAGTAGGCATTGTGTTATGACATTATGTCACCTCGTAACAGGGAAAAGGGTTGGAATTCCAGCAAGGCATTTCAGGCAGTTGAGCAAAGTGGTTTCTGTGGTGTGTACTTTGGATTTTTAACATTGCTGACCCTTTACATGCACACAAAGCTACATAACGCACCAAAGGAAAGGGGAAAAAAATGAAAAGCATAAAAGGCCCACTTTATGATTACACTTTTCAGCTTTCAGTGGCCTGGCACTTTGCTGGTTTATTTAATGACAAGAAGATAATAAATATCTAAATCCATTAAAAATACTTTGTAGCACTGTGGTATACAGAACGCTGTTGGGTCGAATGTAGGGTTGACACACAGCTTATATCAGGATCTCTCATCCATAAACACTGTAAGAAGATTATCTGTTGTGAACTTTCCCCTCCATATAGCCTCAGATCACAAAACCACCTCCTCAGGATCATGCCTGTGCTATGATTAAATATTACCATACTGTGATAAGAGCTCAAAGCTGCCCTCAATCTGAACGAGTGGTACAGGTTGTATTACAGAGTGATCTGGTTTGATGGAAGATATTTCAGTGGTGTGGATACAAATGAAAGCCATTTCTGTCTAAACAAAGCCATTGGGGTATGTTTTGTACTTTTGTAATGCAACAAGAGTGTTAGTGGCCTAGTGTGCAAGAACCTGAGAGGAACTGTTCTACAGTGTATCTTTCTTAAGCAGTCAGAATGTAAATGCTAAATGGGTTTGGGTTGTAGTTTTTAAATGCTTTCCTGATCTACTGTATATTTTTCTGATCTACTGTTTAGTAGTAATTATTGTAGACAGTATGCATTCACATGCTGCACATACAATTATATTTCTGCAAAACACAACTGTCTGGTTTCCTGAGTGTCTAGTGGCACATAATGGCCTCTTTGCTGGTCACATGACTAACAACAGTGTAATCTGGATCAGCACCATCACTTGTAGAGGGGATTTTATGAGCTGGTGTTTCAGAGAAGGAAGTATTTGAATCACTGTTGTGTTTTTCTTCTGAGTTTTTGGTTGCCAGAATAATGGCTGTACTTCCTAGGGCCAAAGGAGAGATCAAATTGCAGCATAACTGCAATCTCTTTCATTGCTTTCTCATCCAATTCAGTCTCCATCCAGGGAATCCCCTCTAACGAGCCTCTGTTTATCCATTTAATATGTTTGCGGAAAGTGACGTTAACAGCATTTTACCTCAGTGTTGCTCCCTCTACTGGAGATCAGGGACTCTCTCTCTCTATCATTAATCTCAACAGCTCTTTTCACTCCATCCTCTCAGTCCATTTGTCTCTGTCTGTTAATAAATCGTTATATTAAACCTCAGAAGTAATCAGACTTCAGAAGAGATATTGTGGCTGTATCTCATTCAGACTTAGGAACGTGTCTCTCCCTCTCCTGGGATTTATGTGATGTAATGATTACATAATAATGAAGTCTTATCAAGCCTCTTGTTTACAGGAGCAAATGTGGAGTGACGGTTGTGTGTACAGCCAAGGCCCTCAGTATATTGTGGAGTCCAAACAGGGATCATTAGGAGTGTGACTCGCCGTATGACTTTATAAATGAAATGTGACCAGTTATATATTTTTAAAATACTTCTGCAGTTTACTTCTATGACATGTAATAGTGATATGGCGTTGACTTGTAATACAAAAAGTTTCTTTTTTCCAATACGGATATTGAAGCTTTAGGTATCAGCCAGTACTGAGCTGATTTTAAATAAGCTTTAAGATGAGCTGTTTTTAATTGGAGTACTTCCCTCAAAGTGAGCATCATATGCAAACTGAGGACGAATAACTCAGCTAACATCACACAATGTGACTGTGTGCTGTTTTGAGACAGACTTACAGGATCGGATTAGATTCTTTTCCCCTCTGATGACAAAGCCAGTCTTTTCTGCTGATGTTGAAATGTAGTTAGCAGCACGTAGCCTACTGCACAGGTATAATTCTAGTTCCAGAAAATCACAGAATATAGAGGTCAGGAAAAAACACAAACAGACAAACAACATCCTGGTATGTGCAAGGAGTCACAAGGCCCATTGCTCCAGTGTAACAAAAGACATTCTCCTGAATTATATTGGCTTCTGGAATGCTGATCGCGGCTTGGAATCCAAGATGGCTGACAATACCAATAATACAGCCCACATGTCTCTGGTATATCTTATATAACAACCAGTAAAAAGATGTACTGTTCAAGTATGTCAGGCCAAATCAAGTAAACAAAATATTTTGTGTTAAATAGACTCTAAGGAATATGATTAGAAAATATTAAAACTAGTTTTTACTGATATGTAATGTTTTTTATGCCTGTAAAATCATATATGGATATCATGCATCAGCATGTACCAGTAATAGATTTTTTAAAGTGTTTGTATGAATAACATGAACTTTACAATTTCATTAAAAAATTAACAAAAATTAAAATGATTTTAAAAAAGGCTGTTACACAGTTTGATACACAGTTTGAGACAGTGTTTTGGTAGCAAATCATATATGCAGAGCCTCCAGGTCACATCAGAAGATGATCGAAGAGATTCCAAAAGTCTCCCAATTATGGGAGTAGCGTTTTAAACAAGAAGAAAGAGTTTTTTGTAATTGTATGTTCAATAAAGATCTGAATCAAATTTCTACTTTGATGCATTAAAGGGGTAAATAAAAACTACGACTTCCTAAAGCTTAGCAACTCAGCTTAGCTGTTTGTACCTCTGTGTTTTCTATATGGGAGGGTATCTGTGTGTGCTGCTGCCACCTAGCGGCCTGGTGAGGAAGAGAAGTGGCTCAGGATGATGACGGCATCTAAAGAGCGACACGAAGATCAGCGTGGAGCGGCTGAAACACGCGGATTATTTCATCTAACAAAATGGTGAAAACTGGGAAACTGCGGTCCGGAACCGCTCAGAAATTAAAACGATGGAAGAAAGGACATAGCAGCGATTCAAATCCACAGACCAGTCGTTATCGTCAAGCTGCTAGAAGCCGCTTTTTCAGCCGCCCCTCAGGTACAGACTGACCACCGCTGCTGTTTATGCACTTACAGCTGGCCTGCACGAGCACGTGGCTAAAGTTAAAGTTAGCTATCTAGCTAGTCGTGTTCAGTTTCACTTTAGGCGTTAATACACACTTGGACTGCTGGCACAAATGTACGATTTGTATTGCGCAGCATTTGGCAAGTAGGGTTAGAGGATTTGGCTTCACAGTGCAGCGTACAGTGATGATTAAAGGGCTGTAAACCGCCTACATGTAAAAGTGTTGTTACTTCACTGAAGTAATAAATAAGTAGAGTGAGTTAGTAGTAGTAAGGTACGTTTGAAAAAAGACGAACTTTCATATCACATTTTAAAAAGTGCTACAGTGAAACCATTACATCTTGAAATCAAGTTTATGTTCTATTCTTCTTATTAGCTTGGAAATGAGATGAACAGCAGCAAAGCAGTCCGGGTGCTGTCGTCAGCAAATCAGCATCTCATTAAACACAGGAGATGTTGACTAAATGTGAATGACTAAAAGGGATTCCTTTCTTCGAGTACATACCTGACTATAAACAAAAGCCTTAGCATTTGAGAATCTTCATGAGAATTGAAAATATAAGAATCAGAAGAAAAGTGGCCATTTAGAAGTTATACATAAGCACTTGTAACCCTTTACATTACCCTTCTGTTTACACGTGTCAACATTTGCGTTACAGAGAAAAGTGATCTCACAGTTGATGCCTTGAAACTCCATAATGAGCTTCAAGCAGGTCGTCTGGAGAGAGGTGGCGATGGGGCAGGCGACACCATGGAGGATGCGGCCCTCACCGAGAGGACCTCTGGAACGTTTCTTAGTGGACTGTCAGACTGCTCTAATCTCACCTTTAGAAAAGTCCAGCGTTACTGGGAGTCCAACTCTGCTGCACACAAAGAGGTGAGTGTCCAGTAGAATGAAATATTTTGTAGATGTGATGTGGTTCTCCCCATTACAGCAGCCTAAATAATGGATCCCACTGTTGATCACTGTGTCACACTGTCAAGATGCTGTTTATGCTTTTCGCCACAGATCTGTGCCGTATTAGCAGCTGTCACAGAAGTGATTCGCTCTCAGGGGGGAAAGGAGACAGAGACAGAGTACTTTGCAGCTTTGGTGAGTGGGTCTGACATTTAAGCTTATATTCAGTTTAAATAGGACTGCATGGTGTTGGAATCATCTCTAACACCTCTAGCTCTCAACAAGGGATTGTTACATTTGGCTGTAATGCTATCCCTGGAAGAGATGGATATCCATATTGGATATTAGGATACTGAATCTTGGCATCAGCCCACAGTACTCATATTGGCGCATCACTACTTTTAGATGAGTTAATTTCATCATTGTTTTATAGTAGCAGATTTCGTGAGCTGTTCTGGGATAAACACATTATTACATTATATGCAGTCCCTCGCCAACAGAAGCACTCTTTAATTTAATAATTACTGCAGAGATTAATATGTTTCAGCTGGCAGCAGTTATTTTAACTCTAACTGATGAAGTAAGTAGTTTTCATTTTTTAAGCAGTCACATGAGAAGAGGTATTCTGAAGATGGGGGGGTGTCATTGTTTCTGAAAGGTAAAATTATTGTCCTGCATCAAGCAAAGACAACAATTATGGAAAAGCTGAAGTTACAGGAATTGGGTTAAGGGCTGTCTGGTGTATTATTACAACCTGGAAGGACAGCTGTGAACTTAACAGAGTTAATGTGGTAGGAAAGAAAATTTGAATGACTCTGATTGGAAAGTGAAACTTGTTAGTAAGGCTAACGGGTAAAAAATACTTCAGTTTGCTAGGGACTATAAAGATAGGACTCTTGAGCAATGAATAAAGATCATGTGGACTGATGAGTCCAGAGTTACCCTATTCTAGACTGTTGGGCGTGTCAGTTTAAGAAGGTCAACGATGCACCCATCATGCATCATGCAGAGTCCTGACCTTAATCCCATTGAAAGTCTTATAATGGAGACTGAGTAGTTCTACTCTCCCGCTGTCCATACAAGATCTCGGCCAAAAATTAATGCCACTCAGCAATAAATGTTGGGACATTGCATGAGGTTGTCAAAGAAATGCCACAGTGAACTCATGGTGTAATCAACATTTTTTTGGTCAGGCAGTATATAATCTATGAAAAAAAAGATTACATAATTATTTGACTTTACACACTGATTATGATGTAACCTGACCCCAAAATCTCCTTACTGTAACAGATGACGACCCTTGAAGCAGTGGAGAGCAGTGAATCCCTGGCTGCTGTTGCCTACCTACTGAACTTGGTAATGAAAAGGTGGGTCATGCTTGTGTTTAGTTCATTTAAATTTAATATCAAAGGGTATAATCAATATTTACATTTACAGCATTTAGCAAACTTACAAAAGAGTCCCAACTCCCCTTGAGCTCAGATACTGACAGAACAAGGCCCAGTGATGACGCCTAGAAAGAAAAATACAGCACAAGTGTGGTATCTACCAATACCCAGAGAGAAGATAATGACCTAAGCACAGTTTAAGTGCAGTACAGTGCATTTCAATCACTTAAGTGATTCACAAAGAGATGAGTCTTCAGTTTGCGTTTGAGGAACGAGCAAGAGTTTGCTGTTTGGTCAGCCAGTGGAAGTTCTTTGCACTGTTTAGGTGTCAGGACAGAGAAGAGTCTTGGTGCTTGTTTTCCATGTATCTTGAAGGACAAAGGGTCAAATTAAATGAAGGGCTCATGGTACAGATCGACCTTTGACCATTACTGTGAGGTAGGATAGGGGTGGTTCATTCTTGGCTTTGTAGGCAAACATCAGAGTCTTAAATCTGCTGCAGGCAGCTACTGGAAACCAGTGAAGGGAGTGACATGAGTAACCTTGGCAAGATTGAAGACCGGCTGTGCTGCTGCATTCTGGATTCTGCAAGACCCTGTTGGCCTGCAAAGGAAGAGAAGTCAGGAGAGAGTTGCAGTAGTCAAACCTTGAAATGACAAGAGACTGGACCAAAACCTAGATGGCCTCCTGAGCGAGAAAAGGTTGAATCTGCTAGATGTTGTGCAAAAGAACTCTGCATGACGAAGTCAGGTCACAGTATGTGCTGAGAATGATAACTGGCCATCCAGAAGCACACCAAGGCGTCTTGCTTATTTAGATGGAACTATCAGGGATTTCTTGAATGAGATGACAAGATCACGATGAAGACCTGTAGCTCCAGGGATGAACAGCGGCTCAGTCTTGCTAGGGTTGATAAATAGGGTTGTTATACATGTTGAGATGCGACTGCAAACCTGAGTGTCAGCATATTTACTGCACTGCATGGTGGTGTTCATCTGATTCAACAATTCTAAAGCTCGCAAACTTTCACGGGTTCATCAGGCATTGCCCATTGCTATGGTTTCTGTGTCTATGCTTTATATTTGCTCATTTATTGCATCATTGTGATCTGCTGAATTGTTTGTCAGGACGTGTATGGTCTGACTAAAAAGTAGACTCAAGAATGCCACATCATTTTCACCATGTGCGATTTTTTTATTTGATTTTTTGCCTGAAGTGATTATGCCTGTGCCTTTACAGGGTACCTGCTCCGGTGCTAATAAAGAAGTTCTCAGACACAGCAAAGGCCTTCATGGATGTCCTGTCAAAACAAGCAAGCGCTGACTCTGTGTCCTCTCTGCGATGGGTATGTACAGTATTGGCTGATGGCTACATCTACATGTTGAATATTCCTATGCCTCCCCAATTGGTCAAATTTTCAAATCACCTGTTCCCAGCACTCTCACACATTTGTGCAATTAAACATTAGACTGCAAAATTAAGTGCATATGTTCGCAAGTAAAGAGGACACCTAAAAGCTGACGCCTGTGTGCGTCATGTAAATCAGGGTCGTCTCACTGACCTCAATGACATGTCAAGTAGTTCAAGACAGGATTTCTTGTGACTCTTTCTCAAGCATCAGCTCCCCCTTCTCTGCTTTTCTCACATACGTTACAGCTGCATTCTCACTTTCCTACTGAATTTTAAGCTCTTTAAAAAGATGGCACTCAGTGGCATTCTTTGTTAGTGCATGCTAAAAACACCAAGGTCTTGTTGAGATAACATTACATGATATGGATTGTTATAGGTTAGCTTTTACATGATCATGATATTAGTCCACACTTCAGAAAGCTGTCAGCAGAAGCAGAAAGTGGGTTCTTGAATAGGTTGCGTCTGGGATATAAGCAGAGGTGAAAGTGTTGCCTTGAGGTTCTGCATTTTGACTGAATTTTGCGTTTTACTAATTTGAGTTTTTTTTTTTAGGTCTTGTCATGCTTGGCCACTCTGCTGAGGAAGCAGGATCTCTCAGTGTGGAGTTACCCATCCACCCTGCAGGTCTACCATGGCCTGCTCAGCTTTACTGTGCACGCTAAACCAAAGGTCAGCAGCAAACATCTCCAGAGAGTTCTTTACAGTAATGTGCACTCTTCGGAATAATGGTGGTGCCACAGAAGAATCACTTTTGGTTCCCTAAAGAACCCTTCAATAGATGGTTCTGTAACTGTTCTCCAGTTGGACAAATAAAAATCTGTCTCTTAAAAATGGGTGCACTATGTACAGTGTTGTGATGTGGTGTTGATTGATATTGCTGATTTACTATGTCTTCCAGGTGCGTAAAGCAGCCCAGCAGGGTGTTTGCGCCGTCCTCCGAGGCAGCGACTGTATGTTCTCAGACAGCGCCCCTAGCCACCACCCTGCTGCCATCACCACAGCCAAGTACTGCATCAAAGAGATGGAGCAAGCAGGAGGTATACTGATTTCTTTCCAAGCTTTGCATTTTTATAAACTGCTGTTAGAATGAAAGCGTCTTAATATTTTCTTGTGCTGGAAATGAACGTTGGTTACTGTATTGTCTTATGTAAGCTTTTCCTCTTCTGATTGCCCTGATTAGTTAACAAGGAAGATACAACCACTCTGCATGTGCTCGGGCTTTTGAAAGAGCTGATTGCAACATTTCCTCTCAGCTCTGTGAAGTCGTGCTGTGAGACTCTTCTTCGAGTGATGACTCTGAGTCATGTGGTAAGGAACCGTCCCTTTATGTATAATCCATAGTCGGAGCATGGATTTGTACACAGTGAACACTAGAGTGCTGCAATTGATGAAGCTTATTCCTCTGTTCTAAGCTAGTGACAGCGGGAGCAATGCAAGCTTTCCATAAACTCTTCAGTAGCAAACCCAGCTCCTCCACCATGTCTGCAGAGCTCAACGCCCAGATTATCACGGTAAATTTGTCACCCACATCACATACTCCTTTCAGTAGGATCAGAAACAGCTACATCACAGGGCTGTTTCAGACCTGTAGAAGGCACTGGAATGACAAAGAATATGAGAACACAAACAGCTGATATTGCATCTCACGTTAAGCAAAACGTCTTCATCTAAATGCTGCTATATAAATATACAAAAATACTGTATATTTTGTATATTTATTATATAATATATTTATTGTATATTATTTATCTATATAAGAGGTGTGAAAATGAAAAGATGTGTCTGAACTTTTGGCTCTGTGTTGTTTTCTGTAGGTCAGTTTGTAGTATGTTCAGTAACAAATGCCTGAAACAAAGATATATTCCAAAATCAACTATGGACAATCTCTTCTTATGCTCTTGTGTATTTCTTTCATTCATAAGACAAAACAAAATCAGTTGCAGTTCATCAAATGGGGAAATTGTGTAAATTGCTCATCCTGCATTCAAGGCTACATTTCCTGAATGCGCCACAGTGATTTTATGAGGGGCACTGCAACTATTTACCACTTTAACCTGGCTTTTCCTTCTGGTAGGCTTTGTATGACTACGTCCCAAGTGAAAACGACCTACAGCCGCTGCTAGCTTGGCTCACAGTCATGGAAAAAGCCCATGTTCATCTGTCCAGGTGAGTGTCATTTGTTGAATTTTTGTGTTTTATGAGGGTTTTTGTGGATATCTGCCGTATGCCCTTGGAGGAAAAAAAACATGTATCGTGTACGTGATGTTTAGCTTGCAGATCTCTCTGAGCCTGGGCCATCTTCCACGCCTCTTCTCTACAGCCATGTCCTGTCTACTGTCTCCACACACACAAGTGGTCTCTGCTGCTACACAGGCCCTAAAGGTGAACATGGTGCTCTGATGCTTCTGCACACTTAACCAGTCCTGTGCATGACTGTGATCTAAGGTTACCGTATGGTGAGTTAGCTTGATGATAATTTTCTCATCGTAGACCCTGATCAACGAGTGTGTGGCACCTCATATGGCAGAGATTGGGCCTGTTCTACCCAGCACATCTACTGGCAATGGGCTTTACGTCTGTAAGATGTTCCGGTGAGTTTGTACTCAGTGTCATTGGATTTATCCCCAGTACAGTATGTTTTATTTAAAACAACTAATCAGTGTTAATAATCAAATAGTGAATCAGTGAATATTATTATTATTATTGTTATTATTATTATTATTATTGTGATGATGATTACACTCCTTGTTTATTTGACTTAACTGAAAGTGGGGAAAATACAGATGACAGAGACTACAGTACCATTCTATTCACTGTAAAAAGTAAAAAAAATAGAAGTACTTTACTATAACACCATTAAAGACTGTAAGCTGTGTAAATCCAAGCTCTCAGGTTCTGCATTGGCCTCAACATTTTTGCAAGTTATGCCTTGCCATGTTTTGTTTTAATTTATTTGTTTTGTGTTCATTTAAAATAGCTTTTTATGAAAAAAGAGGGGGGAATATTGTCATTTTATTTTGTTGAAAGCAACCTTGTGTGATGTGAAGTTAAGGCATTGACTGATTGCTAAATGTGTTTTTTCCTCATAAATAAATAGGTTAATTGAAACCTTAAGGAACACACACTGATTATGGAAATCATCCTAGACTTATATTCTCTCTCTCTCTCTCTCTCTCTCTCTCTCTCTCTCTCTCTCTCTCTCTCTCTC
>CM067478.1:13238453-13264713 GCA_034552555.1 Semaprochilodus insignis
TAATAATAATAATTATTATTATTATTATTATTATTATTATTATTATTATTATTATTATTATTAATGGATCACATAAAAGGCCCTTGCAGCGTATGTATCAATAGACATTCAAAGTTTCACAACTTGGCATGGGAAAAAAGGCTTGTTTGTTTGTTGATTTAGGATGTTTAGCTGTTATGATGTAAAGCTCATACCAAAAACTAGTTTATAGGATAAACTTGTGGAGTGTTGTGGAGTGGAGTGATATTTGTGTGTGGTGATAACTGAGAGGTTTGTGTATTTTTAGTGATGACCTGGAGTTTCCACACAGCTGGCTCATCCCCGTCATCAGGGACCATGTGAAGAATACACAGCTTGCGTACTTCACCTCTTACTTCCTTCCACTGGCATCAACTCTAAAACAGAAGGGTCAGTGCCCCTAGCCTCTTTACACTGTAGAAAAAGCATCACAAAAGTGCCCTGTAAAAGTACTGGTTTTCATTCTGTTGAGTTTTGTAGCTCACGTAAAGTGTTTTAACTCCTGCAGATTATTTGTTTTTTGTTTTGTTTTTTAGCTGATGAATTGGAGCAATCAGGACAGAAACTGATTGCAAAAGTGTATCAGACATTACAGTTACAGGTAACAGGATTATATTGTTATACTCTATATTGACACTCAGCTTTTGATTCTTATGTAAAATCAGGAACTGGTGAGTTTCTTACTCATGTTTATTATTGTGTCTTATCACTTAGATCTGGACGATGCTGCCAGGGTTCTGCACTAAGCCCACTGACCTGGTCAGTTCCTTTAAGGGCATTGCCCGATCTCTGGGCATGGCCATCACTGAGCGCCCTGACCTCCGAATGTGCATCTATCAGTCTCTTCGTACACTCATCAACAAGAGCTGTGAAACAGGTGTGTGTGTGTGTGTGTGTGTAGCGAGGTGTATTAGTTTTAATGTTTACCTCTTCTTGTATTTGTTAATTCACATTTTCTTAACCCATGTACAAGTGACCATTGTAAAGTAGATCTGTATGTTGTTCTGTATGTTTTTATGTTCATAGTGTTTGGTTTGTTTGTTTTTGTTTACAGAGGAGGAGAAGACTGAAGTTGGCCGATTTTCTAAGAACTTCCTGCCAATTCTGTTTAACATGCACACCCAGCAGCCCACACCTGGAGAAAGTGACCCATCCAGGCTTGCTGTGCTCGACACAATCAAAGCATACCTGACTGTCACTGACCAGAATGTAAGCAGCAGACTGCTTTCTGCTTTTATTGGGTGTGGGTGTTTGTGTACGTTTGGGTTGTGTCAGAACGGTATTAATTTGAGTAGTGATTTTACTAAATGGTCAAGGTTCTGATCTGTGTATTGTGCTACATTTGGAGCAGTTATTGTGAACCTTACCCTGTTTCACTCTGTCTCCACCTGCAGTTTGAATAACAATGTTTTGTCACCTCCAGATGGTGAGCTCATTTCTGCAGAAAGCATTTGAGAGGCTCAGCAGTCCAGACAGTACAGAGTTTACACGGTAACAACACCCTCACAATTCTTACATATGGGACTAGTTGCAGAATTTGAATAGAATCATGGAAGTTTGTAAAAACCGTGCTAAAAATGAAAAATTACATACATGGCCTGTTTCATTAGATTGTGAAATGTATTTGTGGTTTCCTGTTGGGCCAAAGCAATAAAGTTTGCTTTGAAGTTTTCATATTTGTGAGGAAATGAAGACACAAAAATCAATTAGCTATTCTTTTCAAGTAGTCATCTTTCCTTAATTTGCTCAGGCTTACAGTGATGGATTTGGTGGTGACCATGGCAGCATTTGTGGATGAAGCAACAATGACACAAGCCTATGAAATAATCAGACCCTACTTGGAGGTATGAGCCTCAAATCAGCTTTTTTCTTTCAGTCAACCCTTTTCTTGTTATATGCTCGTGCTAATGTTTGTATGTCGGTATGTCTGTATTTGTCCTCTCAGAGTAAGGATTCTGGTATTCAGAAGAAGGCATACCGAGTGCTAGAGGAGATGTGTGGAGGTGAAAAAGAGATGTGCAAAAAGTTTGTTCTGGCCAATCTGGAGAAGCTGAAACTGGCCCTGCTGGACAGCCTGAAGAGTGCTTCCTCACCTGCCAAAAGAGTGAGAACTCAATAAAGACATCACTCTCTGAGCGTGTTATGCAGAAAATGTTGAGAAGCGAAGGCATTTCTGTTTGAATCGTTCTGACTTGTTATTCCTCTATTCTTATACAGCCCAGACTGAAGTGCCTTATTCACATAGTGAAACAGCTGAATGAAGAACACAAGGACTTCATCACTGCTCTGCTCCCTGAGGTATCTTACATATACAGTGGGTTTTCACCAGTCTAGTTAGTTATGTTTGTGTTTTGAGGTAGTCATAATGCTGTGTATGTTTTGCGTTAGGTCATTATTTGCACAAAGGAAGTGTCTATTGGTGCCCGGAAAAATGCCTACTCCCTCCTGGTGGAGATTGGCAATGCCTTTATCAGATTCTGTGGGAACTCCAAAGGTAGGTTACTGCAGGGAGTCAAAAAGCTTACCTTTACATTGTGTTTCAAATGAAATCAGTGGCATTTTAAAGAACAAGACTTCATGGCAAAAAGATTGATCGATTGATTGATTGACTGAGAGAGATTTGTTTTACAGATTTGTTTTTTTAACAAAAAGTCTGCAATTACAGAAACTGGTAGCTCCTTAAACTCGGTGGCTTAGTTGCTTGAACGTAATTAAATGTTGCCTCAAAAATGCTATTTTAATTTTTTTGTTTTTAATGTATCGTCATGGTGCTTTTTTTGCCTTTTTTTTAAAATGCACATTATTACATGACTGGACTATATGGCAAAAATGCCATGTCACAGTAATTTAAGAAGTTTTCACAGTACGTAGTATGTTGCGATATTACTTGTGATGTAATACTACCCGTATTACTCAGCCCCCTCTTATGTGAAGCTTATGCATAACAACAGATGTCTTGCAGTTGAATGAATTGATAGATCTTGGCTCCATAGACACTCAATGAATTGATGAACAGTCAAGTCTCTTCTTTCTCATTATGTGGTTTGGCAAGTAATAGATCCACCAGTCCAAAATAACGTATCAGTCCATGAGTATCAAGCTGAGAATGATCCACCACCCAAATAATACCTAGTCTGTGGTGGGGATCTTGGGGGTTCTGTTCTTTGAAGATGAGGATAAAAGGCTGCTATCAAAGTATGCAGAGAAACAGATGTACTACAGGCTGTAATCATAGAACTACAAAGTGCACCAGTATGAAAAGTAGTACTGATTAAATGGATGACAAGTGTGGAACTTGGGTTAATGTTATTATAGCTGATTGGTGTGCAAACCCTGCTTGTAAAATTGGATTGTAATCAGTATGCTGTTTTTATTAGACTTGTCTTGTGGCCTGGCCTGATATGTTCTAAATCTAATAGTGGAAATGTCTATGAGAGCACAGCTGACTGCCACGTCCTAGGCAGTTGACAGAAATGCCAACTGAATGCTATTACATAGTAGTATTGTGTTGATTTTTGCTGAAATCACTTGCATTTATGTTTCAGATGCTATAAATGAGTACCTAGGTCATGTGTACGTTGGGCTTACTGGATCCGTAACAATGATTACCTGCACAGTGCTTGCCCTCACAAGACTTGTTTATCAGTACAAAGGTAAGCACAACATGCTTATTCAACCGAGCGTTGTTGTTGGTCTTTGCCAAAGTTGATATGAGTGGCTGGTTTGACTGTGAATTTAATGTCATTCAGACGCCTTAGATGTGTCGCCATTGGAGCAGCTGCTGCACAATGTGTGCTTGCTGCTGTCCTGCAGAACACGGGAAATCGTCAAAGCCTGTCTAGCCTTTATTAAAGTCCTCCTCTTTGTCCTGGATATGAAGGTTCTGGCAAGCCATCTGACAGTCATTGTAAGTTCAGAGCCCATGTTTGTCTTCCGTTTTAACAAATTTTACAGGTTTGTTTTTTGATGTCTGTGGAACCATAATTAAAAGTTTTTTTATTTTGTTCTTTCGTTCTTAGATGGAAGGAATTGGTAATATGAAAGATGATATGAGGCGACACTGTAGGACAAAACTGAAGAACATTTTCACTAAATTAGTCCGCAAGTTTGGGTAAGCTTGGGTATTCTTATCTGCAGTAAGTTTTACTGTGTTTGTATGCAGCTGAACTGTTCTGTTCCTGACTTTGTTTTTTTTTTGTTTTTTTTTTTTTTCAGCTTTGAGCTGGTGAAGAGCATGCTCCCTGCAGAGTATCACAAGGTTCTGGCAAACATCCGTAAAGCAGAGGCCAGAACGAAGAGACGTAAGCTTCTGAACAAGGAAGGGGAGGATTCTGACAGTGAGGAGGACACTCCTAAAGCTAAGACTGACAGGTATTCTCACCAAATATTGTTGCCCAGCGTGAGTAGCTTTTGGAGTAGGGCAGCTACTAACAGTCATTTCTAGAATTGCCAGGACTGTGCAATGTGCCAGTATTCAGACATTCTGTTCTTTTCAGAGATTTTGTTGAGTCCAAGTTCTCAAGGAACGTGCAAACTGTTATTTATAGTCAGTTTGCTAATGAGCTATTCTACTACGTGGAGTATGAACAATAGTTTCCAAACTGCCCAAGTTATGAGCTCAAGCATAGTCTGACTGTTAACTCAGGTTAATACACTTATGGAGCAAAACGTTTGTTTGTTTTTTCCCCTCAGTGATTAAAAAAATTATTAGCAACTTAAGTACCAGCACCAAATGCTCAGAAACTTAAACACAGCCCTAATAACTGCTGTAATTCGTGTAATCTGACTTTTATGCCTTTCATTTCTCTCCCTTTGTTTCCTGCTGAAGTAAATCAAAGTTCTGCCTGTGAGAATAGATTTAATCTATAATGGTGCAATGAAAAGCCTAATTGCCCAAATATTACTTTCTGTAGTTTATTGCGTTCTGTGTTCCTGTATTTTGAGAATTACAGAGCGTTATCAGATGTTGCACTTTTTTTTATTTATTTTTTTTTATTCAGCAAGTAAAAATGCATCAACAATAAAATGATGTCAGCATTTCATCAGAATTGATGTTGACTAGTAATCAGCTAATTGTCCCAGCCATAGTATTGTTAGAGAGATGGAAGCAAGTACAGTTTCTCATGTCTGTTTTTACCCTTGCCTACAGTATTGAAGACATCCTGGCTGAGACGGACTCTGATGAATCTGAGGATGAGAAGCCTAAAAAAGGGCAGAAGAAACCAGCGAAACAGAAGGCGCAGGCCTGGTTGAAGGAAGGAATGTCTGATGACCCACTCAACTTCCTTGACCCCAAGGCATCTCAGAGAGTACTCGGTAAAAGATCTTTTAGAGGATGTCTGTTTTAGGACAAGATTAATAAACGATGTTGGTCAGATGTGAAGATATTGCGGGATGCAAGGAGTAATTCTTATTAAACAGTATTGACTTTTGGCTCATGTGATCCGGCTAAATTGAGAAACCCTACTTGTTTTTGTAAAGCTACTAACCCTGACCTGAAGAAGACAGCCAAGATTGACCATGGGTTCAAGGTGACGTCAGATGGCCGTCTGATCATTAAGGAAGATGACGATGATGAGAAAGATAAAGGCAAGTTAAGCGTTTCAGGGATGAAACACAGGTAGCTGCATGCAGGTAGATTTTAGTATGACCAGTTACTTTTCCTTTTCTAGATGGTGACAAAGAAATTGATGACATTCTACAAGAGGCTGGAGTCAAATCTGTGAGTATTTATGTTCTGTGCTTCTGTGTGGTGTGTGTGTGTGTGTGTGTGTGTGTGTGTGTGTGTATATATATACATATATGACCATCCAACAGAACACAGCGCTTTGTATTGCTTAACTTCATGTATTCTTTATCTTGAGTAGAAAAAGACACAGAAGAGGAAAATGGAAGATGATATGGATGACGATGATATGGAGACTGAACCACAAATGAAATACAAAGGTACAGCCTCAGTTTAATGAATGAACGTAATAGGGCTGCCCCCTTAAAGTCGAGTAGAATCATCAGTCGGAGACCTGTCAGTCCACTGAGATTCTTCAATCATTAATTTTTGTTTTTGTTTCTGGTGTGCGTTATAACAGGATAAAGTTCAGTGATGATAGAACTGAAGTGGAGTGATTGGTTAGCTAGGCCTGTTGTAACCAGGTCTCAGAAATACGGTTACATTTCCAACTTTTGAAGGGCTCCCTAATGCAACATTGGCAGCTGTTCCGTAATTATTCCGCCTGATTTACAGTTTATTGCAAGGCAGAGAACATCCAGCAGTCTCATGCGCAGCGCGTCCTTTAGCAACAGGGGGTGGGGGGTTGGCGCTGCTGCTTAGAGAGAAGCACAAACAATTGATCCTTTCAAATCTTAAACTATGTTTAAGTGTTTAATCTGGTTATTCATTTAAGAATTTTAAGGTTTTTTATCTTTAAGGAGAAACACAGCAGCCTGATAAGCTCGTCCTCACATAGACGAGAGGTTATTATTTCAGAGCGGATGATGCTGTGATTTTTGCTATGATTTAGTTTAACATTTTTCTGGCTGGGTTTTTTATTTATTTATTAATTTTTTTTAATCTACAAATTATTTCGGTCTTAAATTTCATTTGTTCATTTAGGTGTATTTAAGTTCTTATATTTAAATAAAAATAAAGAAGCAGGAAAATCCCGTTCAAGAAGAGTTACTTCATAGCGACCAATGTTGTTAAATAATTAACTTTATTTTAAACTGTTTTCAAAGTTATTTATTTATTTACACACTGTTTCAATGTTTAAAGTGAAATAAAAAAAGCAAATGGGCTGTAAGAGCTTGACATGAGCAGAAATCCCTATGTTCTGTCTCATTAGTCCACAAATCCATATGTTAGCCCCACATTTTGTCAGTAATTAAATTGCATTCAGATCTTTCATCGTATTCACCATCTGTTATAGATTTTTAAATACTCAAATGTTCCCATGAGCTGTGTGGAACTTGGTGAATGTGGTTGAAATCTGTAACAGTCATGCCAGTGGATTTTCTGTTGTTAGCCTGCGTTCAAGCGGTATTTTTCAGAGAACAAGTCTGCTCTAGTCTGATACTAACTGCTTGTTTATTTTTACTCAGCTGGTGGCATTGGGATCCATAGACCTCTGGGTGGAAGAGAGGAATCTGGGGTTGATTTCAAAGCAAAGGTAAAGTTAGATCCTTCTAATATTACAAGCTAGTTAAATAAAACTTCTTAACAGTGTTTTATAAGTCGAATGTAACGTGACCTCAATGGCACACACTGTCATATTGCTGTTGTAGAAAGGAAAAGGTGACATTAAAAAGAAGGGGAAGTGTGACCCGTATGCCTACATCCCTCTTAAGAAAGCGCAACTCAACCGCAGGTAAGAAAGTCATTTACTCTCATCTGTGCATTCACTATTACTGTTGTTGGGGTATTTGTGTGATGTGGTGACTCTGTGTTCATAGGAAAAAGGCCAAACTGCAGGGCCAGTTTAAGGGCATGGTCCGAGGAGCAAAGAAAGGAGCGCTGTTGGGAAAGAAAATGCAGAAAATGAAGAGGAAAGCTTGAGGCATGTTTGCACACATGTGGATGGACATTTTTTGCTGACTGTTTCAATGAGACAACGATTCCTCTCTGATCACTAGATCCTTTATCATGCTCTTTGGTTCTGCCATGGATAGAAATCTATCCTACGAATTAAAGATTACTGACTTCAGCCAAGTATACGTGCCTCAGTAGCACACCTGATTAAAGTTCCTCTTCAAGAACCAACCCCCTCCCGCCAAGTGTTTGTTTCAAGATTGGAATTGGTGGACTACACAAGATGGTTTTGTGTGATTAAGTGTATTTATGTGTCTTGCATATTTGGGATGGAAAATAAAATTCTGCTGAACTGTACAACGTTTTCACTTCCGTCATGTTTCGTTGCTAGGTTTTAAAGTGGTTCACATGCCTTTCAGTACCTAATATTTGTTGTCTGTGTAGGAAGCCCTGTCTCCCACTTATTGTTCAGTTTCAAATATTTACTCCTCAAATTTGGTCTGGCCTAGTATGGCATGAATGAGAGCAAGAGTATGTGTATGAGCAGGATGAGGAGCACAAGAATCACAAGTAGTCTCCTGCTGTTCTGGGCTTAGCTATGGATATCCCTGGCTTCACTGTGCTGGGATTGATCATGGGCCTGAGGTCACTGTGGTGGCGGCGGCTCAAAGATTGCAGCTGGTCTCCAGACAGTTTCCATTCAAAATATTTATCAGGCAGTGAAATGCACAGACACTAATAACTGGTCTGTCTGTTTTTGAAGATGTTGCCTCTGACCAACAAAGTTTGGCCCAACAAAGATGGTGTAGCTCTCAATGGGTTACCTCCATGGTCAGGGCAGTGAAAGGATGTAACCCTCAGTTTGAAGGCTTCAAGTTAAAGGGACAGTGGTTTCTGCAAATGTGAAGAAATGTGCACAGAACAGTATTTGTCCTGTAGGGGTCAGTGTTGACTTGGAAAGCTGTTGGTATGATGGCAAAATGATTTCTCCTGAAGCTTGTGTCCAGATATGCTAAGGTTTCTTTCATTCATTGTGTGTATAATGTTCTAATAGTGTGAGCTGGAGCAGTGTGAGTCCTGAAACCTCGGGCAGCTCTGAGCTGCCTCAGCTTTTTGAGGTTGTATGTGCTGCATAGTGATTTGGATCTCTGTCATAGCTGTGGTTACTCTTGTCTATTACACTTGACTTGATAGTTGGTCATTATGTGCTCTGATTTTCCTGAACTGTTTTCTGTTTTCCAGTTTTATTCAAAGATCCACAAAATATTTTTATAGATTATTATTATTATTATTATTATCATTATTATTACTGTAGTCCATAATGTGTATATGTGTGTGTGTGTGTGTGTGTATATATGTGTGTGTGCGTGAGACCCCAAGTCCAGCCATCCACCATCCATCAGTTGCATCTGTGCTAATTCTGGATAAAGAGATGAAGCTCATTCGCACAGTCATTAAGAACCTCCTCTGCCATTTCTCACAATAAGCAGTTGCTTAGGGTGCCTGATTTCTTTTTGTAGCCACTCTGAATATGTCCTTTTAAAGTAGTGTGTGCTAAAATGTAATCAATGCTATAAACCACCCAAGTAGAATGTCACTTGGTACCCCAAATTTTTTTTAGAAATTGCTCTGTTAAAGGTTTTTGTTTACCACGGGGTGCAGTAGCAGCAATTTTTACAATGCTGCACATTTGTCCCAAAGACAAAAATGGCTCAGACCAAATGTCCTTACTTGGGAATGTCACTAGATAACACACAACCTCAGAGTTCTTCTAGATGTAAACATCTAGGTTCCGTTCCAAAATGTGTTATAGAGCAGTTTTGAGATTTTGATAAATAATGATATACATTGTTTGGAATGGGGTATACCCATACAAGAAATATCAGGCATGCATTATGATTAAGGCCACCTTGATCATGAAAATGAAAATGTGCCTTCTGTTATACAGGTGTTAATCTTTTCAAATACAAAATTCTGTATATTTTCCTGAATGCCTGCGCTGTACATGTTGCATCTGAATCTGAGTCTTTGGGTGCTTCAGCCAGAACTGGAATATTCACTGCCAGGGATGGAGGCATATAGTGCTGTGAGAAAGTATTTGCACCTCACCCCATGTCTTCTATTTTTGCTAAGTTGTCACATTTAAATGTTTAAGATCATCCAACTAATATTAATATTATATAAATTAATATAAATTAAAAACAGTACAAATAAAGACAAAACACAGCTTTTAAATGATCATTCTATTTACTGAAGACAAAGCTTTGTTCAAAACCTGCATCACCAATGTGAAAAAAGTAACTGCCCCCTAAACCTAAAAACTGTTTGTGTCACCACCAGTAACAACTGCAGTCAAATGTTTGCGATAACTGGAGTGCTTTGCATCGCTGTGAGGGAATTCTTGCCCACTCTTCATGGCAGGATTGTTTTAATTCAGTTACATTAGAGGGTATATGGGCGTGAACTGCCTGTCTTGCAACAGCATCTCAGTGGGATTCAGGGTTTTTGGAAGTCAGGACTTTGTCACTCCAAAAGCTTAATTTTGTTTCTTTCAGCCATTGAGTGGTGGACATGCTGGAGTAATTCATATCACTGTTCTACTTCATAACCCGACTGCACTTGAACTTTAGATTCCTTTAGGATTTTCTGGTGAAGAGCAGAATTCGTGGTTCTATAAATTATGACAGGTAGTCCAGGTCCTGCAGAAGCAAAACAGCCACAGACCATCACACTGCCATCACCACTGTTGACTGTTAGTATGACATCCTTATGTTTGCTTTACACCATATGAAACAGGACTCATGTCTTCCAAAAACCTCCATCTTTGACTCATCAGTCACAGAATATTATCCCAATTTTTTTTCCTTTTCTTATTGTGGAATCATGTACAAAGATGATAACTGAGGCAAGTGAGACCTGCAGTTCTTTAGAAGTTCACCTGGGTTTTTTTGTGACATCCTAGATGAGTCATAGGCTGACAACTCCTGGGAAGGTTCACCACCATTCCATGTCTTCTCCATTTGTGGATAATGACTCTCACTGTGGTTAGCTGGAGTCCTGACCAGGAGTCTTACCAATGGTTAATATTTTAGCAGTAAATTAAGTCATCATTTAAAACCAGCTTTTTGTGTTACTTGAGTTGTATTTGTCTAATATCAAAAGTAGATTAATGATCTGAAACATTCAAATGTGGCAAATGTGGCAAAATTGGGAAGGGGGAAATCCTTTTTTTACCACCAGACCCTGTAAAGTTACAGAGTTGCTAAGTGCTGAGGTGCATGGTGCTTATAAGTCATCAACGCTCTGCTGACACAGTATCCGGTGTCGGCTTGAGTGGTGTAAAGTTTGATGGAGGCGGGATAATGCTGTGGGGTTGTTTTACAGGGCTTGGCAAAGGCAAAATCTCAATGCTTCAGTGGACCAAGACATTTTGGACGTATGCATGCTTCCAGCTTTGGGGGAACAGTTTGGGCAAGTCCCTTTTCAGCATGACTGTACCCCCGTGTACAAAGCAAAGTCCATAAAGGCATGGTTGGCAGAGTTGGGTGACCTTGACCTCAACTCCACTGAACACCTTTAGGATGAACAGAGATGGTGAGCCAGGCTCTTTCCTCCGAAATCAGTGTCTGACCTCACAAACGCTCTTTTGGATGAATGGCCAAAACCTCCCACAGATGCACTTCTTGCAGAATGCCTTCCCAGAATAGTGGAAGCTGTTATTAACTGCAAAGGGGGAACAATTCCCACATCAATCTGTATGGATTTATAATAGGGTATCATAAAAGCTCCTGCAGCTGTAATATGTAGGTGTCCCAATACTTTTGTCCATATAGTGTATATCCAAGTCATTGGGCACCACGTATAGTGGCACTACCTTTGTTTATTTTATGAACAGACATGAAAAAGCTTGTTTGAAAAGGCCTAGCCTGAAGACGATTTAGGCCCAGTCTAAACAAGGAAAAGGAAGTTAATAATTACAGAAGGGTACATTTGGGTGGAAAATCATATCAAAATACACAATGATCCACACAGAACTTCAATGCAAACAAACTTTCCCTTTGGTCTTACTTCTGAACTTCATTTAAACAAAGTAAAGAAAAAATATATATTTCTGTTATAGTTGTGTGAGTGTGTGTATGCCGTCAGCGTCAGCTGTAGTTCAGACTGCCCCACAGTTATGCAGAAAGCATGTGCGGAATGACAGGAAGTGGAGCTCTGGGAATGGGGCAGGACCACAGACCAGACCAGACTGAGACAGAGCAAAGAAATAACATCACCTCTGTGCATTCCAGTAGCAGGGCATACTCATACATGACCTGGAGACTTTAAACAGATTCAGTTAGTTACTGGTTTTAAAGAAATATGATTTGACGAAACACGATTTGATGATAACATGTTTAATAAAAGACAAGGTTATTTGGTTAGTCGGTAACATAATTGAATGGCAAATTAGAACAACCAATTATAGTTGGAATATTTCATATTCCATTTTTTTATAAACTATTGGAGTAGTTCAGAACATTACATGATTTTAAATTTAAAATGGATGTTATAGGTTCATAGACAAAGTGTCATAAGTAAAAGAATCAAAGACCCCTTTCCCAGTGCGCAGTACTTTACACTCTACTCTATACCACATAATGTGCTGAAAAAATCAATTACAAAGGAAAAATGGCATGTAACAAAAAGACAAAAGAAATTCTTTGGTGCCAGGAGCCAGTTGAAATAGTGACCCATGCATAGTGTCCCAAAATACTGGTGGACACCCTGTCAGTCTGTGCTCAAGTGCCTTCCAGGAACCAAGGCAAAATAAATTAGAGGATAGAACTGCCCTGCAGTTGCAATTATTTTATTTTCATAGGTGTAGCCAGGTAATCTTAGGATACTGCTTTAAACAGATTGGAAACTACTTGCAACTGACCACCCTGTACTGCATGTATGACTTTCTGCTTGAACATTCAGTTTCTATCCTTCAGCTTTCAGCATGAATGTTTGGTCATTTAATCAGTCCAGACATCAAATAATTAGCATTAATTTTGATTTGACATACAAAACCACACTCATCAATATTCATGAACCTATAAAATATCCCCCACCCCCCAAAAAAGTGCACTTACTGACCTCATGTGAACTCCCCAATCTCACCAATGCCAACTGCTCAACCACAAAGAACATGATTCTTTTAAAGCAGATTCAAAAACCAAGTCAGGAAGCAGAATCCTAATACAAACAGTAGTTGATTATTCTGATGCGTGTTTTTTTTTTTTTTTTTTTTTTGCTGTCCAGCAACAAATCTAAAATTCTAGCACTGCACGCCAGTGGCTTAAAGATAAATACCAGTATTTATGCTCGTAAAGACAGAGAATTTAGGGTGATGAAGGTTCTCCATTGTTCTCAGTGTTGGTTCCCAGGGCAGGGTGGGGGGCGACAGGGAGGCTGTCTTGGGGGGCCCGGGGGTGCTCTGGCTGGTGGGGGTCCATGGGGTGATCGGCTAATGGAGGGTCCACGGGAGGGTGGTCTACTGGGAGGGGCTGAGGTGGGGTGCATCAGGGGCTGACGGTCCGGTGGGGGTGGTGGAGGTGGAGGCTGGCGAGGTGGTGCTCTGACTGGCTCCTCTTTCACCCGCGTGAAGTTGATGCATCGACCCTGCAGGGACACAGCAGATGGCAGGATAACTGACAGTTGGGAGCTAAAACTAAGGTTCTGTCATCTATCCATGAAAAACAAAGTTAGGTAGGGAGAAGAACAACATGCAACCTAGTGAGAAGCCTCACTAGTGCCCTTTAACCCTACCATGCTCAGTGGTGAACATTCAGACATTGCCAATGTCTCCTTCAACTCATATAACCAAAATTTATAAATCTAATTAATTGCAGTGTATTGCTATTTAGCCCCATCCGTTCACTTTGGTGTTATAAGGAGTGTTTCACCCAGACTGCTTTTTGAATGAGGCACAATACAAGGCTGGAGTCTTAAACGCCCAGTTAGGCCCAAGTAAAAATTATCCTTTACATAAATCCACATAAACGTTATAAAACAAACCCATAGGAAACACCAGAGTGTTTATGGTGTGTATTAATGCTATGTGGAATTGGAGCTTTCTATCAGAAGATGCTGCCTTTATTGTTGGATACAATGCACTCTAAGCACACAAGTAAACACATTCAGACCAGTATTTGGGTCACTAAGGGCTTATTATTGATGTTTTCCATCAGACTTATGATAAAAAGTGAGTGAGTAGTGAATTATTTACCTGTTCATATGCTTAAAACAAATGTCAACAATAAAAATATATGATGCTGTTATGGTGATGATACACCAGGTGTAACCACATGATCTGAACAGACTGCCTTTAAAGCTTAGTTATCTCTGGTTATCTCTTACTCTGTTAAAATGATGACAGTAAAAAGTTCATGATGTGAATAAAAAGAATTGGTAAAAGACCAAAAGAGTCTGCTCTGGAACTGCTGGACACAGACTGGTATCAGTCTTAGGTAGCCTGACTGACTTTGGCCTGCAATGCCCAGAAGATGACCCCCAAGAGGGCACAACACTTCACACACTCAGAACCTCAGCTGTCAACCATAATTCTGTCCCTAAAATCATGGGGGTGGGGTTGAGGGGCTGCAGCAATGCAGTTTGGGAAGAATGGGTGCTGGTGAAAATGCCCTTCCTCCACTGAGGAAAAGCTTTAAGAAAAGCTGCATTCTTACAAGCAGAGTGATTCATCATTGTCAGGAAGGCTAAACGTTTAGAAGCTATTGTCAGGATGTTTTCAAAGGTTCCAACATGAGGATGACCTAAACAAAGGTATTCAAAGTTTTACGCACCATTTATTGTGAAAAATGAAATGCTCCGTAATTCTGGACCCAACATCACTGAAAGCGGAACAACGTCACTTTTGTCACAGCACAAAAATGTTCACCAGCACTTGCAGAGAGACATCAAGCATCATTTTCCTTTTGAATACTGTTAAGTAAAAGATGTCATAATGAACGTGTTTAAAAGATGGAGTAATGATCTAAATATGTCACTTTTATCTTAATGAGGATAGCTAGGATAATTAAATCAGTATTCCTTTTAATCATATATAAATTATTACCTAAACCAGTGGCTCTCAAAATTGGTCCTATAGTATCCCTGTACCGCATAGTCCTCTAACATGTCAGGTTCAACTCAGGAAAGGCTCGTTAATTAGGGCATTAGTTGTGCTGGGTATGCAAGAGCAGCAAAAACACTGATATGATGTCTGCCACAAGGTACTGCAGGACCAGCACTGATATTAAACATTATCTAAAATGTTGCAAAGTCAAAACTATATGAGTTCACATATTGTGCAAATCCAGTAAAGGACAACAGCTGAAGCATTAGCTAGATAAATGCTGTGGGCCATTAAAGCAGCGCCAATCAATCAGACTCATTTAATATGATCCAGCCTGTGTTGACGAGGCTCTTTTCAACGGCTAATCGGAACAAAAAGCACAACACTAACCAATGAATATCTGGACAGCTTTAAGTCCACAGTCAAGGGGAGAATCTCCCTAAATCCATTTGAATTACTTTCACTTGAGTGGCAATGAGAGCAGCCGTCAGGGGGGTGCCACTTTCTGCCACGCCGTTTGATTACTCGTCAGACAAACAGATGGAGAGTTTAAAGGCCACAAGCCCAACTGTGACAGGAGAGATTCCCTCCTTTTGTTCCAGCTTCTTACAACGCTGGATCAAGGCTGGGGTAAGGGACGGACAGCCTCACTCCTTTTTTATGAGCCACGGCAATGAGGGCACTCACTGACTGGGCTTCACAAGTAAACATTAAACCACTACACACAGACAGACTCTCCTCACTGACACATAGCTAGAACAACACAGCAGAGAGTAGGGAGGTATGTACAGTTAGCTGCTCTTCATTTCTCCTTTAATTTATATGAAAAGTAAAAACCTATAAGTACATAGAGGACGGCTTTAAACGTCTACGCAACAAGCTTTACATAACAGCCATCATATAAGGCAATAATGTGTTACTGATGTTGCCTCTCTGTGTGTCGTTGAGCTGCTTGTGAGCAATGAAGAATGATACCAAAATAAGCACCACTGCAGCTTTAATTATATCAAGGAAACTGTGTACAACTGCTACAATAAAACATGGCATTTAACTAATGTTGACTTACTTGCTCACCTATGAAGATGAAAATCCAGTTTCATACAGTTTCTTAAAGGAGCATTGTGCAATATTTTTTGTTTAAAACGTTCCAAATATACCAGAGAATGTGAAAAAATAACCATTTTGATGGTATGTTAAAGACGTATGTGTTGCAGAGATATCTACTGACGTTGTCATGCTAAAACCAGCCCTGGTTCATCCTGCCTTATAATACCACTTTGTATAGGTAGGTGAAATCGAATCACTGTAGTGTCAAGTCAAATGACTCCAACACGAGAGGATGAAGAAGTAGCATTGCTGCCCCGACGGAGTGTTCTAACCTCTTGTCAACCACATTAAAGGTGCTGCTCCTGGTTAGATAATTTAAGGACAGGTAGCCAGTGAAAGGAAGAGTAAATGCAAACCAAAGTAGTGATATAAACAGAAGCAAAACAAAAGTTGGTGTTGCTTTCTACCACTGGCGACACTCTTGAGGAAAGAGTACAACTTCCAATTACTCTTCTAGACTGGCAAGAACTGAAGAAGGAGGTGGGACTGTGCATTTTCTGCTGATATGTTGCCCCTTATTGTTTGGAGTATGAATTGCACAGGTTGCATCGTATTACAAAATTGCTACTTAAAGTCTTACACATTCCCATTAAAATCTAATTCATCAATGTTATTGAAAGAAAAAAAATATATAGTTTAAGTGATGACCAGTCTCTAATCTAGGCAGAAATTCTACTGTGGTTAAAAGTTGCAAAGTTTTTTCCAGTTACTTATTATTCAGTTACTACCATAAACTACTGTGGAAGTTATGTGGAATTGGAAAATGTAGGCCCTAATACAGGCTCTTCGTTGCTAGACTAAGTTTAAGGTGCTACTCTTCAAAAGATGAAGATGTCAGTTTAGTCAGGGTGAGACATCAGTTGTGTGTACAGGTGCATGGTGTTAAACGTGCTGTGGGCTGACGTGTCCCACTTTAGAAACTGCTGTCCAACTGCTGCAGAAGCTTGAAGCCTGCTGGGGGCCATCCACAGTGGTTCAAACACCATATGTCCTGATTTCTCTCTATGTCCCTTCCCCCTCCCCTTTCCTAGCTCTGTCTTCTCCCTCTACCACATCTGCACAGTATTCATGAGGCTCCATTCTCATTCGGCCCATATGCTCACCCTGGTGTGGGGCTGTTGCAGTGCTGCTCACCAAATTGTCCCATTCGCGCACACGACCGCCAGAGTGATGGCTACACCCTCCTAGCTAAGCAACCCTGAATTAATCACCACTACCCCCCACCATGGCCAAACAATGGCCTAGCACAATAAAATGCAGGCCCTAAACTCTGCTCAGTGGCCCCGTGTCACATTAGCAGTCTCTGTTTAATAAGGTGTTAAATCAGACCACCAAGTATCTGTTTCAGGACGATCCAAACCAGGAGAAGGAAGCGGGTGATAAACTATGGGTTACACCCTTTTCATTCTCATTTTTATGTGAATGTAATGTTAAATGGCTAATCCCCTCTGCTAGCCAGACCGGGCCATTTTCCTTTTACATTCCAGTGGGCCATTACTAAAAAACAATCCAGTACAAAAACATGGCTGCCTGCCTTCCCTCAAGTTTTTTTGTCTTAGAAGTAAATGGGCAGATCCAGACCAGGCAAGGTTACTCACTTTCAACTGGATTGGCCTTGTAAACAGGGCAGACAAAAGATCCAACAAAGACTTTCAATGACAAGCACTCCTTTCTTCAGAGGGTAATAAAACAAACCTGTCACTTCTACATCACAATGTGTGCACTGAAGCTTTTGGATAAAGAGTTTAACCTGAATGGCATCTGTGTTATATATTAGCTGTAGGTTGTACATGTTAATGTCAAGAATTAATGTTAACCAACTACATTTCCTCTACAGCCAAAGGCCTTTACAGCTAAAAGGCACAAACCATAAAAAGTGATATATAGATATGAGAAACATATCGTCACTGTCTCAAAACCTCTAAATAATTGTGTCCATTTTTTGTAATATTTAGTTTTCAGCATATTTTGAATTATGTGTTATTATATGTGGACCAGCAGAAATGCTCCAGAATTGCATGGAACAACTCTTTACTCTCTCCGGTAAAATTATTTTGAAGATTTGTTTTGGACAGCAATGATGCACTTTTGTGTGAGGGATATGTATTGGGCCAGTGAAGTAAACTAACCTGTTTTTGTTGCATATACATATAAGTTATATTTTAAATCAAAAGGTGACAAGGAAGCTCAGTTACAGAATGTCAGCTCTTATTTCTGGGTCCCATTTATTATGCAAGTTAAGCCAAACTGAAAAATTGTCATGTATTTTTTTTCCCTTACTATTTTTATCCTTCCCACTGCACATCCATGTCCCTTAAAGCCCTTTCAGTTTATCGTTTATACCAATTTAGAATTTGGACTGGATTAGATTTTTCAGAATTTTTCCAATAACACAAGAGGCCCATCATTTTCTTGCAGGGGTATATTCATATATACATACAACTGGGATTATTCCATGAAATAAGTGGAAAATAAAAATTAAGATAATATATAAAAACTAAGTAATAACAGCCTGTGTGGTTGTATTCCAATTTTGGACCCCCTTAGCTGCAGAAGCATAACTTCACAAAATACTATCGAGCCTCTAGTAGCCCCCTTAAAAACATATCTAGATATATAGGGAATAGAATAAGGATAAATGGGGACAGGTGGAAGAAGATACAAGCACATTAGGAAAATTAGCAAGTGAAATGGTGACAAAAAAATGTAGATTACAAATCTGGGCTAGCAGTGAGACAAGAGAGACAGCAGGAAGTTTGTGAGTGCATCCACTGTAGTGTGTGCTATGGGCTTTGCCAGCAGGGCTGACGGGACATTGTCCTGCAGGTGGGTATGAAACACACAGCTCACTGTGAACATGCTCAAACCAGTCTGAATGCTACAGCTGTTATCAGCCAAGCCCTCTTCTTTACTGAGTCTGCTGCCTTTCCCAACGCCTTTCAAAGCTCCTGCACAGTATACAGAGCAGCTGGGCACTGGCCCTCCCTCACACAAGCAGTCCATTCTGCAGCACAGTTCAATAAGAGCAGGGTAAATCAGATGAGTCCATCCACAGTGGGAGTGGAGCAATGGCTTGTCTGGCCCAATGGAATCGGACTGTACGGCGCACAACACTCCGGCCCACATGAAAGATGCCTTTCACGGCCACGCAGATGTGTTGCCATGACACGCTTTGCTCTGGTGGAATAATGCACTGAAAAATGCCTGCTCACAGAAATGGGATGCTAATGGACCTGAAGCAGAAGCTGTTCCGGAACAGACTTGCTCCATGTGCAAAGGAATTACAAACAGCTTGCTGAGCTTTTTCTCGTTCTCACCGTTAGTGTCTGCCTGTTATGTTAAATTTGATTCACATATTTTCATTTTTGTTCCTTCTAACACAGTCATAAATAGACCATAAATACACTTTTCTGCGCCACCTCGTGTCTTGTGGTCAGAAAAACGAAATACTGTTATACACATTGTGTATTGTGAAAATCTATATTGTGAAAAGTGTAGTAATGCACTACTGTCAACCCTTACTTAAATCAAATGTTTTCCGAGCCCTGCATAGAACACACATCATTTTTTTGCTGTTTTTTTAATTTTATAAAATACATGTCCATAAGTAATTAATCTGTAGCCTGGAATTTCACATTCCACATGGAAGTCAATTTAAAAGACGGCTCAAAAGATATTTCACCTGACCAGCTGTGCTCAACAGAGAGCCAGTTAAAACATTAAAGTGGAGAAGAAAAATGCCTTATAAGGCAAAGAGGCTTGCCCTTTCTTGGTATTCTAGCCTTGGAAGGATGTAGACTGAAGTAGTTGATATATATCTTGCTCAGATAAAGCCTCTGAAGTGGTTTTGCTATAAACAAAGAATATGTTAAGAGATGGAATCATACTGTAACTGTACTGCATCATACCTGATCTCCAGGCTGGGGTCTCATTAGTGACACCCGGTCGTATCCACGGCGGAACAGAGCCCACAGAGCGTCCAGTTTCCCCTGAGGACAGTGAGCAGAGACACAAAGCACTCAAAAATCATTCCAAATGTGCTCTCTTATTAGCATTATTATAATAAGATATGACACATTAATTATGTTTTTACTAGTTGATGTTTTTTTTAAAGAATTATTTCTCTTGCATATACCTTTGAAGTGAACAAATCCTTTAGGAAGTGTGAATTCTGTAATTTCAATCATTATTGCACTTGTGTACAGACAGATAAAAAGATTACTACAGTTATTGTGTGCGGTTATTGCTCCTTTACATTTTGCCTGTCGAAGGTGTTGAATTACGTAAGTATATAATCAATTATATAATTACTTTTAAATAGTTTAGCAAAATAAGTATAATAACTTCTAAATAAGAAATGAACCTCTTTAAAAAAATATGCAATAAGCTGAAGCGGTGTCCATTTGATAGTGAATTTAGTTTAGAAGCGATTTGTAATTGTGGTCTAATAGTCTAATGTTCCAGTTCTACATACAGTAGGTGATGTGTTATACTGTATTATGAATGCACAGCACAGACATTTAGAGGGAAAGCAGTACCTTAATGGGAGAGTACCATCTCCTTGGGGCAGACTGGTTTCTGGGAGGCCTCTTGGGTTTGGGTTCATAGGGCTCAAACTCCTGCTCAGGCATCTTCACCACTGCATTCTTGGGCTTTTCCAGCTTAGCCCCTTCTTCTGTAGAGCCTTTATCTCCCCAGCGCACCTACACAACACCAGCAAAACTTCACAGCACTCACAGGCAGAAAGCCCTACTCAAATGTATCATCGCCATTGTAACAAAGCCTTTAAAACAGAGACTTCACACAAGAAAGAAAATTAAAAATTCTTAACTTGAACATCGTCACTGTCCAAAGAGAAACATGTTTCTCAATTTTCATCGATTTTTACTTTTATGCATCATTGGAATAGAGAAGCTGCCGTTATATTGTGTAAAAATTCATGATGAATGAACCAACAGAAATAGCCCAAAACTGCTTGGAAAAAAGGTCTGGTTTTATTGACTTACATTAAAATTAAATTAGGATTCTGCCCTCTTCTTTCAGAGATACTTGTTTTTCTTAAGGTTAGGGGATGGCACTGATATACTATATGTTAATGTTGCTGTGTAATAAACAGCTCTCTAAACGCCACGATATAATAGAAGTGAACAAACACCATACAAACACACTACAGGCCTCAAAGAGACACAAACACCAATGAAATGTATTCCTAGGTGTCAGGAATACATTCTTAATATTTATATAATATATGATATTATTATATCTTTTTTTATAATATTTTGATATGAGATGATACATTAGATTACCTGGAGATTACCTCTAAACTTTCAATATTTTTTTCCAATTGTCAAGTATTGTTTACATAATGTAAAGAGCTAAAGACATTCCAATGTGGGAATATACATTATTTTTATTGTACATGTCTGCTGAAAAACTGTAGAAATGGAGGCCTACCTGGATTAGCATTACAGAAAAATACTTTTTATATATTCTTCTTTGAGGTTATAAAGGAAGTACAATGAATAAAATGATTTCAGCACAGTAACCCAGTGTGCTCTGAATGTTCTGTTCATCTGAAGTACAACAAATGTCATCAAATATTGGTTTGAAATATGAGCCAAATCTAAACTATGCATATTTTGAGATTCTGATACTATTGCACATTCCTACAAAGAACAGCTGTCATTTAAAAATAACATGGCAAATTGAGAGTTTTCATATAACAGCAATATTATGTTTATAATGATGATCTGAAATAAAGAGGTTTCTAAAGGTCTGAATTCATATTGGAAAACCGTAAAGCCTACTTTAAGTAGCAATGGCTTTGACACCAGTAAAAGGCACACCGAGAGAATTTCAAGCTACATTATATGCTCCTATAGCCACAGGGCTCATGACATCAGTTGTCACATTTGGCCTTTATAACCCTGTAGCCTCTGTTAACCTAAGTTAAACTGTGTTAAACTTAATGTAGACTGTTAATGAGACTGGACAACACAGCACTGCATAACCAGGCAGAAACGTCTCTTTCACAGTTAGCAGTTGCTAAATGGAAATAAAGGCATTTTCGGCTAAAATAAAACGATGCGTGAAATTAAATAGAGTGTATTACCTCCATTCTTTTAATACCTCCAACTCCTCTGCCTCCATAATATGAGGCATCCACCGTAGGCCATTTCTTCTTTGGCATCCCATCCTCATCATCAGACTCCTGCGCACACACACACACACACACACACAAGCATTCACATGCAAAGTTTAGACTCTCTCTTCAAAGATTAAATGGAGTTTTCCATACATTTACCGATACACCCAGGTCTAAAACAAAATCACATTGTCTGCTCTTTTCAGAGGCTTTGTTTTAGATCCAGCGTTAGTCTTCTCCCACACAAACAGGATAACCACAAAGACACGTCCAAATAATGCCAGAGATAAAAATAGCATCCTTATTGTGATTGCAAATCAAAGGGAAACTTCCACCCAGTAAAGCTGTGGAGACAGAGCTCCTTGTTTGGGGAGTCAGTGTAAGTGGCACAGATGCGCACTCTTAGGCCATTTCCACAAAGCTCTTTTATTTCACATCAGCCTCGCCTTTGACCTCTGTGAACAAAGCGAGCACAAGAGGGCCTTTCTGCATATACTACTGCATGGTGAGAGGGTGCTGTCTGCCCGTCGGCCATGCCGGGGTGCAGCACTGGTCTACTTTCTGTCCTCACGCTCACTTGCTTGTGCTTGCTTGTGCTGCTTGTGCCGTCACACAAGTGTCTAAGACTGTAATAGAATCATATTGAGTGAGCCAATGGATCTCCATGCACTCAATGTGTCCTGAGGCCTATTACATTCTAAGGCTTATTATTCAGGAACTACCTGGACTACAATGCAGATTAGCTGAGTTAATCTTATAGAACCAGGCAAGCCTTCAAAGTTATCGCAAATGAGCGCAAACTTATGTTGTAATTTTGTATGAATTATTTCTAACGTGCAGCTCATAGAAACACGTTAAGACGATCTGTTGAAAGTGCTGATTCTAAGCTTTGCATCTATAGCACACATTATTAACTGAATCTGATGAAGAGGTATTGTATAATGTGCTGTTTCTCAACCCTGCACCTGGAGGTCCACAACCCTCCCCATCTTAGTGCTTTTCCTGCCACTTATCTCAATAATTGGCTGTTACTGAGCTGATCAATAATAGCACAGGGCAGTGGGCCTCCTTTTGTCATGGTCTGATGTAAAAACAAACAGAAGGAGGATTCAAATGCAGACAATTTTGTCAGCAGAATGCAAGCTGAATCTAAATGTAATTCATTATGTAACTCTCATTGTAATTATTGTAATTATGTAACTACACTGAAGTAGAATATTAAAATGGCACATCCCCACACTTTTAAGAGCCTCTTATTAAGAGCCTTTGTCACAGTCAGTAGCTGTTGAGTGTGAGGCTAAATTTGCTACATTTACATTCAAACCTATGCAAAGAGGGCCAGATATAATTAGCAAACTTACCGGCAAAGGTGGTGGCGGTGGAGTTGGCTCTTTGATGACCTGTTTGAAACAGAAAGCATTAAACATAATACTTCTGATAATGTATTAAACAGAATCTAATATAGTCCAATCATAAACAAAGATAAAATTAAAGAATATTTTAAAAACAAATGGACCAATAGAAATAGTCCAAAAGTCATAATAATAGAACACTGCATAATTGCACTACAGTTCTTAATGTATATTTTCAAAATATGAGGCTTTCTTATGACAGTGATGTAATATAATACTGTGCAAAAATCAGAAATCACTAAATTTATTTATCTATTCCATTCCATTTATTTATTCCAAAACTCTTTCTGAGAAGACTATATAAGGAAATGGGAAGTCAGAAGAGTTTCTAAAACTGGAGTTCAAAGCATTATTACAAATACAGGGACATTGGGACTCATAATGACCATGCTAGACCTGCTGTACCAAAAATGTACATGTGTTTCTGTCCATCCTTCCATTGTGAGAAGACACCTCAACACTTTGAGTGTGAAAGGATGTGCACCTGTTAAGAAGACCTTACTGAGAAAATTAATTAGAAACAGAACCTCTGCCAATCACACAAACCTGCCGGTGTTCTTAGAAGCCTGCTTTACTTTTTTTAACCACAGCCATTTTGATTATCAGTGAAATAAATGGGTGGTCTCTGACTTTTGCTCAGTAAGATACAACAAAATGATATAGTGGCAAACTATAAAAACACTGCAACTGAGACTTTTCTATGTCTCACAAGTGTTTACAGGTTACATTACTGGATTAGGCACTGCATCAGGACTCACCACAGTGCAGCACAGAGGCCAGAACCACCACAGCAGCAGCAATCCTACCAGCAGGAAGATCACCAGCAAGGCCAGGAAGACAATGGTGCCATCATACTGCACTCAGATAAAGGGAGACACATTACAACACCATTTACACATCAACAGCATCAACATTACTTAACACAAGCTGTAAAAGGCAGGGAAAGTGGACAGGAATCTGTCTGAGATGTTATCTGAAGGGATGTGAGAATGGCTGTTAAAATATACAGGCCCTTTTGCTGAGAGAGGACATAAACTTACTTGATAGAAAAGTGCCTCCTCTGATGAAAGAAAGCAGAGGAGACCTCACAAAAAGAAAGAAATCAGAAAAAGAAAGAAAAAGAAAGAATAAAATAAGAAGGTGACAGAAGAATCACATACGATACAAAATGGAAGTCAAAGACAGAGAAAGTATCAGTGGGATCACAGCCTCTAAAGAACAGTTTCTTTCTGGTCAAAGTGATGTTTTCCTTCAGTGGCAAAGAGGCGGAAGGTGTAACATCCATGTACAACAAATTGTCTGTACTTACACATTCTGTGGTGGTGATGTGCACTGCACTAGTAATGTAGGAAAAGCCTTCATTCATGCTGACTTGGAGATATATTACCCTGCACCAGAGCACAAAAACAGATCCCAATCACGCTTCAGGAAAAGCCACAGCCAAAACAGACTCAGAACATTCCTCTGGTGGCTTGTATGAGCTTGTAATCACGTTATTATTCCAAGCCGTGGAGCTGAGCTCAGCTCACTCTCATCAAACTTTGGCACGGACAGAGGGGAATTTGGAGCAGGATAAAAGGGTGTGTTCACAGTTATTTGGGGAACGATAATTTCCTCAATGATTTCCACCAAATGCCACCTATCAGCTCCGGCCATCAGAAAGCTGGGAGAGTGCAGAGAAAGGAATTGGGCAGATAAAAGATGCCTGGATCGGTTCATTTGGGCATCAGTTTGTATTCCCAGCATGCTGCAATTAGGTTCTGGAAGGATCTACATAATATATTGCTTGTTCATCTTTATTGCAATATTGCAAATCGTTTGAAGTTTGAAGGAATCTAGTCATAAGTTATTACTTAGAATGTCACATTATGACTAAATTTTACACTGCCACTGTTGTCTTTAAACCTCAAGTACACTGTGTGAACATTACAAGAAAAATAACCCACAGACATGATACAAACCTAGACTAATGTAGAATTAAAAGAAAAACAATTATATACACTCTTATAATAAAGTCACAGCCAAAATCACATCATGCAGCCCTAGACATGGGGATGTAAGCACAAATCAAATAACTGAAAGCTGAGGAATAACGGAGTTGTAGTCAGGAGCAGAAAGTAAGAGTAAGGAAGCAGGATGAGGCAAGTGACAGAGAAGAGGAAACGGGGAAACCGGGAAGAAAAGGAAGCCACATCTTTTCTTCCTGTTACTAATGGCTTTGTTCCAAGTCATCTGCAGTCATTTGCACAACAAGAAGTGCAGGGGGCACATCCATAAACCCTTCTCACTCGTTAGATAAGATGAATGACTGTATCTGAGCCAGCTTCAGCTTTAGCTTAAAAACACTGCAAAAATGCCAAAGTTTCTTCATCTTATGCCTTTCAGAACAGCATTTTCAGAACTCCTATAGGAAAAACCCAGGACTGTGTATTTAAGTATAAATAAAAACACCAATATGCAATATGTTATGGTTAAATAAATACATTCATACATACGATCATCAGATTGTTCCCAGCGTGAAGTTCAAAAGCCACGTTCGATAGTGTGTTGAATAATTTTCTCCATTCAATCTCCTAGCTCATAAAACTAGTAACTGTTACTTTATCGTGTTACTTTATCTTTTTATCAATTGTTTTAGTTTATCATCTTCATACTATGGATGTATTTTACAGGTATATATCAATCATTTATCAAGAATGTGTTTTGTGCTCAAGGGAGTCAGCCTGTGGTACTAGCATTTGGCGAGCAATTGTTTGTGGACAGCCTTTATTCAGCTTTTGATTAAACTAGAACAGAACCTTTGGAATTTCCTGAAATTGATGATTATTGTTTTGAAGCTAATAATTCAGTACTTATGGAGTAATACTTTAAATACTCTCCGTAATACTGATGTTCATGTTGTACTCTCATCAATAGAGCAAAAAAATCCTAAAAAAAACAAAGCATATATATAT